>CM066989.1:128514559-129724559 GCA_033977485.1 Hydrangea macrophylla | reverse complement strand
CCTCATGCAATGGTTTTACTTTTAATTATTTTATTCCCTTCGGCGCAAATTAAAAGACCCTTCTTTGGAATTCCAACTATTTAGAGAGATTCAAACCGTGGCGTCGCGAACTGGTTTTACCCTTTAATTCTTTTAATCCATCCTCTTAAAGAAAAAGACTCTTTTGGAATGTCAACTATTTATTTATTTACTTTTTTATTTCATTTGGTCCAATAGTCTCGTGCAAGGTCATAAATTTTAGATCCTGGAATAGGGTTTGAACCCCAATAAGGAGATGGCATAAAACACTTTTTACCAACTAGGCTAATTAAGCCGATGCTCATTGAAGTAGCTTATTTTAATTTGCTGAAATTTGGTGCATAGCAATTAGCCTAATAATGAAAGAAGAGAGATGATGATATCCAAAAATTGGATTGAATTGGCATAACGTTTCATCCTTTTTGGGTTGTTGTGGGGCCACGTGGCTTTGGTGATGCTTGCCCTGTTTTGTGTTGCTTCTCTTTGTTTCAACAGAGAGAGAGACCATGAAAAAACTTTGGTATTTTAAATGAAAGGTTAATATGTAATTATATTCCAGGGAAATGGTAATTCTATCTACACTCACCTAAATTGGTCTTTACGGCCACCATTTAATGAATTTTCTTTAAAAAAAAAAATAAAAATTTACCTTTTTTTATCTCTTCATATTTATTTTTCGCAAGTGCAAGGCTGGTATGTATTGGTTATAATGATCTCCATTCTTACCATGGATTTTATGGCACTCAAATCAGTTGGGCAATCATGATGCTTTTGTTTTGCCTCTGGTTGTTGTCTTGGCATCTGCATCAGTAAATGGCAGACTGGTCCAAGGGGGAACTCTCTTGGAATATGTAGATGCTAGTGTTGTTTTTACTCTTTGAATTGTTGTTTTTGTTTTTCTTCATGTCTTTTGGTTGAGTTATGTTGTGGGGAGATAGCTGGCATTAGTGTATCGGTTAGCATAAGGTTTCTCTTCACTTTGCACATGAAATGGTCGCAAATAGGGAGGCTTTGTGTTTGCTGGGCAGCTTGGGCTACTTGTTCTTGTTTTTGAAATGTACTTTCCATAAAATTTAAAAAAAATAGTCTATTTAAAAAAATAATAATAATAAAGGGGGGTTTGGGGCCACGTTTGGATGGTGGAGGTGGGATTGGACAATTAGTCTATTTAAAAAAATAGTTACAGGACAAATAAAACTACATCCCCCATAGTAAAACATATTCCCCCATATGGGGGACTTTTCCCCCATATGGGGGACTTTTCCCCCATAAGGACTATTCTTTTACAATAGACAATTAGTCCCATGCTCTATAGTCGTGCCAAATGCCGTATTATTCAATAAAAATAGACTATTAGTCCAAACCCATCACCTGATTCATCTTTAGTCCTGCGAAACAAACAAAATTATATTTTATCAACAATAATCACAATTACAACTATGAAGTTTTCCTTCCCAAAAGAATTGTCACACGTATTAAAGTGTCTATTTGTAAAAGAAAAAACAGCTTCTTAATTAACACTTGGCTAAAAAAAATTTGCTGAAAGAAGTGCTTAAAAAAACTTGTTACACAAATGTCCTTTCGTTACACAGAGTATGTTTGTCGCACTTTCTAGTAAAAAATAAAAAGACTTGGGAATGAACACAAATTTTGTATTGACTAGGATATTATATATAAGTGATCATTTTTTCCCTTCACTTTTGTAATCTCAAACATAAAAACTAAAATGGTGATTCTATCCATGCCTATGAAGGAGGAGTGCTTTAAAAATGGTGCCACACGCACACTGAGTGAGTAGAAAGTGCTTTAAAAATGGTGCCACACGCACATTGAGTGAGTAGGGAGTGCTTTAGTTTGCCTAGAATTCACGTGGACACTTTTTGAGTTCTCTGCGATGTTTGAGGGTTTCATACAGAAGATACAGTTCATTCTCATAGATCGACTCTTCTGGTTAAGGATTGCGCCTTGCACACGAGCAACCATCGAGTCTGTCTTGAATTAAGTTGTGCAATACTTTGTTAACATTTAATATTAATTTGCTTGCTTGTAGTTTTCTGGAGAGTTAAAATAAATTGAAATAAATTTATCACTACACACACCTTCATCTCAAAAATATCCTGAACAGTCGACATTCTCCAATACTTTCCTTATTCACTACACCCACCTTAGAAAAAGGAAAAATTAATTAAAAGTCCTTCATATAAGTTCTTTTCAAGCAAAAGTCCAATCAAAATTTTATTAACTCCTAAAGGACTGCTGTTTCAGTCAAAACTTGTCTAAGGTACTAATCTAAGTTTAACGAAATTGTTATTGCCAAATTTACCCCTAATGAGAGGAAGTTCTTAGACATTCTGAAATGTTAGCACATTTGAGATCCGCGTGAGCGAGCACCGCGCACGTGGGATCGGGAATTAATGGCAGCATATTTTTTGTTTCCTATTTTGTTTAGGAAGCTATTTCGTAAGAAAACTTTGTATAGGTTATATGTACTCTAAGGCTATAAATAGTGATTGTAACTCTCTTTGAAGCATAATATAACTCTACAATGGTGTGGATGTAGGCATAATTGGCCGAACCACGTAGAAACCTTGTGTTGCTTGTGTGATTGTTCTTTTTTTTTTTTTTTCGTTCTTGCATTATTTTATCACAGATTCTGTGGGGACATTGGACGGAATTTACCCAACGGTGAAGAGATTGAAATTCGGAACTACACCAAATAAAGCACCAAAAAGAAATCCTCAAAGAGAGAGATAAGAACACTCCCATGAAGAGAGACAAAACCCTCGGGGACATTAGGAACCAGGAACCATGAGAACCAAGGCCTCTGCCATAAATGGAGTGCCCCAAGAAGTGGGAGCACTTCAGAGATCGAGACACTTTTTTCACTGTTTATTTAATTTTGGCAAAGTCAAGCAACCCAAACTCTATATAAGATGGGGGAAATGTTTTGATGTGTGTTATCATTTAAGATCCAAAATTTAAGGTCGAGATACTTTTGGCCTTTAATGTGTGTCATCATTTAATTAAGGTCCAAAATCGTCCAAGTTTTACCACTTTAATTTCTCAAATTTAAATCTTGAAAATTTTGAAACTCTCCACACTTTAGACATTTAATGTGTTTCATCATTTAAATAGTCATTTTTCTTTTCTAGTTGTAGGAATTTGGTCTTTAGCCTTCATACAAACTGCAACGATAACTTTCTATTTGAAAAGGTGAAGAAAATATGTCATGTGAAAGGTTAGAAAATGCACCACTAACAACTTTTCGTAACTTTAGCAGACGCAAGGTAACGACTACATCGCGACGATTAGAAAGATGAACGGCTAAGGCTTAGTTTGGCCCCCACGTGGCTTTTGAAAAGGATCTTATGGAATTTATTACTAAGTTGTTTGATAATTTTATACAAGTGGCACACTACTCCTCAAAAAGACATCATGAAACCAAAAAGCAACCTTGAGCTTTTAACAGCTCCATTATAGAGCTTTCAAAAACTCCCCCAAAAAAGCCCTAAGTTCAATTTTAGCAAAGCTCATAAACTAGCTACCAAATGAATTAACATGAAATTGTGCTTTAAAAAAGGAGAAGCACCAAAATGGAGCCAAACTAAGCTAACTTGTACATACTTCTGTTTGCTTGTAGTTTTGCGCGGGCGTGCAGAGCCAAACGGGCTCAGTGTGTGTGTGCAAACTAATTTCCTAAACGCTTGTGTGAGTGATACACAAGGCTTTATGAATCTGACTTCTAAACAGAGTGATTGTGTGCAGTGAGTAGGAAAGTACCCTCACCATAAATTCTTTAGCAGTACTGAAGCGCACAAGCTAAACAGTGTAAGAGTTTACCAAGTAAACAAATCACAAACGATATAATAAAACGTAGATTTTATCAAGTGTTTGGAAAATTAAAAAAAACCAAAGAACAAACTAGAACAGACTTAGATTGTCATAACCGTTTTGGAAATCTCTTGATCGATACATGTCTAACTGCACTTTTAACCTTTTGTTTCAATAAAAAAGTGACGGAAACATATTATGTGAAAAGTTAAGTTGGGTAAAGTAGGATTTAATCCCCATTCTTAGCTTTTTCTCGAAACAGGCCCTTCCTATATCTGAATCTAGAAATTAATCCCTATGTGTTGCAAAAGACATAAATACCCCTATATTATCCTATATATGTATCTCTCTCTCTCTCTCTCTCTATATATATATATATTTATCAAAGATCTAATTTTAATTCAAAATTCAAAACCCAATATAGAGAGAGAATCTGCAACTATGTATAGAGAGAGAGATATTTCTGCTAGAGAGAGAAAGAGGAAGGCAGAAAGAGGAAGAAAGAAGAGAGAGGGCAACAACCCCTCCACCGCCGGTACCACCACATCCAGCCACGCCATCGTCGCCCATTCTTGGTCCTCGTCATCACCACCTTCTAGTCATCCGATCTCTTATTCTTAGGCTCATTCCCTTTCTGAATCTGTAAGGGTTTCTCGTTCATTCCAAAGTGAAAATTGAAGCAAACCGATCAGTGGGAGAATACAGAGCCAGTGATGAAGCTTTTGGAGTTTATATATAGATTTGATGATGATAATGTTTGAAATGATGGGTTCAAAAAGTGACTTGATTAGCATGGTAACAAATCGTGGAAGTGTTTGGGCTTGAAGGCAAATGCTTTTGTGGATTCAAAAATTTCACAAAAGAGTGTGAATTTCTCAGTTGTTTAATGAGAAATATAAATTTCGCAAAAGATTGATCATGTTTGAATTTTTTTTATAATTTCTCAGTGTTTTTTTTTATTGAGGAATTGTTCATCGTTGTTCAGTTAATTAAGAAAGTTCATGTCAAAAGAAAATCGATTACTGGAAATTACTAAAAAAAAAATTAGCGAAAAACATGAAATATATATATATCCATTTGTGTGATTCCTTACTAGAACTAGAACTAATGATATTGTTTATGCGTAATTTCTCAGTTTATTGGATCAGAAATTTCACAAAGGAGTGAAATTTCTCAGTATTTTAATCAGGGATTTCACAAAAAGAGTGAGAATTTCTCAGTTTTCTAATGAGAAAAAGGGAATTTCTCAGTATTTTAATGAGAAATTTCTCAGGATTACGAAATTTCTGAATATTTTAATCAGGAATTTCACGAAAGAGTGAGAATTTCTCAGTTTTTAAGTATGCAAAACGTATTAAATAATTTGAATTTCAACTCAAAGATCATGGTGAGCAAATTAAGGAAATCCCTTGAATTAAGGGAACATTATCCCATTATCAGTTAACTTTAAATCTATATCTATATGTCCATATATAGATATACAAAAATATATAAATGTATATCCATTATTGGAAATTACTCAAAACAATTAGTGAAAAAACATGATCACATTAATATTTTACAATTGTTTTTGCAATTTTACTTAGTAAAGTATCTGTTTCTCACATCTTGTTGGATATACCTGTTATCTATTTATGTGATTCCTTGCTAGAACTAATGGTATTGTTCATGCGTAATTTCTTAGTTTATTGAATCAGAAATTTCACAAAGGAGTGAGAATTTATCAGTATTTTAATCACGGATTTCGCAAAAAAGTGATAATTTTTCAGTTTTTAAATGAGAAATAGGGAATTTCGCAATATTTTAATGAGAAATTTCTCAGGATTAAGAAATTTCTTAATATTTTAATCAGGGATTTCACAAAAGAGTGGGAATTTATCAGTTTTTAAGTCTACAAAACATATGAAATAATTTGAATTTCAACCAAAAGATTATGGTGAGCAAATTAAGGAGATCCCTTGAATTAAGGGAACATTATCCCATTATCAGTTAACTTCAAATCTATATGTCCATATATAGATATATGAATATATATGTGTATAGAACTAATGATATTGTTTATGCGCATTTTCTTATTTTATTGGATCAAAAATTTTCACAAAGGAGTGAGAATTTCTCAGTATTTTAATTAGGGATTTCACAAAAGAGTGAGAATCTCCCAGTTTTTTTAATGAGAAATAGGGAATTTCACATTTTTTAATGAGAAATTTCTTAGGATTAAGGAATTTCACAAAAGAGTGAGAATTTCTCAGTTTTTAACTGTACAAAACATATGAAATAATTTGAATTTCAACCAAAAGATTATGGTGAGCAAATAAGGAGGTCCCTTGTATTAAAGAAACATAATCCCATTATCACTTAATGACATTAACTTCAAATCTATATCTATATATCCATATATATATACACGAATACACTGTTCGGATCTTGAGCAGACCTTAAAAAACGGAACTAAAAGACGGACTGTGTAAAGACTGAGCAAAACGTATTAAATAATTTGAATTTCAACTAAAGATCATGGTGAGTAGATAAGGGAATCCATTAAATTAAGGGAACATAATCCCATTATCAGTTAATGACATTAACTTCAAATTTATATTATGTCTATATATAGATACACTAATATATACGTGTATAACTGACTATGTGAGTAAGGGTAGTTTAGACATCAATAATTTATTAAATTAGGTAAAAGGACCTATTTCTAATTGACATGCTTAATCAAGGATCTATTTCTAATCTAGCCCTTAAGATGGATTACTTCTGATAAAACGGTTGGAGATGGACTAAATCTTATATTTCTAAAGTTAAAGTTGCACCACGTAACAACTATCTGTAACTGTAGCAGACCACGTAACAAAAGGTTGACATTGCTAATAGATTAAAAGTTAAAAGACTAAATTCGCATAGTTAAAAGAACTAAGTTTTAAATTAGTTTGAACACAACAATACTTTAAGGCTAAATTACACTTTAGTACCCTGTAGTTTATACGAAGTTTCACTTTGGGCCCTCTAGTTTCAATTGCAACACTTTGGACCCTGCAGTTTGAAAATCGTGTCAATGTGAGACCTGCCCCCAACCTCCGTTAACAAATGGACGGAAAACAAGCACGTGCGTGACACACAACCATATTTTAGACAATCGCACGTGAGTGTTATGGATTACCCCCAAATCAAACACACAAATCTGAAATTAGGGTTCTTGATATGATGAATTATGGGGTGATCAGTCCTTGACGATGGTTGAAGAGACACGAAGTTGACAAAGTTGGCTAGGGTTTCGAAGTTGTTTAAAGAATACGTTGAAGCTACTCCCAAATTCTGGCAAAGGTATGTTCTATTACATATATGAATTTTGTTTTTAGTTTCAAATCATTATTTACAAATTCCTAGATTTACTAAGTATGGTAGTGATATGAAAAGGTTTTAGGGGATAGAAAGAGTATGTTTTGTATTCAATGTGGGGGACCTAAGGCTTGAAAGCCTTGCTAGTGGTCCCAAATGCTTGGATTTTTGTGGACCAAGAAATTTATTTTAGATTATTTATTATATTAAAAATTTGCAGATGGCAGAAAGATTGTTTACGATTGAAATGCATCATGGAGGCAAGTTTGTACAAGTTGGAGAATTAGTAGAGTATGTACATGGGTCTGTAAATAAGTTTGATAAGTGTGATCTAGATGTCATGGGGCTTTTAGAGTTTGATGCAATGCTGATACAATTAGGGTACCCTAAGTATGAAAATTGAACTACCTTATACCTGGGACCTTTATAGAGTGTGGGTTAAGGCCAATGACTACTAACCAAGAGATTATTGAAATGACTTAATTAGCTTGTAAATTTGGATTTATCGTAGTCTATGTGGAGCACGAACAAACAACTGCAGAAGTTCATGATGTTGAGGTTGAAGAGGATTGGGAAGGGGATGCATCCTCTGATGATTTGAGTTATGATCCAAATGATGAAGACGAGGATATAAATTCTAAAACCAACACAGATAGGGTTGATATAAACGATTACGAAGCTAGTACTGTAATCGAAAATTTTGATGAAGAGGTTGGTAGTGGAAATGCAGAGAAGTTGTCAGATTTCCTTGATTCAGATGACTTAGTAAGCTTGCAGGGTAGCAGTGATGATGGAGAAATGGGTAGAAATATTGTATTTAAGGCTTCCATTGACAATGGTAAGATTGAGTTGAAGGTTGGGATGAAGTTTGTATCGCATGTGGAGTTCAAGGATCATGTGAAAGAATATGCCATCAAAGGAGGTTATAACATCAGATTCAAAAGGAATGCAAGCAATAGGGTTACAACAGTGTGTAGTGATAGATGTCCTTGGAGAGTGCATGCTTCTTGTATGCAAAATGAGCATACATTCCAGGTAAAGACTTTGGTGAATACACATATGTGTGCTAGGACATACAATGTGAGGATGGTAAACTCAAGGTGGCTAGCAAACAAGTATGTGGATGAATTCAGAATTGACCCAAATATGAAGTTGCATACATTCCAAGAGACAGTTAGAAAGGATTATGTAGTTGGTATCAGTAGAAGTCAAGCTTATAGGAGCAGAGTAAAGGCAGTAGAAAAAGTTGAGGGTTCATACCTAGAGCAGTATGCAAAATTGAGGGACTACTGTGAGGAGGTATTCAGAACCAATCCTGGAACTACATGTAAGTTGAAGGTGAACAGACCATCTGAGAGTGATCTTCCTATTTTTCAAAGAATTTACATATGTTATGATGCTTGCAAGAAGGGATTCCTAGCTGGTTGCAGGCCCATAATAGGTTTGGATGGGTGTCATCTCAAAGGACCATGTGGGGGCATAATGCTTGCAGCTATAGGGAGGGATGGTAATAACCAGATGTTTCCATTATCCTATGCAGTTGTGGAAAGTGAAAACAAAGACTCTTGGATTTGGTTTTTGGAATTGTTGGGTGATGACATTGGAGGACCTACAAATAGGAAATGGACCTTCATTTCTGACCAACAAAAGGTAATTTGATCCTCCTCATATCCATATTTATATTATATATCAATTTATACCCTTATCAGTGACCTTGACCTTAAATTCATATGTTCAACTGTAGGGGTTGATTGCAGCTTTGGACTTTGTGTTTCCAGGAGTTGATCATAGATTCTGTTGTAGGCATTTGTATGCCAATTTTAGTAAGATACACAAAGCTATGTTGCTAAAGCAACTTCTATGAAAAACTGCTAAACCAACAAATCTGGCAGACTTTGAATACTAGATGAAGGAGATCCAGAAGGTTGATCCTGCTGCCCATTCTTATTTATCTAAGTTGCCTACAAAGTGGTGGTGTAGGCATGCTTTTAGCCAATATCCTAAGTGTGACTTGCTATGCAACAACATGGCAGAGGCCTTTAATTTTTCCATTCTAAAGGCTAGGGAGAAGCCAATTCTGACAATGTTGGAGATGATAAGGGTAAAGCTAATGTCAAGGCTAAGAATGAAATATTCAAAGAGGAAAAAATATGAGGGTGTTATCTGTCCAAGAGTGCAAAAAAAGTTGGAGAAAGCCAAGTTGGAGAGTAGGACATGTGTACCAACTTGGAGTGGGTGGCAGCAGTTTGAAGTCACAAGTTATCCCGATCAGTATGCGGTTGATTTAGTGAGACATTCTTGTGGTTGTGGAAGGTGGGACCTGACTGGTCTGCCATCTAATCATGCTGTGGCATGCATCTTCTATAATAAGTAGAAGGTGGAGGACTATGTAGATGATTGTTACAAGGTTGTCACATATCTTAAGTCATATGAGCACATGATATATGCTATGAATGGTCCTAAGTTGTGGCCAAAATGCACTCTTGAACGAATTAAGCCTCCTCCATACAGAAGACCAGCTGGAAGACCTAAGAGAGCAAGAAAAAAGGACATGGATGAACATGCGAATCCACAAAAACTTAAGAGGAAACACACTTCAGTTAGATGCAAAAAGTGTTTGGAATGGGGGCATAATTCTAGGACATGCAAAAAGGATGGTCCAAGTGGTTCTGCTCTAGGTGCTGGTCCAATTGGTAGTGGTCCAACTACTAGAGGTTTGAAGGGGAATACCAACTCAAATGGTCTAGGTGGTGGTGCAGAAGGTGCTGGTCCAAGTGGTACTGCTCCAACTATGAGAGGTCCAAGGGTGAAAACCACCTCTACTAGTGGACAGCCAACACTGGGGACTGCTTCAACTGGTGGACCAGCAACACGTGGAAGGGTTAAGCAAATTGTGATCTCCTATCCATTTCTATTATCCTATGTTTGTCATTAGATGCATGTTTTTAGTACTTTGTATGACTGCTATTTCTCATTTTATTTCAGGTTAGGAGTAAAGTCAAGGGACACCAGTGTAGGCCCAACCAACCAACACTCTTTAGCAGCTCACAATCCTATGCACCTCTACTAGGTATGCAGCAGTCCACATGCACCAACCCCTCAACCCAGCAATCCACATGCACCAACCCCTCAACCCAGCAATCCACATGCACCAATCCTTCAATCCAGCAAGCTCAAAACAAAAGGCCCTTCATGTGGAGAGGTTTAAAGTGTTACATGGGAGGAGTCACTACCAGGGGAAAGGCTGGAGAAGGTGGCAATCAAGCACCTTGATGAAGGATTATTGACAAGTTTTTTTGCTAATTTCGTTGGAGACTACGTAAACAGACTTTGGATAAGATGTTTGTGGGATGTTGACTACATTTTTTTATCATGCACAAACATG
Organism: Hydrangea macrophylla; assembly: GCA_033977485.1. Classification (NCBI taxonomy): domain Eukaryota; kingdom Viridiplantae; phylum Streptophyta; class Magnoliopsida; order Cornales; family Hydrangeaceae; genus Hydrangea; species Hydrangea macrophylla. The sequence continues at coordinate 129,713,980 of CM066989.1, read as the reverse complement.
GTAATGATGTAGAAGTGTTTGGATAATGTTGTGCTTGTGCTCGTGGGTTTTTGACCCCTTTTTTGCTTCTTGTATGCACATAAATGAAGCATGTTAACTGCTTTTGTGTGAAATATGTTGTGCTTATGCTCCTGTCATTTTTGACTAATTGCTATTTCAGCACAAATGAAAACAAACTTAGCATTAACACAATTCAAGTACATGACACTAAGGTAAAAACATTTGACTGCCTTCATTAATAACCTCTTTCCTAAATTTCTGGACACCAAGTCCAACTCCTAGTCCTATTCTTGGACATCATTTAGCCTTATTTAAAAGACTGTCCAATTCCTAGTCCTACAACCACCCATAATACAACCAAACCAAACAAGCAACCTCTTGATTTTGCACGATATTTCCACAACTCGTTCTCTCTATTTGTAATTAGACTTTTCATCCGATCAATCTCCAATGCATTTTCTTCCTTCGTGGTAAAAGCATTCTTCAATTCTTCTTCCCATTTTTTCAACTTCGCCTTCAAATTATTAAAAACCTCTTTGCCACGGTCACAAATCGGCCTATCATACCATGCAAAAAAATTGCAACCTCCATCATCCTGCACACAATTAGGTATTTGTTTACCTCAAAACAATATTTTTGTCCAATAAATTAAGAAACCTTGTTCGCACAAGTATAAGCCCTAAAAATAATTAGAAAATGTCACCTCACCTGATGAAACCGACATTCGAAAAACCTCCGACCTGGGTTCCTATCTGTCCAAGATGTCCTCATAGCAGGACTTTGACCGTAGAAGCACACACACTCACTCCTTGAGCTGTACGATGAAGCCGAAGTGTTGCTTGAAGTCGCCATACTACAAAGCTTCTACGTCTTCTTCAATCGATACCTCTCTTTCTCTCTCTCCAGTGGTCCTCTCTCTGTTTTTTCTTTGAGATTGCACTATAGGGATGATATATATATACACACACATTTTGGAGGGAAAGAAGGATCACGTGCAAGCCGCCAATTTTGCTTGTTTTCCGTCCATTTGTTAATGGAGGTTGGGGGAAGGTCTCACATTGACACGATTTTCAAACTACAGGGTCCAAAGTGTTGCAATTGAAACTAGAGGGCCCAAAGTGAAACTTCGCACAAACTATAGTGTACTAAAGTTTAATTTAGCCATACTTTAATTAGAACGAATGTTTTGAGTTCACAACTAATCTTTAAGGATGAGGAGTAAACTCTTCTCAACCCTCTTTGTCCTCCATTTCCTTCCACGTACTTAAATATATTCCCACCAACAAGCTAGTTAAAGAGATCACATGGCAAATAATAGTATGCTTGGCAGGAAGTCAAAAATCAAGAAGAGACAATTATTGATCAATCAACTTGAAATATTGTATTTCGTGAAGTCAACAAATTTTTTTTTGAAATTGGGAACTCAACAATTGACGTTTAAGAATCACTTTAAAAGTTAACACCTTGTTGTTTGTACTAGATACGTATATTGGATGATTCTTTGGATTAAAAAACCAAAAATAAAAAAATCCAAGCAGTTTAAATTACACTTTAAAAAAATCCAAAGGGACCTGCTTGGCATCTTAAAAATAAAAAAAATCCAGCGGGCAGCAAGATAACACAAAGGGACCTGCTTGGCATCTTCTTGGGGATCGATAAGGCTATTATTCAATTTTGTTTTTCCCCAAAAACTTCTATTTTCTATTTTAAAGGATAAATTACACTTTACATGCACCTTTGTAATTTACAGTCTGTGGTAGTTTAAAGGATAGTTTTTTTTTTTTTTTTGGCAAAAAAAAAAAAAAACATTGGAACCTAAAGTTTATAGTTGGGTAAATTGCACTTTTAACTCCTAAAAAGTTTGGGTGATTTGGTACTTTAGACCCTAAAGTTTTAAATGTGACATTTTGGTATCTCAAAGACTTTTTGCAACTAACAAAATTTTTACTTTTAATGACAAATTTATTCATCACTAAAGGGCTTATTGGACTTATTTGCTACACTTGTGAAACTTTAGAGACCAAAATGTCACATTTTGAAACTATAGAGTCTAAAGTGCTAAATCACCCAAACTTCAAGGGTGAAAAGTGCAATTTACCCTTTTTAGTGTGTGCCAACTTATGTGTGGTACCACAGCCCATGACATTTGAGATACACAGAATAGAACAAATGTCTCTTTACTATTAGGCTTGCAAGTAGTGGCATAATTAGAAATTTGTTAAGTAAACACAATATCAAAGATAATTTTACATGTAAAATTATATTCTCTAAAACTAACCAAAAAACTTATAAATCTTGAAACTGCAAATAAAACAAAAGAAACTTGAGTTCTTACTATCATTGCTTCAACAAAAAAATGCTCCAAAAAGACTAACACCCTTTTTCTTTTCCTTATAACAATTGTTCTCTGCCATTTTCCCAATTTAAGATGTTTGTTGGTACCCTCATTGCCAATGCCATCCAATTATTTCAAAGGTTAAACATGTAAATCGAATTGTGAAAGACAATGAGACTTTTTGCAATGTTAAAGGATAGAAATTTGACACTCCTTGTCTTATTTCACCTTTATTTTATTGGGGTCAAAATAGTAAAAGGTAATTGTTTATTTCATAAAACACTACATAAAAAAAAATTTCAAAATTCAATGGTGACACATGCATGTGGCTCTGCCACTGCTTGCAAGTAAAGCACAAATTATTTTTTTAGAAAGTCTCTACCTTCAATGTTAACCTTGAAAGAAAATAATATGAGAAAAAAAAAGTATTATTTAATATTAAAATTACTATTTATGAACAAACGACAAAACTTGAGAAAGAAATGAAAAGAAAGGGGCTTTCATATGAGATTTTCAAAAGGCTAGTGCTATTGCCAAAGCACAATGTGCTAATGCCAAAGCACAAAGTGTCACTAAAAGCTTTAGTGACACTTAGATATGTGTCACTAAAACTTTTAGTGACACTTTGTGCTTTGGCATTAGCACATTGTGCTTTGGCATTAGCATCACCCATTCAAAATTCCTTTTATGTGCGTGAGATATCCTTCAACATAGTTTGAAAATATTTGAGAGTTTGAGTTGCATGCGCATTTCGGTCTCTCAAATGCCACATCTGGTTGTCAGAGGTATTCTAGTAATCTGGGTCAAAAAGCTGACGAATTGAGCTGGAGATCGCATTCAGAAGTGAAGTAATTGAACCGCAATGCTCCTAAGACGAGGTGTCTTCCTCATCAAACTTCCAGAGAGGTAAACCACCCTTAGTCCTAAAAGCAAGAAATGGGGTGTCTATAACGTCGCTAACGAATTGATAATTCCTGACGAAACCAATTATTGTCATTAAATATGACGTGCATCGCATGTTTAGTGGCGATTTGGTGATAAAAATGAATTATTTGTCAAGTGGTTTAAGTGCTAAAATGTTTATTTTAAGAATTAAATATTTTGCCGCTTAGTGAATGTTGGGCAATATAACCTGGAGTAAATTTTCCATTTTCATATCCATATTCTGAGCAATTGAGTCCCGTACTTTAAGTTTCGCCCAATATAACTTAGCAAGACACAAGAGAAAGGTGGAACAATTTTTGGGACACTATGGAAAGAAATTCAAGTCTAAATTTCTTTTAGGTAACAATTAAAAAGTACAATCTTATTTTCCTATTTCAAAACAATCAAATAGCATTTAAGAACACTTGTACAAACTATATGTATGACGTATATGTAATATATATAAATATATATTACTGCCATGCCCTGGAGTAGACCAAAAATAGAGAAAATTTAAAATTTCCCTTTGGATCCGTGGACACGTGACTGGTTGAAGATCACCTGATTGTCCTCAAATATAATAATAACATGAAGCATAATTATAATGGACATGTATCTAATTCAACAGCGACAGAGATAACAACATTAGTCAGTCTTGCATTATTAATATATTATAAACCATCATAAATCAAAAGAAAGTGAAATAAACGAAAGTCTTGTGATGTCCATTGTCACTAAATCCAACAGTCTACAAAATGATTACATCATAACAGAAAGATAAACGAAAGAAAAGGGGACGCAGTCTTCAACTAGCGAAGCCATAGCTGTCTTAGTATTGGTCATCAAGGTTCATTATTCTTATTCGGCTTATAAAATGTCTTTGTAATTTATTAAGAAGATATAACCGATTGAACGGTGATGATACGGAAACCAAACTTGATCAATCCCACCACTTACAACTGCAAGAAAGAATAGTAATCGATCCAAAACTCAGACTCAACTCATTGACTTCTTAAATACGCAATCCCGGCATAAGCCGTTGGTTTAAAATATACATGCCTTAAAGGCCACTTGATGAGTATACTATACATGCTCCAACAACCGCTTGATCACCCCTGGTGCATCAAGATAGTATCATGCTTCAAAAGCCGTCTCAGCCAAGATATTCGAGGTCCAAGACTTGTCCTAACATGCCTTAAAGGCCAAGTGATTAGTATACCATACATGCCTTCAAGGCCGCTTCATCACCTTCGATGCATCAAGATGGTATCGTACTTGATAAGTTGACTACATCACTAATATCTACTAGAAAAATCCTCAATCATCCACCAATCTGTCTCTAACACTCGAGTACAGACATCAACAAAGGTTGAACTGATGAGACTCGGACGATAATAGCAAATAAACTGGAGCCAAGAGAATAGACCAAGGTACGAGTTTTCATGTTGTCACGCCTCGGAGAAGCAAAAATAGAGAAAACAAGTTCCTTTTTGGTCCCGTAGGTTCGTGACTAGTGAATAGCCACGTTATCATCTATACAAACCAACAAAATACAATGATAGGGAGGATTCTATTCATAGAACATATCTTATTAACATAATCAGAAGCTACAATGGAAATATAAAAGGTTTGGAAGCAACATATGCCCAAGTACCAATTATTAAAGTCTACTAAATCTATTACAACAGCTGGCTTATAATCTAAAGCCTATAACAATAATAACAGCAGTACAATAGTTATACAAACTAACTATTACAAATCGGCATGTCTTTGTATTCAAGCCTTCATCTCCAAGTCCGACGGAACATCAGTCTTACGTCCTCAAGACCCGCGAAGCTCTAGACATTGGAAGGTCCAGGGCACAAACGCCATCAGCTTTGAATACAAAGCTGAGTGAGTACATCAAACACACTCCTCAGCCGTTACTGTTCAGCATCTTAAAATGTGGTTAATCTCTTATCAATGACGTCTCTCACGAACATAGCAGAGGTTTCATTAAACTATACATGAAATCAATGCTAACAGGAATATTAGCAGGAAATATATTAAGTAATGACAAGGATAAAGATCATGGTATAATATCTCATCATGCTTCTCAATGTCTAGTATTATCACATCCATGCATGCAACCCATGCAACCATCCCATGCATCTATCTTTATGCTGGGATGATGAATCCCTGACTGAAAAATCGTCTTACTAACAATTCTCATATTCATATCCATTCGTCAATACAACAATACCAATCTGATATCCATATGTCGATACCATAATACCAATCTGATATCCATACGTCAATACCATAATACCAATCGGAATCACCCGAATAGGCAGTAGGTCCCACGATCCCTTGATAGGGTTACCGGTTGTCTACATGGTACCACCTATCTGTAAATGATGAAAGCAGCACATCGGACGTCTTCAACGTTGTTTATACCCTCACTGGCCATCTATAGAGCTGAGAATACATTAGAGCACTAGTCAGTCTTCAACGGTACACTGGATGTCTTCAACAATGAGAGGCGCACTAGGAACTCTAACCATCCCACGTCTACCCGGCTCGTTAGCCGTTGATCCCACGGATCCAAAGTACACGTATCTCATTATTCCACGTTGAGGCACAGTTCCTGATTCTCATCATACTTTCTTATCTCTTCATAACCCTATCCCATGCATGCTGACCACATGTTATGCAATGCTCATGCTTTAGATACAGAAATTACCACGTTAAGCTCTATATTCATCATATCTACTCATTAACTGGTTATTAACATGCAGTTTTGTTCTGTTCTACTACACAGTTCATGGTAATAACATATGACAATTAAACAGTTTATCGAATATCAATAGTTAATAAAACATAGCTAACATAACGTCATGTTGATTATTCTGATATCCAACTATCACAATGTTACATATTGCATAACTATATTAGTATTTGTTCAACTACTAACAGCTCAGGTATATCATAACTAACTCATAATATATAAATAACATGAAAACCATATTCTGTTCTCACCCAATCGATTGGACACCAATCGATTGCCATAGCAATCGATTGGAACCCATGGCAATCGATTCGGAATATATCCAATCATTTGGATCTAATGGCAATTGATTGGACTCTGTCTTCTTTCTCAAAACTGACTGGTTTTATATAAAAAAATGTTGGGGGTTCCTCCTCTTCCTCATGCACGTTATTAACACACACAAACATCCCAAAAATTATCCCTAGAGTGAGTTAATAAAACTCACCTCTCTCTGGTGTTTCAGTGACGGCATCCCGAGCTCCAGCTTCTTCTTAGATTCTGGAAAGTACTTTTCTAAAAATCGAGTCTTGAATGATTCCTAAGTCATCCTACCTACAGCTTCTTCACCTATTGTACCTTTCACTGCGTCCCACCTATCTGCTGCTGAGAATGTCAGTTGAAATACTGCCAAATGTCTTTTCTCCATGTCAGTATATTCGAGTGTCTCAAATATCAATTCTATCTGGCGGATCCATTGCTCAGCTTGCCACACTCCTGTTAATCCTGTAAAGGTCTCCGGTTGAAGAGCACGAAATTCCTTTAGCAACTTGACTCTTGTCTGTCTTACTGGTGCTCCATTACCGATAACACGATCCGCACGATTGATATCTTGTTCCATGCGATGGATGAAAACTCCGACCATTCCTGTGGGATCTATCTCGGGAGGTACTGTATTTAGCTGGCCTGGGTTTCCTCGAGTCATTCTAACCATAATGAGTGCTGGTAGTGTTCAATGTCTCAACCTATAAATGAAAACTACTCGGTCAGTTGCATTCTATCTTACAGCTTAGGCAAGAACATGTAGTAACAAATATAATACCACTATATAATATAATCACATCAAGCAATACAAATACCTCACATAAATAAAAAGGTCAGTCTACCTACCAGGTACAGTTAAATGTATCTACGCTCATGACAAAGGTCACAAAACTACATGTATAACGTCAAATCTAAATATTCTATTTCTATTCTCAGGTTCCCGACTACGAGTACTACTCAACTAACATGTGAGACCACTCAACTAACATGTGGCTCAAGGTAACAAAACTATTATCCTTAACCTCTTTCTATTTCTATGTCATACTGACTATTTTGAGATTGCTCAGGAATTTGTCAGTGTCCAACTCCAACGGTTTTATATTTAGGATCTCCACAACCATAAATAACTCTCGATGCCTGTTTTCTGTGAACTCAGCTATCAACAGTTCTAACGATTTCTTATTGGTTCCAACGTCTGCTACTCTCCAAAGAATCATCCTCAGACAGATTCTTCTAACTCTTGTCTGGGTGACAAGATAACAGTTCTATCTCATCTCAGCTAATCCTCATGCTATCGACATTAACTTAGAACTCAGGTTCTAACATAAAAGACAAGCGATTAACAACTAAAACCTAGGCTCTGATACTAAAAATCCTGTCACGCCCCAGAGAGGCATAAATAGAGTAAACAAGTTCCTTTTTGGTCCCGTAGGTTCGTGACTGGTGAATAACCGCGTTGTCATCTATACAAACCAACAAAATACAACGATATGGAGAATGTTATTCATAGAACATATCTTATTAATTTAATCAGAGGCTACAGTGGAAATATAAAAGGTTTGGAAGCAACATATGCCCAAGTACCAATTATAAAAGTATACTAAATCTATTACAATAGCTGGCTTATAGTCTGAAGCATATAACAATAATAACAGCAGTACAACAGTTATATAAACTAACTATTACAAATCAGCACGTCTTCGTCTTCAAGCCTTCATCTCCAAGTCTGACGAAACATCTGTCTTACGTCCTCAAGACCTGCGAAGCTCTAGACATTGGAATGTCTAGGGCACAAACGCCATCAGCTTTGAATATAGCTTAGTACATCAAACACGCTCCTCACATAAACCAAATGTGGTGACCAAGTTCTGCTATTGCCAATTGATTGGACGGCCACGCCATGGATTCAGGTCGGTAGCAAGGCAATCAATTGGGAATAAATCCAATCGATTGGGATGGCAATCGATTGGGTTAAGGGCAATCGATTGGGCTCTCAAACTCACAAAAGACTAAGAAAGTAATAAGGGTTCTATGCACATTCAAAAATATAGTGTATTACATTATCCGCCACATATAAAAAGATTTCATCCTCAAAATCTGAAGCAGTAGCCCCTAAAACAAAAACGAATCCATCTCGCAAGACAGAATCTAAATGCCCAAGTTCTCATTTTACATAAACGATTACATCAGCAGCCAACGGGTTACGTTCTAAGCAGTCAACGATGTATGAGTACTAGGGTAACGGCTACCGATCTCAGGTTTTAGCTATATGAAATTCGTATGTCAAACTTCGGGAAAAGGTTCTAGGTAGCACAATCCAACCATCATACAAACTCTGAAATGGCTAGTCCCCAAACACATAAGGTTCCTTCCTCACGTCAAACTCTACGATCTGAGCGTTCTATTAATCAAGTGTTCTAATATCATCTAAGTCGTAGCAAATCATTTTTCGTCTACTTATGTCTTCAAAGATGCTTTGTACTGTTCTAATAATGTCTCTACTGTATCATCAGTTGGTTGTCTTCCATCTCTAGACTCTTTGTTATGATGGTTAGCGTCCTCTCTCGGTCTTTTGTTGTACACACGTCATTGTTAACTCCCGTGTTATTGTCGTCGTCCCTCAGGATAATAACTTGAAAGCATTATGACTCTAGCATCGTAGTTGATGAGTTAAACTTCCTCACCTGTCTCCAAATTCTCACGTACTATTGATATAATCAACTCTTTGAGGTCGTACTATCCATTGAATACTCGTTCTGCTTCTATGTACTAATCAAATAGGTTAGGCAGGCTATATATTAATTTTTGTGAGTCGTTCTACTGTATAACATATTGTCTAGATGAAAGCAAGAAGCAATCGGTGTCGAAAATCAATCTTCTACAGTAATCTTTGAAATTATGGTGTCGTCTCTGTGTCACAAGTATCTCTTCTCGTATACTCATAATCTTCTAGTTTGTCCTTTCTTTTCAAGGCTGCATCTCAAGAGGATTAAGATTCCTCATCTCTAGTCTCTATCCAACTTACCAACGGTTGGCGTAGTCTTCCGTGTAGGGAGGCAAATGATGCAAAGGATGTTATATGGGGATGCAATTGACATCAGGTAGGGATGCAAAAGATGTTATATCCATTCTTGGATAACTATTGTCATAGACAACTATTGATCAGTGTCAAATGAATTGCCCAAGCATCTACTAAGTTATGTTGTAGGCTCAACATTGTAGGGTAAGCTGATTAGTCTAATCCTCTTACTATAACATCAAAAGAATGCCAACTTCCTGCAATATTGGGATCATATGTAATACAAAATGTAGGTGCTGAGTATTGTACCTTCTGTCTATCATCCTTGTCTAAGTCCAGACCAATTAATTGTTTGGCGAGTTTGTTCTCGTGGTATTTGTTGCGATGGAGCATTATGTTGCGTCTTTAGTTCTGGAAAAAACTTACGGACATGACCAACTGTACCGCAGTTAAAGCATTTTACTCCTCGTCTATTAGATTTCCTTGATGCTCTGCATTCTTGGGAATGGTGTCTTGGTACTCCATAATTATAGCAGTTATCTCATTCTCTGTGTTGTGTTGGAGTCGCCACCAGTTTTGATTCTTTCTTATCGTTCCCCATTCTCTTGCGCTTTCGGTGGCTACCTATGTAACTTCTCTCTGTGTTTCCTTGTTGAACTTGGTTAGCTACCAACACAACCTGGATGTCTCTTCCTCTCTGATCCATTAGGAGAAACTGGTCATTCTCTGGTAAAGCTTGATCAAATCATTGTCTTCAACGATGTGTATACCCTCACTGGTCGTCTACACAGCTGAGAATACATTAGTGCACTAGCCGAACATCTTCAACGGTACATTGGATGTCTTCAACAGTGCATATGCATCACTGGACGTCTTCAACAGTGAGAGGCACACTAGGAACTCTAACCATTAATTCCATGTCCACCCAGCTCATCAGTCATTAATCCCACAGATCCAAAGTACACATATCTCATTATTCCACGTTGAGGCACAATTCCCGATTCTCGTCATATTCTCTTATCTCTTTATAACCCTATCCCATGCAAGCTGACCACATGTTATGCAATGCTCATGCTTTAGATACAGGAATTACCACATAATGCTCTATATTCATTATATCTACTCATTAATTGGTTATTAACATACAGTTATGTTCCGTTCTACTATACAGTTCATGTTAATAACATCTGACAGTTAAACAGTTTATCTAATATTAACAGTTAATAAAACATAGCTAACATAACGTCATGTTGATTATTCTGATATCCAACTATCACAATGTTACATATAGCATAACTATATTAGTATTTGTTCAACTACTAACAGTTCAGGTATATCATAACTAACTCATAATATATAAATAACATGAAAACCATATTTTGTTCTCACCCAATCGATTGGAAAATACAAATCAATTGGCATAGCAATCGATTGGAACCCATGGCAATCGAGTGGAAATATATCCAATCGAGTGGATCTAATGGCAATCGATTGGACTCTATCTTCTTCCTCAAAACTGACTGGTTTTATAAAAAATGATGGGGGTTCCTCCTTTTCCTCATGCATGATATTAACACACGTAAACATCCCAAAAATCATCCCTAGAATGAGTTAATAAAACTCACCTCTCTCCGGCGCTCAAGTGATGGTGTCCCGAGCACTGTGGCGGTGGCTATGGTGGCTCTCTCTCCTTCCTTCTTCTATGCTCTCTCTGTCTGTCTGTCTCTTCTCTTTCTCTCTCTCTGGTCTCCTCTTCTACTTCTTCTTCTTCTTCTTCTCCTTCTTCTCCTTCTAACTCGAGAGTATGGTGTCTGTATATATACAATATATGTATGTATGTGTATATATATGAGAGTATATATCTCTCACTCTCTCCTAAACACACACACAGCAAACATATATATGTATAAGGGAGAGGGTATATATAGGGGAAGGAAATAACCACAACCACATAAACCAAACGTGGTGACCAAGTTCTGCTATTGCCAATGGATTAGGATCAGGTGCTAATCGATTAGGAATAAATCCAATCGATTGGGATGGCAATTGATTGGGTTAAGGGCAATCAATTAGGCTCTCAAACACACCAAAGACTAAGAAAGTAATAAGGGTTCTATATACATTAAAAAAGACAGGGTATTACACATGCTTATAGTATAAATCGATGAAGCATATGATTATTAAGCAAGTTCTGATCTTATTATGCGTACATTATTCCTGTTATTATCACTGGCACATTACGAAAGTCTTCATCGTTTTATTATAGTTAATGAATGAAAGGTGGAGGATTTCAATATTAGTTGGCTCGAGTGCTCAGAAGAACTTGAATGCTTGGGCTTACAAGCACTCCACTGGAGCGAGCGCTTCAGACTCGAGCGCTTAGGAAAGTGCAAGCGATCCAGTTAACTAATTTCAGAATTCTAACATGCAGTCAGACTAATTTCTTCTAGGCATGAAGGAACATATGTGGTACAGGTTTAAGCATAGATCATCAGCCTAGTAAGTGGGATAGTGTGCATGTGTGTGAAGCTAAAATGCAAGTTCTTGTTTATAAGATTTAGCCACAGTAAAGCAATATCCAAGTGAAGTCATACACGGATGTCATGACCCATCCCGCTACACAAGGAAATAGGACACGTGGCATGCCAACAAGGCTCATCCAATTCCTTTAAAGTGAAATAGCAGCGGAAAACAAACGTAAAATCCATTAAAAATCAGAGTTTTAAAAATTTTTGCTCAACTGAACACTTCCAAAACAAATCCATTTTTGAAAACAGAGGTCCAATTGACTGGATTGGGGACCTAGTCGACTAGAGGTCGGAAGAAGAAAGTATTTAAAGTCCATAGGCCTCGTCCAGTCGACTGTGCCGGGGACCCAGTTGACTTGGGCCTCAATGCCTCAGTCGACTGACCCTGGTATGGTCAATTGAACACTGTGCACGCAGAATGCCCTCTTTTCGTGTAGAAACCAGTCGACTGATGCCCTCCTTCAGTCGATTGAAACCTTTGAAAATATAAAGATTTCTCGTTAACAATAGGGGTCCAGTCTACTGTATCGGGGACCCAGTCGACTAATCCCTCCCAGAACTGCATAGTTCTGTAGCAACTCAAACCAAGATTTACCAAACTAATTCCAACACCAACATAACCCAAATACAACGATTCGAAACATAATTATAAGGGTTTTATTACATATTACAAGATTTGAAACCCATGTCAAGATTCTACTATAATATATTACAAATTCCCAATTTTTTTATTATAAGTTCAGGACAAAAACAAAAGTATGTACAAGTAGTGATTCCCCGGCATTCCTCAACCTCACTCCTCACGCTTATTCTTTCCTTTCTTCTTTTCACCTGCAATGGAGTAAAGCTCCAGTGCTCAGCTATATGCTAAGTGTACAATTCTAACATATGCATAAATGACAAAAAATCCTTAATCTCACAATTCATAACAAATAGTCTCTAAGGAGAAAAATACGCATTCATCCGGTAGTGGCAAGTCCAAGTCTATCAACCATTGCATCCCCAAGTGCCATGGCAAGTCCAAGTCTATAAACCATGCACAGTAGCCGTGGCTACTAAATTCTCAAACATCGAGAAGCTTACTTCGGCATGAAATTATATAAGTCCCCCCTTTGACCCACATAATCAACTCAACGTGCTCGCGTAAAAGTAGACATGCTTTTCACATTCAAGTGCGTGCATAATTAACGGGCCTACAATTAATACATGAATTTTGCCCGGATCACAATTTCGTCGTCGAAACCAAAACATGTATATTTCCTATATAACATAGGTTAGAACTTCATACCTCGTGCGGATTCTCTCAAACTTTGAGGGAAGTACTACAGAGCCAAATAAACTTGGGATCTCTGTTTATAGGCGATTCCTACAAGTTTTACCTGATTTTTCCCAAATTTTTAGAAATAAGATTTTCATAAAGTCGCCAAACAAGGACTAAGAGGTATCAAAACGTAGCTCTTACCTCGAGGAGTTCAAATCTCGAATTTGGAGAAAAACTATTGGGAAAACGGTCGTCGTATGTCGCCGAAAAAATCGTGGCAATAAATCCCCTTTTCTCTCTCTCTCTCTCTCTCTCTCTCTCCCTCTTTAAGATATTTTGAAAAGTTGTAACTAATGAAAAATCTCAAGCTTATCTATTTATAGGCACAATCTCTGAAAATTACGTTTACCTCCCCACTAGTTCTCGAACTTCTAATTAATACCCGAAACATCGCACACGTCCATATCATTACTTCACGAGTGAAACTAAAAATTTATAAAAGTTTTTGTCTAAGTTCCGTTTGGGTCTAAAATCACGTCCGAAAACTAAATCCGTGGAATCTCTATACCACCTACGTTTTATGTAACGTATCACTCACGTTCTCACCACAGTATTCAAAACAATCTAAAATGATATTCAAACTACCAGAAATTTACTCTACATAGGTAAATTTACTATTCACGAAATACCAGATATTTCAAATAACATTTGAATCACATAAATGCCATTTAATAGTGCCAATGCAAAATGAAGTTTCAAGTTCTCGTGTCTTCACTGACACCTCACCGTTAACTCACAATCAACTCCAACTCGTATTATAGATTAACATTAATAATCTCCAAATCTCAATTATGCATGTTAAACCATGAAATTCTAGAATGGGTGTGACAACGGATTAAACATATCAACATGACGTTCATAATAAAAATTACACACGTGAGCGCTCAGAGTGTTTGAGCGCTCATATTCTCGAGCGCTCCATAGTGAGCGAGCGCTCGGGTTTACTGTTTTGACAATTTCTAAGGCAACTTACATGCATAAATGCAATGAAACATGTAAAAATTATTCGTAAAGGCATCTAAGTGAGGATCAATGCTCACCTAAGCTTGGATGAGTTTTAGATGATGAATATGTGCATGTATGTGTTGAGAAGCTTGATCCTTGAGCAAGAGAGCTTCTATTCCCTTCTCTTCTACTTGATCATATAGATCAAGATGATCAACTTCTAGACTTCTTCTTCTTCTAGATTTCTTCTTCTTTGTTGGTGTATTTAGGAATTAAGTATGTGTATGGATTCAAGCATGCAAGTGTGTACAAGAGATATGAGGGTAAGTATGATGGTGTTAAGCATGATAGGTTTCTCTCCAAATTGCTCTATGAACTGTCTCTATCCAACTGTTATAAGAAAATTCGTAAAAAATGAAGATGCATTGAAGCTATTAATAGGTAAACAACAAGGTCACTCGAGCGCTCTAGCAAAGATCGAGCGCTCGGAGCTCGAGCGCTCCAGATACCTCGAGCGCTCGGGTTTAGCTTTTATCCAAAGCTTCCCAAAGGTTAAACACAAGTATTCAACTTCCATAACAATACAAAAACAAGAGATATAGAATGATGATTTTATTTATATAATAGAAAGATTACAGAGATATTATTCTGGAATTCGAGAAATAGATAGAAAAAATACAGGTGATGCAATTACATATCCCTAGTTCCCATTTACTTTCTCCAAGATGGCATTGTAGGGATGCTTTGCTCATTTCTAAAGAAATTATCAGGATCGACCTTGGTTTTTACTCGCACCAATTTATTGAAATTGACCAAGAAATACTTAACCCCATATACAGTCCCTTCCAAGTAATTGTTTCGGCCATTGCAGTTAAGACCTATATCTAGATCTTTATAGTTGAGAAATGCCTTCCTTGGGAACATGGACACAAACGGAGTTATATAACCATATAACAATCGAGTCAGATTTATATAGTGGTTTGCGGCTTCGACCCCATCTTCATTCCAGTTTGCCAAATACATAAGTTTGGCTGTTACCAGCTCTGTGAGGAAAAGGCTTTGCAGTCTCTGAAATCTCAGCAACCCTTCCACCGTAAGGATTGAAGTCCAAGGCTAGTCTATCCAACTCGATCATTCTATCAAATATAAATTTCAAACCATCCATTGGAATTGAATTTATCAAGTAATCAGACTTTCTTTCGAAATGAGTCAATACTTGAGGAACCCTACTAAGAAGAGCCTCGACGGGTGTTCCAGCAGGGAAGGTAGTCCAGAATAGCACTGATTCGACCCAACTCATTTCAATGCAGTCTGCTTGCTGTAGACCTAATTTGGGGAAGCTTTTATTCATGAGGGAGAGAAGACTTTGAGAGTCTCCAAGGAACAAGGTGGGGAATGTTGCTCTTATGGTCTTCTTCTTCTGAGTATGAGTTTGACTAGAAGTAGAAGTAGTAGTGTTCATAACATCTAAGGTCATCCGAATGAATATGCGATCATCTAACTTGTCTGCAACTTGTTGCCACTTGTAAACAATGTTGGTGGCATTTTGTTCCAAGGTCCGCTGGATTCAAAAAACAGTCACCGTGGGGGGTACACACACCAGATTGATATTGTATGCAATAACCATACCAAAACTTGACCCTCCCCCTCCTGTTATGGTCCAAAACAGATCTTGTCCCATGGATTCACGATTGAGAAGTCAATCAATCACATCAATTAACTTTGCGTCAATGATGTTATCAACTGAGAGGTCATACTTTCTCATCATGTTCCCATAGCCACCTCCGCTAAAGTGGCCACCCACCCCGACCGTAGAACATACTCCGGCTGGGAAGCCATGTACCTTACTTTTCTCCGTAATCCTATAGTAAACTTCACCCAGGGTTGCCCCCGCCTGAATCCAAGCAGTTTGGTCTTCTATACTGACGTTCACTGCTCGAAAATTGAACATGTCGAGTATGAAAAATTTTGGATCCTAGGATACATACGAGACACCCTCAAAGTCATGGCCACCACTTTGAATTTTTTTCTGCAAGCCATGCGTTTTAGCGCAAACAACTGCTGCTTGGATGTGAGATTCGTGCATGGCGGTGAGAATAAGCAGTGGTTTTGGAGTCGAAAACTCATTGAAATGTAGATTTCTGATGTATAACTGCAAAATCGATGAATATGATGAATTATTGGGAGTAAAGATTACTGCAGAGATTGGATGAGAGGGTTGAGAATGGTCATTTAGGCATTGGATAAAGGCCTCATAAACTGAATAATCAGATGTCCCCCGTGAAACAGAGAGCAAAAGTATTGAAAGCAATAAAATTATTATAGAACTTGAAGTTCTCATTTTTTTTATTTTTTTATTTTTGGTTTCTTTTTGTGCTTTGACAAGGTTTGTGGCTCATGGGTTTAGAATTTATAAGGACATGAGAATGCAATAAAAAGAGAAATGTTATGTGTAGGAAGATAATACAAGGCTTTCATTGACCTTTGAAAAAATGAAAATGCAAAACTCATAATTAGCTAACTTTGACATTCTGGATTATTGTTGGCAACTTTTCTTTTTAAATTGAGAAAGCCACCTTGTAATACATCCATGCATAAAACATGTATGGGTAAATGCTATGTGCACATAAAATGTGCACATAAAAATTTGGGTCATTCATTTCGGTAGAGTCCATACCTACATACATGGTACCCATCCAAATTTATGCCCAAATCTATATGTGCACACTTTATATGCACATGTTATGTCCACCAATCATTACTCTATATGTATATATCAATATATCTAAAACTCTTGCAATGTCATGACTCATGCACACGATACAATTGGTGCTTTATATAGGACATTTCCATAATCACTGTCCATTTAAATTTACAACACATGAATTTGTATTTTTATTTAATATTCATTTTTGGCTGGTTTGAGAGTGTGGACAAGTTCTTACAATTTTACCGTCCTAAACCATTCCCAAGCCCTCTCTCTCATCACCATTTGTAAACACCCATCCCACTTTCTTGCCTACAACGGAATCCAAAATTTAAAGCAAATGGGATGTGATTCCCTCTTTTAAATCTGTAAATTTTGAAAAGAATTTCACTGTCTATCTGAATGGGTTACTTTCCAAAATTTGGCATCTCTCTTGTTATTTTGTCTTGGTCATGATTCTGCCTTGCTTTGCTATACTCTTTATCATCTCCATATTCCATAGATGTATTGGATTTTGGGTTTTTTTAGCCCTATTTCTTTGACCATAATTAATGAAGTCATTTTGCTAAATCATTATATAGTGTTTGATATGCTAATGTTACTCCATTATGGCAGGAGATGAATGGTGAAAGAGATAGATGGATTAAGATTTGAATCGGCAAAGACACTGGTTTTTCTTTCTCTTAAGTTGTAACTAAGGAGATGATATTGGCATAGGTTGGTATAACTCAAGTGGCAAAGAGCTTGACATATATAAGTCCCCTCCAATGTATAACTTAAGAGTTCGAACCTCATCCCCTCCCCATAAAAAAAAAAGAAAAAAAGAAAAAAAAAACTAAACTAAACTAAGGAGATGATGGATATGAGGTACTGAGATGAGAGAGAAAACTGAGATCAACTTGAGAGCAAAAAAGGAATTTACCACTTTTGTTGACTTCAGTTTCAGTCCGTATATATTTTAGGAACAATGCTAGATGCACCCCTTCAACCACACCCCACACCACAACATATGATTTAAATGCATGTACCTTAGCACAAGATACATGCATTTAAAGCATGTGTTGTGATTTGGGGTTGAAGGTGTGTGCCTAGCATTACTATTATTGATAATCTAGGGGTGTATATATACTTTCACTACAACAAAAATAGACTTTTTGCGCGCCACAAAAAGTCTTTTGCGAAGCGTTCAACGCGTCGCCAGTATGTCATTTATTCCCGCGTTCCTGATAGTTATTTGTGGTGCAGTCAATGCGCCACAAATACTATATTATTGTGGCGCGCTAAACACGCCACAAATAAAAGCTATTTGCGTTGGAAATGGGCATCTAATATTGGGTATCTATTGCGCCACAGATAGTATAACTATTTTCGATGCCGCCATAAATAGTTTTCAGAAAATTAGTGTCATTGTATTTGCGACGCACATTTTGCACCATAAATAATGTAACCAAATTTCTCACATTGGCATTTGTGATGCGATTTCTGCGCCACTAATACTATAACCAAATTATACATGGTAGCATTTGTGACGTAACAAGTGCGCCACAAATACTACATCAGAAATAAAAATTTTTTTTTTTTTGGCTTTTTTTTCCCCTGTATTGTATACCTACTATATCAATATTTTTTCAACCGTAAAGAGAAACTTTATGCTCAGAAAATAATCATTTACATACTAGATCTAACAATTCATACAAAGTGTGCAAATAAAGTCACTTAATAAATCTAAAATCATGTCCATCATGTTTAATTCAATACAAATTAAGTCACGAAAGTTTAAGTGTCTCCGAATTCAATAAAAAAAAATCATTCCAAAGATGGCAATCTTCCAATAAAACTCCAGAACTGGAAAAAAAAAGGAAGGAATTTAGTATTTACAATCTACAAGTAATAAGAGATACAAAACCAAAAAACAAAAAACTTACTATTCCCCAGTATTTGAAATTTTATTTCCTCACCTAACTCTCAAAGTGTCGGTAAAGTTACGTTGCTTACGGGACGGCGGTTCTCCGTTTCACCCGTTCAAACCCCAAAACTACGTTTTATAAAGCTTAGATGTGTGAAATTCTATTTTTTTGCCTAACTCTCAAATCGGGAATCCAATAAGGGTCCCGTTTGTTCTCACAAGTTTCTTTAGGCGTGTGTGAGGTGTCTTTGAAGTTTCATTCTTTTCCGATTGGTGGTTCTCCGTTTCACCCGTTCAAACCCCAAAACTACGTTTTATAAAGCTTAGATGTGTGAAATTCTATTTTTTCGCCTAACTCTCAAATCGGACATCCGATAAGGGTCCCGTTTGTTCCCACAAGTTTCTTTAGGCATGTGTGAGGTGTCGGTGAAGTTTTGTTCTTTTCCAATTGGCGGTTCTCCATTTCACCCGTTCAAACCCCAAAACTACGTTTTATAAATCTTAGATGTGTGAAATTCTATTTTTTCGCCTAACTCTCAAACCGGGCATCCGATAAGGGTCCCGTTTGTTCCCATAGGTTTCTTTAGGCGTGTGTGAGGTGTCGATGAAGTTTCGTTCTTTTCCAATTGGCGGTTCTCTGTTTCACCTGTTCAAACCCCAAAACTACGTTTTATAAAGCTTAAATGTGTGAAATTCTATTTTTTTGCCTAACTCTCAAACCGGGCATTCGATAAGGGTCCCGTTTGTTCCCACGAGTTTCTTTAAGCATGTGTGAGCTGTCGGTAAAGTTTCGTTCTTTTTCGATTGGTGGTTCTCTGTTTCACCCATTCAAACCCAAAAACTACATTTTATAAAGCTTAGATGTGTGAAATTCTATTTTTTCGCCTAACTCTCAAATTGGGGATCTGATAAGGGTCCCGTTTGTTCCTAGAAGTTTCTTTAGGCGTGTGCGAGGAGTCAATAAAGTTTCATTCTTTTCCAATTGGCGGTTCTCAGTTTCACCCGTTCAAACCCCAAAACTACGTTTTATAAAGCTTAGATGTGTGAAATTCTATTTTTTCGCCTAACTCTCAAACCGGGGATCCGATAAGGGCCCCGTTTGTTCCCACAAGTTTCTTTAGGCGTGTGTATACAAAATTTAACTTGCAAACAGGAAGTTCTATTTTAACTATATGCAAAATTTATTAATTCTTACCATATCAACTAGATGGTCCCCCTTGGCCTCTCAGCGACTCTACCAAAACGCGAAGTTCTGCCACTTCTGCTCTCACATCTGCAACCTCTTGTAATGCCTGGTTTGTCCTTACGTTCGGTTCGCGTACCCTTTCCTCATACACTGTATGAGATGTTGGTCTAGAAGTTAACGATCGCGCCCCATGGCCGAGTCCTCTGAAAAATCCGGACCTCCTTCCTAGTACACGCTCCAAAATTTCTTCCTCCGTGGGTGGGATGGATCCCTCTGGGGTTGGCTCGGCCTTCATCTGCTCCATTGTTACCTACATATGAAAGGTTGATTAGTAACTATTAAGACCACCAACACTGAATATAACCTCTAAGTATTGCTACATATAATCTTTAACTTACATAATTTGTTTTTGCCTCGTCATAAGACCAAAGACCGGTTTTTCCATTATAGTGTGTTCTCCGTCATAGCTCTATAACGCCCACCGACCCTGCGAACCTGGTTCTTGCCCCTATAAAATTGAAAATTATGAAGTAGGAAAATAAATAAGCTTTTTAAGTATGAAAGGAAGGACACATATTAAGCTAGTATTAGACTTACAAACTCATAACGGTGTTGGGCGAATGACCTAGATCCAACACAATGGCTAAGCAACTGTTGTGACCTTGATCTTTTATTTTGAGCGCTAAGTGCCTATAGTTTGAAATTGTGTAGTTAGTTCACACATTCTTATCAATGTAATTAAACTAAGAAAACAAATATGTATATCACTTTAAACTCCTCGCTTTCATATCGCGCGCAACACACGCCCCAATCAGCATATGACACATTAGCTGGGGGTGGCTTCTTGGATCCTCGGTGTTTCTAAAATGTTTGTGGAGCTCGTATCTAAACTCCTTGAGTTGTTTCATACAGTATGACTTGAACGAGTTCGCCATATGGGGATCGAGAAGATTAATATCGAAAGATTCCTGCAAGGGGGTTTAGAAATAAAATATAATCTCTAACAATATAGTTTAGTAAAAATAACAAAGCAACAACTCAAATATCACAAATGCTACCTGAATCCGTCTATGCCACGCACTAAGAACCTGTTTTGGGACCTCATTCCAAGTGCTCGCAGCCACTGGGGGATTCATTTTGACTATGACCCCCACCTCTGTCTTTAACATTTGACAGTACGGCCCAACTGGTTCCGTTAAACCGGGTGGGATGACAATGGATATGTGTTGACCTCCATTATTAGCGAGCTCTCTTTGGAAGGCAAGATTCTTTGACCTCCCACGTCCTTTTTTGGTTGATGTAGAAGCTGTTAACAAATTTGAAACAACAATTAGAACAATTCTTTAAATAGACCAAATAAATTGTGAAGTTATGCTAGTATGGTAAAAAACTTGATCTTACCAACACTAGATGATATTGGTGTGTCATCTAACGTCATCTGACGAATGGGCTCGCTCTGGGCAGACTGGGTGACTCGTGTATGTCGTCTACCAGGCGCCATATCTACAAAAAAGAATATAAAGAGACAGAAGCGACATAAAGAGAAAACAGTAAAACCAGTTATCCAAAAGAAAGAGCAAAACCGATGACCAACCAATATAAAGATAAAAATGTCAACCAATATAAAGAGAAAACTATCAACCAATATAAAGAGACGGAAGCGACATAAAGAGAAAATAGTAAAACCATTTATCCAAAAGAAAGAGCAAAACTGATGACCAACCAATATAAAGAGAAAAATGTCAACCAATATAAAGAGAAAACTATCAACCAATATAAAGAGAAAACTGTCAACCAATATAAAGAGACCGAAGCGACATAAAGAGAAAACAGTAAAACCAATTATCCAAAAGAAAGAGCAAAACCGATGACCAACCAATATAAAGAGAAAATTGTCAACCAATATAAAGAGAAAACTGTCAACCAATATAAAGAGAAAATTAGTAAACGTTGTTCATTAACATGAAGAAAAAACACCAAAATGCATAATCTATTGTGCATATCCGAGTCTAATACACGCTCATTCCTCGATATCCGTGTCCAAATCCCCAAGCACATGTTTTTCTTCATCAGAACAATACTCCATCAATGTTTCATCTTCATCATCGGAATATTCACTATCATCATCGTCATTAATAAAAGTTGAATCTGAATGACGTAATTCTACCGGACGGATGACAGCACTAACATCAACATGCACCGGTTCGATGTCTGGCCTATTCAAAGCTACTGACACTCCTTCACTATCATCATGTACAACACCTGTCCCAGATTGGAACTCTTCTTGGAATGCCATGTCATTTGTGTCAACTTCTTCATCTATTAAAGGCACGACCGAAACGTCGTATACATTTTGTGGCTTTATGTCCTGAATGACTAGCCAATCACCTCTGTATTTTGTGTCTTTAAGATAAAACACTGTTTTTGCTTGAGTTGCAAGCACATAAGGATCATCCTTATAGCACGTTCGAGATGCACGTTCAAGCAAGCACATGTTCTTTAAATTTTTGTGTTCATTTTAAAAAAAGAAAATAAAAAATGCGTTTGGTAACTTTGTTTTGTTTTTTAAAAAGAGAGAACAAAAACAGTCATTTTATAATATTCAAGGCAAATGGATTCTACCATTGAATCCAGAATATCGAAAAACCTTCAGGGGTCTACCATATATGTACTTTTCAGGTCCCAAATATTCTTTATCTTAAATATGAGCTTATAGTCTCTGACGACGTTCAATACTAATATAGTCTTAACAATCTATGGTGTTTTAAAATTTGAAGGGCAAAATAGTTATTTTACAAATATATTCAGGCCAAATGGATCTTACCATTAATATTGGATCCAGAACGTCGAAAAACCTAAGCGTAGGTCACTCCGTATAAATTAATAAATCTAACAATGTTAACTTCTTATATATAAGCTGCAAGGGCAATTTGGTCATTTACCATATATATGTTTTTTAACTCTCCAAATTGTCTTAATATTCGAATGAGTTCATAGCATCTGACGACGTTCAATTCTAGTAACAAGTTATGGCATTTTGAAGTATGAAGGGCAAAATAGTCATTTTACAAATAGATTCAGACCAAATTGACCAAGCCATTAAATCCTGAATCTTGAATAACTTTTGGGTATGTCACCTTATGTTATTTGAAAACTTGGTTATTTAATTTATTGAAGGTAAGATCTAAGGGCAATTTGGTCATTTTGCGATTATATACTTTTTTGGTCTCAGTGCTTATTTTATTGCCATTTTCAAAAAAAAAAAAACAAAACGAAATGGTTATCAAACAGACCCTTAACTATTTTAGTCATAAATAAATACATAGCTATTTTTGGCGCATGTATTGTGCCACAAATAACCACTCAACTATTTCCGACGCATATATTGCGCCACAAATGACCACTCAACTTTTTCCGGTGCACATATTGCGCCATAAATAATCACTCCACTATTTGTGGCGCATATACGCCATATATAACCACTCCACTATTTGTGGCGCATATATGCGTCACAAATGCAAATATTTGACTAGTTTTGCTATTTTATTTATGACCTAAAATTTAGCGTCACAAAAAAAAAAAAAAGACGCGTCGCAAATAACTAGTATTTGTGGCGCGTATCGTGCGCCCCAAATACTTCGCACCACTAAAAGTCCTGTTTGTTGTAGTGTTTCATCTTGAAATTTAACAGAGTTGGTGTGTTGTTAGTCTGCTAGCGACGAAGGGAGGTAGGTGTAATTTTCAAGGGTTAAATACACTTTACCCCGTGGCTATGCCTGTTTCCACTTTACCCTCTCATGTTGTTCAAAAGTGGATACTTTACCCCTTTATGGTTTTGGACTAAAGTAAAACTACTAAGATTTCTTTCAAAATAGCCCGCATGTGGATTAAGTGTTAAAATTAGCCCCACATAGGAGAGTTTAAGTGTAAATTAACTCCACATAGGCAATTAAGCCCAAAATTAGCCCCCCAGAGTGGTTAAGTGTTAAAAATTAGCCCCGCATAGGTGGGTTATTTGGCAGAATTATCCCCACATAGGGGATTAACCCCAAAGTTAACCTCACAATGGGGGTTAATTGTCAATATTTTTGGCCAATTTAGAATTTTTATCAATTTTAAGAGAAATCTTAATAGTTTCACTTTAGTCTAAAACCATAGGGGGTTAAGTGTCGGGTAAAGTGAAAACATGACTAACCACAGGGGGTAAAATGTATTTAACCTAATTTCAATTATACGATAGAAGTCTATGTATTTAGGTCATACCTCAGGGGAGATCATTGTAACTTACCGTATTTTTTTATTTTTTAATTATTTTTGGTTGGTTTGAGAGTATGGCGAAGTTCTCACAATTTTATAGTCTTGTTTGATAAGCGGGCCATCTTTCATTTTCTGAATTTTTCAAGGGTGCAATGGTAGCCTAGGTAGAATCACATAAAAAAGTCACTGGAAAATAGGTGTCATTTTGTTGAACCTTTGGTGTCAGTATTAACTTTTCTAATGCAATTTGGTAGTAATTATTAGGTGTCATTTATTAGTTATAATTTTACAATTGGTAGTAAAAGGTCCCACGGTATTGTAATTGAGAATTTATGTATCATATATCATATAATGGTAGAAGATTTCTTGAAGTTTTGTATTAAATTTCATAGCATTAACTTAAGTATATCATCTACAGAAAAAATATATATATAAAATAAAAAATAAAATAAAAATAATAATAAAAATAAAAAAATATGCATACATAGACCAAGAAAAAAAAAATCATCTTAGTGGTGTTGCCCCTGATCCCCGTAAACACGGCCACCCAAAAATATCATATGTATAAATATGTACACAAAATATGTATAAATATGTACTAGAAAAATTCTCAAATTTTGGGGTGGACTAGATTATATTTGGCTTAAAATATCACATGTACTATTTTTTTTTTTCCAAACTTGAGGGGGGCTAAACTATAATTAGACTAGAATATCAAATGTATTATCAAAATTTACCAAATTTTGGGGAGTCGTAGCCCGGCAAAGCCTATTAATGACTCCGCCCTTAATTTTATAACTTGAGAAAAGTACGTGCTAGATTGATTTCTAAATTTCACAAGAATAAAGTTAACTGAAACATAATTACGTTTGTACCCCAAAATTATTCAAAGAGTACGTACTTTTCTGGGCAAAGGAAGCTACTCAAAGAGTACGTACGTGTGGGCAAAGGAAGCTAATTAAGCTTAGCAACAAAATAAAAAATAAAGATAAAAATTTCAAGCTTGGCAACTCATATCCTCTCTATTTTGTGTAAATAATACAAATTAATGCTAAAAAAAATATTATCCTAAAAATATAAGAGGGAGGAGGGTTTTATAATTAGCAAAAAATAATAAGAGAAATGAGACTTAATATGACAATTTTATAATGTCAGGGGACTAATTGTAATTTTCAGAGGGGCTAATTGTAATTTTTTTAAAAACTTGGGGGGGTGGGGGATCTTTAGCACCCCTTACCCTTGTGTGCATCCGCCCCTATCCTGAACCACGTAAACTCGACTAACCTAAATACAACTTCTTAGTTTTCCCATACCAAGACCCCCTCACTTCAAGTTTCTTCTAATAACACATGTCGATCAGAAGTACAACCACAAGACTTGGTCAAAGACACATGTCAATGAATCCCATATTTCGTGGAACAACTTCAAGATTATCTAAGAGGATATTCAAACTTGAGCAAGACAAGTTCATGATAAACACATGTATAAACACCTGTATTTCGTAAAGTGAATAGTGAAGAAATTATATTGAAATTGTCTTTCACCTTCTTTATGGTACATGTGATATTTTAATCCAAATGTAATCTAGCCCACTCGAAATTTAAATTTTTTAGTACATGAGATATTTTAGCTCAAAAGTAGTGTAACCCAATAAAGTGCTCCAAACTCAACTTGACAGTCTTGACACCATCTCTTATTGATAAATAGATAGCAAAATGTATAAATATTAACCTAAAAGATAATATTGTTCTTAAATAAACCAATTTGACACCATATCTTATTATTAAATATGTATTAATAGACCCAAAAACAAAAATTTTCGAGAACGCTACCCCCAAACCCCCGCATAGCTTCCTCAGCACACACACACACCCCCGGCACACACACATACACACACACAAAAAAAAAATAGAAAATTGGTAATTAACCCCTCAGTACCCTAGCTGTGCAATCAAAAGGATATTCAAAAATCTTATTGTAAAAATAGATCCTCACATTCATACATTTAATCCAAATTGGTCCCTAACCCATATTAATTACTCAATGGATGGACATATTTACCCTTATGCTTATACATATTATGTATTTATATGTATATATATACACACACGAATATATTAATTACAGTGTTGAATTCGAAAGGTTATAGATGTCTGTTACAAGATATTTTTCTCGGAATCCCATGATTTCAGCAATATCCCACTGGCTTCCCACAAATTAGGTAAATAACTTATTATTTAATCAACAAATTTTCATCTGATTTTACACACCATTGAACAACCATTTTCTTTTGTTATTTGATGGCTAGAATCTCTGCCATAGCAGATTAGATTTTGATACTCTGCTCATTTCTGTCATTGAAGAACAGAGTTTGATATGCAGATTTTTGAAGACCAAATCTTTATACATATTTTCCGTCATTTTCACATTACACCTCTGACAGTGAAATTTCACAGTCACAATGTTCAAATTTCTTCACATCACATTTGTGACTGAAATTTCACATTTAAAACAACATGCTTTGTGTTTAATGAAATGTGTTTTTGACGTGAATTCTCACATGTTTTCACTTTGATTTTTTAAAGCAAACGACTAATTTGTAATGTGAAATTTCACAGACGTACAATAATTGACATGCAAACATAACATTGATTCTGCCCAACCTTTGTGCAAATGGTTGCAGCAAATTGATGTGGAATATGTAGGTTTCAAAATCAGATATATACATTTCACTCCCAAAACATTCAGTACCTTCAAAAACCTCTACATAAAATAACTAAGATTGTTTTTCACACATCCATACCAATGCACAAAAAATATAGACAATGTCTAAAAGATGGAATTGAAAGATTTTAATTCTTCATGAGTTTTGTCACCCTAATCTTTTTCTCCCGAGCTTTCTTCAATGCTTGATGTTTTTCGATGGTCCAGGACCTTCCAGGAGTGGTTAGCAGATAATGAACCAAGTTTGCACGAGCATGTAGGCAATCACCTTGCCACTTTGCATCAATACACACCCTAAGCCTTGTTGCGAAGCATCACTATAAGTCATAAATCCTTCGATTCTGGATGGTATCGTCAAGATAGGTGCTCTTGTCAAACGCAACTTCAACTCTTGAAAACTGTCTTCATATTCTGAACTCCATTCGAATGTAACACCCTTTCTCATTAACTTTGTCATAGGTAATGAAATCTTTGAGAAATTCTTGATGAAACGGCGGTAGTATCTGGCTAATCATAACAAACTTCAAATTTTGGATACGGATGTCGGTCTTTGCCAATTAGATACGGATTCTACCTTGTGAGGATCAACTGATACGCCATTCCTGTCAATCACGTGACCAAGAAATGCAGTACTAGGTAGCCAAAATTCACATTTCTTCAACTTTCCAAATAGTTGCTTCTCTCGTAATCTTTGAAGTGTAAGTCTTAAAATATCTCTCATGTTCCATCTCACTCGGCGAATAGATATGAATGTTGTTGATGAATATGATCACAAAGTCATCTAAGTAATCCTTGAAGACTCGGTTCATAAGGTCCATGAATGCGGCGGGTGCATTAGTAACCTCAAATGGCATGACTAAGAACTCATAG
This sequence comes from Hydrangea macrophylla, assembly GCA_033977485.1. Lineage (NCBI taxonomy): Eukaryota > Viridiplantae > Streptophyta > Magnoliopsida > Cornales > Hydrangeaceae > Hydrangea > Hydrangea macrophylla. Next base: position 129,686,188 of record CM066989.1, on the reverse strand, counting down.
TGTCCGTAGCATGTCCTTAAAGCTAATTTCTCTACATCTTCTACCTTTACTTTCAACTGATATTAGCCTGGTCTAAGGTCTATCTTCAAAAACACTTGTCCTCTACGAAGTAGATCGAATAGATGATTCTTGGCAACGGATATTTGTTCTTGATTATCAACTTTTTCAACTCTCAGTAGTCAACATACATACGCATTGAACCATTCTTATTCTTTACAAACAACACTAGAGCTCCGCACGGTGATATACTAGGTCGAATGAAATCTTTGTCAAGTAGTTCTTGTAGTTGAACTTTCAGTTCTTTTAGTTCCACGGGTGCCATTCGATACGGTGCTTTCGACACGGGTCGTGAATCTGGTATTAATTCAATGGTGAACTCAATCTCTTTCTCAATAAGAACATCTGGTAGGTCATTTGGGAATACATCTAGATACTCTCGTACTATTGGAATGTCTTCTACTTTCAATTCGGTCGCCATCGTTTCAATCACTGAACACAGAAATCCCTGACATCCCTTTCTCAATAACTTACCCGCTCGGATAGCTGAAATCAAATACGCCGGCGGTATAACCCCATTCCCTTGGAAACAAAAGTTCCCATGCACTGGTGATTAAAAAATAACTTCTTTCTGTTCACAATCTATCGTGGCATGATAAGGGATAGCCAATCCATTCCTGGTATCACATCGAAATGGTTCACGACAATCGGTATAAGGTCTATGGTCATCAACTTCTCGCCTAATTTGATCTCACAATTCTTGTATATCGTAGACATTACTACCGGCTTACTAAGAGGTACAGTAATGGATAATTCATATCCTAAATGCACCGATCTAACATTCAAATATTCAACAAAATGATGCGATACAAATGAATGCGAAGATCCTGAATCAAGAAGTATGCATGCTAGATGCGAACATATAGGCACCATACCTGAGACCAATGTATCCGTAGCAGCCACATCATCGTGATTCATTTGAAATGACCTCCCTTGTCGCTATTCTGTCCCTTGCCTCTAATCAGTGGTTTACTTGGGCTTCGATCTGCTTGAAGCCATAAAACTAGCTCCTTGTTGAGGACACTTCCTCGGGCAATCCTTCTCTTGATGTCCCAAGGTACCACAATCAAAACACTTAATTTGTGAATCCAATGTAAAACTCGCACTGCTCAACCCTTGGTTCTGAGGGTTGGTCATGAAACATCGGTCGATATGTGGTCGGTTACAAAGTAAACACAACGATATGTTACCTGGTGCCCTCCTAGGTTCACTAAAACTAGAACTAGAGCTCCATGCAAACGGCCTCTTGAAAGATCCAGCCTGGTTCCGGTTACTACTTTCGTTGTTTCTCTTCCCTTGTTGGTTCTGTCTCGACCTCTCCATTCCACTTTATGCCATAGTGGTGTTTGTTATACTTCCCCAATGGTCGAATGTTCATATGTCTCCACCCTCAAGAGGATGTTCTCCCTCAATCCCTCTTCAAACTTTCTTGCTCTATCCTCCTCCATTGGTACTGAGCCCATTTCGAACCTCAACAGAGCATTATACTTGGAAGTATACTCGGTTACAGTCATGTCTCCCTGTTTAAGGTTATCAAACTCCTTTTTCTTCACATTATATGCGACCCTTGGAAAGAATCGGCAATTAAACTCGGCCCTAAATCCTTCCCACGTCATTGGTGCTCCTTGATCCAACAAATTAACCCAGCAATTCTGAGCTTCACCCTTGAGTACGTCACTTACGTTCTCAATCTTCTGTGCATCAATCATCATAATATCGAGGAGTCGTCGCTACAGAAATCTTCAAACATCGAGGAGCTTACCCTGGGAGTGAAATTGTACCAAACACCCTTTCGACCCACATAGACACATAGCATGCTCATATAATCACATATACGTGCTTTTCATGCATTATCGCGTGCATAATTAACGGGCCTAATTAATACTTAAAATTTGCCCAGATCCAAAATATCAAATTGGATATTTAAAATATGTAATTTCCTATAAATCATAGGTCTAAAATTCATACCTTAAGCTACGGCTTTACAACTTTGAGGAAAGTACTAGAAGCCCGATTCTATACCAAATCTATGGTTACAAGTAATTCCTACAAGTATTCATATGTTTTTCCCAAATTTCTAGGATTAGGATTTTATCAAAACATAGCCAAACAAGGCCTGGTATCAAAATAAAACTCTTATCTCAAGGAGTTCGAATATGTAATTTGGAGAAAAACTGACGAACGAAAGTTTGGCGATTTGTGTCTTGAAGCTCTAAGCACCAAATCCCCTCTCTTGATTTCAATTTAGAAAAGTTGTGAAATGAAAATTTCTTGCCACTTTCTATTTATAGGCACGAGTCTCGAAATTACGTTTACCTCCCTACGAGTTCTCAAAACTTCTAATTATTCCCCGAAACGTCTTATATGTCTAATTCATTGCTTCATGAGTGAAAACTGTAATTTATAAAAGTTTTCGTCTAAGTTCCATTAGGGTTCGTAATTACGTTCCGAAAACTATTTTCGTGGAATTTCTATATAACCTACCTTTTATGCAACGTATCACTTACATTATCACTATAAGGTTCAAACAATATAAATCAAGATTAAAATTATCAGATAGCATGCCAAACAGGTATAATTTACTATTTATAAATACCAGATAAATCAAATAACATCTAATCACATAAATGTCATTTAAATCATGTTCGTTCCTCTTTGATTATTGAATTACCATGCCTTCACTTGGCACCTTCCGTTGGCCCAAGGTCAACCACTTCTACAATTATCAAGTAACATGGATAATCTATAAAAATTCAATTATGCCTTTTAAAATAAATGCTTTTCAGGGATGGGTGTGACAGATTACAAACTTCTATAAATTCTGGAACTACTGGTTATGTTCAAAGCAATAAGTTGTTCTTGAAATCGAATAGCAAAGCGAATTAGAAGACTGAAGGATTTGCGATCAATCAGAGTAATGCTATTTTCACCAAGAAGAAGAAGAAGAAGAAAACAACAAATATGGAGATTGTTGAGCTTTAGTTTGAGCTTGAGCTAGCTTATGATTCTTGGAGATACCAAAACGGGTGGAATCACAACCATGTTCATTGATTACAAGGACTGACATTAATTCTTATTTAGCATATGTATATGTATATATCAGAGGCCTTATAATAAAGGATCCTAATTTAAAGCAAGTGAGGACTTCTAATCATGACCATTGGAGTTCATTTTTACACAATGAATTTCACGTTTATCGCAAGGATTAAATGAGCTCCAACGGTCAGGTTTAGAAGTCCTCACTTTTTTAAATTTAGGGATCCCTCATTAGAAGGCCTATATATATGTATGTGTATGGCCTAAATACAAAACATAACTCTGAAGTTTGGTATGTTATCCCTGTTTCATTTAGTCCCCTGTAGTATCAATTGCAACAATTTGGTCTCTGGAGTTTTTGAATATAAGCAATATGATCTAAATGTTCCATTCTGTTAGAAAATTTGACAGAATTCACCCACTCTATGCAAAATTACATTGATAAGTAGTAGGGAGATTGGTAGTGTTCCATTCCCCCCCCCCCCCCTAAAAAGCGTGATAGTGCATAGCATATGAGTATATTCTGTCAACTTTTGTCATTGAGGACCAACATATTGGGAGTCCTCTTGAGCAATTTTGTACTCATAACCAGCAAGACTCCTGTCACAATTTTGGGTTTAATTTCAAAGGTGGTGGAAGGCAAAGAAGTAATAGAGGAAGTGACAATGGTAGAAACAATTTTATGAGAATTTTCTATCAGATTTATGGGAAAGGAAGCCATACTGCTTTTGAGTATTATCATTGGTATAGTTCCTCATTTTAGCCTAAGTTTTAATCAAATCCTTCATTTCATAGTTCATATCTTGCTTCTAATGCAAATCTTTCACAAAGAAATGTTAATTTATCTTTTCCAAATAATTCTCAATCATGCATTGTTCAATCTATCCCATGTTTCGACAAGATTCAACCTCTTCCATGTTTTCATCTCCCATGTTTCAGCCTCAATCTTTTCTTGGACAACCCAATTTTCCTACTCTCTCCAATTGTCCTCCACCTAATACTATCCCAAACATTGGTCTTCCCTCCTCAAATTGGTATTTAGATCCAACTTCAACCTCTGTTGAAAAATCTCAACCCAATCAAACCTGTGAATCATCCAATATTCATGCATTTTTTTACTCATGATTCATCCATCTCTCCCACTCAATGGTTTTTTTATACTAGGGCTACCAGCCATTTGACTAATGATGTTCATCTAATTCAGTCCATTAACACCTATGCAGGACCAAATTCTATTTCTGTGGCAAATGGCAATTCCCTTCACATTTCTTATACTGGTGATGGAATCTTGTTTACCCCAACTAAGTCTCTTCTTCTTTCAAAGGTTCTGCATGTTCCTTAGATTAGTCATAATCTCCTATCTATCTATCAAATTGCCAAAAGACAATAACTACAGATTTTTTTTTTTATTCTCAAGGATTTGTAGTTCAGGACAAAGTCACAGATAAGGTTCTTTTTCAAGGACCTTGCACTCAAGGTCTCTATCCCTTGACTCCACAATCATTTTCTACTATATCTACATCTTGTTCGATAGCTTTTAGTTCCATTCCCACAGCTTAGAATTGGCACTATAGATTAGGCCATCCTTCTCCTAAGATCTTGTCATTCATCTCTCAAACATTTCATATTCCTTGCACTCCTAATCAAGATTCTCCCTGTCATGTGTGTCTTGCATCCAAAATTAATAAATTGTCCTTCAAACCTTCTATTAGTTGTGCCAAAAGTCCCTTGGAGATTATACATAGTGCTTCCACACTTTCAGTCACTGGATATAGGTATTATGCTCTTTTTTTTTTATGATTTTTCAAGATTTACTTGGGTATATCCCCTTAAGTCTAAGGCAGAGTTGTTCAATCTTTTACCAATTTCAAAAACATGGTGGAAAATTAGTTTACCACCAAAATAAAGGTGTTTAGGTCTGAATATGGAAAGGAATTTGTTAATACTCCAATGCTTCAATTTGTTTTACTAGCCATGGCATGTCCATTAGACATCTTATCCTTATGTACCTGAGCAAAATGGTGTAAGTGAAAGGAAGCATGGGCACCTTCTTGAGACCACTCTCACACTTCTCAACCACTCAAGTATTGGCATGATGCCTTACTCACTGCTACATTTCTAATCAATAGACTGTTCTTCTGTGATAAGTTTTCAATGTCCTTTTGAAATATTGTATCATGTCCCTCCTGACTATACTCTTTTCAGAGTTTTTGGGTGTTTATGCTATCCTTGGTTAATTCCATATAGAGATTCTAAGCTTCATCTTACATCTAAAATGTGTGTGTTTATAGGCTATGCAACCAATTCCAAAGGATCCATCTGTCTTGACATTTCTACTGGTCAAATTTTTGTCTCTAGACATGTTAGGCTTATTGAATCTCAATTTCCCTTTTCTCCAACCTTCACTCACTTCTCTCCATTGTCTGTTCCATCATCCACTGATGTTATCTCTTTCCTTTCTCTTCCTTCTCACTCCAAAAACTCCTTTTTTTTATATGTTTTTGATACTAAAATTCTTCCTCATCCTCTCAGAGTTTTACCTCTTCTTCTTCACCTTCTATTTTTTGTTCCTATGATCTCCTCATCTTCCTCTACTATCCCCATTTTTTCCTCCGCTCCATCTATCATACCATCATCTTCTACTACCAACACTCAATCCATGGTAACAAGATTCAAGGCTGGCATTTCCAAGCCTAAATCTTCTTATGATCCATCAGCTTATCTTGTTACCACCTCCTCTACTTCTCCTTCCCCACCTAATCTACTTCTTACTAAGCCAACTTCGTTTCATCAAGCCAACACCTCTTCTGTCTGATGAAAGGCAATGAATGAAGAATATAATGCCTTGGTTGCTCAGTAAACCTAGACACTAGTTCCTCTACCTACACAAAATCACTAATTGGTTGTACATGGGTGCACAAAATCAAACAAAATGATAATGGAAGCATAGCTCTCTATAAGGCTAGGTAGGTTGCCAAAGGCTTTGATCAGATTGAAGGACTATACTAGTTGAGACGTTTAGTCTAGTGGTCAAACAACCCACCATCAGACTTGATATCACATTGGCTCTTCACTTTGGGTGGTCTTTACAGCAACTTGGTGTATCTAATGCTTTCCTTTATGGATCTTAGAGGAGGAAGTGTACATGTCTAAGTCCCCAGGCTTTACTAATTCATCTCAGCCACATCTTGTCTGCAAACTTAATAAGGCCTCTATGGCCTCAAACTCCCAGAGCTTGGCACATTCTCAAGATTTTTACTCAACATGGATTTGTCAACAACAAGGCAATTCCCTCATTATTTGTTCAATATCACTCCAATCATATTATCATAATTTCTTGTATACGTGGATAACAGCCGAACAAGCTAGCTCCGCTCGGATACACTATGACAAGCCTAGAGTATCTTTACAGTTTGTTTTCTCTCTTTCTGTTTAAATTGATCGAATAACTAAATTCCAATTGTTGTTAGATTATACATAGGTGTATACAAGTCAAGCCGAGTGAAGCTCATGAATGTTTGAGTTATTGAAATCCAGATTTGAGTTTGGCTTGTTTATTAAACGAGTCGAGCTTATTTATGTTTGAGCTTGGCTTGTACATTAAACGAGCATGAATCTCAAGCTTGATCATAAGCCCTCTAAAACTACATAGTTTTCTAATAGATATACATGTATATTTCAGTATACAAACCCTTTATAAGGCACATTACGAGCTACAACCAAGCATTATTCAAACGTGTTCATGAGCTGATCATCTATATTTGAGCTTGGTTTGTTCGTATATTAGTTTGTTCATTATACGAGTCTATAATTTTGGCTTCAACTTGACTTTGTTATTAAACGAGCCGAACCGAGTCTTTATCGAACATGTTTGCGAGCTGCTTATATGGATCATAACAACTTGATCTAAATTTATTTTATTTTATGCCATGAAACAGAGTTAATTTTCAAATTGTACGTTTTTTTGGAAGATCATCAAGCTAAACTTTTATTGGTGGTACATACCAATTATTTGTTGCTCTTGTTGATTAGACTGATATATTACAACTAATGTCTTTATATAAGCAAATTAAATTTGGTGCCAGTATTGGATATTTGTGCCCTTTTAGCTTTGTTGTTTAGAATTTGTCATCTTCACTATGATCTTAAAGTTTCTTTTCCCAAAATTATTTGTCTTAACATGACCATATTATCCTTGCCTCCCAACAATAGTTATGTGCAAATCAGCATCAACAGTTAATTAATTATACTTCTAAAATCATCAATTGAAAGCAACGATTGCTTTTCATTTGAGATAAGTAGTGCTATACTTCCCAAATTTGAAAGATAGAAAAAAAATAGGAAAATGCCATTTTTAATTAGATTCATAGCAAACCTAGAGAAACAAGACAACAAAAATACCAAAGTCAGTACTCAGGCGTTGAAATAACCTCTAACGCTATATAATAGCTGCAAAGTAAAAAAAAAAAAAAAAACAGAGACACGTGTAGCATAAAAGAGTAGGGATGAATTTGGAGGACAGAAAAAATCACTCCTATGGAGGCGGCGAACGCCACTGTGTTCTGAACCATAAACGTACGGAACGAGTCTTCTTCCATCACTACTATTCTTGCGGCGATGGTGGTGGTGGTGGTGGTATTAGAACTAAATCGATTGGTGTCACCTTGCCAAACACTGTCAGGAGGGCTGACCATGACTTGATACATGGTGGTGGCAATTAGTACTATGACCACTAGTACAACATTGCGCGTTTCTACTGACAAGTCCATTTGTAGAAAACCATTAAATCGAGGAAAGTGGTCGATTAATTCGTCCGGAGATTCCAAAAACTTAGCAAGAGTTTTGGCATTAGGAAGTGATGAACCTCTTCGAGCTTTGGCACGGCATAGAATGTCGAAGGCCTCTATGTTGTCCTCCTCCCATGGAAGTCCCATGACAAGGTCAAGAATAGCCAAACTCTCCAAATTCTTCTCGTTTTGTTTACCTTGTGAATTAACAACCTTACAACCTGCGAAAACAGTTTTGGTTATGAATGCAAAAGTTTGAATGTATGTTGCTGATTGCAACCATAAAATTGGAGATATAAATTGGGATTAATAATCTAACATGTGGTATCAGAGCTTCCATTTTGCCTAACTATGACTGGAATACCAGGGTCGGATGCAGGTATGTATCTAAGTATTGAATATCTAAATTTCGTGAATCCAAGGGCACCAGTACGCGGGAAAAAAAAAAGAAGGTAAATTATCTTAAATTTAAGGTAGAATAGTTTTTATGTAAAAATAGATATATTAGGCTCACATGGTAACGTTTCCTGTTTTGAGTTTTCAGTTTTTTAAAAACGAAAACCAGTTTTGGCTTTTTTTTTTTTTTTTTTAAAAAAACTCTTTTCGTAACATTGTTGATTTAAAAAAAAAACACAGGAAACTCAAAACAACTTTTTGGTGTTTTCATTTTTATCCAAAATTTGAAAACGTTTTTTAAAAACAAAAAACAAAAACGTTACCAAACGTGTTTTCAATTTCGTTTTCTAAAAAACGAAAACAAAAACAGAAAACAAAAAACGACAACGTTACCAAACGAGCCCTTAACATGTGAAATTCGTTCATTCCAAGAGAACTTCGTTGCAAAATTAATAACTATATACTTACTTCAATACTATGCTAGTGAAGGCATGCTCAGGTTCAACTTTAGGCTTTTCCTTGCCTGGGCGAAGCTCCTTCAAACAGGTCCATTTCTAGGTGCACTTTTCTTTCGATCTTTTTATATAAAACTCCATGCCCCAATAAAATTAAGCATCAATAATTTTATGGGTCAATTAGATAAAATGACATTTTATACTAATTATGAATATTTATGGACAACTAAAAAAATGTGTATCAATAAGTCCCTCAGTTTTAATTGGACAAAAATACCCCCACTCACTTCTGCCTCTCTCACGAGTCACGAAACAATGGACTCCCGCCAAAACACACAAACACACACACGCTCTCTCTCACTCTCTCTGTCGCGACTTTAGAGACACACACACTCTCTCTCTCTATCCATTCCCCACTGCCGCGACTTTACAGACTCATCCATTGCGCTGAACCGCCGGAGCTAATTTTGTCCATTGCTCTGGTCATAGGTATTTCTCTCTCTCTCTCTCTCTCTCTCTCTCTCTCTCTCCCTCTATATATATATATCCAGATTTGTGTATACATTGTATATATGTATTTGGGGAATTTCTGGATTTTTGTTTTTGAGATTGTGAATTGATTGAGATTCGAAATCGTAAACCCTAAACTCTAATTTGGGGAAATGTTCTGATTTGTTGGCCGAGAAAAGGAGGCCAAATATATATATATAGATGTATTTATGTGTCCAGGGAAAGGGAAATATATATGGTGTAAATTGATAATATATAGTTTTGTATATAGTATTAGATTATTCAAAAGTAGCTTTGATCCCATCTCTTGTATGGTCACATGGATTCCTCTGTCCATCTTCGACAACTATGCTATGCGTGTAATGTATGTATAAGCTCTACTGTTTCCCATATGAAAAAGCTCCATTATACATATGGGTGTTCTAATATTAATTACAGTACATTCCAAAATTGTAATTCCACACCCTATTTTTGCATGTCCATTTACTTAAGCCTTGTCTTAGGTGATTGGTCTCTTTTGTTTGGATGCTTTCCTACTCCTATATGCAGCATTTTTTAGATTCTGAAATGGCATTTTTCAAGTGTTTTATCAGGAAGCCATTTGGTACAATGATGTTTAAAAGGGCATAGTTAGGGTTTAACGATATTATAGTGAGGGTTTGAAGTAGCTGGATATTCAATTTAAAACTGGATGTATGGTGTTAATAGTTGAATTTGGTGAGTGACTATTAATAGTTCAATTTAAAACAAACCATTTTGCCTAATTGACTGTTAAGTTTAAATTAGGCAAAGCTTTTGTGTTATTAGAAACTTTGTTCTGTACTGCATTCTCTTTCTGGCTTATGTAGGTGTGGTAAGGAGTTCTGAATTTTCTTTAAAATAGATTGATTGATAAAATTACTATACCACATATTGCTTTAGGGCTTCCAAATTTTCTACCCTATGATGCAATAAAAGATAGAAATTAATTTGTTGTTAGTTTCATTAAATACAAGACAAAACAAAGTTAATCACACTCTCTAGGCAAATAATTCGGTAGTAAATATCGAAAATATGTGTTTATCGGTTTCATTGCCTAGTTTTTTCAGTAGTGTAGGAAGAAAATGAGGTCAAACCTTTCTTTCTCTTATGTGCAAAGGAAAATGTATAGACATTACAAATTCGAATATCTGGTTGTGTGGTTTGTATTAACTATATAATATTTTTGTTTTTAAGGAAGAAAATGTTAATCTTCTGATGATTCATTGCAAAAATTACCAATATGAAAGCAAGTAACAAGTGCCTTGAGATCCGTGCAACTACTTGGTAAGCCATATCACAAGTAGCATTAGTTGCCGATAGTGATTTTGATTTCGTTGGCTCTTCTTCATTTCTTTCTGCTTAACCACCACCACCACCACCACCACCACCACTGGTGCAGGTGAATGAATTGCACAACCAATCATGTCTGAGTCTCAACAATAATAATACTACTATTAATGATGATGATATATATATAAACGTAAATAAATATATACTACTTTATGTTATATTTATAAGCACATGTAAATAAATCTTCACATCTTTGTTTATTCGATATGCGGTATCTATTTTTCTTTCTCAAAATTGTAAGTTGGTTGATTGAGAACTTGATAAAATGATGTACAAACGTTCAAGATACACTTTGTTGATCGGTGGATTGATATACCCTTAACTTGTCATTGCAGATTGTGAAGATGGCGAAAACAGGTGCAGTTTACATAAAAATTTGGGATGCTTATGTTTCTTATCTAAAGTCATAATTTTCAAACGATGAATTAGTTCATAATTTTATCTAAAATTACACCACATTTTGACCTCCCTTTAAAAGAGTGGTGAAATTTCACTAAGTTTTGAAATAAGTTCTCATCTTTGAAATTTCAGCACATTTTGTCCGCCTTTTTAAAATAGTGGTGAACTTACACCATTTTTTGTCCTCCTTTTAAAAGAGTGGTGAAATTTCACCATGTTTTGACCAGCTTTAATAGAGTGCTGCAATTTCAACAACTTTTGAAATAAGTTCTTAAACTTGAACTTTCACCATGTCTTGACCGTCTTTTTGAAATAGTGGTGAAATTTCACCATGTTTAGACCGTCTTTTAAAAGAGGTGAAATTTCACCATGTTTAGACCGTCTTTTAAAAGAGTGGTGAAATTTCTCCATGTTTTGACCGCCTTTGAAAAGAGTGGTGAAATTTCACCAAGTTTTGAACACCCTTTAAAAAAGTGGTGAAATTTCTCCATGTTTTGACCGCGTTTTAAAAGAGTGGTGAAATTTCACCATGTTTTGAGGTAAGTTCTTAAACTTGAACTTTCACCATGTTTTGATTGCCTTTTAAAATTGTGGTGAAATTTTACCATGTTTTTTGACCACCTTTTGAAAGAGTGGTGAAATTTCACCACGTTTTGATCGCATTTTAAAAGAGTGGTGAAATTTCACCAAGTTTTGACCACCCTTTAAAAGAGTTGTGAAATTTCACCATGTTTTGACCGCATTTTAAAAAGTGGTGAAATTTCACCAAGTTTTGACCACCCTTTAAAAGAGTGGTCAAATTTCATCATGTTTTGAAATATGTTCTTAAACTTGGAACTTTCACCATGTTTTGATTGCCTTTTAAAATAGTGGTGAAATTTCACCATATTTTGACCACCTTTTAAAAGAGTGGTAAAATTGCAGCACGTTTTGACCTCCCTTTAAAAGAGTGGTAAAACTACACTAAGTTTTGAAATAAATTCTTAAACTTGAAATTTCACCACGTTTTGACCACCCTTTAAAAGAGTGGTGAAATTTCATCATATTTTGAAATAAGTTCTTAAACTTGAAATTTCACCATGTTTTGAACGCATTTTAAAATAGTAGTGAAATTTCACCATGTTTTGATTGCCTTTTAAAATAGTGGTGAAATTTCACCATGTTTTGAACGCCTTTTAAAAGAGTGGTGAAATTTCACGACGTTTTGAACTCCCTTTAATCTGTTTAATAAGTTCCAATTAGTATTATATTGCTAAAATTTAATTTGTTTAATTTGTTTATCTCAGGGAAACAATCACAAATAATAAAGGCCCAACAAGGAAAAGGTAAAATAAAAAACACCTCTTTCACTGATACAATAATGTTGTTTTTATTGGGATTTACAACACAATGCTAAAAATTAATGAATTAATGTTCTTCATTGCAGGGAAAATATCACAACAATCCCAAAAAATAGAATCTCAATCTCAATCTCAATATCGCTCTCAGCCATACAAATACCAATCAGCAATCACAGCAATTGTTGGTAAGCCATATCACAAGTAGCATTAGTTTCCGATAGTGATTTTGATTTCGTTGGCTCTTCTTCTCTTCTTTCTGCTTAACCACCACCACCACCACCACCACCACCACTGGTGCAGGTGAATGAATTGCACAACCAATCATGTCTGAGTCTCAGCAATAATAATACTACTATTAATGATGATGATATATATATATAAACGTAAATAAATATATACTACTATATGTTATATTTATAAGCACATGTAAATAAATCTTCACATCTTTGTTTATTCGATATGCGGTATCTATTTTTCTTTCTCAAAATTGTAAGTTGGTTGATTGAGAACTTGATAAAATGATGTACAAACGTTCAAGATACACTTTGTTGATCGGTGGATTGATATACCCTTAACTTGTCATTGCAGATTGTGAAGATGGCGAAAACAGGTGCAGTTTACATAAAAATTTGGGATGCTTATGTTTCTTATCTAAAGTCATAATTTTCAAACGATGAATTAGTTCATAATTTTATCTAAAATTACACCACATTTTGACCCCCCTTTAAAAGAGTGGTGAAATTTCACTAAGTTTTGAAATAAGTTCTCATCTTTGAAATTTCAGCACATTTTGTCCGCCTTTTTAAAAGAGTGGTGAACTTACACCATTTTTTGTCCTCCTTTTAAAAGAGTGGTGAAATTTCACCATGTTTTGACCAGCTTTAATAGAGTGCTGCAATTTCAACAACTTTTGAAATAAGTTCTTAAACTTGAACTTTCACCATGTCTTGACCGTCTTTTTAAAATAGTGGTGAAATTTCACCATGTTTAGACCGTCTTTTAAAAGAGGTGAAATTTCACCATGTTTAGACCGTCTTTTAAAAGAGTGGTGAAATTTCTCCATGTTTTGACCGCCTTTGAAAAGAGTGGTGAAATTTCACCAAGTTTTGAACACCCTTTAAAAAAGTGGTGAAATTCTACCATGTTTTGACCGCATTTTAAAAGAGTGGTGAAATTTCACCATGTTTTGAGGTAAGTTCTTAAACTTGAACTTTCACCATGTTTTGATTGCCTTTTAAAATTGTGGTGAAATTTTACCATGTTTTTTGACCACCTTTTGAAAGAGTGGTGAAATTTCACCACGTTTTGACCGCATTTTAAAAGAGTGGTGAAATTTCACCAAGTTTTGACCACCCTTTAAAAGAGTTGAGAAATTTCACCATGTTTTGACCGCATTTTAAAAAGTGGTGAAAATTCACCAAGTTTTGACCACCCTTTAAAAGAGTGGTCAAATTTCATCATGTTTTGAAATATGTTCTTAAACTTGGAACTTTCACCATGTTTTGATTGCCTTTTAAAATAGTGGTGAAATTTCACCATATTTTGACCACCTTTTAAAAGAGTGGTAAAATTGCACCACGTTTTGACCTCCCTTTAAAAGAGTGGTAAAACTACACTAAGTTTTGAAATAAATTCTTAAACTTGAAATTTTACCACGTTTTGACCACCCTTTAAAAGAGTGGTGAAATTTCATCATATTTTGAAATAAGTTCTTAAACTTGAAATTTCACCATGTTTTGAACGCATTTTAAAATAGTAGTGAAATTTCACCATGTTTTGATTGCCTTTTAAAATAGTAGTGAAATTTCACCATGTTTTGAACGCCTTTTAAAAGAGTTGTGAAATTTCACGACGTTTTGAACTCCCTTTAATCTGTTTAATAAGTTCCAATTAGTATTATATTGCTAAAATTTAATTTGTTTAATTTGTTTATCTCAGGGAAACAATCACAAATAATAAAGTCCCAACAAGGAAAAGGTAAAATCAAAAACACCTCTTTCACTGATACAATAATGTTGTTTTTATTGGGATTTACAACACAATGCTAAAAATTAATGAATTAATGTTCTTCATTGCAGGGAAAATATCACAACAATCCCAAAAAATAGAATCTCAATCTCAATCTCAATATCGCTCTCAGCCATACAAATACCAATCATCAATCACAGCAATTGTTGGTAAGCCATATCACAAGTAGCATTAGTTGCCGATAGTGATTTTGATTTCGTTGGCTCTTCTTCTCTTCTTTCTGCTTAACCACCACCACCACCACCACCACCACCACTGGTGCAGGTGAATGAATTGCACAACCAATCATGTCTGAGTCTCAGCAATAATAATACTACTATTAATGATGATATATATATATATAAACGTAAATAAATATATACTACTATATGTTATATTTATAAGCACATGTAAATAAATCTTCACATCTTTGTTTATTCGATATGCGGTATCTATTTTTCTTTCTCAAAATTGTAAGTTGGTTGATTGAGAACTTGATAAAATGATGTACAAACGTTCAAGATACACTTTGTTGATCGGTGGATTGATATACCCTTAACTTGTCATTGCAGATTGTGAAGATGGTGAAAACAGGTGCAGTTTACATAAAAATTTGGGATGCTTATGTTTCTTATCTAAAGTCATAATTTTCAAACGATGAATTAGTTCATAATTTTATCTAAAATTACACCACATTTTGACCTCCCTTTAAAAGAGTGGTGAAATTTCACTAAGTTTTGAAATAAGTTCTCATCTTTGAAATTTCAGCACATTTTGTCCGCCTTTTTAAAAGAGTGGTGAACTTACACCATTTTTTGTCCTCCTTTTAAAAGAGTGGTGAAATTTCACCATGTTTTGACCAGCTTTAATAGAGTGCTGCAATTTCAACAACTTTTGAAATAAGTTCTTAAACTTGAACTTTCACCATGTCTTGGCCGTCTTTTTAAAATAGTGGTGAAATTTCACCATGTTTAGACCGTCTTTTAAAAGAGGTGAAATTTCACCATGTTTAGACCGTCTTTTAAAAGAGTGGTGAAATTTCTCCATGTTTTGACCGCCTTTGAAAAGAGTGGTGAAATTTCACCAAGTTTTGAACACCCTTTAAAAAAGTGGTGAAATTTTACCATGTTTTGACCGCATTTTAAAAGAGTGGTGAAATTTCACCATGTTTTGAGGTAAGTTCTTAAACTTGAACTTTTACCATGTTTTGATTGCCTTTTAAAATTGTGGTGAAATTTTACCATGTTTTTTGACCACCTTTTGAAAGAGTGGTGAAATTTCACCACGTTTTGACCGCATTTTAAAAGAGTGGTGAAATTTCACCAAGTTTTGACCACCCTTTAAAAGAGTTGTGAAATTTCACCATGTTTTGACCGCATTTTAAAAAGTGGTGAAATTTCACCAAGTTTTGACCACCCTTTAAAAGAGTGGTCAAATTTCATCATGTTTTGAAATATGTTCTTAAACTTGGAACTTTCACCATGTTTTGATTGCCTTTTAAAATAGTGGTGAAATTTCACCATATTTTGACCACCTTTTAAAAGAGTGGTAAAATTGCAGCACGTTTTGACCTCCCTTTAAAAGAGTGGTAAAACTACACTAAGTTTTGAAATAAATTCTTAAACTTGAAATTTCACCACGTTTTGACCACCCTTTAAAAGAGTGGTGAAATTTCATAATATTTTGAAATAAGTTCTTAAACTTGAAATTTCACCATGTTTTGAACGCATTTTAAAATAGTAGTGAAATTTCACCATGTTTTGATTGCCTTTTAAAATAGTGGTGAAATTTCACCATGTTTTGAACGCCTTTTAAAAGAGTGGTGAAATTTCACGACGTTTTGAACTCCCTTTAATCTGTTTAATAAGTTCCAATTAGTATTATATTGCTAAAATTTAATTTGTTTAATTTGTTTATCTCAGGGAAACAATCACAAATAATCAAGTCCCAACAAGGAAAAGGTAAAATCAAAAACACCTCTTTCACTGATACAATAATGTTGTTTTTATTGGGATTTATAACACAATGCTAAAAATTAATGAATTAATGTTCTTCATTGCAGGGAAAATATCACAACAATCCCAAAAAATAGAATCTCAATCTCAATCTCAATATCGCTCTCAGCCAGACAAATGCCGATCATCAATCACAGCAATTGTTGGTGAAATCGCAAAGTTAAAAGTGCAGGACAGTGGCTTCACCCAACAACATGTTGATGTTCTAAAGAGAACACCGTTTTGGATTTTCTTCAAGGCACCAATCGAGAATGATATTGATCCTTTAAGATTTAATCTTTCAACGAACCGAATCATTGATCAATATGACAACAAAGAAAGGAAATTCAAGATAGGGAACCATTACATGACCATGCAAGAAAATGATATACGGTTAATCCTAGGGATAATATCGGGTGATGAGAAATTGGAGCTCAAGTATACTACTAAAAGGGATACAGAGTTTGTTCTTCGATGTTTTGGTACTGAGATCAAGACGCTAACAACTCCAGCCATTTCACATGCATTGAATAATGCATTACGAAGAAAAGATCAAGATGGAGTAGAAGATGTAGCGCGTTTGCTCATCCTTTACTTGTTTGTCACCTTCCTCTTTAGAAATAGCGGCAATAAGCTAAAATGGGGATTTTGTCATTATGTTGAGGACATTGATGCAATGGTAACATACAATTGGTCAAGGGAAATTATCAATTCCATCATGTCAACCATTGAAGATGAAAAAGTGTCAAGGTGCGTAGTTGCATTACAGGTATAAACAACAAACTACAACTAACAAATTATATAACATCTAATTAAATTGCTTTGAATCTAAAAAAATTATTACTCTTGCAGTACTGGTTATGTGAGCATACAACGATAATTCAGCCGACAACAAATGAAAAGCGCATACCAAGATTGCTCAAATGGAACCTCAGAGCACTTAACAAGGTTCTTAACAGGCCTGGTTTCTCTCTCTCGAGGATGGATGACACACAGGTGAAATCTCTAGAGATTTGATTACTTTGTTGGACCACTTGATGAAAATGCCAAATTTGATGAAATATCAACACTGTAAGCACTTGACCACTTTTTGCTGAAATTACAACACAGTTTCAAAAAAGTGGTCAAATAACATTGGGATGATTGGGGCTAGTTTGGGGTGTGTTTTGGGGCTGGTTGGGGGCTAATTAGAAGGCTGTTTAGGGGCTGGTTGGGGGCTAATTAGGGTCTGTTTTGGGGCTAATTGGGGGCTAATTATTTGTTCATTGTAAGGTGGTTTTTACTTTTTATTGTAGTAATGTACAATTATTGTATCAGAAAAAAGGGGGCTGGTTGGGGCTAATTGGGGGGCTGGTTGGGGGCTACTTGCAGGGCTATTTTGGGGGGCTGTTTAGGGGATATTTTGGGTGCTGTTTGGGGACTAATTCTAGGACACCAAAAGTGGGAACCATAACATAAAATGAAAAGTATAAACACCTTGAGAAGTCTAACAAGTACAAATTAGAGAGCTAAAAAGAGTAAGCACTTGACCACTTTTTGCTGATATCACACCACTGTTTCAAAAAGTGGTCAAAATAGACAACATATCTTTTTCCTTCTTCTTCTTCTTCTTCTTGTTGTTGAAATTGAATCTTGTAAACATTTACCATGTTGAAAATTGCAGGTCATGGCCGGAGAACTTCAGAGCACAAAGGAGGAAGAAAGGGAATATGCCAATGATAGTACTGGATTTGAAGAGAGTGAAGAGCAAGATGAGGAAGGGAAAGAAGCTGAAGAGGAATGTGAAGAGGACAGTAATGGATCTAAAGAAGACAATGACACTCAAACACTTCTATCGTTTGTCCCAGAATCATCATTTGAGCAAGAAATTCAAGCACATTCATTGTCTATCCCAAAATCACAAGATTGTATGCTTCCAAGGAACACAACCACTAGAGATTATCATGGGGACAATGAGAGTGAAGAAAGACTAGGAGAAGGAGAAGAGCATAGTCTAATGGATTTGTACACACCATCAACAAAAAAAGACTTTGAACTTCAGGAAATCATAATGAAAACAACTAGCTATGTGGTTAATTTAGCATCTGATTCACAGTCGGCTAACAAAATTGAAGATTCTGAAGAGACGTTCAAGTCAACTCAAAGTCTATTCCAGCTTTCCTCTCCCATAATAAAGAAGAAGGGAACAAAAAGGACACCATCAAGCTACATCTCTCTATCACTTCCAACAACTCCACCAAGAAATATGAATATTAAAGAGTTGGATGAAAAAAATCAAGTAGAAGGATTTGAGAGGGAACAAGTAACGGAAAGGGCATTGGATCCTCCTGAAGACATTGAATTAGAAGTAGCTATCTTAAAGCGTAAAAATGAAAACCTCAAAAAGAAGTGTGCTGAGTTGAAGAAATGCTTGCAGAGGAAAAAGAGGAAAAACACATAATGGAAGTTAGCCTCAATGCTGAAATTGAAATTATGAATGCAAAAATCCAAGACAAGGAAATGGTGATCAAGAATTTAGAGAAAGAACTACAAGAAAGTAAGGAAGAGTACAATTTCCATGATGTGACTCAAATTGATAAATTCCAGAAGTGCCTGGAGGAAGAAAACTGTCATAGAACCACACAAGTGTGGAATGCAAATAATGATCTGAAGAAACTCGAAGGGCAGTATGATACAATAGAAAAAAGAGAGCTCGAACTTCGGAAAAGATTTGAAAATATGAGGGAGGAAAGGACAAGGAAATAGAAGAGTTGGAAAAAAAGATTGCAGACAAAAGAAGTGAAGTTAATCATTGGAGAATTCAGTACAATATTGAAAAGAAGAAGAGAATAATTGCAGAGGATGAAGCAAAAAAGTCATCAACTTTTGACAAGTACTTCGATAAAAATGTACTGTCACAACCACTAAACTTTCATGTACATTTGACAATTTAATTATCGCACACTTACTAAACAATGTATATTCCTTCTATTGCAGCTTTCCCAAGAGCAATTAATCATCGACAAAAGAACAAGGAAGAAAAATCGTCAAGCAGAATATGAGTATTCATTCAAAAAGAAAGTAAGGCGAGAAGTGCAAAAGGGAAATAATCAGGATGACAAGGAGAAGCCTTTGGTAGATAAGAAAGTAATTGTTGTCGAGGAACAAATTCAGAAGGAATACACACTACCGACAAAATGCGCTATTTACAAAAAATTGACAAAAGAGGAGCAAAACATACTTATAAGAGTCAACACAATTGTTGGGCGACAGTAAGTATTACTCCCCCGTCCCTTTTTTTGAGTCCTATATTCCATTTTGGGATGTCCCAAAATTAGTGTCCATTTTGCTAAATTGGTATACAATTTTTACCTACTTTCCAAAACTACCCTTCCTTGAAATCTAAACCAAGACAAAACTAAAAAAGTTATTGTAATGATTAGGGGAAATTGTTGAAAGTAGGTGTAGATTCTTTTTATCCCCTTAATAAGTTGAGTTCCCAAAGATGGACTCAAAAAAAAGGACGGAGGGAGTACTACTTTTAGTGAATCTATTTAATCTTGTAGAAAAATTTCACACTAGTTTCAATTGGGGTTGTTGTCACGCCCCGGCGTAGCCAAAATATGGAAAATTTTAAAATTTTCATCTTGGACCCTGAGGCACGTGACTGGTTGCAGTACCGAATTGTCCATGACCAAATGATAATATTTAAACAATATGATAAAAAGATAAAACCATCATTTACTTATTGGAATATATTACAATGAGAAGTCAAAGTACTTAGCTAGTTACTACATCATTATAAATACATCAGAGTCTTTATGGCTCTTGGCCTTACAAAACTATTACAAAATATATGCTAAGTCTTCTGGTTATAATCAAAAACATTTACAGAGGATAACTGCTAGTCTTCTCTCTAACTAGCATAACCATAGCCATCTTCGGTGTACTCTTCCTCCACGTTCTCCGCTTGCGTAGCATAATAACCCGTGTACTCGTTACCTGGATAAGCTGGACATGGGAATGTCCAGCGACATGAACGTCGTCAGCTTATGAAAGTTGAGTGAGTAAGCTAAATCAAATGGAACGTATATAGTAAAACACAATAGGAATACATTTACTACCTTTCAACATATCTTTTAGGATCTTTACGTTCTCACTGTCGAATTATAACTAGTAGCGTACCCGACTACGTATTCGATAGGAATACAAACAATTCAAGAGTCCCGTCTAGACATTCTTAATGCCACTACAATTCATTTCTAACATCCGACATCATTTACAAACCCAAAGTGTCTCTTGCTAACCAAACCATCTTTCATCAACCACTTCATCTTTCATCAACCACTTCGTCACAAAGAACCGAAGTGTTACGGAGTACAAGAACATCCATTTCGTCACGAAGAACCGAAAGGAGTCTTTACTCAAAGAATCACCGCTTCGTCACGGAGAACCGAAAGCGTTACGGAGTACAAGAACATCCATTTCGTCACGAAGAACCGAAAGGAGTCTTTACTCAAAGAATCACTGCTTCGTCACGAAGAACCGAAAGCGTTACGGAGTACAAGAACATCCATTTCGTCACGAAGAACCGAAAGGAGTCTTTACTCAAAGAATCACCGCTTCGTCACGAAGAACCGAAAGCGTTACGGAGTACAAGAACATCCAATTCGTCACGAAGAATCGAAAGGAGTCTTTACTCAAAGAATCATCGCTTCGTCACGAAGAACCGAAAGCGTTACGGAGTACAAGAACATCCATTTCGTCACGAAGAACCGAAAGGAGTCTTTACTCAAAGAATCACCGCTTCGTCACGAAGAACCGAAAGCGTTACGGAGTACAAGAACATCCATTTCGTCACGAAGAACCGAAAGGAGTCTTTACTCAAAGAATCACCGCTTCGTCACGAAGAACCGAAAGCGTTACGGAGTACAAGAACATCCAATTCGTCATGAAGAACCGAAAGGAGTCTTTACTCAAAGAATCACCGCTTCGTCACAAAGAACCGAAAGCGTTACGGAGTACAAGAACATCCATTTCGTCACGAAGAACCGAAAGGAGTCTTTACTCAAAGAATCACCGCTTCGTCACGAAGAACCGAAAGCGTTACGGAGTACAAGAACATCCAATTCGTCACGAAGAACCGAAAGGAGTCTTTACTCAAAGAATCACCGCTTCGTCACGAAGAACCGAAAGCGTTACGGAGTACAAGAACATCCATTTCGTCACGAAGAACCGAAAGGAGTCTTTACTCAAAGAATCACCGCTTCGTCACGAAGAACCGAAAGCGTTACGGAGTACAAGAACATCCATTTCGTCACGAAGAACCGAAAGGAGTCTTTACTCAAAGAATCACCGCTTCGTCACGAAGAACCGAAAGCGTTACGGAGTACAAGAACATCCAATTCGTCATGAAGAACCGAAAGGAGTCTTTACTCAAAGAATCACCGCTTCGTCACAAAGAACCGAAAGCGTTACGGAGTACAAGAACATCCATTTCGTCACGAAGAACCGAAAGGAGTCTTTACTCAAAGAATCACCGCTTCGTCACGAAGAACCGAAAGCGTTACGGAGTACAAGAACATCCAATTCGTCACGAAGAACCGAAAGGAGTCTTTACTCAAAGAATCACCGCTTCGTCACGAAGAACCGAAAGCGTTACGGAGTACAAGAACATCCATTTCATCACGAAGAACCGAAAGGAGTCTTTACTCAAAGAATCACCGCTTCGTCACGAAGAACCGAAAGCGTTACGGAGTACAAGAACATTCATTTCGTCACGAAGAACCGAAAGGAGTCTTTACTCAAAGAATCACCACTTCACAACTCAACAACACATCCCTTTTTCTTACTATCCTGATCTCCGCTGCCCAGATTACCTATCCGACAATTGTTCTTATCATAATCAGCTTCTAACATAGCACCACCGACCCTTACGTTTTCCCGACCGCGCATTCGTCACTCATTTCGGAATTTAGTTCATTAAAGGACTTCCGAATATACTTTCGAAGTTACGTTTATACATCCGTCATCCTGTTTTATGTCGTAATATACTTACATTTGAAACCTATCCAATCACTATCAGCGCAATAATCATGTCGTACAACATACTTATAGCTTGGGTATGAACTCTCTATGGTCATCACATTATATTCATAACAACGGAAACCTAGCGTGTAGCTCGTGGATCTATAACATGGATTTGATATCAATAACCATATAGATGAAACCCTTAACATACTCATATACGCGATAGCACTACCATAGCACAAGATATCCATAACCACATAGGTATCGAAAAGCAAGCATCATTAATAAACACATCATACAAGTAGTTATACAATCTGCCAGAATTTAATTTACTATGTTGACTGAATTGATATGATTTATTTGGGCATGATAAATTGATTTGTAGATCAAACTCAAAACTAGAACATTGTATATAATTGGATTAGCTTCATGTACAAAAAAAATCTAGCTTCAATTGCATTTTTGAGCTACTCAAAATAATTATTTTACTTAGACATTTCTATATTTTTGGACTGCTCTGTCCCAGATTTATAGTACTGCGTTGCATGTGCATTTCACCTATCAAGGAGTCATTTTTAGACCAGGCTATAGAAGAGTTATTTGTAGATAAATGAGTTAGATTTCACCACAAAAAAATCTAGCTTAATTCAGATTTTTGAGATGCACAAAACATTCATTTTACTAAACTATGTTCTGCTGAGAGTTTCAGTTTCTCAGATTTAAAGTACTTCGTTGCATGTACATTTCACCTATGAAAAAGTGATTTTCATACTGAGCTATAGAAGAGTTATTTGTAGATAAATGAGTTAGATTTCTCCAGAAAAAAACCTAGCCTCATTCTCATTTTTGAACTGCTCAAAACGTTCGTTTTACTAAACAACATTCTGCTGGAAGTTTCAGCTTCCCAGATTTGAAGATTTGACTTGCATGTTGCATATAACCTCAAAATACAACATCAAACTCTTGCTAAACATTACTACATACTATATAGGTTCTAAAGTGAGTTAGAATACTCACCTAAACTTGAAATTGAGCTTGGGCTTTGGATTTGAGCTTAGGAAGCTTGGACACAAGCTTCAAGTGATGGAATCTTCTTCTTCCTCCTCTCCTAATCCTCTTACTTCTCTTCTATTTTTCTCATGGACATGCAAGTCTCCTAACTTCCTCTCTAAATGCAGATTGTAATGTACTAAAAGAACCAAAAATGCATATGCATGGAAGCTTATATAATGCAAAACTTATGCTAGGTGTCACATGCATGTATGCATGTTAGGACAAGTGTCCTACAAGTGGACAAGTGTCACATGGGGTGGTGACATGTGTCAATGGGGTTCCATGTAGCTTCCATGTGGCCGGCCATGTGGGGCCCACCTAGGGTTTTGTGCCACTTCCTCGTTTTACGTGCATAAGTTCCTCGATACGCGTGTCAGTCTCGATTTACGTGCAACCGGTATTATTTCTGATGTCCGGGTCCAGGTCTGGGACTAAGTTAATTCTAATTACGGTCGAGTCGGTACAGTGATTACAGTCTAATTAGTAATTACATTACACTGATACAGTCACACAATTAAAATAATAATATAATAATAGACCAGATATAGAAATTCATAAAACTCGTATTATTGCACGTAGAGAAATTACAGGCATTACAGTTGTATTAAAGTGGTAAAATTCCACCCAAAAAAAAGGGGTTCAAAAATCCTTAGTAAAATAAAATTGTTTAAATTTCACTGTAAATAGCATTACTACTTTTAGTGTAATTTATCCTTAGTATTACTACTTTTAGTGAAACTATTTGATCACTGGTTTCAAGTATGGTCACCAAGTTTTTACTGCCCTTTAAAAGAGTGTTGAAATTTCACCGTGTTTTGTACTAGAAGTTTCACACGTTATGACCACCTTTTAAAAAAGTGGTGAAATTTTACCATATATTTACCAGGTTTTAAAAGAGGTGAAATTTCACCATGTTTTGACCACCCTTTAAAAGAGTGGTGAAATTTCACCATGTTTTGACCTCCCTTTAAAAGAGTGGTGAAATTTCACCATGTTTTATACTCCTTTTAAAAGAGTGTTGAAATTTCACCATGTTTTGTACTAGAAATTTCACACGTTTTGACCACATTTTAAAATAGTGGTGAAATTTCACCATATTGACCGGCTTTTAAAATAGTACTGAAATTTCACCATGTTTTGAACTCTTTTTTAAAAGTGGTAAAATTTCAACATGTTTTGACCGTAGTTCTTTTAGTTGAATTTAACCATGATTTGACTGCCTTTTAAAACAGTGGTGAGATTTCACCATGCTTTGACTGGTTTTTAAAACAGTGGTGAAATTTCACCATGTTTTGACCACCTTTTTCACAATTCATATTATAAGCTAACGAGTTGTTTTTCAAAAAATAAAACAGCGGTGATGTGTTCAGACCTTTTGATTCTGAAGATTTCATCAGTCTTGATGATATCTGTGAAATCGTTAGGGAGGGATGTCTCACGGACAATGTAATTGATGCATATGCCAGAATTTTAATGCAAGAACAAGATGCTGTAAAGAAGAAAATGGATACTTCATTTGTGATGCCCAGCTTATCATTGGTAAGAGTTCACTACCATTAGATAATATGCTATTTTCATGATTCAGTCATTCATTTGGAGTTCTACATTGTTAAAATTCTTAAACTTGAGTTCACCACTTAGCAATTATGAAATTGTATGTATACTAATCTATATAATTGAAAACAGAGATATGTCAGGAACAAGAACAAGAACCCAGAAGACACTGAAAAGCACGTGCATGAAATCATTGGCGAAGGAGAACTTAAGCACCGTTACTACATGTTTCCTCTCATATCTCGTGGTGAAGGGAAAGTCGAAAACCATTGGACACTTGCGGTGCTTGATGTGTATCAGAAAAAGTGGAATTTCTATAATTCTTTGAGAGGCCGAGAGACAAGAAAGAGTAATGAAGATCCATACTTACTTGATTTCTATGAGATGGTACTCCTAAAACTTATCCACCTTAAATTTTAAATTATTCACATTACAACCCCTGAAATATTTGCAGTGGTGAAAATGGTCAACACTTAATTACTATTTGCATTCTTTGAATTGTACACATATATGTATCTAGCACATACTCTGCATATAAGTAATATTTGAAAGTGGTGAAATTTCAGATAAACTATGTGGAATCCTACAGAAAGGCCAAAAATCTTGAAGTGTACACAAATGTTGCTATCGTTGACACACCGCAACAAGCACCAACATCGTAATGCACAAAACTTAAAACTTTCAACAATTTATTAGCATTACTTCAACAATACTTTTTAACAGAAATTGTGTTGATATGCAGTGATGATTGTGGCATCATTGTATGTCATATCATGAGCAAACTTTTCAAAGGAGAGGAAATTGGTGCACGTTGCAAGACAAAAGAAATACGAACTGATATGGTAAAAATGTTCCTAAACAAAGAGCACCAGACGTGGAATGAAGAGCAATATAATCTCACTCAGAGTATGAAAAGTCTTCAAAGTCAGGAGGATACGAAAAAAGAGTACAACCCGTCAGCACCAACTTTTAGCTTGGGGCTAAGTCTTGAATGATATTGCACAAGTCATCCGTAAATTTTTGTTCTTATAAGACAATAGTTGGATATAAATGTATAGTTATTTGATAAAGCATAGTTGGATAGAATGTGTAATTTGATTGTTTTGGTTTGGTTTGGTACTAAAAGAAGTTCTCTTTTGGGTCTAACTAATGATTTGGATCTCTAGGTACTCTATATGGCTATTTTAATTCTGACCCATTTGAAACTATCTACAGTATCTCTTTCAATTCATTGGGTAATGCTATGTGTTGTTTTATTTTCTTCTTCTTTCCAGACTCTATTTTCTATTATGCAAGGATATTATACGTGATATAAATTTCAACATGTTTTGACCTTCTTTTTAAAATAGTGGTGCAATTTCACCATGTTTCGTCCTTTTTAAAGTAGTGCTGAAATTTCACCATGTTTGGACCACCTTTTAAAAAAGTGGATAAATTTCAGCACGTTTTGACCTCCTATTAAAATAGTGGTGAAATTTCACCACGTTTTGACCTCCCTTTCAAAGAGTGGTGAAATTTCACCATGCTTTGACATCCCTTTAAAACAGTGGTGAAATTTCCCTAAGTTTTGACATCTCTTTAAAACAATGGAGAAAACTCAACAAGTTTTAAGACAAGTTCTTATACTTGAAATTTAACCATATTTTGACCAACTTTTTAAAAGAGTTGTGATATTTCACCACTAGTAATTGCCCGTGCCCGGGGAAACGGGTGAAAATAACAAAAGAAGAAATTACCTAGACAAAATCTCATTCTAAACATACCCTTACCATCTAGAAATAAAGGCAAATCAATCCAAAAGGATTAGTGAGAACATAACCCACCTATAATGGTGAATGAATCTGTGGTGAATAAAGCATAACAATTTAGAACATTAACATCAAGTATCAAGCAATACCAAAAAAAAAAATCAATCATCAAGAACACATTGATAAGAATACATTTAGTCCTGATGTCTTAGCTTGTACAAAAACATGTATATCAATCATGTAGTCATTACTCTCTTTACAATGTATTCATTTTGGCAATTTGTGAAAAACATGTATATCAATCATCAATCATGTAGTCATTACTCCTCTTAAAACAGTGGAGAAATTTCATAACAGAAGTTCTTATACATGGTGAAATTTCACCACGTTTAGTCCTCCCTTTAAAAGAGTAGTGAAATTTTACCACGTTTTGACAGGAGTACAAAGAGTGGTGAAATTTCACCACGCTTTGACATGAGTTCTTAAACTTGAACTTTCACCACGTTTTAACCTCCTTTCAAAGAGTGGTGAAATTTCACCATGCTTTGACATCCCTTCAAAACAGTGGTGAAATTTCACTAAGTTTTGACATCTCTTTAAAACAGTGGAGAAATTTCACCAAGTTTTAATACAAGTTCTTATACTTGAAATTTCACCATGTTTTGACTGCCTTTTAAAAGAGTGGTGAAATTTCACCATGTTTTGAACTCTCTTTAAAACAGTGGAGAAATTTCACCAAGTTTTAACAGAAGTTTTTGTACTTCAAATTTTACCACATTTTGACTTCCTTTAAAAGAGTGGTGAAATTTCACCACGTTTTGACAGACTCCTCTTAAAACAGTGGAGAAATTTCATAACAGAAGGTCTTATACATGGTGAAATTTCACCACGTTTAGACCTCCCTTTAAAACAGTGGAGAAATTTCACCAAGTGTTGACAGAAGTTCTTATACTTTAAATTTCCCCACGTTTTGACCTCCCTTTAAAACAGTGGAGAAATTTCACCAAATTTTAATAGAAGTTCTTACACTTGAAGGTTCACCATGTTTTGTTTGTCTTTTTAAAAGAATGGTAACATTTCACCCTGTTTTGACCGCCTTTTAAAAGAGTGGTGAAATTTCACCACGTTTTGACCTCCTCTTAAAACAATGGAGAAATTTCACCAAATTTTGACCGCCTTTTAAAAGAGGTGAAATTTAACTACGTTTTTACCTCCCTTTAAAAGAGTGGTGAAATTTCACCACAGTTTGAATTCCTTTTAAAATAGTGGAGAAATTTCACCAAGTTTTGACAGAACTTCTTATATTTGAAATTTCACCACAATCACAATTTCACAACTTTGAAAAAAATAAATTTCACCATTTTCATGTTTTGATGCTCAAAGAACTTTTAAGAAACCCATGATAGCAATGTCTCAACTTCACAAATATCACCACATTTATTTAACCACAACAGCTGGGTTTCATCGGGGGCACCGTTTAGACCCACTATTCAATGCACATGCATTCAATATTTACCCCAATTATAAAGCACATATGAAACATTATAAAATGTCACCACTAAATTACAACTAAGAACATTTTGAAATTTAATCACTTACGAAAGATGGTGAAATACTACTACAAAAAAGCATAGACAATTTCATAAAATCCCAATTCTCAACAAAAAGTCATAAAAGTCAATAACTAAAAATGAAAATTCTCAACAAAAACCATTTTGTATTACAAATAATCTCTTTGCAACTTTTCCTATTATGATGCCCCAACCTCCCACATCTACTACACCTCATTAATCTAACTTTTTCTCCTCGAGATGGTATTTTTTTTTTTTTTGGCCTCCCTATTAACTTCTTACCTAAAGGAGCCAATATGAAATCTTCAGAAATACTACTACTTGGACCACCTTCAAAACTCGGTATAGGATGAATGAACTTTGAATATGTCGCCTCATAATTTTGAACATAAAAATATGGTTCAATGTAATCAACCATATCCTTGTGCGTCAATTTTGAACTGTAGTGCAAGACAATAGCTGCGTGCGCACAAGGAAATCCGTGATGCTGCCAATCACCACAAGAGCATGTTCGGTGAAGTATGTCTACAAAAACAGAAGGATCACAATTCACCTCAAAAATATCACTGCCAGCTGCAGCAACAGTCCACGTACACCCAAGTTCAAGTGCCACCTGCAACCTCTTCTCCTGTTTTGGACAAAGTCTTCCCGACCATTTCTTGCAAAGCCTGCGCTTTTCCTCCAAATCTTTCATTGTCTCATACTGAATTGTATCAATCATGCTAGTAATAGGAAGATGCCTTGCTTCTACTATCTTTGCGTTCCATGATTCGGCAACATTAGAGTACAACTCACCATACCTACAACTAGGAAAATAAGCATCCGCCCAACATTCATTCGGCAAATCCTTAAGAAAATCTCTCACCGGACTACCACCCTCAGAAATCAAAGAGTCTAGTTGAGACTTAAATTTCTCAACGGTTCCTGCAATAGCACATTGCCCAAACTTAAAAACCATCCTTGAACGTAATTTACCCCTTATCCCCTTAAATCTTGTCTTCAAATTCAATTGCAAATGAAACTAACAATAAGCATGGAAATGCTCAGGAAAGACATTCTTCACTCCTTCAATAAGACCATCATTCCGGTCAGAAATAAATGTTATAGTTCGATCCAAATCTATACAATTTCTCAACTCCTTCAAAAACCATGTCCAATTTGCAATATCCTCTGAACTAACTACAGCATACGCAATGCTGAATATACCTGTGTTACCAACAAAAAGTTGTGAATGAAAAATTGTGAAAGATGTACGCAAATTTCAGCACAAATGTAACCACAAATGTAACAAAACACATCACTATATAAAACAAATTGATTAAACTTTCAAAAATTCTCTATTAAAACTTTCAAAAATTATATGATTAAACTTTCAAAAATTCTCTATTTAAAAAATGTACAATACCTAAACATATGAAATTCAAAATGTCATGATATTAAATGACAGTACATTGCAATATTCAAACCAAACCATTGAATATTCACCAACTATACAACAATGTTGAAATTTCACCAATTTTTGTATACTACATTTACTATAGAAAAAGCACAACAAAGAATACCTTCATCTCCATCTTTACTCATTGCTCCAAGCAACACACCTTTATATCGACCCTTTAAGAATGTTCCGTCCAAAAAAATCAACAGTCTAAGGAACTTGAATCCATCCAAACAAGCTCTAAAACCAATAAAGCGCCTCTCAAACATGCGAGTTTCAGGATTGACTTCCAAACGAAAGTGACTTCCAGGGTTTACCTTCTCTGCCTCATTAAAATACCATCTCAGCTTGTCAAATGACAACTCGTGATCTCCATAAATTTCGTTCCTTGCCTTCTCGATTCCCTTCCATGCACGATGATACTCAACATCTAAACCATAATCCTTCTTCATATCAAATTGCAGCTCTACTGGTGTTGTCAATGGCTTCTCACGAATCTTATCACGATACAACTCTCCCATCAAATTTGAAGAGACACGGGAATGACTGGATGTCCTCACAACAGAGCCACAAGCATGTGCAAGATTCATAGTCCGAATGTAAAAAAAAACATTAATTTTTTCCTTCAAAGCATGAATGCGCCATGGACAATCCGACTCTTATCTCAAACTACACTCCACAGTTACTCTATCCTTGTCATTTTTCTTGTACCTGAAATTAAAACCAGTTTGAATCGCATATTTGGACAATGCTAACCGAAATGCTTCAACTCCACCTTCAAACTTCTGGTTAACTTCTAGAATCTCACAACTCCAAGTTGCACCTAACAACAACTTCGCACGATTCGTAACCTGATTTGGAGGCATACATATTCGACTTTCTAACTCATACTCACACCCAACAATAGCTGTATCAACATCGTTAGAACCGCTAAACTCTTCAACACCTCGATCATCAATATTTTTCACACAAATCACAACATGCTCCATCATCATAATACTCACCAACTCCTTCATAATTGAAAAGTCCTCTTCATTAGCTAGCATACAAAGAGAATGACCCGGAAGCTGATAAGAAATGGACACCGAACCTATCTTCAACCTAGGCCACCGTTGATGTATCACATGCAATATATCGCCATACCCAACCGTCGATGAAATTCTTGTTGTCGCGGATTCATTGCCAAACTTACACAATGCTATAATACATTTCTCCACCGGAACATCATGCAATTGATCCATCACACTACAATAGTTCACAACTAACACATGATCATACTTGCAATATGGTGAAATTGGATAATAATTCAAATCCAAAAGACAATGTTAACTGACAAGTAATAATGGTGAAATTTCACCATGTTTTCACCGCCTTTTTAAAAGACTGGTGAAATTTTACCATGTTTTGACCTCCCTTTAAAACAGTGGATAACTCTATTTTCTGTTGTGGACACCGGACTTCGGACCACTTCTCTCTTGTTTGAGATTGCTTTGAAATTGATTTGAATCAAGGAAAGAAAACGAAAGGTCTGTTGAAAACAGATACAGAGTCGCCACTTGGTCTTTAAGGAACCAAGAAACCTAATTTTGACTCACCCAAATGGATAAAGGGCACCGGCCCTTCGTAACCAAAGAACTTGGTTCGGGGTTTTGGTACGAGAGAGGAAGGAGCCTTTGTCGCGACTAAAACACCCTCAACTCGCCCCGTCTTTCGACGGGCCTCAATTAGCATCCAAATAATCATCTTGTACTATGTTTGGTTCGGCAATTAATACTATTGTAGTATATTACATCACATAAGAAAACTTGAAATTGGAAGATCAAAAGATAAGATATCATTCATAAGATCTAAGCCAAATATCATGCAATGTAAAGTGAAGGGCCACACAAATAAACCTAGGAAAGATCGTCTAATCATGTATCAAATAATCAAGACTTCCTAATCTAAAGGGGGACATGAATTGTTATTGAAACAAATAAGCAAAGAAATCAAAATATGCTTAGCAAGGCTAGAATGATGCATGTTATTCTTTGATAAAAGAAGACCTCTCAATCCCCGGGATGGATGAGAAAGGATGAATAGATCAAAGGGAAGCATGAACGAGTGATCGAGTTCATTCCTTATAATCTCCTTAGATTAAGAGTTACAAAAACCCCAAATCTTGCATGAATGCAATGTGTGTATCTAAAAATGTGCAAAGGTTGTAGTGTGTTTTGTGTACATGGATTTCTAGAATGGTTTAGAAGTCTAAAATGGGCAAGAATGAATGAATGAAATCAACATGGGATATATACAAATGTAGTATGAACCACTTCCTAAGATATGAACTAATTTGGAATGCATATAAGCCTCAAATCAAAGAATGAAAGTTAAAGTGTACTTGCTGTGAATAGTGGACAGAACAGTAGCATGATCTTTTGGAATTTGAAAAGAGGGGTTAGGAATGTTTTCAATGCATGATTTTTTATGGAGATGTTCCTTATTGTGTCTAGAACACAACCCAAAAAGACAATCTTGAATAACTATCACAGATTGAGAGAAATTACACAAACAATAGAGGTCACTCAGAAACAGAATTCGTACTGTCGTCTGAAATGTTAGAAAATCTTAGAAAATGAAAAAGAATGATCTAGAGGCCCATTTTATACAGAGTGTTTCCTAAGACATTGAATTTTAAGGGAAAAATAAGTTAGGACCACCCCTTTTGGAAAAGTGTTCTGGAAAAGAGGTCGTAAGTTGACCTAGCTGCTGTGACAGCAAAAAACAGAATGTTTGGAAGGAATGTTGGGACCCAAATGGACCATTTCCAAGTACTTCCAAGTCAAACCAAAAATCATGGGTGTTCTCCAATGAGTTAGGAAGACTTTCCAAGTGGCCTTGTATCCATATGTTGAGTATTGTGTTCTAGAAAAATCTTTGAACTCAACTCACTCACTGTTTTGACTCATTGTTTTGAAGATTTTGGAGAAAACAAAGTTTAGTTTCTTGAAACCAAATGAGAGGGATTGAGAGGGGTTTTGAAATAGATGTTTTGAAAACATGTTTTCAACACTCAATAAGGATCATAGCCACTTAGAATACCTACATCAAACTCATCATTTAAGAACCTCCAAGATTGTTGGAGAGATTTATTTTGTTTTTGGACATAACTTCAATACATTCCAAGAATACCTTGGAAGTATTGAGGTTATGGTCATCATCTATCAAACATGTTTTTGAGGTCAAGAGCTACTATCCATGAGGATTCACTCACCCCAAACTTCATGTCATCACTTAGATGATGATGAACTAGTAAGTAAATAAAGAAAATAAAAGAAATGGGATGAGAAGAGATGAACAATAAATAAACAAGCAAGTAGATGATAATCAATAGATGATATTCATGAAGCATGAGACTTGTAGATTGGTGTATCACTCATATGTAATGACACTAGACATGGAAGAAGCTTCCACACTCTTGAATGCTCACTAAAATGGTGGTTGGGAGTATTGAATGTTGAAGTAAATGGAAGTAATGAAGTAAAAACAAAGTTAGAACTCACTTTTGTTTTGAAAAATCAAAGAAGAAAGCTTCTTTTCTCTCCACTCTAACCTTATCTCTACACTTTCTCTCCCAAACTTTCTCTAAACTTGCATTTGACTCCCCCCAAAATGAGGAGTAATGGGGTGTTTATATAGGCCAACTTGGGGTGTTTTTGGGATTTAGAAAGTACTCCCATTGGTCCCAAACATCTGAAATCATGAAACTACGTCGTTTTGGATTTTAATTAATCAAAATGGGACCACAAAAGTATTTACAAAAACTTACTGTTCTGGAGGGGAGTGCCGCGGCGGCACTGCTCCTCCCTGCGTCTGGATAATGCTGTTTAGGCCCCCCGAAGTTCCGGTATTCGCGAAAAGGCCCTATTTTGTCCGAAATTCACAGAAAATGCGTACGAACTCCAAATCGAGGTTGTGATATACCGTTGGAAAGGTAATGGAGTCTACTTTACATAAAAAATAGTTCGGGGATAGGTCACTTTGAAAAGTTTTGCGGTATTCGCGATAAAAGCCGATTTGATCGCCTTTTTCGCCTTTGGAAATTCATAATAAATTCGTTTTAAATCCAGAAATTATGTGCGATATACCGTTGGAAAGCTATTGACCTCTAGTATCCATGAAAAATATTTGAAAATTGTTTCGGTGCCCCGATTCCAAAGTCAAATCTTGGTCAAACCGGTCAAACCTGGGATTCCCGGGAAGTTCTGGGAACCTCTGGGAGCTCCCAGGAGCTGATGTTTTCGCTCGATTTTCTTTTGGAACTTGTTTTAATACTTTTCTCATGATTTAGAATGGTTCTGGTGAATTCGGACAATTTCGGTCAAACTTGGTCAAACTTGGTCAAACTCTGGTCAAACCTGGTCAAAACCTTGGTCAAACCGGTCAACGGGGACTTTCGGGGAACTTCCGGGGGTCTCTGGGAGCTGACGATTTCATCCAGTTTTACTTAAAAACTCATTTTATCATTTTTCTTACGACATAGCATGTTTTCAGAACTTTGGGACCAAATCTGGGAGTCTTCGGGCTTTCAGGGGTATTTTGGTCATTCTGAGCATTCTGAGAGATAGAGCTGACTTCCAAGAGTCCTTTTGAGTCTTTTACGATCATTGTGAACCACCAAGCTATGGGTCTCCTAAATCTGATAGCCGACAAAATGGGGTGTCTACAGTTTGCCCCTCTTTGGCAGGAATTTGCGAGGCAACGAATGTCGCAAGCGAGTGCCAAAGTTTTGAAGAGACAGGACTTTTTGGAGGCTATAGATTTAGGATAAAAACGTTGCAAAAGATGCAATGATGAAAAAAAGATGCTGAGGTCAGTGCTGGTCGTGCTCTGCGTGAGCTGCCTACGTATCCCAAGGGGAATCAGACCAGGACGTAGTTCAGGGCACAAAGGAACAAATCACACATGCACAACAAGACATGCGGATGCTATGCTATGAGGATGATATGCAATGCATGGATGTGATATGAATTGTGTCATGAATCCTATCATGCCTAGTGTTATGAACCTAGTATGAGCAGGTGCTGTGGGGTGTGCCACTCCGAGTGGGCTGGTGTTGTGTAAGTATTTGTGACTGTGATGTG
Organism: Hydrangea macrophylla; assembly: GCA_033977485.1. Taxonomy (NCBI): domain Eukaryota; kingdom Viridiplantae; phylum Streptophyta; class Magnoliopsida; order Cornales; family Hydrangeaceae; genus Hydrangea; species Hydrangea macrophylla. Next base: position 129,651,340 of record CM066989.1, on the reverse strand, counting down.
GTGGATGACTCGGATAAGGACACCAAGGCTTAGGAGGCTCAGGGTCTGGGGACAAAACTTTTGAAACTTGGGAAGTGCGTTTTGCAAACGAGTGAGGCAGATCAGATGTGCTTTGTTTAGCAGACGACAGCCAAAGGTGACCGAGGGATTTTGTGATAAAAATGGACAGATGAGAAAGCTCATGATGATCAGTGGACACGGATCCTTGAATTGTGAATAGATAGTGCTTGCCCTGGGAATCGGGGTGATTTGACTGTGGATGATGTTTTCAATCGTTGGCAGATCCTTATGATGACAAGCCGGAGAATCGGTCCGAACTTCTGTTATCTTCTGCAGGGGATGGTAGGGGACTCTCTGAGAATCTCTCTTCTTGATCGGGAACCAGGATCCATCTCTGAATCTCTCACGGTTGATCAAATCTTTCGGCGCTCAATCCAAGAGGGCCGGTCGGGGCCTCCGGGAGCTGAAGGATAACATACTCTACTAGGAAGAAGGAAATACGTCCGTTAAATGGGAGTGAAGGTATCATTCTTATTTGTGACAGAGATGATTTGCGGTGGTTTGACACTGATGGAGGGTGATAATCAATAGCAACTTATGGACTTATGTTGCTAGGATGAAAGAAGATCATCAGCTGCCACTCGTGGACTTATGATGCTAGGAGAAAGGAAGATCATCAACAGCCACTCATGGACTTATGTTTGCATGAAGAAAGATGAAAGATCAACAGCCACTCATGGACTTATGTTGCTAGGAGAAAAGAAGATCATCAACAGCCATTCGTGGACTTATGTTGCATGAAGAAAGAGAGATCAATAGCCACTCATGGACTTATGTTGCTTGGACGAAGGAAGATCATCAACAGCCACTCACGGACTTATGTTGCATGAACGAAGAAAGATGATGGATCAACAGCCACTCATGGACTTATGTTGCTAGGAGAAATGAAGATCATTAACAGCCACTCATGGACTTATGTTGCATGAACGAGGAAAGATGATGAATCAACAGCCACTCATGGACTTATGTTGCTAGGAGAAAAGAAGATCATCAACAGCCACTCATGGACTTATGTTGCATGAACGAAGAAAGATGATGGTCAACAGCCACTCATGGACTTATGTTGCACAGATGAAAGAAGATCATCAACAGCCACTCATGGACTTATGTTGCATGAACGAGGAAAGATGATGAATCAACAGCCACTCATGGACTTATGTTGCTAGGAGAAATGAAGATCATCAACAGCCACTCATGGACTTATGTTGCATGAACGAAGAAAGATGATGGTCAACAGCCACTCATGGACTTATGTTGCACAGATGAAAGAAGATCATCAACAGCCACTCATGGACTTATGTTGCATGAACGAAGAAAGATGATGGTCAACAGCCACTCATGGACTTATGTTGCACAGATGAAAGAAGATCATCAACAGCCACTCATGGACTTATGTTGCATGAACGAGGAAAGATGATGATCAACAGCCACTCATGGACTTATGTTGCACAGAAATGAAGATCATCAACAGCCACTCATGGACTTATGTTGCATGAACAAAGAAAGATGATGGTCAACTTTTGGCGGTTTGGAAAGGGATGAAATTTTCCCCAAGTTTTGACGCTTCTCATGCTGATGCCTTGACTGGCGCAGTAATAGTGTTTGGTACTCCTGCTTGCATTGTCATTGGAATGCTCTTTATAACTTGATTTGAAAAATTAATTATTCGTCACTATTGACTTACACATTTGAGACTACGACCGACTCTTTTCCTGAAAAAGACTATGACAGACTCAAAACTGACAGATACCGACACGCGAGGGTGACACATTCGACACTGAAACGAAACAAGCTCGACTTGCCAAAACTTAATGTGCTCTTGTCATAAATGATGTACCATTTCCCTTTTGTGTTTACTTCTCTCCTTAACGTGGCATCACTTTGATGGTGAATCTTATTTTTGAAAATTCCTCCCTGCTGATCTAATCAATTTCTTTGCTTCTCTCAAGATGTGCTTTGAATTAGTGCCTTAGCTTATGGAATGAAAGACGCTCCATTTCCATCTATTCAAGACAATGTTTTTGAAGGCTTACCATTGGTGTATAGGGATCAGGTGGCAAACGAAGTTTGCCCCTAGTTTGAAGGGCATGAAGTGGGATCGGTAGGCAAACGAGGCAAATGACCGAAGTTTGCCCCTAGTTTGGAGGAAGGTTCATTGGAGGTTTTGGGCAAACGAGGTAGGTGACCGAAGTTTGCCCCTTGTGTGAAGGGTAGATAGTAAAAGTCAGGCAAACGAGGCGGGTAGCCGAAGTTTGCCCCTAGTGTGGAAGGTGATTTTCTGGCTTGAGGCATGGACCGTGACTTTAATCTCTCAAATGCTCATAACTTTTGCCTAGGCACCAGTGAGGTGACCTAGCAAGCTTTTTTCTCTCTTTTGTTATTGCTCACCTTGGATTTAACTCTAATTTTTGCCTAGGCGTCCTTTCGGATTTTCGACCTAGCGAGCCATCTTTCTTTTTTTCTTTTTTGAAAGTCTGCCTACGTACCCCCAAGTGGGGATCAGGTCCAACGTAGTTCGGGCATGGTTGGAAAGAAGCGGGTTGATTTTTGGGTAGGTGGGGTGACCGAACCGATGCGGTTGCCTACGTATCCCCGAGTGGGAATCAGGTCGAGCGTAGTTCAAGGCAAGGCTTGAAATAAGGGGTTTGAGGTATGAGGGTTTTTCAAACCAATCGTCAAAGAAGTTCAAACTTGAGCCACTTGTGGAAGCTTTGAATAAAAGGATTCAGTTTCAATCTCCCTTTCTTTTCTTTTTCTTTTTCTTTTTCTTTTGTTTTGAGGATTGATCCTTTTCACTTTTGCCTAGCCAGTCAATTTTTGCTTTTCATGTAGTTGATTCTTGCAAGATCCTTCAATCGCAATCTCAGAATTCCAGAATGTGCATGTCAGCTCTCGGAATTTATTTATGGTCATTCCGTGCCTTTTGAAATGTGATCTTGGCACGTTCTTAAGATGTATCTTGAAGCATATGATTCCCTTATTTGTTTCATCAAAATTTTCTTCAACCTTTTGACTAGCTAGGGTCAGATTTTGGAAATCAACATCTTTTTAGCTCTCACTTTTGCCTAGGTGCCCTTTCGGGTTTTCAACCTAGCGAGCTCTTTTTTGTTCTTTTTCTTTGTTTTTTTTTTTTTTTTTGAAAGTGGAGATGAAACTCACTGAAATGTTTGGCTACCATCAAGGACCAAGTCCGCACAGGTTCGCATGGCTATCAATTGGGTTGGGCCCAAGGCTTTGAAATGATAGGAATGGTGGAAAGGGTGTTGGGCAAGCCCCAAGTCAGTTCCAAGCATGTCTTTTCAAGATTGAGGCAAGAGAATCTTTAAATTCTTAAAGTAAGACTATTCAATTCCAGCTCTTCATCAGTGTCAGCGTGAAATCGATTTTAACCTTTCAGGATTCTTTTTGTTTTGTCATAGAAAAATTATTACCAGAGTAATATCCATGGTAATTTGAAAAGTGACACTTCAGTCTAGTGATTCATGCATCTATGACTAGGCACATCAGATTAGGCAAAATGAGACTTCATTCCATCAGTAGAGAAGGATTACAGACTCATTAACAACTCGGTGACAGACAGACTCGATCACAAGACTAAACTTGAAATAGACAAACACACAACAGACTCGACTGGACTCGACCCGGTCTCAAATGGAATGTCTTTGTGACCCACTTATTCTTTTTTTTTTTTTTTTTTTTTTTTTTTTTTTTTTTTTTTTAAAGAGCATCCTCAAAAAGTCCCAAACACAATCGCTTCACCGGCACAGGTTCAACATTCAAGGTTCTTAGCGAAGGGGATCATTGAAATGGATAGGTCATGGGTTGGTCCAGACCGAGGTAGTGAATTGGATTGGGGTGCGACGCATCATCTAAGAGATCCTGAATTGAGTGACGGAGCCTCTTACAGTTGTCGGTCTCATGGCCTTGGTCTTGGTGGTAATCACAATACTTGGATTTATTATACCCAGGAGGTGGGTGATTAGGAAGCTTACTGGGCTCCAAAGGTACAAGGTGGCCCTTTTGAACAAGGTGATTGAGAGCGGAGGATAAGCTCATGTCAAGTGGTGTGAAGACTCTTTGGTTTCCTTTCTTGTGCCTCTTACTGCAATCATTTTGGCTTGATGATGGGCTCAAGGCATTGACATCTAGGCTCTCTTGATTTTCACCAAAGGTATGGGTTCTCTTCTCCTTTTGCAGTGACCCAGCTCCATTGATCTTGCCTTCACAGATGGCATCCTCGATTCTAGTCCCAACCTCAAACAACTCTTCAAATGTTGAGATGGACTGGTAGAATAGTTTTTCATGGTATACTGGTTGCAGGTTCTTGACCAGCATACGTACTTGCTCTTTCTCAACAGGCCTGTGGATCATTTGGGCTACTTTATTCCTCCATCTGCTCAAGAATGCAGCGAAGGACTCATTGAAATTCTGCCTGGTAGTTTCCAGATCTCGGATGGTGACATCAAGCTCTTGGTTGTAGGAGTAGTGATCAATGAAAGTTCTAGCAACATCTTCCCAAACTCGGGTCTTGGAAGTTTCAAGGGTTAGGAACCAGGATAGTGCGGCTTTCTGGAGGGTTTGAGGGAACAGCATAGCTATGTGCTCATGGGTGCAGCCCATTGACTGGAAAATGCTCATACAAAACTTCACGTGGCTCTTCGGATTTCCAGTTCCGTCAAAACGGTCGATTTCAGGCATCTTGAAGTTCTCGGGTAGCCTCACCTTGTTGGGCTCAAACAATCCTTCCAGATCTAACATGTAATCGTCGACTCCTTTACTCTTCCTTAGTATGTTCTCAAGCTTGTCGACCTTATCCATTTTCTCTTGGAGCTTTTTCTCATATACAGGCAGCGGGACCTCTTGAAATCGTTCTTCTTCCCCATTGTTCTCGGGAGGCGGTCCAAATCCAGGCGATGGTGGTGGCATGAACCCTTGTGGTGGTGGGAACCTAGGTGGGTACTGTGGTTGCTGTTGTCGGAACTCTTCCATAAATTTCAGAACTTGAGTCAGCCGATCTGACTGTTGATTGATTAATTCAGTGACCTTGGCTTCCAAAGTTTCCTGATTCATGTTGAATTTTCTCGGCGGACTGATTCTAACCAAATGACTGTTCGAACTTCTGACCCAGGATGGGGATCTCAGTGGCTGATTTTGGGAATCTACAATGACCTATAGATTCGAGAGGAGTGTATCAAATTCTGATAGTGATGACTAGAGAGACAATGACAGTGAGGTTAAGGAAGATGGACTGACTTATGTACAGACTGACTGAGATAGTGTGCGCAGACTGATGAGAATGGTGCATGCGCATGAGACAAGCATGCAGATGCAAGCCCTAATTTATATGATGCCCCTACTTCTAACAGATAGAAGTTAAACAAATAAGGTCCTAGCCATACAGAGTGTGCTAACCTTACTTTCCAGTATGATCACCAAGGGATAACAGGGATTTCCGGGATACTTTGGGAATTTCGGATAGAGTTTCTGGGAGAAACATGGGTTTGGAAGATTCGGAGAAATTTCTAGAAGTCATTTGAGTCTCTAGGAGAAAAAAGGATTTCTGGTTGATTTGGACTGAGCTTCTAGGAGAAACTGGTATTTTGGGTATTTCTGAGAAATATGGATAGAGTTTCCAGGGGAAACAAGTATATCTGGGCATTTCTGGGTGATTTGGGCAGAGATGTTGGATTTTCGGAGAACCTGGGAGATTTGGGCAGAGCTTCTGGGAAAACAGGTACTTTGGATATTTCTAGGAAATTTGGATAGAGTTTCTAGGAGATAGGACAGAGTTTTTGGGAGAAACTGGTATATCTGGGAAATCAGGGAGATTTAGACAGAGTTTTTTTTTTTTTTTGGGAAAAACTGGTTAATATGGTTATATCTGGGATATCTGGACAGAGTTTCTGGGAAAAATTGGTTAACATGGGTGTATCTGGGATATCTGGACAGAGTTTCTAGGAGAACTGGATAATATGGTTATGTCTGGGATATCTGGACAGAGTTTCTAGGAGAAACTGGACAATATGGTTATATCTGGGATATCTGGACAGAGTTTCTGGGAGAAACAGGTTATGATGGTGATCATACTGTCTAGCTAGTTTTCATACTCCTATGTCCTAGGACCAACAAACAAGGCTTGCAGTGTATATCTTTGTGAACATGGAGCAGACTTCCTTACCATGGTGCCTAGGCAGGTCACTTAATGTGGTCACATGTAAGTGATTGCCTTGGGGATCATAAGAAAGAAGCTCTGCCTCATGCCACATAAGCGTCTACATCGCGCAGGTAATCCCGCCAGGGCATACAGCAGTTATATCACATTGTCCTATCTGAAAAGATAAATGAACAGTCCTATGAAAGGTTCTACAGGAATCTATATGCAAAGGCTGGGTTTAGTCAAAGAGGGTCCGTTGATGAGAGTTCCAATATACCGTCAGGGAGACAGTACGGAGGTTTTTACTCTTTTTGATATACCTTGGAAGGTACAGTATCAACGGTGACTTGTGCCCTGGCACAGCAAGACCTGAACAATGTCAGCGCCGCGTTTCAGACACAGTCGGAGGGGGGAAATGCAAGAGTGCAATGCAGTGAACCAGACACAGTAAAAAGATGATTTTAAGGATGCTTCTTATGAGTCAAACCTCTGTATTATTTTGTTTTGAAAATAAAATTCCCCAGTGGAGTCGCCAGATTGTGGACACCGGACTTCGGACCACTTCTCTCTTGTTTGAGATTGCTTTGAAATTGATTTGAATCAAGGAAAGAAAACGAAAGGTCTGTTGAAAACAGATACAGAGTCGCCACTTGGTCTTTAAGGAACCAAGAAACCTAATTTTGACTCACCCAAATGGATAAAGGGCACCGGCCCTTCGTAACCAAAGAACTTGGTTCGGGGTTTTGGTACGAGAGAGGAAGGAGCCTTTGTCGCGACTAAAACACCCTCAACTCGCCCCGTCTTTCGACGGGCCTCAATTAGCATCCAAATAATCATCTTGTACTATGTTTGGTTCGGCAATTAATACTATTGTAGTATATTACATCACATAAGAAAACTTGAAATTGGAAGATCAAAAGATAAGATATCATTCATAAGATCTAAGCCAAATATCATGCAATGTAAAGTGAAGGGCCACACAAATAAACCTAGGAAAGATCGTCTAATCATGTATCAAATAATCAAGACTTCCTAATCTAAAGGGGGACATGAATTGTTATTGAAACAAATAAGCAAAGATATCAAAATATGCTTAGCAAGGCTAGAATGATGCATGTTATTCTTTGATAAAAGAAGACCTCTCAATCCCCGGGATGGATGAGAAAGGATGAATAGATCAAAGGGAAGCATGAACGAGTGATCGAGTTCATTCCTTATAATCTCCTTAGATTAAGAGTTACAAAAACCCCAAATCTTGCATGAATGCAATGTGTGTATCTAAAAATGTGCAAAGGTTGTAGTGTGTTTTGTGTACATGGATTTCTAGAATGGTTTAGAAGTCTAAAATGGGCAAGAATGAATGAATGAAATCAACATGGGATATATACAAATGTAGTATGAACCACTTCCTAAGATATGAACTAATTTGGAATGCATATAAGCCTCAAATCAAAGAATGAAAGTTAAAGTGTACTTGCTGTGAATAGTGGACAGAACAGTAGCATGATCTTTTGGAATTTGAAAAGAGGGGTTAGGAATGTTTTCAATGCATGATTTTTTATGGAGATGTTCCTTATTGTGTCTAGAACACAACCCAAAAAGCCAATCTTGAATAACTATCACATATTGAGAGAAATTACACAAACAATAGAGGTCACTCAGAAACAGAATTCGTACTGTCGTCTGAAATGTTAGAAAATCTTAGAAAATGAAAAAGAATGATCTAGAGTCCCATTTTATACAGAAAGTTTCCTAAGACATTGAATTTTAAGGGAAAAATAAGTTAGGACCACCCCTTTTAAAAAAGTTTTCTGGAAAAGAGGTCGTAAGTTGACCTAGCTGCTGTGACAGCAAAAAACAGAATGTTTGGAAGGAATGTTGGGACCCAAATGGACCATTTCCAAGTACTTCCAAGTCAAACCAAAAATCATGGGTGTTCTCCAATGAGTTAGGAAGACTTTCCAAGTGGCCTTGTATCCATATGTTGAGTATTGTGTTCTAGAAAAATCTTTGAACTCAACTCACTCACTGTTTTGACTCATTGTTTTGAAGATTTTGGAGAAAACAAAGTTTAGTTTCTTGAAACCAAATGAGAGGGATTGAGAGGGGTTTTGAAATAGATGTTTTGAAAACATGTTTTCAACACTCAATAAGGATCATAGCCACTTAGAATACCTACATCAAACTCATCATTTAAGAACCTCCAAGATTGTTGGAGAGATTTATTTTGTTTTTGGACATAACTTCAATACATTCCAAGAATACCTTGGAAGTATTGAGGTTATGGTCATCATCTATCAAACATGTTTTTGAGGTCAATAGCTACTATCCATGAGGATTCACTCACCCCAAACTTCATGTCATCACTTAGATGATGATGAACTAGTAAGTAAATAAAGAAAATAAAAGAAATGGGATGAGAAGAGATGAACAATAAATAAACAAGCAAGTAGATGATAATCAATAGATGATATTCATGAAGCATGAGACTTGTAGATTGGTGTATCACTCATATGTAATGACACTAGACATGGAAGAAGCTTCCACACTCTTGAATGCTCACTAAAATGGTGGTTGGGAGTATTGAATGTTGAAGTAAATGGAAGTAATGAAGTAAAAACAAAGTTAGAACTCACTTTTGTTTTGAAAAATCAAAGAAGAAAGCTTCTTTTCTCTCCACTCTAACCTTATCTCTACACTTTCTCTCCCAAACTTTCTCTAAACTTGCATTTGACTCCCCCCAAAATGAGGAGTAATGGGGTGTTTATATAGGCCAACTTGGGGTGTTTTTGGGATTTAGAAAGTACTCCCATTGGTCCCAAACATCTGAAATCATGAAACTACGTCGTTTTGGATTTTAATTAATCAAAATGGGACCACAAAAGTATTTACAAAAACTTACTGTTCTGGAGGGGAGTGCCGCGGCGGCACTGCTCCTCCCTGCGTCTGGATAATGCTGTTTAGGCCCCCCGAAGTTCCGGTATTCGCGAAAAGGCCCTATTTTGTCCGAAATTCACAGAAAATGCGTACGAACTCCAAATCGAGGTTGTGATATACCGTTTGAAAGGTAATGGAGTCTACTTTACATAAAAAATAGTTCGGGGATAGGTCACTTTGAAAAGTTTTGCGGTATTCGCGATAAAAGCCGATTTGATCGCCTTTTTCGCCTTTGGAAATTCATAATAAATTCGTTTTAAATCCAGAAATTATGTGCGATATACCGTTGGAAAGCTATTGACCTCTAGTATCCATGAAAAATATTTGAAAATTGTTTCGGTGCCCCATTCCAAAGTCAAATCTTGGTCAAACCGGTCAAACCTGGGATTCCCGGGAAGTTCTGGGAACCTCTGGGAGCTCCCAGGAGCTGATGTTTTCGCTCGATTTTCTTTTGGAACTTGTTTTAATACTTTTCTCATGATTTAGAATGGTTCTGGTGAATTCGGACGATTTCGGTCAAACTTGGTCAAACTTGGTCAAACTCTGGTCAAACCTGGTCAAAACCTTGGTCAAACCGGTCAACGGGGACTTTCGGGGAACTTCCGGGGGTCTCTGGGAGCTGACGATTTCATCCAGTTTTACTTAAAAACTCATTTTATCATTTTTCTTACGACATAGCATGTTTTCAGAACTTTGGGACCAAATCTGGGAGTCTTCGGGCTTTCAGGGGTATTTTGGTCATTCTGAGCATTCTGAGAGATAGAGCTGACTTCCAAGAGTCCTTTTGAGTCTTTCACGATCATTGTGAACCACCAAGCTATGGGTCTCCTAAATCTGATAGCCGACAAAATGGGGTGTCTACATCTGTTATGCAAGAATGTTATATATGATATAAATTTCACCATACTTTGACCACCTTTTAAAACAGTGGAGAAATTTCACTGAGTTTTGACATCTCTTTAAAACAGTGGAGAAATTTCACCAAGTTTAAGACAAGTTCTTATACTTGGAACTTTCACCATGTTTTGACCGACTTTTTAAAAGAGTTGTGATATTTCACCATGTTTTGACTGACCTTTTAAAAGAGGTGAAATTTCACTTATACTTGAAATTTCAACATGTTTTGACCATCTTTTTAAAATAGTGGTGAAATTTCACATGTTTTTACCGCCTTTTTAAAACAGTGGTGAAATTTCACCATGTTTTGACTGCCTTTTATAATAGTGGTGAAATTTCACCAAGTTTTGGCCAAAGTTATTAAACTTGGAACTTTCATCATGTTTTGACAGCCTTTTAAAACAGTCAACAAATTTAACCAAGTCTCAACAGAATTTCTTAAACTTAACTTTCACCATGTTTTAACTGCATTTTATAAGAGTGATGAAATTTCACCATGTTTTGACTGCTTTTCAAAGAGTGGTGAAATTTCTCCATTTCTTATTATGGATGTCAAATGTTGTGAAAATTTTGAAACTCTTGACCATAATCATAATTTCACAACTTTGATAATCACAAATTTCACCACGGTCGTGGTTTGGTGCTCAAAGAAGTTCTTTGAAAAAAGACATGAGAGCAATGTCTCAACTTCACAAATTTCACCACGTTTTTTTCACCAGAGAATATTTAAAAAAAAAAAAAAAACAATTTCATCGGGGGCGCTGCCCCCGAACCCCCGTTTAGACCCACTACTCAATATATCCATTAAAATTTGAGTGTGACTAATACTATAATATGAGTATTCGTGCAACTTGTAACCACCATAAGACAAATTCATTTTCCATTTGCGCATATATAAATCACCGAGAACAACAAAAAATGTTGAGGAAACATTTTCTTTTCTTATTTTCTACTACTTCCAATTAACTAAGGCCCAACTTGCCATAGTTTCTACTTCAGCAATTCAATCACCAATCACAAATATTTTTTTGACACATTGTGCGTTAATTATAAATGTACAAAGATTCATTGACACTTCTTATAGTTCCACCAACTAAACTTACACAACAAGAGTTCATACAACTAAAGGTTATTATTTGCCAGAATGAAAACGATATTAAGAATTGAAATCAAGTTCTTTTCTTACATCCTGAGAAGAGATCTTCAGCCAACTTGAAGGGGGTCCTCTTATACGGAAGAGCTGAAAAAACAAAAAATTAAATAAACTCAATCAACAAGCAACTTCAACAAACAACTTGAAATTTCACCACGTTTTGACCACCCTTTAAAAGAGTGGTGAAATTTCACCATGTTTTCAAATAAATTCTTAAACTTGAACTTTGACCATGTTCTTTTAAAATAGTGGTGAAATTTCACCATGTTTTGACCGGCTTTTAAAACAGTGGTGAAATTTCACCATATTTTGAACGCCTTTTTAAAAGAGTGGTGAAATTTCACCACGTTCTGACCTCCCTTCAGAATTGAATATTGCAAATTTTATTGTTTTAATGTGGATTCATTTTCATGTTGCAATCGAGGGTTATGGTTTTAGTAATTAATGAAACGAGCCTCCATGGGGCTAAGAAGCACGGTCGTGGAAACACATTTTCTCATAAAAGCAGGAAATTGATACATCGGGTACATATTAGATATACATACATATATATATTTTATAATCTTTAATATGGATATATAAAACTGTCACATTATTTCAATCAAAAATGGCATAAAGGTAAAATATGATTTAGATATCAACATAAAAATAAAGAAAAACATGTTTCTAATTCTTCAAGGTAGCCTATTGCTGAACATATATAGGAAAACAACATTTATGAAGAAAAATTTCAGAAAAGAAGAGATACGATAAAGAAAAACAAGAGAGGGATTTTCTAGTCGAAGTTTTGATTTTTATTGTTACTATATCCTCTTTTTCTTCGTATTTTCCTCATTGTTTTTCTTATCAATCAAACAAAGAAAGCATTTTACCTAGTGTTTTCTTTTATTTTCCCTCACTAATCCATGACCCAAAAAGTGCCTTATGGAAAGTTTGCTTTTCTTGATTGATTGTGTAAGTCACTAGTTGCTCCAAATGTTTAAACTGTTAGCGAATGGGCGCAACAATGTAAAACAAGCTTCAACACCCTCCCTCATGTGCGACCCTGTCTTACATGTGGAGAGCCAACATGCTATATTCCCAAAGTGGGGTTGAGGTTTTCATGGGTAATGAGGTTATTCTGCTTCCTAATTTGCAGGTGTTAGATGAAAAACTTTAGGGAGCACCTTTCAACCATGGTTTACAACAATGTGTGAAGCCTACTGCCAAATATAAAGGTTGGTTTGGATAAGTTTCTCTTATTTTCTCGGATATGTAAGTTTTCTTCTACCGATGGTCAAGACTCCGTTATTGCTTTACTCATACCTTAGTAGGAGTCCTCAATGCCACCTCAAGTTTGACAGTTGCATGGGAGTTTTGGTACACGATATAACCGTCTCGTCTCCTGATGACAGTCCCAATACAGATGGAATTCACTTGCAGAACTCTCGAGATATTTTAATCCATAGTACATATCCTGCTTGTGGTAAGTACAGTGAGGGGTAATTTTCTTGTTACAACTATTTTGCCTATGGTGGTCACTGGTCAAGCCATGTTGATTAAAAATGACCTAGCTCATGCCACATAAGAAAATGACGGCCATTCGATCTCTCCATTACATATATTTCTCAAATCACAACATAGAAAACTACACAGGTATGATGAACACACGAGACAATTTCTTCCTGATATGAACTTTAACTTTGTATGACTCCTAGTGAAAACCATACACTAAATCGAAACAACTGAGACAATATTCATGATGCTTAGATCAATTTGAATGTTAATGCAGATTCAATTTGGGTGATTTGGCTGCTAAAGTTACTTGAAGCCTATGCTATGTATGAGTGACAAACTATTGAATTTGGTTTAAAATGAAGAAAACCATTCTGTTTTGAGGGTTTGGCTTGATTTGATTTGTTCTTCAATTTCTAATTACTTGTCTAAGAGCAACTCCGGCTGGTAATTAGAGGATTGAAGATAAACAGTCAGAGTTCTAACATTAAATTGGTAATCAAATCCATTTGATCGGATCCCTATCATCCTGAATTTTTATAAGCAATTTTGTTTATATCATGAGAGAAAGAGGGAGAGAGAGAGAGAGAGGGAGAGACGATCACACACATACACATGATCGGATCTCTCTCACATACACACATACATACATATATATACACACACTTATACATGCATAAACACTAACATTCGCATACAGTGATTTCGGCCCTCCCGTCGACTCCGTCTTCTCCCGTCGCCGGAGACAATTGAATCGCCTTCTTCTCCCGAATTGAATCGCCTCTGTCGTTCTCAGTTCTCTCTCTATCGGTCTCTCTGCTTCAGCTGGAATTGGGAATATTTTGTGTAGGGTATAATGATCATTAGATAAAAGTAAAATGACACTAAGGGACTTCAAATTACACATTTGTTCTAATGAGACTCGTAACTAAACATAGAAATATTTACTTGTCTTTAAACTAATAGAATTCCTTAACTAGGGATCTAAATCTAATTTTCCCTAAAGTAAGGTCCATTTCAGACCCAATTAATATTAACTGTAGGCTCTACAGTTATTATTATTATTATTTTTTTTTTTTTTTTTTTTTTTTTTTTGAGCAAAAAAAAAATAATATTAATTGTAGAGCCAACTCTTGACACACCTCTTGTTATCTTTAGACCCATATTATAAGACCCACCAGGCCATTATAACTTCCAAAATACAAGGGCTACGCTCTATAAAATGGAAGAAAATTCTTCTTCATGAACCAACACTAACTCTACTCTTAGTTTCCATATTTAGAGCTAGCAAGGAAAAGAAAATAGAAGGAAAAAAGCCCAGTTGAACAATTAATATACATGAAAATCAAATTTGAAATTTTGTGATAGTTTCATGCTTGATTATGTCTTTGCTATATTATTTTAAGGTATTTTGTGAAGCATCGTACAGACGGCTAAGTAATTACCAATTGAGCTAATGACTCAAAATGTACATGTGTAACATTTTAGCAATTTAAGTGTACATGTTTCTTGTTTAGTTCTTTATATTTGCTTAACTATATATTTAGTTTACAAGTTCTCTTAAAGTGTGTCTTAATTTGCTTAGGCTCGTGCTTTTTGCACTTTTCACCTAGGCCCCGGGCCGGGACATTTGCACCTAAATTTTCTTTGTTGTCGGAGAGATATTTGCACCTTTTTTAGCTGAGTGTTAAGTATTCAATATGAGTGTTTCAACCTATCGAGAAGAGTACGTGTATTGTAAGTACCTAACATAGTGTTATTCGGAGCAGGTGTACTGGTGATTCCTATTATCAAGGGGTTTAGGTTGCATGGTCTAATCGTTTGGTCTAGTCCTTTGTACGACCTTGTAGAAACCAAAAAAGATAAAGAGGGGGATAAATATATAGGTTGCTGCTTGCCTGGAGTTGTTTGACGGATGCTGCAATATGCAAAGCAGTACTGCCTTGCTCGTCCTTCCAATTTAACATCTCTTCTCTTCTGGTCCGCCAAAGCCATCCACACAGGACTTTCAAAGCTCCCAACTTTCTGTTTCTCACAACAACATGTACTACACTCTCACACTTAATATTGAGATCCTCAATAGACTCGCGACAGGTACACAAAACTCAGCCAGGAGACCGCACAATGCAGAGGAGTAGCTAGCCCTTTCCTTGTCTCGGACATGGATAAGCTCACTATCAATTGAACTTAGCCGCTTCACCATCTCGGTGTGTCCATTCAGAGTAGCCAAATGGATAGCGCTAAACCCGTCCGGATTAAGCTTTTTATCAAATGATGGCTTCAGGCTCAAAATTTCCATTGCAAAAAGGGAGAAGCAACACCAAATTGATAGTAAAATACAACGGATAATTCTTGGGCCACATAAGAATCTCACATAAATAAGATACATAAATTACAATGTATCTATCTGTGTCCTCTGCAGACCCCACAGACACTGTGGATCCCACAGTATCAGTGGACCCCACCAGGAGAGAGATAGACACATTATGGTTTATGTATCTTGTTTTTGTGAGATTCTTATGTGCTCCAAGAGTTATCCAAATGCACAGCACTGAAGTGGCCTTACAATCATTCAGAATGATGAAAAAAAAAAGTGAAAAAGTAGCAACATACTTTGAGCATCTGGAGAAAGGGAAAAAATAAATAATAACGAAAGACAATAAGATAATTTGTTGGAGAATATTATAGAAATAGCTTTCAAAGAATCCACCGTAATAGAAACGCCGTTAATTCCACCATTATATAGAACCAACAAGAAGGTGACTGGGATAAGGCGCGAAACGCTCTCTTGAGACGATACGCGCTCTCTACGGGTAATACTCGGTGCAGTAGAAAATAGCACGCAGCCTCCGGGATACAATAGCCCGACCACCCTTGCCGTGAGCCCATCAAATCTGCACAACTTGATATGGCAAAAAATTTACGCACTAATGCCTTCTTTATCCAATGTATACATAAAAATTTACAAAAGAGATATGTATTCTAATAGAAGAGTAGTTGCACCGAGATGTCAACCTTGGATAAACCTGATAAGAATACTGTAAAACCCAATCATGTAATACTATATATTACTCCCATATGCACTAACCGATGGTAATAAAAGGCCACAAGTATGATTCCTTATACACTCCATTAACCTTGTAAGACTAACTGTTTCTTTACCATTCAAAAGCCCTCATAATTTTAGTCAAAGACAAAACCGTTGGATACAAAACCGTGCACCAATAAAGGCACTTTTTAACATATGGACATCAGACCAAAACCTTTTCATATTACACAGGATACATAAAAGACTAAAAGTAAACACATACTTCTAACCACCATATATTTACAACCATTTATGTTAGGTGTATATAAATAAATATGGTTTTATTAAAATAATTCAACATATATAATTCTTGCAAAAATCCCAAAGCAAACCTTTTTTTGTTTTTTTTTTTTTCAGTTGTTCGAATTATTGCATATTGACAACCCAGAACAGATTTTTGATAACCCAAAACTGTGTGTTCACTCAACTTCACTCCATTTGATAAGCCAAAACAGAACACAAACATACAGACTAATTAATTTACTAGAACACAATAGTAAAGGTACCTAAAAAGTGCTTTAAAACATACATAAAGAAATCATAACCACCCCCAAAAAAAACATCAAGAAGAAGTTAATAGAATAAGTAGGATGAACTCAGGGAACAAGAATCAAATAACTTTGTAGCATGAATGAGTGCAAACAGAGCAATTGAAACGTCTGAAACCCTAGGATGTAGAACCTAGCTTGCCTCTTGTTGTAGTTGCCCCAAAAAATCCCAACAATCCTTAGGGTCTTGAGTCTCTTGACTGATTTTGTGAATTTTGTGAGCACAATTTCCGTCCAGGTTGAACTTACACTCTTCACAATGAAAGCTGATGTCAGTGCAGGGTTTACCACATTTGTCACATGGAGGCTTGTCCCGAGTCATTCGAGTTACAGTGAGAGGATGAGGGTGGCCTTTGATGTCTACTTTGTTCCCAAACAATATGTTTGATTCACCATTAAAACTACTAATGCACTCAGGATGAAGAGGATCGTCACACTCTGCACAGTAGTAGAACCAGCTCTGTGGGTCCACATCTTTTTCACAAGTATCACAGAGATATTCTTCAGACTCGTTTATGGACAGACAATAGCTTAGGGTTAGGGGATGTTCGTCACGTTGTCCATTCCGAACAGTGCGTGGCAACAAAGCACACTTGATGTCTAGGCTGAAACCGCAAGTGACACATCCAAAGACTAAACCTTGTTCACAAGGTAAATTACAGGCATTACAAATAATATACTTGTACCACCTGCAAACAAGGGGGTGCTTGTGGGCTTCGTGTATGATAGTGCCCGAAATTGAGCTACACGTAAGATCGAGGTCAAATTCGCAGGAGGCACAATGGAAAGCAAAGCCATTGCAACGTTTTTGGCAGGCATCGCACATGAAAAAGTTGCTAACATAGGGTGTTTTGTGGACGAGGGCGAGCGTGTGATATGGGTGAAACGGGTGGTTCATGATCTCAGTGGGTAATTCGGAGCAACTTTTATGGATAAAGTATTTGCATTTGGTGCAGCTGTAAAAAGGATGATATTCCGAGATGGGTCGCGTGCACGCTTGGCATCTCATGAGATCACCATCCTTATTTGAGGAGGAGGAAGTAGTGCTGCTAATTACAGCTTGGTCAGAAAGTGTTAATGGATGTTCATGGCTGAAATGCTTGATCTCCTCCTCCATGGCACCACTAGTCTGGTTCTCTTCCTGCCGAAGACTGATCTTCTTCTTGAAAAATTGAGTTACCAAATGAATGGATATGTCTTCTACTGGCAAGTGAGTTGCCTCCTGATATTTAATTAATTCTGTGTCAATTTTGTCATCCCTGAATGAAACCACATACATGCCCAATTAAAAGAATTTAAAAAATAAAAAATAAAAAAAATGGACGAGACAGTTAAATTGACAGGAATAGCATTGGGAGAAATAAATAAATCTAACAAGTTTTAATTTAGGCAAAAAGCTAGGGTGGTCAACGTAGTACCTGGAGGATTCCTGCTGTGTTTTTGATTTTGCACAATTCACGTGAGCTGCAAAACTGCAACCCTCACAACAATTATAAAGCAGGCGCTCAGATCTGGTATCCCCTGAGCATATTTCACATAAGCGATTGAATCTGTATTCACGGGGTACTGGAAAGTAACATTTCAGGGTGAGAGGGTGAATGTGAGCATTGTGTTTGATAGTGTTGGGGAGTGATGTGGCGCAATCCTGATGAACCCATAACTGGCATTCGGTGCACATATAAAAGAAACCTTTGTCATGGTGGGTGGTTCCACAAGCATCACAAGTGAACAAGGCTTGCTTGGTCCATAGGGTGAACCGGTGTTCGTGGCGTCCGAAAGCTATAGTAGGCTGTAACAAAGCAGCCAAAGCACATGGAAAGTCAAGATTGAACCCACACCAAGAGGAGCAATGGTATCCGAAGCCCTGATTGTCCCGGCCACAGGAAAAACATCTCTTGGGGATCAGAGCACGCCTGTTACTTCCAAGAGGTACGTCAAACCTCCATTCATGCAGATTGATCCTGAATTTGACGAGGCCATTACAAAATTTGTGAAGAGGGTGTGAAAATGTCAAGAGGTAGCTCAGCACATGATTTGTGAAGGAAGAAATCACACCCTTTGCAGCAATAATAATACAAGTAGTATTTGTGATGAGGACCACCTCCAGTGATTGGTTGGTCACACACTTTGCAGAAGCTGCAGCAGCAGTACCATTCATCATTGTTATGATGCTCTTCTTGATCATCCACCACTAGTCGATGCTCATGGACTATTGACTTTAGTTTTCTCCATTCTTCATATTCCATCTCCCGTTCTTCAATAACTTCCATCTCTCTCTCTCTCTAACAATCTCGGTTGCCTTCCAACTTCCAAGTGGAAGGTTGTGGGTTCGATTTGTGTGTCTGTGGTGATGTACGTTTTGTGTGTGTGTATGTAGTGTAGGATCATCTAAGACCAAAAATAAGATAAGAAAAAAATACTCTCTCCGTCACATTTTATGTGTCTATCGTTCTTTTTTGGAATGTTCCAAAATTGTTGTCCACTTTTTAAAATTAGTATGAAAATTTTATATAGTTTCTCAAACTACTCTTACTTGCAATCAACACCAAAACAAAATAAAAAAAGAATGTGCAATGATTATATGTAATTATAGAAACAAAAATGATAGGGATACACACCAAACGACACACTAAACAACCCACCCGCTTTAAATGCATGTACCCTGTGCTGTGTAAGTGATTCACAGAAAAGTGTAAAAAATTCAAACAGCACAAGGTACATGTATTTAAAGCACAGTGTGTCATTTGGTGTGTATCCCTATCATTGTTGTTATAGAAAATAAGTGTAAATCCTTTTTGTCCCCTTAAATAATTAAATTCCCCAAAATAGATATATAAAATAGAATAGAGGGAGTAAAAGAACTTGATTGTGCAGAGAAGTACCGGGTTAGAACTGAAGAAGTCCCATTTGGATTGATAAAATGCCCTAAAACTGGTTTTTTAAATAAAAAGCGAGACACCATTTTGTTTCCAATCATTCCAAAAAGAGTACTGCTACACACACTCTAAAAGGCATATTAAAATGCATAATTTTGTTTTAAAATATTGAACCTTATATTGAAAAGACTGCATACATAAAAGTGAGTGCAAATTTTTCAACACAAGATCCAACTTTTTTAAATAAAATTGTGATTTCTAACGTGCTTTTCAGAGTATCGATAGTATTGTTGTTTAAAAAAAAATCATTTTCTGCAATAAATTCCAGAATAATTGACAGCAGTTACTTTACGCCAACTTTATGAGCTGGAGCCCACCTGTTTTATTGGTTTTATCTACAACGAACTTGATGCACAACTACTTTTCAAATACTTACAAATCAAATAATTGAACTCTCGTACAATCTCTCTCTTGAATTATTTGCCTTCAAACAATGGCTATGAATTTCATACAACTAAGTGATTTGTTTGTATGGTAAAAGTTTGTAAAGGAATGTTTGTACATTTATTAATAAATATTTGTATATTTGTTAAGAGTACCTCTCAAAATCAAAAAGAATTTTGATTCTTTTTTATTTTGAGAGATACAAATTTTTCTTATCAAAGAACAAACGTCTCTTATAAAATGTACAAACATTGCTTATCAAAATCATTTGCTTGTACCATAATATGGACGTATTAGCCTCAAACAATAGCTAAGTTAGGCTAGAAAAAGATCGTTTCGATGTGATAAAAAAAATTTATCCATTGGATAATATTTTTTTTTGGAGTAATGCTAGGTACATCTTAAGTAGAATTCTAAGCATTAATGAATCCTAAGCATTCCACTATTCAGCCAGCAAATGATTCTTTCCAAAAAAAACTCCATTAGTCTTTTTAGGTAATTAAGTCCATACCTATCAATAAGTTGGATTAGATTGGTGATGCCTTCATCTCCAGTTGGATTGGATTGAAGTGGAATCATCCCAAATTGATTGAATCAGCCCATTGAAAGCTTCTTTTATCTTCTTGGACCTTCCTCTTGTAAGTGGCCTGCTTGGAACATGCAATGAGTCTTGAAAATGTTGTAAGCGTGCTTGCTGATTCTCATCACAATTCCTGCCACATACATAAATGTAATTAGGAAATATATTCAGCCCTTTCTTCTTCAAATATTTTCGCCCAATTAATAAGACCAGCCCAATTTGTCTTCATCTCCCTTTGGACCAAGCTTGGATTAATCATTTTAGAATCAGCCCATTAAGTGCCTCCTTGATTCTCATCTGTTGTGGTAATTTTGAAATTAATTCGAATTTTATTTGGTGTTGTTTAATAATTTTGAAATTCACATTATCATGTGGGTAATTTAGGTGTACCTATCATTATTTTTTTTTAGATGATTTTAGTAATGTAATTATGTCAAATCTCTATGATTAGAAATTTAAATCTTCAAAAAATTTAAAACATTAGGCCAAGATATGCGAACTTGTTTTCTACAACCTTTCCTATTAGAAAGGTTAGTCTAGATATGCGAACTTGCTTTTTTTATCCTTTTTTATTAAATGAGTGATTTAAGGGAATGTTTCTTATCTTATTTAATAAAGTAAGGGATAAATTAGTCTTTAGCGTTAGTAATATTATTTCCAACGGATATATCCGTTAGTATTTAGCGTTAGTAATATTACTAACGGATTTACTAATGGATATATCCGTTAGAAAAATTAATTTTACTATCGAATATCTCCGTTAGTAAATCCGTTAGTAATCAAACTTTTACTAACGGATATATCCGTTAGAAATCTAATTAGTAACGGTTAATTTTCCAACTATTTTAGAAGATTTATATTAAATACTAACGGTTTTGTCAACAATTCTAACGGATATATCCGTTATCCGTTAGAAATTTCCAAGAGAAAAACAAAAAAATACTAACGCAATTCCTAACAGGTATATCCGTTAGAAATATATATATAAATTTAAAAAAAATTATTTATATGCTTTCCAATTTTAATTTGCACCTAATTAACAAGTATAATAATCCATACCAAATACAAAAATAATAAGCTCAATCAACACCCAATACAACAAAAATAATCCATATATAGAAATCATACGAAGTCCAGTCATAGATAACCTACAATATCATTGGGAATATTCACTATGAATCCTAAAAATAAACTATCAATATATGTAAATTACAAACATATACTTTACAATAATTCTCTATGAATCCTATAAACCAAACATCAATATATAAATAACAAGCATGTACTATACACTCCTGCGCTCTGACTGCACTCCATCCCTTTGATGTCGCAAATTAAAACAAGGTTCACATGATTCTGCAATTCCGATCTCTCATATCATATCCTGCATAGATAAAAGTAAACACAATCTTTCAATGGCAAGAAAGAAGGCGGATAACAAGCCGAAAACCACTTATTTAACCCAAGCTTCGAGTAAAATGCAATCTACTCAAAGCTTTTTTTTTACCCCCACAAGCAACACATATCGCAATTGTAATATGTATTGTTCCATACTCAATAAGGAAAGGTTTCATGAGGTGCTTAATATAGGTTGGTGATGATGAGAAAAAGGGAGGATCAAGTAGAAGTGCCAATTGACATAGCACACATGAAGAAACATAGCTACGGTAAACCTGTTTGAAAATTTTACCACAGAGTTTAGAGACGTGAAGAAGCACAACGACTTCACCAACTTAACCTTCCTCCTCTCTCTTTCCCTCGATTTTTGGCCCAAAAAAATTAGTACTTGTATTATGCTATTTTTTATCGAGTCCCCCAACTAAAATAAGGTGAATGTAGCCCCCATAATCTGTCGTGCGCATTAGAAGACAGAATTCTCTTACCACTTTTTATTTTGGAACGAACTGACCATGCATATGGATATATGTATATACTTTGTAAAGTAAAGACAGAATTTTCTCTCTCTCTCTCTCTCTCTCTCTCTCTCTCTCTCTCTCTCTCTCTCCCTCTCTCTCTCTCTCTCCCTCTCTCCCTACAAATATATACTTTGTATACTTTGTAAAGTAAAGACAAAAATGCTCTCATACCTAATGGAGATTTTCCCTTACAAAGATCTGACTACATGAACACACCCCAAACTAACGTCTTATTAAATGGCACCCTTTTTCTGCATCAACTTGTTCATTTGTCTAAGATTCTCCATCGTGCATCAGTCTAATTGAACTTCCACCAGTCCACCCAACAGGCTAATTAATCCGTGATGAGACCCCATGAGTTAAGGATTAGAAGCCAACTCTCCATTCCTCACTCCCCAGAAGTCAGGACCATAAAATTTTGCCCCCAATGATTCTGTACATAGTATAATTGTTCGATTACAAGACATAAATCCCTTCCACTACGACAGCATTTTGATCTGACTCTTCCTGAAATAACTAACCTTTTGAGTTCTATGTTCCAATCCACACGCACAATTGCACATTAGATTGTTCGATTACAAGACATAAATCCCTTCCACTACGACAGCATTTTGATCTAACTCTTCCTCAAATAACTAACCTTTTGAGTTCTATGTTCCAATGCACACGCACAATTGCACATTAGACGGGTAAACTACGTAGTAACATAATGAGTAGCCCACGTTCGAACAACTTTAGAGATCAAGAGAAGATGAAACTAATGAACACAAGGGGCAAAGAGAAACAATGGTGAGCAGAATGTAAAAGTGTGCATGTGTGTATTCTCTCAATTCACTTGGCACATGTTTGGACGCTCAAATTGGTAAGGTCCATCTGTTTGCGGTAGCATTAGTAAATGTATGTGGCTCCGGGCTAAGCATTTTTTATCTGGCTTTATAGGACTATTCTTAACCCAGATAATTCTACATTTTGAGGGTGCATGGCATATCATTTGCTCAGTGAATTGTTTTCAGTGACTGAATTAGTACGCAATATTTCAATGGTTGTTAAGCATGTGGCTAAAATATTCCTCCAAAATATGTTAATCTGTTCCTTTTCCAAAAAAACGGAACTGTTATATCATCATTCCAAAAGTTTCTATAAGAGACGAAAGGGTTTTTTCCCCTCCTTGTTGATCAGCCAGTATTTTCTGCAAGAAGGGAGATGGAAATAGTGAAGAGAAAGAAATCATTTGAAATTGCACAAACAGAGTGGGACCAGAATTGAATTGATAGAGAAAAAAATGTGAGAAAAAAGGAATGAAAAAGGATGCAGAAGCAAACTGTTGAAGGTTGATAAACATTGTTGGGCCCATTCCCTAATATAGCTTGAGCTTCTGGAGTAATTTAGTGACCTGACATGTTGTTAGAGCCTTGTTTATGAGAGGCCTTGGGTTTAACTCTTTGCCCCATATTTGCACTTTGTTGCTTGTCTCCATTAGTCTTTTTTCGTTAAGTGAAAGAAAAAATAATGAAAAATTAGTTGGTCGACATCATATATTGACCAAGACAATGATGGCAATATCTTACCAAACGCTTGTTCATTTCTGCTTCCACAAGTGACGACATCCTATTGACGCGTTTTCTTATCACACCCAAGTGTAGGTGATCGTACAAGTAATAAAGTTCTGGAAGTCCAGGTCGAACCCACAGGGAACGGAATAAAATTTCATAAATTTAGGCAGATAACTATTTTGTCACTAAAAAGAAAATAAAAGATGATGGATTTTTGTGGGGTTTTACTAAACTACTAATTCTTATATGTTTGCAATAAAAGTAATTAAAGCTATTTTTTTCTTAACAGTTTATGGTAAAGATTTTAACAGTGCAAAATAAATTAACTAACATACTAGTAAGAAAAGGAAGAAAAATAAATAAAAGCTAAATTTTTGTAAGATAAACTTTTTAAATTTAACAATAGTGAAAGATGGAAATAATACAGATATTTAAGCAAAACTATTATAAAACAGGAAATATTAATTAACTAGGGGAAATGATTTAAAGGAATTGGGAATATGCAAATCAACACTAGATTCCACAACTTTTGTGCATTTGAAAAGCATTTGGCATTTAAGACCGCAGAGTCATTCTTTATTTAAAAATAAACTTTCACTAGTCAGGGTCATATCAAGTGTGTCAGGTTTGATATGAAACGACGTCGTTTGGTTTAAAGAAAAATAAAAAGGCAATTGGGCAGTAGCCAGGTTCGAACCGTGCCCCGCCGCGGACATGGGTTATTCGGCGTCCAGTCCCCACCACTCTGCCACTACACAATTGCCTATCCATTATTGGATAGAAATATATATAAGCACATATTTGAAATATTAACTTTGTCATGTGAGTTGTTTGAGTATGCTAGGTGTTTTTTATGACAAAAGGCATAGTTTGACAATCCACATAATTAGGCTTTTTATTTCAAATATATATAATCTTTTGAGCCCATTATAGCCATAGTATATAAACATGTTAAATGGTCATAAACTATAGATACATAGATATTTTTGGCCATAAATGGAAAAATAACTCATCCAGATAAATTTGCCCATTTAAGATTAGTGCACAGAAGTTGTGGTTTCTAAGTTTTTATTACATATCCCCAATTAAAGTTTTAGCCTACCATTTTGGAATTGAAACTGTCTTCCAAATAAAATTTAAAGATAAATTAAATAGATGCACGCAATCACCGTTCAATTAAAATTAAAGCTGTAAAACCAAGGTAAGGGTAAGAACTAATATTATTATATTATTTTCTTTACATAACATGAACTGGGGTTGAATTTGTGGAATCTGCAAAATAACAAAGTTTAGTACAACTAGGCTAATAAAATATACATAATTGGAAATACTGAACCAAAAATAAAATACTAAACCTTTGACTTTGGATTCTTGTGGGGTCACAGTGGTTGAACTCCAAGAACACAAATAAGGCCAAACCAAATCCAAATATACTTTTGGAGTGAGATATGGGTATGATGTACTTTTGGACTTTAGTAGGTGATTATAACAACTACGTGGCTAAGAAATCTGACATTTAATCGCAAAATCTGTCTTTTAGTGAATAAAAATATTGCTATAAAAACTGAAAATTTGGATTTTTTAACTATTTTAGGGACAACTATAAGTACTACTAGACTTGAAATATTAAATCTAATTTTTAAGTAGGACTATTTTTACTACTACAAAGTGACAAAGGTCATACAAGAAAACAAATATTTTATATTTAAGAAATACAGTACACAAAGTTTTGCTACATATTTTTGAACATAAAATCATCAATTACATAAAAGTAAAATTTTACAACTACTAGAACTAGAAAAGGCAAAGAAAAACTAAAGTTTCCTATTTCTAGGGACAATGTAAAGTGCTCACATAATAACCTCCCCTAAACTATTCTCTCCAAACTGTGATTGTGAAAAGCTGTGTTGTGAATTGGTGAATTGTTGTGGAGCTTCTCTCTTTCTATTTATAGGCGAAGTTTGAAAGGCGAAGCATCATTGCGTTCGTCAGCTGGTAAGTTTTTCTCCGCGTGATCTTTGTTTTCCTTCCTCACGAGCTTCTGACAGCTTGTTGATTTTTTTGATCCTGCGTTGAAAAGAGAGAGAGAGAGACAAATTCGTATATATATATATATACATATCCTAATCTATTCAGAGCATTCAATGCTCTTTGAAATTTTTATTTTTATTTTTTTTTTTATTTTTTTTTTTTTTAGACGTAAGTGTTTTTCAATGAGTATATGAGAAATGCTTCGGTGTGGTTGCTACTTCTTTCCTTCCCTTTATTTCACTTCATTTTTACCTAAATATATAAAATATGTAAAAACACATAATTACACGCATTTGAGTGACATCACCATTAAATTATATTAATTCAAATATGCATGTAAAACTAAGAATTTGGGGGATTAAATGAGCATTATATCTATTATATTGGCACATGAATGTGCAAAATTCAATGTTTGTCAACAAGGTGAGCTAGAAGTTTCTCGGTTTCAATCTGGAGAAGGAAAATAAGAAAAAACTAAGAATCATTATCGCCATCCAAACCCCTATTCTCGTGCCACAAGGATCTCGTATCCTAGTACCTGAGATAACTGTGCAGAGTCATCTGATTCTGGGTGGAGTAGGAGCTGTAAGATTGCAGACCTTTAATTTAGATGAGAACTGTAAGCAAGATACAGAAACCTGTCATTCCAAAGATATAAAAGATGGTGCACCTGTTTTCTAATAAAGGACGACAAGAATTCAAACAAAGCAGAAGCCCAAGGTGATAGTTGAGAGAAGATGTTGTCAACAGAAACACCTTGCCAGAGCAACCCATGAATTTCCTAAGAAACACAAGACATCAGTGCCAAAGCATAAAACTCAGTGACATGGCACTGATGTTAAAGTTAAGAATAGAAACAAGTTGGTAGTTTCGAGTTTTGCTGGAAAAGACATGAAGCTAAAGTCAAAACTTATCTTTCTTTTCTTTTCCTTTTCATTTAATTTTCTTGGGAGTAGGGGATATGGGGACAGGGGGACCAAGGAAGATATGGAGTGATTACATAAACGCATGTTTTACCTGCAAGAGAGCATAAACTTCAGGAATGCTTTCTATAAGCCCATCTGGCAGTAAGATGACGCCATGGTTCTTGTCTGGCCAAAAAAAAAAAAGTGGGTTAGATTACAACAGTAGTTAGAAACGAATGCCCACCATGACAAAATGGAGACTCTGAGCTCCAACCTTGTTCCGCCCTGGCTTGCACTGCATCACAAACTTGTTTTGTGAGGTCAAAAAGAGTGAGCTTTGATGCAGCAACCTCCTCACCAAGAATAACCTACAAAGAAGATTGATAGATGGAAGTTATTTATCCAACACAAAATATCAAGTTGATACATCGAAGGGGTAAAAAATTGGACCATATTTGGGTGTGACTGAAGAGTGCACTCTAGAGCAACATGTGATGCCTTCCTTCCCATAAGTCTGACAAAGTAATAATACTAGAAGGCAAAAAACAAATAATCAAATTGTTGTAAAGACGATCATTTTAAAAATAAAATTATAAACAGAAAATGAGCAGCACATGAGAGAAAATGAGAGAGCAGAAACAGAAAAACTCAAATCCATTGTGAAATTGTGGAAGCGCTTGCTAAATGAGTCTAAACGTTACTTCATTTTGTTAGAAGTCACTAAGGAGGACACATAATTAAGTGAATCAAGTCCAATTACCTTCTCTGCAGAGAGAGCATCAGTGCAGACGTTGCTAATGAGTTGGGAATTGACCTGATTACCAAACAAGTGAAGAACGCATTCACCTCTGAGCCTTTATTTTAAACAATTACTTTCTGAGAGAAGCATAAGCTGTTAGGGAAAGAGTTCAATGATATCAACTTCTCAAAACCCTCCTCACCTACTATACCGTCTAGCATGTGAAGAAGAAAGAAACAAAATGGACCTCATGTAGAACAACACACAAACTTTTCACCAACGGAATAAGGAGGAAAAAAAAAACAGACTTGAATTCAAGACCTCCCAAAATCAAGGCTTTCGTACTATGTTAACACTCATATATCCAAACTCTTAACAAGCTTAAAAGCTTAAGCTCATTGGGAGTAAGTCCAGCATATCTACAAGCTCTCATGCAGTGGATGCTCTCAGCTCACAACATAGACATCCACTGACATTCTTTGAGTGCTTGGACAAATGGTTGGCGCAAGATAAAAGATTGGATGACAATTCTAAATAAAGCTATGAAAACCACTTTACTTTTGATGGAATTAAAAAGACAGGAGCAATATAACAATTCAAGAACACAAGGCATCTCTTTCTCATAACACTTAAATTCTTATGCTAGTAAATTCATTATAAACTGCTTGGGATTCTTACCTTACAAATTGTATCGAACCCAACATTTGTTTCAACAAACTGATTCTTGAGATCTCCATTTAAAGTGACAGGAACTCCAATAACCTGCAATAACAAGTGGTCGCTTCTCTTTGTGTTTGCTCCCCAAGAAAATAAATTTTGGGAATGTTGCAGTAGTGTATGGTTTTCTTGACAAAAGTACTCAGGAATTGAATGAACTGGTTATGAGGAAAGAAAACAAGGAAAATCTGGAAAAATAATTTTCAATGCAATCACAACATGTATAAGCAAAAAGAAGTGTCTTTCACCACAAAAATGTCACAGGCACAAAGTACCTTTGTCGGGCATTTTGCTTCTGCAAATGTTTCTGCAAGCTGAGCAGCATCCGTGTTTGATGTTACACCTTCAGAAGTTTCATATTAAAATAAAATCAAAAATACAATAAGCCAAAAGTAAAAAAAAAAAAAGAGGGGGGTTTAATAAACATTAATAAGGCATTTCAAGAGTCACTCATATGCATTTAAATAAGGGGGAAAAAGGGAAGGAATTATGCAAGTATGGAAGATTACCTTGTATAAGCTCCAACTGTAAGCCCAATAAACGAATAGCTGAATGAACATAATTGAAACCTTCAATCACTAAGTGAATATATTAGATTATTAGGTAGGGAGTAAAGGTATAAGAAAAGGGTGGAAGATCTTACCAGTTGCGAAGTGTTGGAACAGATGAAAGCTTCCAACCACAGAAAGAGGCAGTAACAACAATTCGAAAGATTCAAATTCAGAAAAAATTGGTAGTGGTCAAGAGGTGGTGTGGTTGGTAGTTTGAGATAGGATCTGAAATTTGTGATTAGAGAAGCAGTACTATTAGAATGCTTTATAGAGACATTTAAATACACCCAACAATCCATTACAACCCCCAAACAGGATAGCCTTTAGACCACATAGCTGAAGCTAAACCAAAGCTAAAAACATACACCATTCAACAAATGACTAAACTTCTATTTCATGAAACCTTCATGACATTACATTTCAAAAAGACATAAATAGTTTTTGGAAAAGCAATCTTTTATTAAATGATTCATTTTCCTTTGGTGAAATTCAATACAGGAATAAAAGAAGCAATGTTTTACATCATTTTTTCCCTGCTAGGCATTATTTTAGGTCCCACTTCAAAGTTTGATTTTATTGTGTTCTTCTTCCTTTTATGATTTTATATCTTCAAAAATGCTTTGGTATATTTTTCCTTTTTTAATCAGACCTGGTTTGCTGTGTTTTTGGACTAAAATTTCTATTACACAATTTCTCAAACACCTTCCAATCAAGAAGTGACTCCCCTTAAAAGTGCACCACCTATAATCCCACTATAGCCCACCTCTCAACACAGAAATACAACCATGAATAATGCATTACACCAGAAGAAGTGATCCTAAACTATGCCACATACAAAGATCAGCAAAGTATAACAAATTAAGTAACTAAGCAATAAATAGGGAATACCTTGATGCACCTACAGTTCCAGTGCTTCGGGAGTGTAGCAATATCTTCATGACCCGCGAAATTCCTGGAGTTCAAGCCAAATTCTTCAACCAAAGCCTGTTGAACTATGGGGCCATGTATACATAAATGTGTATATATATATATGCATGCAAATAGGAGGATATATTCCGAGCAAGAGGGGGGAATCCTATGTTAATGGGCATCATTCAATGAATAAGGGATAGGAGGGGGCGCTGTTGAAAAGAGAGAGAGAGGGAGAGAGAGAGAGAGAGAGTGTCACGCCCCGGAAACCGAAGCGCGAGGAAAGAGGAAAGATAGAGAGGAAAGAAGTAAAATTCAATCACAAATGCGGAAGCGACATTGGGATCCCACGGGGATTCCTACAAATATGACTTACTAACATATAAGCCAAAATGGACTTACATGTTAACAAGTCCAACAAAGATGAAAACATTAGAAAACTTACTTAAAAGACTATCCGAACAAGTACTAGTTCAAGGAGAAAGGGAAAATACAATAGATTTGATAAAAGGTCATTTTTGAGTAGTTGCTGGATTTTAAATCATCTATAATTTGCTGTATCTTTAATATTTTCACATTCTGTCCGCTCTAGTCCATGTAAAATTTGATTCTGCACAACTTTTGTCAAATAGCATTTTCTCCAAATCCTCACCGTTTGGGCAGAAAATTAAAATAACAGTAGCAGTTTTTATTTGACAGCAACTTTGACAGCATAAGGACCATTTTTGGATAATTGCTGAATTTTGAAACATCATTAAGTAGCTATATCTTTGAAATTTTCACATTCTGTTCGCGTAAGTCCATGTAAAATTTGATTCTGAACAACTTTTGTCTAATGACATTTTTTCCAATTCTGCACCATTTGGGCCGAAAATAAAGAAAACAGTAGCAGTTTTTCTATGAAAGAAACTTTTGACAGCATTTTTACAACTTGTAAAAATGTTCCCCATTTTGTTAAATCCTCAAATTTAAACCTCAATATATGACTAAACAAGTCCTAAATGACATATAACACATGCCTAGACCAAACGGAACTTCATACACACGAAATTTATTAAAAACGAGAAGTGAAAGAGATAAAGAGAGGAAAAAGGGGAGAGGGAGAGATTGGGAGAGAGATATAGGGAGAGATAGGGAGAAAGTGTTCTAAAGGCTTTTAAACCTTCCAAATTGATAATGTCAAGTATAAAATAGTATAATATACGTGTACAAACTATCCGGAACATCCAACGATTACAACATACAAACACGAGACAACGAAAGAGATTTCACAAAAAAAAAAGGAGGAAGAGAGATTTGAAAACATTTGGGATATTTTGAAGACGTTAACTCTTTAAAACAATTGAAGCTTCCTCCGATAAGGATTGAAACACATAATGAGTTAAGCTAAAACAAATCCAACAAAGTTTCACAACATCCTCAAACATACCACATATTTAGCTAAAGTGAACCCGGCAAGGGTTCAAACAAAAGAGATCTAACGACCTTGAGACTTAATTATACGATTCAAAAATCCTTCAACATATTTAATAATAATGATAGTAAAACAAGGACTAGCACGTGACCAACGATTCTCAAAGAAGCTAACTCATAGAAGCTTAACAAAGTAAGCACTTAAACTCAAGAAGTTTTAATAGAAACTTAAAAACAACAAATTTCAAAGTATAAGATTTTTACAAACTTTATGATGTCAAAATGAACGTAGGGAGTTGTACAATTTCTCAAACAATCATAAGTCCTCAAAGTAGAACCAAAGGATTTCAAAGTAACAACACCGGGGTCACTCGTGCCCTTATCGACATCACCTACAAAATGGTTGGTAGCGTAGTACCTTAGCACGACGGCTAAGTAGACAGTGTTGTAACAAGTCTATATGCTATCCATGATTAAAATGAAATGAGGTGCAATGAATCGCCACCACGGCTACAATGAAATGTTTAAAGCCGCAAGGCTATGCGTGGCAAATGCACATCTCTCTCATTACCGGACCATGAGCCACCCACGCATGGAGTGTAGCATACCAACTTCCGGGAGCTACCCGAATATAGTTTGGAGTTTGAATGTTTCTAAGGGTCATTCTCCCTGTCTCACATCACAACCCACGTCCGGATTTCTTAAACCAAAATTCCCACACATGGGGTTTTTCTCTCTTTTTCAAATAAAATCTTTATGTCGTGATATTTGAATGTTTGCCGATTTGGCCTCAATGCATGAAATGTTTAAAATGACAACATAGATGCTCCAACAAAATAATGAACACAATAATTCTTGCATGTTGAACATGTATTAAAAACATCAAGAGTTAGATTAAAAATTCATAATATAGCATTCCTAACAAGGATTTCTAAACTAACGTCCTAACATGCTTTTACACATAAAGGGAGCATCCTAAGCACCACTAGCATCACATAATCAACACATAGAGCACTTAGCACATAAAAATCACATTTAGGCTTAAAGCCCTAATTTTTCACATTTGGGGAAAATCCTAAACATGTGTCTAAATTCTCACATAAAGGTTTCTCATTACTTTTTAACCACAAACAACATAAAAAAAATGGTACAACAAAGAATCTACCTCACAAAGCTTTAAGTTCCAACAATGGAATAAAATTCAAGAGAGTTAAGTAAATCCCAAAAGCTTCAATGGAGTTGCAAGGATTTGTAGGGAACATCAAGAATGCTCCAACAATGCTTCACAAAAAGAGACATGTTGGTAAGAAATTCAAATTTTCGAAATTAGAGGAAACCCTAGGATTTGGGGGTTTTCTAGAATGCTTACCAAACAAGAACCTCAAGCCCTATCAATGTTAGAGACACCAAAAAGGCTTCATGGAAGTCACACTAAGTAAGAGAAACCCAAGATTAGAAGGGAAATTAGTAAACCCTAGATTATTAAAGAGATGAAGAGATTGTTCTTACCCTTAAAAGCAAGCTCTAGGGGGTGAATGGAAGCTTGAAAATGACCTTCTCCAATGATCCCTTGAAGCTTGAAGAATGAAGTTTGAAGGAGAAGAAGAACTATGGAGGTTGTATCCTTAGGAGAAGAAGAAGAAAAGAAGAGAAGGAAGGAGGAGAAGAAAAAGAAACGTGAATGAGGGAGGGGGAGGAGTTTTGGCCGGCCATATAGGGGAGTGGGGTGGGACCCACTCTCTTGTATGCTAAAAATTGATATGTTTGGTGCTCCAATGTACAGTCTGACCCAACAGTGTAACCCCAAAATTAAATAAACACATCCACAGGCACAGAAAATAAATTTTAAAGCACCTGAAAGGGAAAATAAATAATGTAGTCATGCTCCCTAAAATAAAATACAGTCAAATAAATTTAGAGCCCACAACATAAAAGGTAAAATTACCCAATTGCCCTTTAATAAAATTCTGAAACATGACAATCTATCCCCCTTAAAAGAATTCCGTCCCGGAATTCGAATGTACCTCAAAGGGAAACAACTGGAGAGGTAACAACCCATACTAATACATAGACACTAAGAGTCACCAAGGCTCACAAGGAATAATCTCAAGGAACATACACGGTTTCAACATCAACTGACATGACCAAATATTAAGCATCAGTGACAACTTGATCTTCTTAGTCGTCGAACGAACTAAGTCAAGAATACAAATGAATTTCATACCACTATTGGTCAAATACCGAAATGATTCTCATGAAAGAACCACATAATCAAAAGAATACAACATGCAGTTTTAACTCACCCCAAGGTGTCAAACAACTGACTAGTATGTAACACACAACACAAGCGACACTGAATTGATAGAATCCAAAACTCAACTGAAAATCCAACCTAAGAAAGAAGGATAACCAAAGACATGGAACAAAATTTCATCACTGCAAGAAATAATTTCAAGATCCGAAGAATCAACGTTATAGCACCGAGTGTGCGATTTTCACAAGGCGTTCCTATGTCCTTCCAATACTAACTAGCGAGAGTAAGGAGTAAATCACAAAATGTTAGGAACTAAATTGAATGTACCAAATGCACAGAATTGCCAAGCGTCATAAGGGTACAAGGCATCAACTCACCAAAAGTTGTTATCCAAAATGGAAAGAACCCAAGGTCAATAAGTCCAAAGACTGAACAAAATAATTTCCAATAGAACATTGAATCTGGTTCTAAGAACCCTTACTAAGCTTCAAGTAATACTAGTGAGGATCAAGAAAAGTATTCTCATTGTTGTGCAGTAACATCACGGGGAAAAACATTTGAATAGCCAAATGCAAGGGTCTCAACAAAACTTTGAAGACTCGAGAAAACCAACGAATTCGCCTCAACGTATATTCTACAAAGAGATTGAATTTCAATCAACTAAATCCAAGGAGCTCAAAGAAAAGAATCGACTGATAAAAGTTAAACGAATTGTCACAAAAGTTAGGTAACCTGATTCCTTTACAAGAGTTCAAAACTGGACTAAACGATATGATCAACTCCCAAGGAGTGGTCCAAGCTTGTATTAAATAATGCCAAAGAAAAGATCTCACAAAGTAACAAACGAATGCTAATACAAAAGATTGTAAAGAATCGACATTACATCTCATTCACAAGAGTAAACGGAAAACTCTAATCCTCAAAAAGAACAACAAAGATGAACCTGAAAAGCGTCTATCGAAACAAATATTGGTGGTAAGTCAATAAAACCGAGGAATACTAAATTCCAAAGAACAAGCTCCTGGTGATAAACCAAAAACGGTCTCTCTAACAACAAACCCAAATCTCGCTTTCGAA
Organism: Hydrangea macrophylla; assembly: GCA_033977485.1. Lineage (NCBI taxonomy): Eukaryota > Viridiplantae > Streptophyta > Magnoliopsida > Cornales > Hydrangeaceae > Hydrangea > Hydrangea macrophylla. Next base: position 129,617,044 of record CM066989.1, on the reverse strand, counting down.
CCGCAATGCCCAAAGCCATAACTACCATGAAATATCAGCACATACATATATTTCAAACAAGGACAAGGGTATCATCAACAAAGCGATGATAAACCGAATAAATGAACGCACGGATATAACCATACAAGTTCACAACAACCATTACTACTCACAACAAATCAAAAGACATCAAAGGATATGCGCCTTGACCGAATCATGAATGAAATTGTGGCCTATGCGACTCGTTACAACCCAAAGAAATCGATGCAAAAGTCAAAACGATTAAACAATTTACTTCAAGGATGGAGATATACAAGAATCAAATCCCAAAACTGAAACTCCAAATATTGTGATACCGAGACATCACTCGAAGAGAGGGAACAATATCCGACATCATTCCTTAAGCCAGAAACCATTGTGAAACCACAACACCAATAAGCAATAACCAAAGTAAGTTCTTCGAAAGACACCTGAAAACTCACGACAAGAAAGAGGGAACCTATACAGAAGTTGCCTCAACCACCACAACCAATCGCACAACAGGCAAACACCAAAGACTTTTCCTTCACATAAGGCAAGGACAAAGCCGAAAGATCAAAACGATCTAATATAAACACAAGCCACGGTAATCCCACGACGGGGAAGTAAAACAAGTCTCGCTGATAAAACTAGTAAGATTGCACCAAGTGCTCAAAGTAAATTTTTCAATGAATGACATCAAAATTCAAACCATCGAAACGTAGGAATTCAAAGAGAAAGGGTTCGATCAGCTCTCAAAAGCTCATATCTACGATACACTCGATCCGTTAGGATCATCAACAACAAATGTAGAACTGAAATGGTCTAACTTTCCAACATAGAATGATCGACATACTAGTAAAAGAACACCAGTATGAAACAATATACAATCATGTGCCATTCTTGCACTAATACGGAATCAAGAGAAAATGAGTCCAACAAAGCACTCTTTGTCACAACAATGGAGAAAGAATTAAAACGACGGGATCAAATATTGAAACTCACTACAATCGAATATACACCACTCGATAATTAGCAAAAGAATCCCTATGGACCAATCATAGGATTTACGGAACAATAACGTTTGAAACAATAGGCATTACCCACAGGTTCGAAAGAATCATAAAACTTCGAAGTCGTGAAATAGAAATAAATTATTCCACCTTGCTAACAACTACACCAATCCAACAAAAGTTACTATGGACACTATCATAGTAAGTCAAGGTATAAGTAAATTTTTTTTTTTCCTGTAAGGGACAATGGAAGGTCTCCAAGAATGAAATAAGAACTTTTATTTCATGAACAACGATACTGGGATCTAGCCTTAGTAAATAACAGCCAAGGCAACCAATAACAAGAAATCAAATCATGATACAAGGTCATACTCCCAAGGAGTCTAATAATGACGAGTTCACAAAATCGTCAACTCGAAGAACTTGGTAACTAAATCGTCCAAATCAATCTATCTCTCAATAAGTAGGGAAATATTTGAGGTTATTAAATTTTTCATACTCGAGTCCAATACAATCAAAATTGATGAACTCAAAAAGGCAAGACCGCTGAAGAATATTAATCCAATAGTCAAGAAGTCCAAGGGAAAGGACATCTTAATACAACACCATGAAACACCCAAGTTCGAAGTCCATGGGCGGCAAAACTGAAAATCATCATGCCTCACCCCAAAAGAAAATATCAAGCCGACAAGGTACGAGTTCTCGTTCAACGAAAGGTTTTGAAATCAAAAGCACATGAAAAATAGCTTTTCCAAACAAGCTAGGAACGAACATAAAACAATACTCTTAAAAGGGCCAAAGGTCACTAAGACCAAACAAGAAAATAGATTTACTTCGAACACGTATTACTAAATGAAGAGCCAAACTTATTCACAAGGAGGAAACACTAAAATAACTTGTGTTTCTAAACAATCATCAAAGTGTTAACCATCCAATGTTAACGGAGTTCAAATAGGACTCGGTAAATATCGATAACTATAACCACATAAAAGAATTTTTGACCACCTTGAGGAGAAACTTTCTTAGCAAGATTATGTAAATATGATAAAGAGCTTAGTGAAGAAAACTTTCACTAACTCGCAAGATGTATAGTTTCACTATGAAACAAGGAAAACTTCTGCAATTAACAATAACATGGTCTCATAATAGACAAATATAAGAGTCGCGGAGAATAAACACAAACGACACCCACCATGCAAAGGAGCGATAAAAATGAACCGATACAAGTCTGAGCGTAGAACAAGAAGCTTGAGTCAAGATCCAACAATAACTCACACAACAGAAATTCCTTATATGCAATAAATCATACAGGAGGGTAACTGATAGTTCACTGCAAAGTCTAACATGAATGCAATGGATTGGGACCCAACAAGCAACAACCCATCTCAAAGAATAAATATACTTGAGGTAGTAAAAGCAATATCTAACAGACATTTAAACGTAAAAGTCCCCATGAAGAAAGAGGAACCACAGTTCATCCCGAAGAATGGGAAAAAAAAAATCACTCCATCATCAATCAACCAATTACGTAACCAAACGTTGAAAAAGGTAGGTACTTACAACCCTACAAAACAGTTCATGCGATAGAGAGGAGTGCAATTTGCTTGAAAAGATAATTTCAAGATACAACAAACAACTTATCAAAGAGTCTCCCACGGAAAGGAAATACACTAGCCTGACAAACGAGAGGACTATTCCAACCCGATGCGGAACTCACAAATGAGGAAAACGTACCCAAGGTACAAAAGAAAAATAGCACCGATTGCTAAACAACTCTGCTGCTATCCGAAGGTATGCATCTCAAAAGAAAGAAACAATATGTGCTAAGGCACAACCACAAGGATCCGAAGATACAACTTAACGAAAAATAGCCCAACAGGCTACTCACACCAACTTATGATTAACAACATAACCGGTCTATCAATATATACTATAAAAACATATAAAGCATCTCTTCATATACTCACAACATATACACATGTTGGTTTTCCAAAAAGTTTAAAACTTTACATCTCTGAGGTTTTTTTTTTTTTTTTTTTTAAATGAAATTTCTGCATCTATAATACAATATATGATCTCAATATATTCTACTATAAGCATGTAAACCACATGAGCATGCAAGTAGGTGAACATATAATCATGTAGGCGTGCAACACCTAAACATGCTATCTCAACAACGTAAATAGAAATAGCAAGTAATGTAAATTTTATAAACACAACAGAGGTCCTTAAGCATACAGCTTGGTGTGAAGCACTGATCGACACCTAACCACCAACCTTACCAGGCATAATACGTCGAGCGAATAATCCAAACAAGGAAACCCTCATATATATACCTTTAAACCTTTCACAGTCAATAGTTAAATACCATCAGACATCCACACCAAGACATAATGCAAAAGATTCATAGATGGAAACACATAGCACTTGAACATGTAAACATTTATCAAGCGAACACTTAGCATAAATAGCATATCAAACAAGTAAGCTCTTTTAACATGTAGGCACGTAAGTCCCGAAGTCACTCAACTCATACGTATACCCACACAGCATCGCAACGCCTCAACATGTGCAACTTAAACGAAGAATGCAATAAGGAGTAGACACAGAGCAAACACAAACGGAATTGGGATAAACCCAAAAGAAAACACCCATAGCCCCTAGGAATTTGAACCCGGTTAGCTCTGATACCAATCTGTCACGCCCCGGAAACCGAAGCGCGAGGAAAGAGGAAAGATAGAGAGGAAAGAAGTAAAATTCAATCACAAATGCGGAAGCGACATTGGGATCCCACGGGGATTCCTACAAATATGACTTACTAACATATAAGCCAAAATGGACTTACATGTTAACAAGTCCAACAAAGATGAAAACATTAGAAAACTTACTTAAAAGACTATCCGAACAAGTACTAGTTCAAGGAGAAAGGGAAAATACAATAGATTTGATAAAAGGTCATTTTTGAGTAGTTGCTGGATTTTAAATCATCTATAATTTGCTGTATCTTTAATATTTTCACATTCTGTCCGCGCTAGTCCATGTAAAATTTGATTCTGCACAACTTTTGTCAAATAGCATTTTCTCCAAATCCTCACCGTTTGGGCAGAAAATTAAAATAACAGTAGCAGTTTTTATTTGACAGCAACTTTGACAGCATAAGGACCATTTTTGGATAATTGCTGAATTTTGAAACATCATTAAGTAGCTATATCTTTGAAATTTTCACATTCTGTTCGCGTAAGTCCATGTAAAATTTGATTCTGAACAACTTTTGTCTAATGACATTTTTTCCAATTCTGCACCATTTGGGCCGAAAATAAAGAAAACAGTAGCAGTTTTTCTATGAAAGAAACTTTTGACAGCATTTTTACAACTTGTAAAAATGTTCCCCATTTTGTTAAATCCTCAAATTTAAACCTCAATATATGACTAAACAAGTCCTAAATGACATATAACACATGCCTAGACCAAACGGAACTTCATACACACGAAATTTATTAAAAACGAGAAGTGAAAGAGATAAAGAGAGGAAAAAGGGGAGAGGGAGAGATTGGGAGAGAGATATAGGGAGAGATAGGGAGAAAGTGTTCTAAAGGCTTTTAAACCTTCCAAATTGATAATGTCAAGTATAAAATAGTATAATATACGTGTACAAACTATCCGGAACATCCAACGATTACAACATACAAACACGAGACAACGAAAGAGATTTCACAAAAAAAAAAGGAGGAAGAGAGATTTGAAAACATTTGGGATATTTTGAAGACGTTAACTCTTTAAAACAATTGAAGCTTCCTCCGATAAGGATTGAAACACATAATGAGTTAAGCTAAAACAAATCCAACAAAGTTTCACAACATCCTCAAACATACCACATATTTAGCTAAAGTGAACCCGGCAAGGGTTCAAACAAAAGAGATCTAACGACCTTGAGACTTAATTATACGATTCAAAAATCCTTCAACATATTTAATAATAATGATAGTAAAACAAGGACTAGCACGTGACCAACGATTCTCAAAGAAGCTAACTCATAGAAGCTTAACAAAGTAAGCACTTAAACTCAAGAAGTTTTAATAGAAACTTAAAAACAACAAATTTCAAAGTATAAGATTTTTACAAACTTTATGATGTCAAAATGAACGTAGGGAGTTGTACAATTTCTCAAACAATCATAAGTCCTCAAAGTAGAACCAAAGGATTTCAAAGTAACAACACCGGGGTCACTCGTGCCCTTATCGACATCACCTACAAAATGGTTGGTAGCGTAGTACCTTAGCACGACGGCTAAGTAGACAGTGTTGTAACAAGTCTATATGCTATCCATGATTAAAATGAAATGAGGTGCAATGAATCGCCACCACGGCTACAATGAAATGTTTAAAGCCGCAAGGCTATGCGTGGCAAATGCACATCTCTCTCATTACCGGACCATGAGCCACCCACGCATGGAGTGTAGCATACCAACTTCCGGGAGCTACCCGAATATAGTTTGGAGTTTGAATGTTTCTAAGGGTCATTCTCCCTGTCTCACATCACAACCCACGTCCGGATTTCTTAAACCAAAATTCCCACACATGGGGTTTTTCTCTCTTTTTCAAATAAAATCTTTATGTCGTGATATTTGAATGTTTGCCGATTTGGCCTCAATGCATGAAATGTTTAAAATGACAACATAGATGCTCCAACAAAATAATGAACACAATAATTCTTGCATGTTGAACATGTATTAAAAACATCAAGAGTTAGATTAAAAATTCATAATATAGCATTCCTAACAAGGATTTCTAAACTAACGTCCTAACATGCTTTTACACATAAAGGGAGCATCCTAAGCACCACTAGCATCACATAATCAACACATAGAGCACTTAGCACATAAAAATCACATTTAGGCTTAAAGCCCTAATTTTTCACATTTGGGGAAAATCCTAAACATGTGTCTAAATTCTCACATAAAGGTTTCTCATTACTTTTTAACCACAAACAACATAAAAAAAATGGTACAACAAAGAATCTACCTCACAAAGCTTTAAGTTCCAACAATGGAATAAAATTCAAGAGAGTTAAGTAAATCCCAAAAGCTTCAATGGAGTTGCAAGGATTTGTAGGGAACATCAAGAATGCTCCAACAATGCTTCACAAAAAGAGACATGTTGGTAAGAAATTCAAATTTTCGAAATTAGAGGAAACCCTAGGATTTGGGGGTTTTCTAGAATGCTTACCAAACAAGAACCTCAAGCCCTATCAATGTTAGAGACACCAAAAAGGCTTCATGGAAGTCACACTAAGTAAGAGAAACCCAAGATTAGAAGGGAAATTAGTAAACCCTAGATTATTAAAGAGATGAAGAGATTGTTCTTACCCTTAAAAGCAAGCTCTAGGGGGTGAATGGAAGCTTGAAAATGACCTTCTCCAATGATCCCTTGAAGCTTGAAGAATGAAGTTTGAAGGAGAAGAAGAACTATGGAGGTTGTATCCTTAGGAGAAGAAGAAGAAAAGAAGAGAAGGAAGGAGGAGAAGAAAAAGAAACGTGAATGAGGGAGGGGGAGGAGTTTTGGCCGGCCATATAGGGGAGTGGGGTGGGACCCACTCTCTTGTATGCTAAAAATTGATATGTTTGGTGCTCCAATGTACAGTCTGACCCAACAGTGTAACCCCAAAATTAAATAAACACATCCACAGGCACAGAAAATAAATTTTAAAGCACCTGAAAGGGAAAATAAATAATGTAGTTATGCTCCCTAAAATAAAATACAGTCAAATAAATTTAGAGCCCACAACATAAAAGGTAAAATTACCCAATTGCCCTTTAATAAAATTCTGAAACATGACAGAGAGAGAGAGAGAGAGAGGAAGAAGTAGAAGAGTACGGATGATTGAGAAAGATAGAGGAATCGTTGGAGAGAGAGTGAGAGAGAGGAAGAACTGAGGAAATCCCAAGAGGGTGCCAAGTTGGATTTTTGTTTGTCTGATGTGGCAAGCTGTGGAAGCTTGCTTTGCTTTAACAATTATATATATACTAGTCGATAACCCGTGCAAATGCACGGGATTTGCACGGAAATTTATCAAAAAGTAGAAATTACAATAGAAAGTAAACTTTAACTTTTCAGAGGGGAAAAAAACCCCACTTACTTTACTTTAAGAATGGTGTTATGCTTTTTAAATTGATTTCCAAATATTTTGTCAGTTATATCACATGATGTGATTGTAATCGGTGGTACCAGACAGTTTAACTAACAGAGTATTTAGGAACCAATTTCGGATTCAAAATTTGTAAACCATAGCATTACTCTTACTTTAAATGGCTAAAGAGCAAAACAGTAAAATCTAAGAGATCATAATCACCCAGCACATTCAGATTATCACAACCCTAAACTCTGCAAAGTGAAATTAAACAAAGAAGAGCCTGAATAAGGAATTTTTATAGAGTAATGCTATGCTTTCCAAAAAAAAAATTCACAAGTGTTTCCCAACACATGTGACAAGGGGCCTAGTTGATTTGTATTGCTCGATGTTGAAGTGATCCTCCTATTAATAAGAGGCTCTCAGTGCCACATGTGTTGGGAAACACTTTCTGAGAAAAATTTTGGAAAACATAACATTACTCATTTTTATATAAAATAAATCTACAACACCTTTTGATTTGTGAATAAAAACAACTGTTTTCTGCGTAGTTCGTATTGCTCATTAGAGACAATGGAATCCCTTATCCCTGCAAAAACAAAAAGGAATAAAGCAAAATTAATATTCACAATTATCAAATATCAATCTCAATGGAATTACAACAAAGTGAACAAACTATGACAAAGAAAGAAGATAGGAAAAAGTTTAGAAATACAGTATAGAACAAAGAGAAAGAAAGAGAGATGTATGTAGTATATACATGTATGTTGGTATATGAATTAATAATGTACATGCATAAAGAAACTGAACTGATTGGTCTTATGGGCAGAGAGATAACGCAAGGAGAGAGAAATTGAATCATTAATTTCTTAAAGGTCAAATTTCTTTCTTGAGAAACGTATAAGCATCAAACAGCCAAGGCTTTTAAGTTTCCAAAGGATGAAAGAAAGGAAAAAAAAAAACTAAAAATGAAAAAACAAAAAGCCAAAGCTTTATAGTGAGAAAAAGCCATGTAGATAAAAGGATTTTATGGAGAAAATGCCACATAGGTGCCAAGTGGAGCATTATGGGAAGGCTTTTGGCCTTGCTCTTTATATATATACTAGTCGACAAACCCGTGCTATGCACGGGCTATTTTTAAACATTTTACGATTCGTCTAACTAATTATTGGACTAATTAGTTAAATAATTTTCATCTGGCAAATCAGTTGAACCATTTTCATTGGACCAACCTTTTAAATCATTATAATTAGTATAAGCATAAATAATTTATTAATTTATATGAGGTAAATGTAAGAGTGTATTTTGTATATAAATATTTAAATTACTAAAAAGCTATCAAATTTAAGGTTATAAATGGTAGTAGTAAGGACCATGGTCCTAATCTGGTGGCAAAAACCCAACTTATCCACCCAAGTGGTGAGTGTTCAAATTCTCCCTCTCCCAGGTATAAAAAAAAATGGTAGTAGAAATTAACTTACATCAAAATAGTTACCAAGATTCTTATCTTTTAAGATAAACGATCAGATTTTCCTATCGAAAAAAAAAAGGAAGAAGAAGAAGAAGATTAAAGATCCAATTTGTTACTAATAGCTGCAAAATTCTCGACTCATGTTTCACCTGCCTCAAAGCTACTACTAAAATGTTAGAATTGTTCAGGATTGATATTGTATATACTCACTATATTCTTAAAAATCACACAATAAATGTCGTACCCAATTATTATTCATGGGAAAAAAAATCTTTTATATGTAGAGAATAACTTACCGTGATTGCAAATTCTTACCAATAGAGAATGTGTATTGGTTGTTCCTTCCAAGCCACAGCCTCAAATTAAACATAGAAAAAGAATCGAAAGCTATTGCAAAGACACAACTGCAGGAAGAAGAATGAGTGAGAACATATATGAAATTAGCAATATTTATGTAAAAATCAATTATAAATTGAAGTGAGAGAGAGAGAGAGAGAGAGCCATTTCAAATGAGGATGAATACATCTATATATGTATGTATGTAAGTATATACGTATTGAAGCTTATTCTTTTTTGTCTTTCAATTCCAATATGGCATTAATGCATATCTATGAAGATTGATTAACATGTCTTTTGAATTTCCCTAGATGAAGAGGTGAAGAGTCTGAATTAAGGCTCTTGGGTTTCTAAATCTGTTCCCAAAGAGAAAAAAGAAACATAAAGCCTAGAAAGAAAGAAAAAAAAATAGAACTCTAAAAAAAGGATGCCATTTAGGATCCACATGGGAAAAAAGAAAATTAGAGAAAAAGCCAAGTGGCTTAATGAGAGAAGGCTTTTGGCCTTGAGTTTTATATATATATATATATATAATAGATATATAATAGATTTGGGAACTTAATTTTGTTTCTAAAAATCTCAGAAATTAAACCACTTTATATATTGTGTGCACTTGAGTTGAAAACATCAATGCAGAGCAGAGTACTCTACACTCCATGAGTATATAGTTTGTATGTTATTTATGGTTTAATTCCCCAACCACACATACTGATATATACACACAGCCCTAAACGAACACTTCCAATGCAAAATCCTAACCTCACAAATCCACACACTCGATTACATTAGGGCGACAATATTACTGAAGATCACTGAAGTATAGTGACGATTAGTGAATAGACCACAATTATGGCGACACTAATCTTCACTATATTTCATATCCTTTCCCGTCTCCGACTCCGCAAATGAAACAGAGCATTAAATCATTGTCATTAACTCTGATCAACTTCTTCCATTTCTAGCAGATAAAAAATGCAAGAACATTCTTCAAGGTCCCAAGTTCTTTTCCATCAATTTTCCAATAACAATGTCGAACTTTCTCTATTGACAATATAATGAAAAGAAACATGAGATGAAGCTAATACATGAAAAGAATTCCCAGAAAAAAAAAAAAAAAAAAAAAAAAAAAAAAAAAAAAACAACCCAAATCAACCTCCTAACCAGAAACCAAGTCAAAGCACAGAGTAATACAAAACAACCCAAATAAGTAAAAACAAAATCTGAGAAGTTAGGTCTAGGGTTTAATTTCTGTAAATATTAATTTATTCTATCAATTATTAGAAGAAGAAGGAAATCTAAGGTTTCAATTTGAAGAAAAGAAGAAGAAGAAGAAGAAGAAGAAGAAGAAGAAGAAGGAAATCACCTTCTCCGGCAGACAGCTCAGGCAACGGCACGGGGACGGCAAGGGGGCGGCGCAGGGACGGCAAAAAAAAAAAAAAAAAAAAAGTCTGATACAAAACAACCCAAATCAACCTCCTAACCAGAAACCAAGTCAAAGCACAGAGTAATACAAAACAACCCAAATAAGTAAAAACAAAATCTGAGAAGTTAGGTCTAGGGTTTAATTTCTGTAAATATTAATTTATTCTATCAATTATTAGAAGAAGAAGGAAATCTAAGGTTTCAATTTGAAGAAAAGAAGAAGAAGAAGAAGAAGAAGAAGAAGAAGAAGAAGGAAATCACCTTCTCCGGCAGACAGCTCAGGCAACGGCACGGGGACGGCAAGGGGGCGGCGCAGGGACGGCGAAGGGGCGACGAGGGCACAGCGGCGAGGGGGCGGCGCAGGGATGGCAATCTCACTTTCTCTCTTCTCTTTCTCTTTTTTCTCTCTCTCTCTCTCTCCCCAAACGGGCCAAACCTAAGTTAGGTCTTTCTCTTTCTCTCTCTCTCCACATACTGATAAGTTAGGTCTATTCTCTTTTTCTTTTATTTTTATTTTTATTTTTCTTTTATTTTCTTTTTTGTATTAATTTTAATTTTTGTAAATATTACTAACGGGTATATCCGTTAGTATTAATTTAAAATCCGTTAGAAATAATATATCACATTATGGAGAGTTATTACTAACGGATACATAGCTATTCTAACGGATATATCCGTTAGTAATTACACACGGATATATCCGTTAGAAAGCATAAAAACTGTCCGTTAGAAATCTGGTCATATGGTGTAGTGCTAGTAAAACTTCTAAAAATTTGAATAAGGAACTTAGATCACATTAAGTCTGCAAATGAGTGATCTACTAATTTTAAAGTATTTTGTAAGTGATGAAAAATGAGGGATTTTATGGTAAAAATCTTTTATAAATTAACTCCACCATCGTTTGACCGAACTTATTATGCTATAATGCTATAGAATGTCATTTTTGTCCTTTTGTCGGCTACTTTATTTATAATGAGTAATGCTAGATATACATATTTTTTCTACACATTTTTTGACACATAGCTTTAAATGCTTGTACCCTGTGTTGTGTAAGTGGTGCACAAAAAAGTGTGAAAATTTTAAACATCACAAGGTACATGCATTTAAAACATAGTGTGTTAAAAAGTGTGTAGAAAAGTGTGTATACCTAGCATTATTAATCTACAATTAATTGCATCTTCTTTCTTTTGGGTGGTTCTATGGTACAGCTAAAGATAAGAACCCTTGGATTTTTGGTATTTGAAGATAAGAGACCCTTGGATTTAAACCACTGTGGCTTCCTCACCTCGGTAGCCAGTTTTCAGTAGCAATTCCAGCAGCACCTACGTGGTACTTCTAGGATCACACAATAATTTTTTTTTATATTTTAAAAAATTACAAAAAAAATCATCATATTATACTGCCAGCGCCACATAAAGTGCTGTTGGGATTGCTACCAGGAATGGCTACGGAGACCCGGACTCCTTACCTAATAGTATAAATTGTCTAATACCCACACGACCCATTAAGACATGTGATTTTAATGTCACACACATAGGGATGGCAATGGGGCGGATTTCCCGGGTTCGCCGCACCTCCCCTCCCCTCCCCTCCCCTAATAGGTAGGGTATGGGGGCGGCTTAATTGGGGTAGGGGCGGGTATGGAGGGAATATTGTAACCCGGGCCGGGTTCGGGTCGGGGTCGGGGGTAGGGTCAAAAAATCCAAACCCGCCCCGATTATACTTAAATTTACAAATTTATCCTTTTATTTTGTATTAATTCCTAAAATGCTTACACTATATATATAGTCTAGGGTTTTATTGTTTTAACAATTGAACAGAAGCATCAACTCCCAAGTCTCAACACAGAGCCGCCGCTGCTCTCTCTCTCTCTCTCTCTCTCTCTCTCTCTCTCTCTCTCTCTCTCTCTCTCTCTCTCTCTCTCTCAAGTCTCAGGCATCAACTCAAGGAATCCCTCCTTGAATATCTAAGGCATATGTGATTATCATACAATTTCACATATGTAAACTTTGAATTTCTTTGCATAGATTCGTCTGATCATCCCAAAATATTAATTACAGAGCATAAATGGAAGTCTAGCTAGACTAGTGGGGGATTATCTCCCCCTCTCTGTGCTCATTTTATAGTGTTATTGCTTCAATGTGCACACATTTACAAGGTTGACTGAGGTGTACACAATCCATAACTCATGAGATTTGAACTAATATGGTTGCAGAATGGAACAACTGAGGAGGTGAAGAAGATTGTTGCCACTTTGAATTTTGGGCGGGGTCGGGACAGGGTCGGGGGGAGGGTCAATTCAAGCGGGGCGGGGGCGGGGGCTGGGGCGGGGGAGGGGAGGGGGGCCCCATCCCATACCCACCCCGTTGCCATCCCTACACACACACCTTCTCTAATATTCCACCTTTGAGAGTCATGGTGATGTATCATAGTGGAAGAGAACTTGGTGGATGACGAATTAGCATAGTGAAGCTAAGGCCTCGTTTGGAAAATGCAACTAAGAGAAGGTGAGATTACTCGTGCATGTTTTTTAAATTTTTTTTTAGGAATAGTGCTATGTCCATATTTGCTACTATACATACAGTAGATTTTAATGCCTGTTCAATATTATATATCGTTAATAGCATTATGGTTCTTAATAAATTTGTGTGGTAAATTTGGATCCCTTGATATAACATCAGAGTGGCATTTTATTCTAGTTAGTGAAGAATGTAGGTGATATGTTACGAAAACATGTTTTGTAGCGGAAGATCCACTTTGAAAAACTGTGTTAGGAGCTACTATTTATGCGAATCTAATAAAGTGTACAAGAGATTATATCTTTTGCGCAATAATCACCTCGTGAACGCCTTTGCTATGAACTCTCCTTACTTTGCTTTTTCGGCAACCTCCGTTAGGTGGTCTTCACTCCTATGTCTCCCGCGGATCCACACTGGAAGAATAGGACTTGTGGGAGTCCTCCTTGAGAGAGAAAAAGGCTTTATAAAACTCAAAACTGATTTCTGGAGAGCTAGGGCTTGAAAAAAGATGTCTGTTTTAATTCTGCTCGTAGCTCTCCTATTTAGAGGTTTTCTAACCGACTTAAGGTCCAATCTTGCCCGCCCCAAGTGGAAATCGATTGCTTAATAAGTTCCAATCTCATTTCTCATATCTTCTTACATCCTGTGGAGCTAAGAGTGGAACCTCCTAGGTTCTTTATTATTGGCAGTTATTAATTCTCATGATCAAACTCTTTGATATACAAATTAACTAACAAACTAGTTAATGTTTACTCCACTCTAAAACGATAGATATGCTTTATCTGAAGTGGTAATTAACTAGACTTGCATGGTTGTAATAATGTCCCTCTACCATCAGTATTCGTAATTATATTCAAATAGTCAGATAAATTGTTATTGTGAACATGAATGATGATTATATCTTCCATAGCTTGTGTCTCATTCACCTTTCATGATTACCAAATATATTGATAACTACTTATCAACAAGACTGAAGTTCTCAGTAATCAACTTAGTGGCATTCCAAGTTACTCTTTATCAGACGGTAGTGTAGACACCCCATTTTGTCGGCTATCAGATTTAGGAGACCCATAGCTTGGTGGTTCACAATGATTGAAAAAGACTTAAAAGGACTCTTGGAAGTTAGTTCTATCTCTCAGAATGCTCAGAATGACCAAAATGCCCCTGAAAGCCTGAAAACTCCCAGATTTGGTCCCAAAGTTCTGGAAACATGCTACGTCGTAAGAAAAGTGATAAAATTAGTTTTTAAGAAAAAACGAATGAAATCGTCAGCTCCCAGAGACCCCCGGAAGTCCCGGAAGTTCCCGGAAAGTCCCCGTTGACCGGTTTGACCAAGGTTTGACCAAGTTTGACCAAAGTTTGACCAAGTTTGACCAAAATCGTCCAAATTCACCGAGATCATTCTAGATCATGAGAAAAGTATTAAAATGAGTTTTAGAATAAAATCGAAAGAAAACGTCAGCTCCTGGGAACTCCCAGAAGTTTCCAGAACTTCTCGGGAATCCCAAGTTTGACCAGTTTGACCAGAATTTGACTTTAAAACCAGGGCACCGTAACAATTATAAAATATTTTTCATGGATACTAGAGGTCAATAGCTTTCCAACGGTATATCGCACATAATTTTCGGATTTAAAACGAGTTTATTATGAATTTCCGAAGGCGAAAAAGGCGATCAAATCGGCTTTTTTTTGCGAATACCGCAACACTTTTCAAAGTGACCTATCCCCAAAATATTTTTTTATGTAAAGTAGACTCCATTACCTTTCCAACGGTATATCACAACCTCAATTTGGAGTTCGTATGCATTTTCTGTGAATTTCAGACGAAATAGGGCCTTTTCGCGTCTACCGGAACCTCTGGGGGCCTAAACAACATTATCTGGACGAAGGAGGAGCAGTGCCGCCGCGGCACTGGCCCAGTGCCGCCGCGGCACTCCCCTCCAGAACAGTGTGTTTTTGTAATTAATTTTGTGGTCCCATTTTGATTAATTAAAAACCAAAATGACATAGTTTTATGATTTCAGATGTTTGGAGCCAATGGGAATACTTTCTAAATCCCAAAATCACCCCCAAGTTGGCCTATTTTAAACCCCCCATTGCTCTTCATTTTGGGGGGTGAAATGAAAGTTTAGGAAAAGTTTGGGAGAGAAAGTTGTAGAGATAAGGTTAGAATAGAGAGAAAAGAAGCTTCCTTCTTTGATTTTTCAAAACAAAAGTGAGTTCTAAACTTTGTTTTTACTTCATTACTCCCATTTACTTCAACATTCAATACACCCAACCACCATTTTAGTGAGCATTTAAGAGAGTGGAAGCTTCTTCCATGTTCAATGTCATTACATATGAGTGAAACACCAAACTACAAGTTCTATACATCATAAATATCATCCATTGATTGCTATCTATTTACTTGTTTGCTTATATAATGTTCATCTCTTCTCATCTCATTTCTTTTTTATTTTCTTTATTTACTTACTAGTTCATCATCATCTAAATGATGACATGAAGTTTGGGGTGAGTGAATCCTTATGGATAGTAGCTCTTGACCTCAAAAACATGTTCGATAGATGATGATCATAACTTCAATACCTCCAAGGTATTCTTGAAGTGTATTGAAGTTATGTTCAAATAAAAATAAATCTCTCCAACAATCTTGGAGGTTCTTGATGATGAGTTTGATGTTGGTATTCTAAGTGGCTATAGCCTTCATTGAGTGTTGAAAATATGCTTTCAAAACCTCTATTTCAAAACCCCTCTTAAAACCCTTCATGATAATCTCAAGAGAGAAAACTCTAGTTTTTCCAAAATCTTCAAAACAGTGAGTCATCTGAGTTCAAAGATTTTTCTAGAGCTCAATACTCAATGTATGGATGCAAGGCCACTTGGAAAGTCTTCCTAACTCATTAGAGAACACCCATGATTTTTGGTTTGACTTGGAAGTACTTGGAAATGGTCCATTTGGATCCAAACATTCCTTCCAGACATTATGTTTTTGCTATCACAGCAGCTAGGTCCAAATCCAACCTAGTTTTCAGAAAACTTTTCCAAAAGGGGTGGTCCTAACTTATTTTTCCCTTAAACTTCAATGTCGTAGGGAACTTTCTGTATAAAATGGGCCTCTAGATCATTCGTTTTCATTTTCTAAGAATTTTCAACATTTCTGTCGACAGTACGGACTCTGTTTCTAAGTGACCTCTATTGTTTATATTATTTCTCTCAATCTTTGATAGTTATTAAAGATTATCTTTTTGGGTTGTGTTCTAGACACAATAAGGAACATCTCCATAAAAAATCATGCATTGAAAACATTCCTAACCCCTCTTTTCAATTTTCCAAAAATCTAGTTACTGTTCTGTCCACTATTCACAGCAAGCACATTTTAACTTTCAGTCTTTGATTTGATACTTACATGAACTCCAAATTAACTCATGTTTTAGGAAGTAGTTCATACTACATTTGTACATATCCTATGATGATTTCATTCATCCATTCATACACATTTTAGACTTCTAAGTCATTTTAGGAATTCATGAACACAAAGCACACTACAACCTTGGCACATTCTAGATACATACATTGCATCCATGCAAAGATTTGGGGTTTTTGTAACTCCTAATCTAAGAAGATTATAAGGAATGATCATGATCACACGTTCATGCTCCCCTCGATCTAATCATCCTTTCTCATCCGTCCCGGGGATTTAGAGATCTTCTTTTCTCAAAGAATAACATGCATCATGCATGCTAGCTTGCTAAGCATATTTTGATTTCTTTGTTTATTTGTTTCAAGAACAATTCATGCCCCTTTTAGATTAAGGAAACTAATTACTTGATACATGATTAGACGATTTTTCCTATGTTTATTTGTGTGATCTTTCACTTTACATTGTATGATATTTGACTTAGATCTTATGAATGATATCTTATCTTTAGATCTTCCATTTCAAGTTTCTTATGTGATGTAATATACTATCATAGTATTATTTGTCGAACCAAACATAGTATAAGATGATTATTTGGATGCTAATTGAGGCCCGTCAAAAGACGGGGCGAGTTGAGGGTGTTTTAGTCGCGACAAAGGCTCCTTGCTCTCTCGTACCAAAACCCCGAACCAAGTTCTTTGGTTATGAAGGGCCGGTGCCCTTTATCCATTTGGGTGAGTCAAAATTAGGTTTCTTGGTTCCTTAAAGACCAAGTGGCGACTCTGTATCTGTTTTCAACAGACCATTCTCTTTCTTTGATCAAAATCAAATTTCAAACAAAAACAACAAAGCAGCAAGAGGTGGAATCCCGCGTGTCCACAGGTAGATTCTATCTTGATAATATATGTTCACACCCTATGAACGTGACATACCCAAGATACCCAAGTGTTGATCTTTAAAATCTCACTGATTGGTAAATCAAAGCAGTCGCATCCATAGTCTGTGTCCATAATCGTCTCAAGATTAAGAACACGTACCTTACACAAGTTAGGAGTTCCTATAGACTGATGACAATTTTAGATGTCAATAGGAAAGCTCATGGCCCGTCAATGTACTATAAGCATTAGCATATTAACTAATCGCACTCTAGTGATTGAGATTCATCACTCCATCCAATGGCAGTTAATCATGCTACAGTGTATTCTTGATGAGACTATCCAGTCTCATCATGCACTGTGACAAATTCTAAGCATCATAGAATAGTAATTCGTATCTCACGTGTATGTATCCCATACATACACAAATTACCTACTATGATACTTAAGAATTACAAACAATCATCTTATGAAACATACATAATGAAATGTAAACTGATATCTATATATAAAATGTCAAATGTTTCATGCATACAGTAATGGTTTGAGGGTACAATCCCAACAAACTCCCACTTGCACTCATAACCCATTAGAACTACATCTGAGACCTAGACTATCTCGATGACGATCAAAGACCTTCTTAGGCAAGGCCTTAGTGAACAGATCTGCAAGATTGTCAGCGGTGGCAATCTTGGACACAGTCACATCTCCACACTGGACTATATCTCGAATGAGATAATACTTCCTCTCTACATGCTTTCATTTTTCGTGGTTCCTTGGCTCCTTGGATTGAGCAACTACCCCACTATTGTCACAGTATAGTGTAATAGGTGACAATGAAGCTGGTACCACCTCAAGCTCCATGAGGAACTTCTTGAGCCAAACAGCTTCCTTTGCAGTTTCACAAGCAGCTACATACTCAGCTTCTGTAGTCGAGTTTGTAATGCATTTCGGCTTAATGTTGCTCCAACTAACAACACCACCTCCAAGGGTAAACAGATGTCCGAATGTCGACTTCCTCGAATCTTTATCTGATATAAAGTGCGAGTTAGTGTATCCTACTAGAATCACCTCATCCCCGCCATACATAAGCATGTAATCTTTTGTTCTTCTTAAGTACTTAAGAATATGCTTGACGGCTGTCCAGTGCTCTGGATCGAGATCCGACTGATACCTGCTAACCATTCCAACGACAAAGCAGATATTTGGTCTAGTGCATAACATCGCCTATATAAGACTTCCCACTAACAAAGCATAGGGAATTCCTGCCATATGATTCATCTCCTCCTGTGTCTTGGGGCACTGCTCCTTGGAGAACACAAGACCATGCCTGAAAGGTAGCAAACCTTTCTTCGAATTATCTGTGGAGAACTTAGTTAGTACTTTATCGATATAACTAGCTTGAGATCTCGAAAGAGTTTTATCCCAAGGATATAGATTGCCTCTCCTAGATCTTTCATATCAAAGTACTAGCTAGCCAAACTTTGACCGTTGACAATGCCGCTACATTATTCCCAATAAGTAGGATGTCATCAACATAAAGCACAAGAAAAGCCACCACCTTACTTTCACATTTATTGTATACACAAGGTTCATCCAAATTCTGTATGAAACCAAATGACTTGCTGCTTGATCAAATCGAATGTTCCAATTCCCGGATGCATGCTTAAGTCCATAAATGGACTTTTACAACTTGCATACCAAGTTACCTTTTCCGCCAACTATGAACCCTTCTCGTTACTGCAAATAAATGTCCTCCTTAAGATTACCATTCAACAATGCAGTCTTGATGTCCATCTTCCAGATCTCACGCATTCATCAATGGATAAGAGTATTCTAATGGACTTAAGTAAGACTACCGATGAGAAGGTTTCCTTATAGTCAATGCCCTTCCTCGGAATACAACCTTTCGTTACAAGCCTTGCTTTAAAGATTTCAACCTTTCCATCAGATCCACTTTTCCTCTTATAGACCCACTTACAACCAATGGGTTTAATATTGGCATGTGCTTCTACAAGATCCCAGACCTGATTGAAGTCTATAGACTCCATCTCAGCCTTCATAGCTTTAACCCAATAAGCTGAATCAACATCAACCATTACCTCTTCATACGTGGCAGGATCAGATTCAGATTCTATGGAGACAGCTTCAAAAACTTCTCCTAAGAATATGTATCTGTCAGGCTGACTGACTATCCTCCCACTACGATGAGGTACCGGTGCAAAAATTGGTAAAGATGTGGTATTTTCTTGTCTTATATTGCTCTCAACTGCGGGTATCTTTCCCTTAAGTTTATGGTTCATGATATAATTATCATCCAATAAAACTGTTAGCCCCAAGGGAAATCTGGAAGTTTGGAAGGCTCACACTTCTCTTCTTTTAATTTATTTTACAAAAATGCAAAAGAATTATCACACGTCTCTTTCTAGTACACATTTTAGGCTTAAAAAAAATTGTACATTACATTTGAGTAATCAGATCCCATGCTTGGGAAGTCTGGACGCTGCCTTTTAAGAGGTATAATTTGGCATGTGGTAAGGACCTTAGGTAATGTGTTCAAATACTTAAATCGTGGACAGAATGCTATTGCGATTACAACTATTGCCCCAAACAGTCCACTGAAAAGCTATCATTACACACCAAACAGCCAGAGTATCATCACTTTTTTAGTCAAATTTTGGGAGAGACATTTTCAGCGCTTACGTTAAGATCTAATGGTCCATACTCATCCAACCCTTCACTGCCTCAGGCCATTAGCCTCCACTCCCTCTACAGTCTACACCTATGGTTTTCTTTTTTCACTCTCCCCAATGACATCAGTCCCTAAACCACTTTGAGTTGAACTTTTTGTTTGTGTGTTTCCTCCTCCTAAGACAATGAATAAAGATTGGGGCACAAACAAAATTTACAAATACAATTCATAAATACATAAATGTGTATATCTCTCTTTTGATGGGGTCTATTAACAATGTGGGGTCCACTGACACGGAGAGATAAACACATTTATGTGTTTGTAAATTATGTTTTGTGAATTTTATTTGTGCCCGTAGAACTATCCCTAAGACAATTTATGTGATCTGCATTTCTATATGAGTAAGACCTTGTTTGGCACATCTTTTACGTTGCGATTGCGCAACAGTTTTGTAATAGTTTTTTTTTTATAAAAAGAATAGAGTACAGTCATGATAGATTATGATAATTATGGTGTTTGGGTAAAGTATTATAAAAATAGTTATGAGTGTCTAAAAGATAATTATGATTTATGTATATAAATTTGTACGTGTATAAATATTTTATCATTCCATAAATATTGAGAGAACTTTTGCTCACCCAAATTTGTTTCACCATTCCATGCCTTTACCGCCTGACATGTGTCTCATGTCAGGCAGTGAAGACATGGGTGAGTGACGACATCCTATTGACGCGTTTTCTTATCACACCCAAGTGTAGGTGATCGTACAAGTAATAAAGTTCTGGAAGTCCAGGTCGAACCCACAGGGAACGGAATAAAATTTTATAAAGTTGAGTAGATAACTATTTTGTCACTAAAAAGAAAATAAAAGATGATGGATTTTTGTGGAGTTTTACTAAACTACTAATTTTTATATTTTTGCAATAAAAGTAATTAAAGCTATTTTTTCTTAACAGTTTATGGTAAAGATTTTAACAGTGCAAAATAAATTAACTAACATACTAGTAAGAAAAGGAAGAAAAATATATAAAAGCTAAATTTTTGTAAGATAAACTTTTTAGATTTAATAATAGCAAAAGATGGAAATAATACAGATATTTAAGCAAAACTATTATAAAACAGAAAATATTAATTAACTAGGGGGAAATGATTTAAAGGAATTGGGAATATGCAAACCAACACTAGATCCCACAACTTTTGTGCATTTGAAAAGCATTTGGCATTTAAGACCGCAGAGTCATTCTTTATTTAAAAATAAACTTTCACTAGTCAGGGTCATATCAAGTGTGTCAGGTTTGATATAAAACGACGTCGTTTGGTTTAAAGAAAAATAAAAAGGCAATTGGGCAGTAGCCAGGTTCGAACCGTGCCCCGCTACGGACATGGGTTATTCAGCGTCCAGTCCCCACCACTCTGCCACTACACAATTGCCTATCCATTATTGGATAGAAATATATATAAGCACATATTTGAAATATTAACTTTATCATGTGAGTTGTTTGAGTATGCTAGGTGTTTTTTTATGACAAAAGGCATAGTTTGACAATCCACATAATTAGGCTTTTTATTTCAAATATGTAATCTTTTGAGCCCAATATAGCCATAGTATATAAACATGTTAAATGGTCATAAACTATAGATACATAGATATTTTTGGCTATAAATGGAAAAATAACTCATCCAGATAAATTTGCCCATTTAAGATTAGTGCACAGAAGTTGTGGTTTCTAAGTTTTTATTGCATATCCCCAATTAAAGTTTTAGCCTACCATTTTGGAATTGAAACTGTCTTCCAAATAAAATTTAAAGATAAATTAAATAGGTGTAAACAGTGACTGCTCAATTAAAACTAAAGTTGTGAAACTAAGGTAGGAGTGAAATATAATATTATTACATCATTTTTCTACTTAACATGAGCTGGGGTTTAATTTGTGGAATCTGTAAAATAGCAAAGTTTAGTACAACTAGGCTAATAAAATATACATAAATGGAAATACTGAACCAAAAATAAAATACTAAACCTTTGACTTTGGATTCTTGTGGGGTCACAGTGGTTGAACTCCAAGAACACAAATAAGGCCAAACCAAATCCAAATATACTTTTGGAGTGAGAAATGGGTATGATGTACTTTTGGACTTTAGTAGGTGATTATAACAACTACGTGGCTAAGAAATCTGGCATTTAATCGCAAAATCTGTCTTCTAGTGAATGAAAATATTGCTATAAAAACTGAAAATTTGGAGTTTCAAACTATTTTAGGGGACAACTACAAGTACTACTAGACTAAAAATATTAAATCTAAATTTAAATAGGACTATTTTTACTACTACAAAATGAAAAAGGTCCTACAAGAAAACAAATATTTTATTTTAAGAAATACAATACACAAAGTTTTGCTACATCTTTTTCGAACATGAAATCATCAATTACATAAAAGTAAATTTTACAACTACTAGACTAGAAAAAACTAAGAAAAATTAAAGTTTTCTATTTTTAGGGACAATATAAAGTGCTCACATAATAACCTCCCCTAAACTATTCTCTCAGTGATTGTGTGTTGAGTGTTGTGAATTGTTGTTGGCTGTCTTGTGGAGCTTGTAGCTTTTATAGACGAATGCTGTGAAGCATTCGTCATTGCGTCCATCACGTTGGCACTCTTTTCTTCTTTCGCGTGTTTCAATTTTCTTTGGCTTTCTGACATTTGTTGATTTATGTTTACCTGCAGAGAAGAATACAGAGAGAGAAAGAAAAGATGCTCAAAAAATAATATAAAAAAAACTTTTGATGACAAAACATCACCATCCACTGTTTGGATGGTGATGTTTCTTTGACTTTTTTTTTTTGGTACATGAAGTTTTGGACGTAAGTGTTAAGTGTTTGAGCATATGGGATATAATATGGTGTGGTTACTACTTCTTTCATTCCCTTTATTTCACTTCACTTTTACCTAAACATATAAAGTATGTAAAAACACATAATTACATGCATTTGAGTGACATCACTGTTAAATTATATTAATTCAAATATGCATGTAAAACTAGGGATTTGGGGGAATAAATGAGCATTATGTCTATTATATTGGCACACGAATGTGCAATATTCAATGTTTGTCACACCCCTTAACTAACTTATTGCTAGTCCCTAGCAATGAAGTGAAAAGAGAAATTGTTCTAGAAGTTTTATTAAAGAGTAGGAATAAACTAAGGAAAATAAAATTACCTAACTCACTGTCGCAGGAATCGCGATTGTATTTAGCGTATGCAACAAGCCGTTAAACCCCTAGGTTACCCCTAGTGGACGAGTGTTGTCTCGTGAGGGTTTGCAGTGAATATACCCACAAAATTCTTTTAAATTTTTTTTTTTTTAAATGTAAAAATAAAGTAAAATAAAAATAAAGGTAGATTTTCTCCTTTTACAACAGATAAGGTTAAATTTGACAATAAAATGAAATTCTCAAGTATGTAATAATAATGCAACACATATACTCACAGTTTTGTCAATGGTAGCATTTTTTATACTCTTTAAACTTACAGTGTGTACTTGAAAAGTCAATCAACTGATCTTAATTTCAAAGTTTACATAACTATTAACAGTCATAAAATTTGTAGTTTTAACTCAAATCTCTCTAGGATTTCACTCTTTTAAGGAGAAACTCTCAGAAACCGGTGTAGAGAACATCTCACTTGGTAGGGAAGCAAAGATAGAGGAATTGCTTCCATTTTTTTTTTTTTGATGACTCAATATATAGACATTTGAAGTACAATAAGTCTCTTGAAAGAATACTTAGCATTAGAAGAGCGATCTACCGTGGGGAACATCCTTATCACTTAAATTTAAAAATCAATTTCTTTTAAATCATTAGGACTTTGACTGGTAGGTTAGAAATTAAGATGAGTAGGAGATTTGGGGTGTATTTGTTCTAAGCATGTGATTGGAGTGTTTGCGCCATTCATTCCAACCTCTTCTTTTTCTTCTCCTTTTTATCATTTGTACATTTTTTTTTTTGAAATCAACTCCTTTCTTTCTTTACCACTTCGTGCAACATCATTACAGTCCAATCACATACCTGGATATAGAAGTGAGGTTTGTACTCCCAGGTAGAGCAAGGCATGATTTGGATAGAACTGAGAACAAGGTAATATTAGGTGAAAGGGGGTGCATTTGAAAGAAAAGATGGCCTAAATCATTTTAAAAATAGATTGACTTCGTTCATTTAAGCAATTTAGACGTTCTAATGGTAAATCCTGAACGTTCTCTTCTAATGATCAGTCAAAGAAAAATAATGAGACTTTCAACGAGTGATATGATGAAGAGAATAAAATGAGACTGAAAAGAATAGTAACCCTCATAAAGGAAGATTGGCACAAAAGCTCACATGGGTTAATTAGTTTCCACTACTTGTCTTTAACTGCATAGTTTATGCTTACTCATCCATTTAGATTCAGTAAATATTTTCACACTGTTTCAAAATGTTTAATGTTTAAAGAGTTTCTAGCATTTGAAAATATTAAAACATGTGACAATGTGTTATATGCTATTAACATACCTAAAATAACATTAACGTGTCAAATTTATCTTATATAAAGTAAAAAAAAAAATTCTGAAAAATTACTAAGCGCATCCACTAAGTTGGATACATATATGGTGCAACTAGTATCCTCTGCACCTATACAAAAGAGGCTACGCAATCCGGAGCGTCCAAGCTGTCATGATAGCCCATCCACCTCTAGTAAAAGAGATGGGTCTATAATCACTAGCAAGCTAAAAACATCAGTAAGAGGCTAAGAGATAACTCTGGCTTTACCTAGTTTTTTACTACCTCTAGAGTCATTCACCGCACTAGACATATCTGGTGATCCTAGGATCATGCAAATTACTCCTATCGAACCAGCTAATGAAAGCCAGATGTACACGTAGGATCATTTTAAAGTATGACCTGACTGAAAATTATTGTATGTACAAAAACTAAAAATAAAAATAAAAAGAAATGAGGGATGGGAAAACAAAATTTATTTGGGCATCAAAGGATCCAGTCCTCTTTCTCAACCAAATTTTTCTTTTGTTTTGATTTGAATTGTCTTTTGTAGCAGTAGTAAACTTTAAAAGATGTGTCATTATGAGTAATTAAACCAAGACATTCTTCTCTATAACAATTCAAACACCATCCTAACCTTTTAGCTTTCCTTTTGATGGCATAAAAGCTAGTGCCAGCAAAGGGTTTCTTCTGCTCAGAAACAAGTGAGCGACCCATTAACGTCTGGTCATCGACTAATGGATCCATTTTTTATACTCTCAGCCAACAAGAGAGGTTAGACTCAACTCTCCACTCTTTTCAGCTATCAACTAAGATCTAATTAAAGAGAGCTTAGAGGGGGTGGGTGGGAATTTTATTTAAAAACTAAAAATATTTATATTAAGAAAAATATATACATTCAGAAACTAAAAAGAAAATATATTTTTTTCTTTTTCTCAAACAAAGAACTAGAAAACTACATTTTTTTTAACACACAAAAAGAAAAACTACATAAATTTTTTTTTCTTTTTCTTTTTTTTTTTTTTTTAACAAAGTTTAAGACAATGCATCATTACAATAATAGTAATAAGAAGAATTATGATATAAACTTCAAGCATTATAAAAATTTTGGCTTCTGAGTCATGCATTTTTTTTTTAAAACAGAAAACTAAGAAAAGACAGTTATATTTTTCTCTCTTTTTTTTTTTTTTTAATAAGGGCACCGCAACACTAACATAGCAAGAACTAGGATAATAACAAGATAAAGTTCAAAATCCATAAGACCAATAACTAACGCGTCATCCATTTTTTTTATAAAGAAATGGAAAAATATCACCTGGCTCTTGAAAATCTGATAACCTGGTAGGGCCGTAGATCGAATGGTATTTCCAAGCTTCTGTGGTGAGTGGGTACCTACAACTAATGGATATCATATTTTTGTTAAATAATGGAAAAGAGAGAAAATCAAAATCTAAAATAAAAACTAAAGTCGAATCGGAAAAGGAAAAAAAAAATAGAGAATAAAATCAAAATCAAGCTTTTTTCTGGATCATAGATCTTACCTTTAGTGATCAGTAGAGTGGATATTGATTTTAGATTGAGAAAATTAAAAAAAATGGAAAGAAAATGAGAGAGAATGAGAGATCGGAGTGAGAGTGAGAGAGTTGCAGAGAGTGAGAGAGATCACGGTGGCAAGAGAGAGAGAGAAAAGAGAGGAAGAAGAAAGGAAAAAGAGAGAAAAAGAGAGATGGGGAAAGTTTTGAGGGTTCAAAGCCCTATTTTAAAGTCATTTTCTCTTTTTCAGTGTCTCTCTCTAGAGAAACTAATTTTTTTTTTTTTAACAAAATAAAGATAAAATAAACAAACAGGTGTTAATCGTGAAACCGTCCCCCCCCCCCCAACTAAGTCTGACATTGTCCTCAATGAGTGAGATGAGAAAAAGAAGCTAAGGATAACACCTGTAATAAAAAAAATACACAAAGAAAATATAATAATAATGACACAATTAACTTTTATAAAAAAAAAAGACCAAACTAGGAGTATAGGACTATTAGAACATAAATACTCTGATACACTATGTCCTATACTAATTATATATGATTTAAGATATTAAAGAGTATTATAGTTGGGGTCCTCCAAAGGAATGGACTCCAACTCAGGTTCAAATCCTTCTAAAAATGGTTTTAATCTATGTCCATTAACTTTAAATGTATTTCCATCTTTAGGGTCCTCAATCTCGACAGTTCCATAAGGATAAACATTTTTGACTATATATGGACCAGTCCATCGAGATTTCATTTTTCCTCTAAAAAGATGTAGTCTTGAGTCATATAATAGAACTTTTTGCGCGGGGGTAAATCTTTGCGCAAAAGATTCTTATTATGATACATTTTAGTTCTTGCTTGATGAATTCGGGCATTATCATATGCGTCTTTACGAATTTCTTCAAGCTCACTTAATTGTAATTTTCTTAAAATTCCTCCCTCTTCAATATTACAATTTAAAGTTCTAGTAGCCCAATATGCCTTATGTTCTAATTCTACTGGTAGGTGACAAGCTTTTCCATAGACAAGTCTATATGGAGACATCCCTAAATGGGTCTTATAAGCAATTCTATATGCCCATAAAGCATCTGTTAATTTTGAGGACCAGTCTTTACGATTAGAATCAACAGTTTTTTCGAGAATATGCTTAATTTGCCTATTGGCTAATTCAGCTTGTCCATTTGTTTGTGGATGGTATGCAGTTGACACTTTATGGGTCACTCCATATCTTTTCATTAATTTTTCAAATGGCTTGTTACAGAAATGAGTTCCTTGATCACTTATTATTGCTTTTGGAGTTCCAAATCGAGAAAGTATATTATCTTTTAAAAATACAATAACTGTACGGTGATCATTTTTTCTTGTAGGAATAGCTTCTACCCATTTTGAAACATATTCGACTGCTAATAAAATATATTCATATTAGCAAGATGGAGGAAAAGGTCCCATAAAGTCAATGCCCCAACAATCAAATATTTCAATTGTAATTATAGGGGTCATTGGCATTTGATTTCTTTTCGTAATACTGCCCAACATTTGGCAGCGATTACAAGCCTTACAATATAAATATAAATCTTTAAATAGAGTTGGTCAATATAAACCGCTTTGTAAAATTTTCATGGCAGTTACTCGAGATGAAAAATGTCCTCCACAAAAAGACGAATGACACATGAAAAGTACATTTTCGATTTCTTCATTAGGAACACATTTCCTAATTACCTGATCGGCACAATATTTAAACAGATATGGGTCATCAAAGTAGAAATGCCTAGCAATAGCTAGAAATCTCTTTTTATCTGATGATGACCAATTGCTTGGTATTTTTCCAGTGACTAAATAATTAACAAGATCAGCATACCATGGTAGAGAAGTCACAGAAAATAACTGTTCATCAGGAAAAGAGTCTTGAATAGGTAAGGGTTCACTAGTATTGTCTTCAAAAGTGAGACGGGATAAGTGATCAGCTACCACATTTTCTACTCCTTTTTTGTCTTTAATTATTAAATTAAATTCCTGTAGTAGGAGTATCCACCTAATAAGCCTAGGCTTACTGTCTTTCTTTGAAAGTAGGTATTTAAGAGCTGAGTGGTCAGTAAAACAGACAATAGGGGAACCAATCAAGTATTGCCTAAATTTATTAAGGGCGAATACTACGACTAGCAATTCTTTTTCAGTAGTTGAGTAGTTCATTTGAGCACTATCCAGAGTTCTACTGGCATAGTATATAACTGATGCCTTTTTATCCTTTCTCTGCCCTAGGACAGCTCCAATGGCAAAGTCGCTAGCATCACACATTAATTCAAATTGTAAACTCCAATCAGGAGATTTCATAATAGGTGCAGTAGTGAGATGCTCTTTTAATTGCTCAAAGGAGTTTTGACGTTCTTTAGTCCATTCAAAAGGTGTGTCTTTGGCCAATAATTGACATAAAGGTCTAGAAATAGTACTAAAATTTTTTATGAATCGACGATAAAAACCTGCATGTCCTAAGAATGAACGGATGTCTTTTACAGTCTTGGGAATAGGTAAATTAGCGATAAGATCTATTTTGGCTTTGTCTACCTGTATCCCATTTTCAGAAATAATGTGTCCTAAGACAATATCTTTAGTGACCATAAAATGACATTTTTCCCAATTTAAAACTAAATTTTTTTCTTCACATCTCTGGAGAACTTTTTGAAGATTGCTAAGGCAATCATCATAGGTTTTGCTAAAAATTGAAAAATCATCCATAAAGACTTCTAAATTCTTTTCTACCATATCGCTGAAAATACTTAGCATACACCTTTGAAAAGTCGCAGGTGCGTTGCAAAGACCAAAGGGCATTCGGCGATAGGCGAAAGTTCCAAATGGACATGTGAAAGTAGTTTTTTCCTGATCTTCTGGTGCAATCTCTATTTGATTGTAACCACTATAACCATCTAGAAAACAGTAATACTTATGACCCGCAATTCTTTCTAACATTTGATCCATAAAAGGTAAAGGAAAGTGATCCTTACGAGTCACAGCATTGAGTTTTCTGTAGTCTATGCATACACGCCATCCAGTAGTGACACGAGTGGGAATTAATTCTCCCTTTGAATTCGGAACAACTGTAATTCCTGCTTTCTTCGGCACAACTTGTGTTGGACTTACCCATTTACTATCGGATATTGAATATATAATGCCCATGTCGAGTAGCTTGAGAACTTCCTTCTTAACTACTTCCTGCATAATCGGATTAAGTCTTCTTTGCATTTCTCTTGAGGTTTTAGCATTATCTTCAAGATATATATTGTGAGTGCATATTGAAGGGCTTATTCCTTTTAAATCTGCTATACTCCAACCAATGGCACTTTTATGCTTCTGAAGCATACTAATGAGTTTATTTTCTTGACTAGAGTCTAAAAGAGATGATATTATTACAGGATAAGTATTATTATTATTAAGGAAAGCATATTTAAGCTCTTTAGGGAGTTCTTTTAATTCCAACTGTGGGGTTTGTAAATTAGATGGAAGTGTTAATGTAGTCTTTGGTGGTAAAGGTTCAAAATGTGTGGTCCACATTGCTTCTTGAATAATTTCTTCTGTTGAATCTTCATTAAAACATACTTGACTCATAAGATGTTCTTGTAGATTATTACTGTCTAGCTTCTGAATAGAGTTATTAATAACAGATTCTACTGGATCATTATAACAAGTCAAGTTAAAATATTCTCGTGATAAAGATTCAATAGCATGAACTTCTTCAGTATTCTCATCTTCTTCTTAATGTTGTGGATTAGAGAAAACTTTAATATTTAAAGTCATATTTCCAAATACTACAGTCATCATACCACTACGGATTCGAATAGTGGCATCAATGGTAGCCAAGAAGGGCCTTCCAAAAATGACTGGTATTTGTACATTAGTATCTAATACTGGTTCTGTATCAAGGATGACAAAATCTACTGGAAAAATAAATTTTTTCAACTTTGACAAGAACATCTTCCAAAATTTCTCGCGGATATTTTGTAGATCTATCAGCAAGTTGTAATACCATGCGAGTAGGCTTTAGCTCACCTAATCCAAGTTCATGATAAACAGAATAAGGAAGCAAGTTTACACTAGCTCCTAAGTCAAGGAGTGCGTGGTTAATTTTATAATTTCCAATAATACACGATATTGTTGGTGTACCTGGGTCTTTGAATTTTGTTGGTAAATTATGCTGCACGATAGAATTAATTTCTTCAACAAAGTCAGCAGAATACGCATCCTTTCGTACATTTTGCATACGTTTGACAGTATATAAATCTTTTAAGAATTTTGCATAAGCAGGTACTTGATTAATTGCATCTAAGAGAGGAATATTAATGTGTACTTGTTTAAATAATTCTAAATATTCCTGATTCTTAGTATCTTGGTGTTTTCTTAAACGTTGTGGATAAGGAATTGGAGGAGAATATTCAGGAGTTTCCTCTGTTTCTTTTTCCACTGGTAAGTCAGATGTTTCATTTTCTTGAGAAATTTGTTGTTTTTCATGGGTTTCAACTTCAACTTCATCAGCAATTTTATCTTCATCTATTTCTTCCTCAATTTCTATCATATTATCTTCCTTATTTGTATGCTCAATTTCTTCTAAAGAAGGTGATATTTCTTCTCCAACAGCCTTACCACTTCTTAGTACAGTTATAGCTTTTACTTGTTCATGTTGATTATTACCAGAAGTTGAGGGGTCACCTTGTGGTTGTCCCCTTGGATTAGGTTGTGGTTGGGCAGGAAAAATGCCTTTTCCTTTAGAATCGTGTTGATTATTAATCCTATCCACAGATGTTTGTAGTTTCCCCATGATTTGTATTAATTGTTGCATCATAGACTGTAAAGGCTCTTCTTGCACTTTCTCGTGTGGAGGCACATAAACATTAGAATTTTGCTGTGTATTAAGATATGTATTTTGTGTTTGTTGAAATTGAGGCGGAGGAGGTAAATATTGATTATTTTGAGGAGGTTGATGCTGAGTTTGAAATTGTAGAATACCCTCTTTTGTGTACATATGATTTGGAGGATTTCTCCAGTTAGATTGGTATGAGTTACCATAGGCGTTTTGGGGACCCCTATAATTATTCACAGCGTTTATCTCTGCTGGAGCTGTTTCCTGACAATTTGAACTATTAGGACATTCATTCGCAGAGTGTCCTAAAGTATGACAACTGTCACAAAGTTCTCTTTTCTTCTTAGGTAGATTATTTTTTTCTACTGTTATAGCTTCTACTTTTCGTGCTAATTCTTCATATTTCAGTGTTAATTCATCTTCTGACTGTAATTGGTATAAACTTTTAGCTTTTTCCGTCCTACCAATTTCTTCTTTTTCCCATTGGGAAGCATTTTTGCTAAGCCAATCAAAATATGATTCAGCTTCATCAGCAGTTTTACTCAAAAATTCTCCTTGACACATAGTTTCAACTAATATATTTGATTTTGGTTCTAATCCTTCATAAAAGAAATTAATTAGACGCCATTTTTCAAATCCATGATGTGGACAAGCTAGTAGGAGATTTTTAAAACGTTCCCAAACTTCAGGGAATGGTTCCTTTTCTTTTTGAGTAAAAAGTTTAATTTGACGCATCATGCTATTAGTTAAATTTTTTGGATAGAATTTTTTTAGAAAGGCTTCATTCATATCATGCCATGAAATTATAGATCCAGGACGGAGAGATAAAAGCCAAGCTTTAGCTTTATCTTTTAAAGAAAAAGGAAACAGCTTAAGACGGATTATTTCAATAGGACAACTTTGATCAGAGAACGTACTACAAAATTCTTCAAATTCACGAATATGTAAATAAGCACGTTCTGTCCCCATTCCATGGAAAGTTGGTAAGAGCGGAATCATGCCTTGTCTAAAGTGAAAATTTCCTGTATGTCTAGGTAAAGTGATGCAAGAAGGAGTGATATTTCTTTCTGGGGTAAATAAATCATGTAAAGGACGTTGTTCACGTTCTGGTAAAACAAAGTGTGGTATATTTTCCCCCTGCTCACTATGAGCATCATCAGCGATTGGTCCTTCAATTTCTGCCATTATTCTAGGAAATTGTATACTAGATGATTCACTAGAAATATTAGAATTATGTGGTACTTGATATAAAGCCTCAGTAGTATCTAAGGACATAAGAAGTAAGTGAAAACTAACTGATAATAATATTAATATGATTATTATTATTATTATTATTATTATTAGCTAAGTAAAAAAAATAAAACTCTTTTTTTTTATATATTTTTTATATATTTACTTTTTAGAAGATAGGTTTATATATATATATATATATATAAATGCTTTTTTTTTTTTAGAAGATGCACAAGTACATATATATAAATATATATATTTATATGTTTTTCACAAGGAAATATTATATATATATATATATATAAATTTTTTTTTTCTTATGTTATCATTTAAAAAAAAAAAAAAGAAAACTAGAATATTTATAAAGTAGAATAGTTATATATATAGATATAGATATAATAGGAAAAAATAGTTTTAAACTTAACTTTTTATTCATTTATTTTTTATTAACCGATCCCCGACAACGGCGCCAAAAACTTGACGACATCCTATTGATGCGTTTTCTTATCACACCCAAGTGTAGGTGATCGTACAAGTAATAAAGTTCTGGAAGTCCAGGTCGAGCCCACAGGGAACGGAATAAAATTTTACAAAGTTGAGTAGATAACTATTTTGTCACTAAAAAGAAAATAAAAGATGATGGATTTTTGTGGAGTTTTACTAAACTACTAATTTTTATATTTTTGCAATAAAAGTAATTAAAGCTATTTTTTTCTTAACAGTTTATGGTAAAGATTTTAACAGTGCAAAATAAATTAACTAACATACTAGTAAGAAAAGGAAGAAAAATATATAAAAGCTAAATTTTTGTAAGATAAACTTTTTAGATTTAATAATAGCAAAAGATGGAAATAATACAGATATTTAAGCAAAACTATTATAAAACAGGAAATATTAATTAACTAGGGGGAAATGATTTAAAGGAATTGGGAATATGCAAACCAACACTAGATCCCACAACTTTTGTGCATTTGAAAAGCATTTGGCATTTAAGACTGCAGAGTCATTCTTTATTTAAAAATAAACTTTCACTAGTCAGGGTCATATCAAGTGTGTCAGGTTTGATATAAAACGACGTCGTTTGGTTTAAAGAAAAATAAAAAGGCAATTGGGTAGTAGCCAGGTTCGAACCGTGCCCCGCTGCGGACATGGATTATTCAGCGTCCAGTCCCCACCACTCTGCCACTACACAATTGCCTATCCATTATTGGATAGAAATATATATAAGCACATATTTGAAATATTAACTTTGTCATGTGAGTTGTTTGAGTATGCTAGGATTCTTGTGGGGTCACAGTGGTTGAACTCCAAGAACACAAATAAGGCCAAACCAAATCCAAATATACTTTTGGAGTGAGAAATGGGTATGATGTACTTTTGGACTTTAGTAGGTGATTATAACAACTACGTGGCTAAGAAATCTGACATTTAATTTCAAAATCTGTCTTCTAGTGAATGAAAATATTGCTATAAAAACTGAAAATTTGGAGTTTCAAACTATTTTAGGGGACAACTACAAGTACTACTAGACTAAAAATATTAAATCTAAATTTAAATAGGACTATTTTTACTACTACAAAATGAAAAAGGTCCTACAAGAAAACAAATATTTTATTTTAAGAAATACAATACACAAAGTTTTGCTACATTTTTTTCGAACATGAAATCATCAATTACATAAAAGTAAATTTTACAACTACTAGACTAGAAAAAACTAAGAAAAATTAAAGTTTCCTATTTTTAGAGACAATATAAAGTGCTCACATAATAACCTCCCCTAAACTATTCTCTCAGTGATTGTGTGTTGAGTGTTGTGAATTGTTGTTGGCTGTCTTGTGGAGCTTGTAGCTTTTATAGACGAATGCTGTGAAGCATTCGTCATTGCGTCCGTCACGTTGGCACTCTTTTCTTCTTTCGCGTGTTTCAATCTTCTTTGGCTTTCTGACATTTGTTGATTTATGTTTACATGCAGAGAAGAATACAGAGAGAGAAAGAAAAGATGCACAAAAAATAATATAAAAAAAACTTTTGATGACAAAACATCACTATCCACTGTTTGGATGGTGATGTTTCTTTGACTTTTTTTTTGGTACATGAAGTTTTGGACGTAAGTGTTAAGTGTTTGAGCATATGGGATATAATATGGTGTGGTTATTACTTCTTTCATTCCCTTTATTTCACTTCACTTTTACCTAAACATATAAAGTATGTAAAAACACACAATTACATGCATTTGAGTGACATCACTGTTAAATTATATTAATTCAAATATGCATGTAAAACTAGAGATTTGGGGGAATAAATGAGCATTATGTCTATTATATTGGCACACGAATGTGCAATATTCAATGTTTGTCAGTGAGCAATGATAAACCAAACTTGGGTGAGAAAAAGTACTCTCAAGATTTTACTAATATGTAAGGTAAAGTACTTTTTAAACCCTGCAATTTACACTCGGTGTCAATTTGGTCCCTCTATTTTCAATTTTGCCAATCACATCCTTTAAAATTTTAGAATGGTGCAATGTTGTCGGAACGCTAGTTTCCGTCCAAAAAACTAACGGCATAGGGTCATGCGTATATCCTGTGACCATGTCTAAGGGGTAAATGTGTCATTACACATGTTTCCCCGCCAAAAATGAGCTGCACCTCACCTGATTCATATACAATACAATCAACACATATGTATAAACCCTTTACCTCATTATGAGAAAAACTAGGGCTTAATTTGGAGGGGACAAAGAGGGCCTCATCAAAAGTTGAAGGCTGACTTATGTCAAAGAGAGAGAGAGAGAGGTTGTTGAAATTGGAAGAATGGAAGGTGTGGACTGCTTGACCATTAAAGTATTTACCCACCAAAACTTCAACACAGAGGGGACCACACCATTAAAGTATTTTAACCACCAAAAATTGAACACACAGGGGACCACACCATGAAAGTAATCTACTCTCTCTGTCCCTTTTTTTTGAGTTTTATGTTTCATTTTGGGATGTCCCAAAATTAGTGTCCACTTTCCTAAAATAGTATACAATTTTTACTTGGTTTCCAAAACTACCCTTCCTTGAAATTTACACCAAGAAAAAAACTAAAAAAATTATTGCATTGATTAGTGCAAATTGTGAAAAGTAGGTATATACTTTTTTTGTCCCTTAATAAATTGAGTTACTAAAAGTGGACTCAAAAGAGAAAGTACTATTCAATTGAAAAGTAATCCTAAAGAATTGTTTTTTCTTTGAAAACTGGTAAGAGAGAGCTACATGTAAGGTTGTGAAAGTGACAATACATGAACTATTTGACAAAATAATACTCCTACAAAAAACCAAAAAAATAATACCACATTTTTGCTCATCTTAGAACTACTCACTATTTGCTCACTCTCCTCTCCCATTAATTAATGTAGTGAGATCCAGTATTAAATAAGAATTAATTAATGGTATAATATACTGGGCCCTATTGCATTAGCTAATGAAAGAGAATGGTAAGCAATTTTAAATGAATAAAACTGCACTCTACAAAAAACTTCTGCAAAGAGAAAAAAAAATGGTTCAAAATTCGTTTGCCATAAAAAGGTGCATGGGCCTCCATCGTTTTTGCCGAAGTTCTTAAACTCCATGAGAAACTCATTGTTGAAGCTTTCAACCTTTCAATTTGATAAGCTACTCCATCGAATGCTACATGAACTTCCTTACAACTGTATCGAAGAACCCCTTAGTCGGACTACCTCCTCATCAAACGCAACTTGAAACCTTAACCCTAAGCGACATTCTTTTCACAGTAGACGAGAGAGCTGTGATATTTATTGGGAAAAGATGTGTAATGATATATTTGCCCTTTAGACATGGTCACAGGATATGCACATGACCCCATGGCGTTAGTTTTTTGGACGGAATTAATGTGCGGATAACAGTGCATCGTTCTAAAATTTTAAAGGATGCAATTAACAAAATTGAAAATAGAGGGACCAAATAGACACCAAGTGTAAACTACAGGGTTTAAAATATACTTTACCCTAATATGTATGAGTGCATTTTTGCTCACCTATTTAATGGTAGCTGGATCCTACTGCATTGGCCAATGGGATGCTTGGGGGATCCCACTGCATTGGCCAATGGGATGTTTGGGTTATGCTCACCCAGGGTGAGCAAATGTGAACTCAATATGTATATAGAATGAGTAATTCTAGAACCATAACTTTTTGCTCACAACTTTTTGAGTAATGATACACCCACACTTTCATTCACACCCCCAACCACATTCAGAACATTCTAACCCTTGATTGCCTTTAATTTTGGTGGGTTCCACATGAGTTTCACATAGGATCCACTAGAATCAAGGGACAGGATGTGCTGAATGTGGTTAGGGATGTGGTTGAGGGAGTGGGTATATCATTATTGCAACTTTTTTTTAAGTGTCCAGAAACTAGAAACCTTGCATCCTTTAGGGATATTTTCGGTATACTTGTTGAAAGTTAGGGGCCTTTTTGACAAGAAATATCACATGTCTATAGGCTCAAAGAGTTGTCACTTGTCACTTGTCAGTGAAGGACGTGATATATTGGTGTAAAGTTTGTCCTTGTTGTAAGATTTGCTTGGCATAAAGCCAAAAAGGGAAGGGGCAAGCTGGTAAATGCGCAGAAGTGCTGACCAGTTATAACTGCGTTTTGGCCTTAAGTGCCTTCCCTCCAGCTTTAGCAAATCGTGCCCAAAAGCTGATTTAGCCCAACTGTCTAAAGTAACGATTGGACATCAAAAGCTGTTGTAACGCTTGGCAAACGTCCTGCCAAACAGTCATTTTTGTACAAACAAATGTTACTTACAAAATTTAAAGAGTAATTCTTTGGTGACAACTTTCATACAATTTTCATATAACTTCTTAAAAGATGTGTCTATCTCTCTTGTGTCACTGTGGGGTCCAGTGACATCACATGAGAGAGATAGACACATCTTTTTAGGAGATTGTATGAAAGTTGTATGAAATTTTTTTTTTTTTATAACAAAAATTGTATGAAAATTATCACCTAAGAATTACTCAAATTTAAAATGTGTCTATCTCTTCTTTGTAGACCCCATAATATTAATGGCCCTTATCAATAAAGAGATATGTGTTCATGAATTGTGATTGTGTGATCTGTTTGCATGTGTTAAAAGACTTGCTCACAGTGAACTGCACGTTTTTGGATTCAAAAAATATTCTGTCTATATATATCATCTCTCAAACTCCCTCATCTAACCCAAGCTCTCCATTCCTCTCTCTCTCTCTCACGGGAGCAATACCCAAAAAACCCAACACCGGCACCTCCACCAACCTCTGCCAGCGGCCCAGCGCTCATTCCCGTGGCCTCCGGCCTCGGCGTCGTCTACGCCATCTCCAGACCCAAAGTATACTCTTCTCTCGCTCTCTCCAACTCACAAGCACAAGATTTAGATTTACTAAAAGGTCTCATTAATTAGGTTTTTCTTTCTTTTTTTTTTTTTTTTTTTTTTGTTTTCAATTCTCAATAATGGAACTCCTCCAGGTGATTTATGCTTGCAAGTAAGTTATTATTATTATTTTTTTTTCTTTTTTGCAGTTGTGAAGGAAAGTTATAAATTAAGCATAAATTTGCGTACTTGATTTATGTGTCCCTTGGTAAGGTAGTGACTCCATATCTCTACCTAAACTGTCCCATTAGCTCATATTCAAAATAATGTATCTATACAACATGGCTTCACTCTTTAAAATTTGACATCACTAATGCTGAATGTTTTCTAATTTTTTATGCTTCTAATGTTTGTTTTGGGGCTGCCATTCCAATCAAATGTTTGCTCAGTTTTAGGTATTGGTATTAGTTTTAGGTATTGGTATTAGGCATTAATATTGAGGTATCTTACAAGCTAATAATATTTTATTTTGTGGGTGTGATTTTATTTTGCCCTAAAGTTTCAATTTTGTCAATTTAGTCATTTAAGTTTAGGGACAATGTGGTCCATTCATCTAAATTTCCTGCAAATTTTATTATATATATATATTTTATAATAGGTAATGTGGTGCACACATGACGTATCATTAGAGTTATTATGGTAAATTTTCTTAGAGAAATTAAATATTGCACACGTATATGGCCATATTGAACCTAACTCTGTCAAAAATTGCAAGAAAAATTGACAAATGGATTGTATTGACCATAAACTGAAACTGCAAGAACAAAATTAAACTGCGAAAGACCAAAATGACATCACATCCAAACTACAAGGTTGTAAAGTATAATTACCCTAGTATTTCAGTATGTAACTCACAACAAGGGATGTAATTAAATGATGGGAAATGTGGTTAGGCCTGAAATTTTAGTCATCATTTTCGTTATTGTAGCTGATTTCTCACTCTCCCACCTTTTTTGTTTGTGAAATTATACAGATATGGTGTTAGCAAACAGAATGAGGCATTTAGTACAAATATTTGTGATTTGTTTTAGTCATTATATTTTGATGATAAGATCGATATTGTATGTTGATGTGTGAATATTTGGTAGGGTGTGTGTTGAGCAAACCAAGTTATGTATTTGCAGAATTCAAATTGTAATTGTTATCTCTTTTCAATGCAGGACATTAGAACGACAAAGCTTGCAAACTTGGGTCCTCAACATGGTTGTGTAAGTTCTTTTGTCCTTAGCAAATACTACCCAGAAATTCTTGATTATCACCAATATGAACTATGTATCTTTTTTCTTACATTACAGCAGTAGCCATAGGACCAGTGGATGTTGTGTCTCTATTAATTAGTTCTCTACCACAGCAAGAGATTGATCCCAAGAATAAGTTTGAGTATCATCGTCTTGTGTTCGCAGCTACGTTCTTCGTTGGGTTTATTAGTGTAATATTTAATGTATTGTGGGTTTAATTGGGTCTTGGGTTGTGTATTATGGTGGATTTAATTGAGTGTTAGTTTGCCATTACACTTAATTAGAGGGGTATAAATTAAACTGTTTGGGTTAAAAAGGACCGTTGAAATAGGTTAGCTATAATAGGGAATGGGTTGGAGTAACTAAGTAAAAAATGATTAGCTAAAATGGTTTTTTTTTTTTTTTAGTAATATTTGGGGCACTAACAATTTTACTAACACTCACACCCACACTCTATCTCTCCTAGTGGTACTGTGGGATCCGCAGTGGACTCAAAGTGCCACTAGAAGAGAAATAGAGTGTGAGTTTAGTGGAATTTGTTACTACCCCTAGCATTGTTATTTGTTTATAGTCATTTTAGCAAGAATGGTTAACCATTGTTCTAAATTTTTTTTGGAATTAATAATATTTCTTTTCTCTATTTTAATAATGCAGGTTTGAACTAAGATTTAACTTCAATGGCATGAGTGGAGTTGGAAAAAATGGGTAAATTTATTTTGTTACATTTTTTTCTTGTTTGATTTATTATATGGAATGCCACATTTTTTTAAAATTAACTACTCTACTTCTGACCATCCATATGGCAATTCTTTTGTTCCCCCTTTTCTTACTCGATGCTTTGTTAAATAATTAATACTTGTGGAAGCGTAATTAAATCACAAACCAAGAAACCAACGAACAAGATTGTAGTTGGTTCGGCAAAAGCCTCAAGTCTATAGAACTTCTTGAAACTAACTTTTACTGATTATGGTAAAATCCAAATAGCGAGCTTTACCAGGACCAGCCTTGAGAACTTGGAGGCCCTAGGCAAACATTGAAAGACAATGCCCTTAAGACATGTTGATTTGTGAGTCTTTTTACCCATTTTTTGAGAATTTGGAGGTTTAGTGACTGTAATCCTTGTTGCATATAGTGAATTTTGAACTTCTGGACTTTCCCCTTTGTAATTCCACATGTGTTTGTATTATAACCTTTTGTTGATAGTAAAAGTTCATTTTACTAAAACTACAATCTCACTCCCACATTTTAGAAAAGACCCGCCTAGTGTCACGGCTTGGTATTTTCTCAAACATTTGGTGTGCATCCTATAGGAGAAAGTTCTAGTGTATTTGAGGAGTTGTACATTTAGATGAATCTAGGATTTCTAATATGTTTTTATATCTTGTATATTGTAGACTTCTATAAAGAATTCTAGAAGATTGTAGAGATCTTGTAAATATCTAGATATTTTCTATGAGTATTCTAAATGATTGATGAGGACCGTCTGATTGAAATGCTCTAGATCATCCGTTGTATTCTTAGTTCCCTATAAATAGGTGAGAGCCTCATTTGGTCAAACCATCAAAGAGTTGTAAGTCATTTGAGAGAATGCATACTATTTCTCCCAACTCTCCCTCTCTGCTCCACTTTGAGTGCTACTAAGGCTTACCAGCTGACAATAGTGGTGTATGAGTCGAAGTGCCACGCGGGAAGGTGTTAGAAAATTCTAAGTCCATGACACTAGATTCCACTTAGCGCATAGATATCACGTAGCGCATAAGTCCATTCTTATGAATGCTTAGTGCAAAATCGCGGTGATCAAACTCCACCTGGTGCCTAGGCCAATTTTTAGAACTCTGTGTCACGATAGTTAAATAAGTTTTGATCTTGACAATTGATTACATTAAAATTATTGTTTTCCTTTAAAACAATATGACTTTCAAATAATGACTCTTAAATTGAGGCAGAAGGAATATTCAATAGTACTCTTATGATATAGGAAAGAGTGACACTAGAATTAGACACATCTTATG
Organism: Hydrangea macrophylla; assembly: GCA_033977485.1. Taxonomy (NCBI): domain Eukaryota; kingdom Viridiplantae; phylum Streptophyta; class Magnoliopsida; order Cornales; family Hydrangeaceae; genus Hydrangea; species Hydrangea macrophylla. The sequence goes on along the minus strand of CM066989.1, from coordinate 129,576,368 downwards.
TCTTAAATGTACTGATTGATGTGTGAGATTCTCATTCTATCACTTTGTCAATACTTTTCTTCCTTGCTTTTTAGCAAACCTCTTATTGTATTTTCTGTAATACTTGAATTTTTTCTCGTCTCTATACAGTCCTATCAAAAGGGCATCAAGATATCTCTGCAGGGAAATATTAGAACATAGAGAAACATATAATGAATAGATCATAAAGCCCAATAAGACAGCTTGGGATTTCAAGATAACCAATGGACAAAAGACCTTAATCAAAGGATTTGGGGATGATGGTAGTGAGTTTCTTGGGTGAGTTTATAGATATACTTTTTTTTTTTGGGTTATCTATATGTTTAATTATAACTAAAAGTCATCCAAACAAATAATTTTTGTTTTACTTATAATGGCTTAGTGGTGTTTTAAACGAGCTTCAAAAGGTTCATGAAAGCAATCGATATCATGAAAATTTAGCCAATGACAATTTAGTGGACGACATCAGCGAATTGAATGACAAGCGCATGCTACTTGTTAACTTTACGTGCTTTGAAGGTATTAATATCTTTTAAATTTAAATTTTTTTTAAGCTAAATAAATTCACATATTAAAAGATTTTTTTTTTAATTTTTAAATTTTTGTAGAGACCACAATGAAATATGGAATGAGAAATGATTTTTTCGACTTCAACACTTTGGTTGGAATGATGACATATCACTGCAACACTGCTTACACTCCCGATGTCAGTGGCATACTTAGACATTTCGTGTTAGTATCAGGGTTTGAGAACTTGTACCAAGAAGTTATTAAAGTACCAAATTTAATTGTATTAAGGCTAAATTTAAAATTGTGCATTTTTATTATTACAATTGTAGTTTGTTGATTATTGAAGATTGTTTTTTCTTTAAATAACAAATGATTATTACTATACAGGGAAGATGCCTTCTATATTTACATTGCACTACTGGCAAGCCTGACATGGGATGGAAAGTAAAGATATTATTTTATCAGGAAATTTTGGGAACTGTACTTGAAAAACAGGAATAAATTTGTACATTGTTTGCGTCAGTTGCAAAATTATGATGGCAGGATTTGGTATAGATGTCTATATCTTTTAGATTGGCAGATTAGAATTAACAAAAACAAGGACTTGATTTTGAGAAATGATTTTTTCGACTTTCCGTACTTTGGTTGAAATGATGGCATATCATTGCGACACCGCTTACACTCTCGATATAAGGGGCAGACTTAGACATCCGCTTCAGTATTAGTGTTTGAGAACTTGTACTAACTAGTTATTAAAGTACTGAATTTAATTGTATTGAGGTTAAATGTTAAATTATGCATTTTTCTTGTTACGGTTTGTTGATTGGAGATTTTTTTAGGGACTTTTTGAAGTTTTTTTTTCGTCTTAATAACAAATGGCTTTCATGATACAGGGAAAATGCCTTTTATATCTACAATGCACTGCTGGCATGAGATGGAATGCACATATTATTTTATCAAAGTAATTTTTGACTCCATCCTAAATAAAACTTATTGGGAAAGACTTGGGTTGTAAATTCAAATGATTTTGGACTCAGATCTTAATAAGAGGCCAATTGTTCCTTTAATTATAAAAACCCCTTCATATATTTACACGTACAAGAAATTGATATTTCCAAATTGAGCTGTCTTTGCCTATTTTTGTTTCATACTATTTGATTAATTATGTAAGTCCTTCCACTCAAATTCATTTGTAGTTTCAAAAGGTGGATAGCGTAAACATCGACCACCCCCTTTTATGAGTTTAGTATGTGCATTGACAAAATTTAACTAAACTCACTTGAAGTTCTTATTAGTTTTATGCAAATATAAACCTCAAAGTACGTTAGTGATATTTTGACAAACTTACATATATATATATGTTTTTCAAATCTAAATTTCAAGGTTGGTCAATGATGGTCATCCTTCCAAGGTTTTGTAAGGTTTGTAGTTTCCGGTTTTCAAAAATTTGAAAAGGAGGACTAGATTTTATTTTCTTTTTACAACAATAAAAACAAAAAAAAAATCACTTTTTTTTGGGTACAATCTTATTGTCATTTACAAAAACAAAATCACTTTTTTTCCCTGAAAAATAAAAACTGGAATGATTACAAATTAGCCTTCAATTGTTATTCTTTCAAAAAAATAATAAAACCAACCGAAAACTGCAGCATTATCAAACAGGACTACGTGGAAGAGGCAAAGATTGCGCAGGTTGTGTGACAAGGACATTTTTTCTGAAGAATTAATGATATTTTGTATGAATTAGTGGTCTATAAATAATCCTACAGGAACAAAGTTATTTGGATTAGTTTGACCAGTTCCTTGATTCTGCGCTTTAAGAGTGTCAAGTTCTTCAATCTGAATCTGAAGCCGACTATTAATTTTAATTCAATTTAGGGGAACGAAAGATCTATGTTGCTTCCTTCCTATCAAGCTAAAAAAAATTATTCTGATAGAGTATTATAAGCATGACAGGATTGTAAGTTTGGGCATGTTTGTGCCTCCACAAATTTTGGATGCAATAATTCATGATTTATACAGATTTTTGGTGTGAAAAATTATCATTTGACGTGGTCGATCACTTACAAAAATTGTAGATTTTTTTTTTTAAAAAAGTTGTGCTTAAACTCATACACAATCTATCATCGTAAGGGAACCTAAGAGCGACCACATGTGATAAAATAGAGTGTGGTTCTCTATTTTTCTCAATGAGCTAATTCAAAATAACGTGTTTCTATATTAAAATCATTTACAATGAATGATCTTATTTAAATTAGTGTATGCATAAATAGGCCCACAGTGAATTTCTTCGAATATCTTTCGTATTTGTAGTTTTTAACCCTGATTTTACGTTATTTGGAGCGCTATTGGTGTACTTTGTATCCTTTTATTGCCTTTGAGTACAATGAAAATCTCGACAACTCTTGATATGTAGCCTAAATTTTGTTGAAACGATTAAAATTTGCTGGTGTGCTTTTCTCTCGTTTCTATTTTTGTCTCTCAAATTACGCTAGTTAGTTACCTTATAGAGATTCACAGCGGTGTAGCTTAAAGGGAAAACTAGGGAGCAAAATGATAGAAAAACCTAAGTTTAGCATACCAATAATTTTTTTTTAGGGTTAATTACACGGACCTTCCCTAAGGTTTGGTGAAATTACACAGACCTCCCCTCCATATTGTAAACTTACACAGACCTCCCCTTTAGCATGAATTTACTATTTTACCCATACTTTGTTTACCATTTTACTAAACTACACATGACACCTCTCTCTCTCTCTCTCTCTCTCTCTCTCTCTCTCTCTCTCTCTCTACTGTGTGTGCATATGTATCTATACATAGATATAGATGTATAAGTACATACATACAGTCCGGATCTTAAGTGAACCTTAAAAAACGGACCTAAAAGACGGACAGTGTAAAAAGTGAGAATTTCTCACAAAAAAGTAAGAAGCGTGTAAACAGTGAAATATTTAAGAAGTGAAAAATTCTCACTTTATTGTGAAAAATTTTCACTTTTTACACGGTCCGTCTTTTAGGTCTGTTTTTTAAAGTCCGCTTAAAATCCAGACTGTACATACATAATATATATATATATATATATGAATATGAATTTGTTAAAAAATCAAAATTTTAACCCAAAATTAATTTGTTCCAAAAACTAATTTGTTCCTAAGATTTAAACCCAAAATTAATTTATTCCAAAAACTAATTTTTTTCCCTAAGATTTAAATCCAAAATCAAATTGTTCCAAAAACCTAAGATCTGAACTCAAAATATCAAACCCACCTCAAAGAATATATACAAGTATCTGTGTATATATATATATTCAATGGCAATATGTATACGAATATATATATGTACATATGGTGTGTACGTATGTATATATGAATATATGCATGGTTCGTATATATGGTCTGTATGTATGTATGCATGTACATATATACAGTAGAGAGATATATATATACAAGAGAGAGAGAGAGGGAGAGATAGAGGAGAGGTTTTTTTTTTTAATTTTATAACTAAGGGTATTTTTGGCCAATAATGATACACACACACCCTCAACCACACCCCCAACCACATTCAGCACATCCTGACTCTTGATTCTAGTGGGTCTTATGTGGAACTCATGTGGAATCCACCAGAATTAAGGGCAATCAAAAGTCAGGATGTGCTAAATGTGGTTGGGAGTGTGGATGAGAGTGTGGATGCATCATTACTCATTTTTGGCATTAGCAAATTAAGAAGGGAGGTCTCTGTAAATTTTGCAATCTAGAAGGGAGGTGTGTGTAATGAAAATCCAAACCTGAAGGGAGTCTGTGTAATTTTGCAGTATTGAGAGATCCGTGTAATTCCTCCAAACCTCAGGGGAGGTCCATATAATTTACCCTTTTTTTTTACCATACAAGCAAACAACAATCACTTTGTCAGTAGAGTCACGAGGCGGCAAAGTCAATGACGGCTGTGTTTTTTTTTAATCCTCTCTCTCTCTCTTCAATAGGCAAAGAAAGAAAGAAAAAAGAAAAATATACTTCAAACGACAATCACTTTGCCGAGTCAATGGGAGTCGGTAGTTTCTTTGCCGTCTACTCACTACATCACTGTAAGACTCCAAAACTTGTATTGTAAACTAGTCTAAATTTATCTTACATTTTATAACATCGGACCACTACAGATGCTCTGACAATTAAGAAGCACATATATTCTCACTAGGATACTGAAGCTGAAGCTCATTTAAGTAGCCTGAAAATGTTGAACAAATATGCAATATACGTACCCGTTATGCTATTAAAATTTTATTTTAGTCCTCTATTATAATTGTATCACTTACAGCTTTGATTTACTCAGTTCTAGAGAGATTCCCAATCATTAAAACCCCTTTAATGAACCTTACATCGCTGCCATCGCCGTCAACCGCTCGAGTCGCCGCCAAGTTGTCGTTGCCGTCAACCCCACACCAAGCTTCAACTCCCTTTGCCGGTTTGTTCAGTTCCTCTTCTTCATCATCTTCTTCTATGATCTATCCCTTCTTCTTTTCTCTTCAAATTTTATAGATTTAGATCTTGTAATTGTATCTACAGATTCAATTCTATACACATCATGTTACAAATAGAAAATCCATTGTTGAATTATAGACCTTTGATCAACTCTATGGGGTGTATATATACTTACAGATCTACAAAATTTGTGTGTGTGTATATATATATATATGAATGATTTTGACTTCTTAATATTTTTTGTTTTATCATTCAAAGAGTTTGAAGTATTCAGAATTTCAGATCTAGAACTTTTTTTTTTTTTTTTTACATATAGCAAAACTTTGATTTTAATATTTTTAAGAACAAAACTTTGATTGCCGGTTTCTACCCGAGCCCGAACCGACTCACCCGAGTCTGATGAGTCAGTTTTACCCCACCATTTGGTTGGATAACGAGTGACACATCTAGAACCCGATGGGTTTCGGGTGGATGAGCGGGTTGACCACAAACCCAACTCACCCGACCCGTGGACAACCCTAATTGAGTTTCTACATATGGTCCCTAATTGGTTTGGAATGTGAGGATTCGGCTACTTAAAACAACTTTCAATAAAAATGCAAATGGTACTCAGTCAAAAATCAATGTTGTAACCAGCACACTTGTTGATAACTAAATTTGAGAATTATATCATTTTTTTATTTTCTTTTTTTGTGGTGTAATTTTCATGCCCTATGACTAAGAACTTAATTTTTCCTTTTATTTATTACGCCAATCAAGATATTTTTTGATTTGCTAAATTCAATCACTCAAAAACTTCAAAAAGAGGATAATTAATGTTGTCACAATCTAAAAATAGACAACCTTTTGAAGTCAAAATAAAAAACTCCAACAAGACCATGTTCATGCCAAACTCCATTATTGAACACCATATCCAACACTATTCAAGACAGCTAGCAAAGAAAAGAAGTGAATGGTCAACAATGTCACTCTCAATGTTTATTTATGCTAATCTTCAAACAAATTTATTTTTTATTGATGGACTGATATATGATTAATAGCTTCAAAAAGAAAGAAAAAAAAAAAGCAATATAAAAATAGAATCATCGAATTACCGAGAGAATTTTCATAACAAAAATGATACATACACACCAAACTACACTAAATGACCCACAAGGCTCTCTAAGCAACAAAAAACTCCTGTAGGATCCCCCACCCCACAAAATCAAATCTCTAATATTGGATTTCCCTCCATTCTTCATTTCTTCCCCAAAAATCCCCCAAACCTCTGCGAACACCTTTCCCACCGAAACATATTCGGTCTCGTCGCCCCATAGAAACTGGTCGGAGCTCCCAGTCGTCAGCGGATTTTCGGTGGGTAAGTCCTCTCTCTCTCTCTCTCTCTCTCTCTCTCTCTCTCTCTCATTCTTGCACCGGCTCCTCTCCTCTCCTCTCTCTCTCTATCTCTCTCTCTCTCTTGCAATGTCTCATAATTGGTGTGTGTATGTATCATTTTTGTTGTTTATAATATGCTTTGGGATATTGGTGATGAATATTTATAATTTCTCAAATGATTGATCTTTGAGGATATTTTTCACTCACTTTAACTTGCAATTCCCACTTACAATCTATAACTAGGGGGTAGCATTTTTTTTCAAATGACTGTGAATGGTTGGGACTTTAATGAACATTCTGTTGCTTACAGTACATGAATGAAAATGGTGTGTAAAATTGCTCATACTTTGAACTGAGCTGACATTCTTCAGATTAATTCATTTCCCTTGACAATATAATAGGATTAATGTCCAATTTCGTTAATAGGAGGAACTATCAATACCTCACTCCGGGATAAAGCATTAGCTCGTATGACGGACTATTCAATTAAAATACAGAAATAGTCCCACGACAACAGAATATAGAATTAACAAGAATATTAGCCGAAGAAGGGGATTCTGTGATTTTTCATTTTATTTTCTTTCATACTGTTGAGCTGTTAATGCAATCTCTATATAAATTCGGATAAATTGATGGTTGTATTATATATTGTAGAGAAATGGAAGAAGAAGTTTCACGTGGTTCGGTAAGCATTCATGAGGATATTATCGAAATTGATCATGACAAGGAGCAAATAAGAGACATAGAAAACCAAATAGATGAGTCGAAAAAGGGGATGGAGTTTGATTCTTTGGATGAGCTGATGGTGTTTTATGCAGAATATGCTAGAGACAAAGGTTTTGCTGTGTCTAAAAGAAGCTGTACAAGGAAGGAAGGGGTCGTGAGATATGTGGCATTGCAGTGTACTCGTGGTGGTATGTTAAAGAGTAGATCAACCAACCCATTAAATGTGCGCCCAACCGCAAAACTTGATTGCAAAGCAAAGTTTAGGGCATTCCATTGTCCCAATGGAAAGTGGTCTGTGACATCAGTTGAACTTTCCCATTACCATGAAAAAAGTCCAGGTAAATCTCGATATTTTAAATGCAATCGGTTGCTGCAACCACATGTGAAAAAGAGACTAATGTTGAGTGATAAAGCTGGAATGGATGTAACTTGAAAAACCAAATCACTATTTTCATATGACTACTTGCTCAATTACTTGACACCACCATATTGATGAGGTAATAATTGTCAATTGATTGATGAGAAAACTTTAGAAAGCTATGCAGCCCTTAATGAAAAATTAGCCCACAAGTAAGAAACAGTCCCATAAAATAAAAAATTAGCCCACAAGAGTGAATGAAATAGCCATGGAACTATCAAATGCAACAACCACAACTTTAGAAGCAACATCCCAAATTCTGATGAAGTGTTCAACCACGGGGGTTGCACAACTCTGCAATAGAAAACTCCAATTCAAAGACACCACTATAATGCCCCCAAATCCTTGTGTTTGAGCAAATGAAAATTAAAAAACTCCGAGGCATAGGAACTTGGTAGAAAACAGAACAAACTGACAGCAACCAAAAGCTGAGAAGTAAACTAACCACCTCTTATGAACCTTCATTCCTTTATCTTTAGATGGAGCAATTGATCCATATAATTTTTTTCAAACAAAAAAAAAAAAAAAAACAAACAAACAAAACTAACCACCCCAGAGAACACCACTGAAATAATCTGCAGAAAAAATCCCCAGCTTCAACCAATATGGGTCAAAATCATGAATCACAGAAAAAATGGGTCATCCTTTTTTTTTTTTTTTTTTTGCAGGGATGGCCATTTTTTATTCTTCTTCCCAACAATCAGTGAGAAATCATAGAGGAGAGAGAGAGGGAGAAGTTTGTACAAGATTCCGGAGCCGGCGCCGACGAAGAGAGAGAAAGAGAGGAGAGGAGCCGGTTCAAGACTGAGAGAGAGAGAGAGAGAGAGAGAGAGAGAGAGAGGACTTACTAGGGGTGTAAGAAAAAACCGCGGACCGCAAACCGACAAAACCGAAAATCGATTGGTCGGTTTTCTAAATACATGTACAAGCTAAAACTGACCGCAAAACCGACCGAACTCCTAAAAAACCAACTGATCGACCGATTTACACCTCTATTGGTCGGTTTTTATACACCAAAAAAACCAAAAAAAAAACCGACCGACCGACCGATTTACACCCCCAGGACTTACCAACCGAAGGTCCACCGACGACTGGGAGATCCGACCAGTTTCTATGGGGGTGACGGGACCAATCTGTTTCGGTGGGAAGGGGGTTCGCAGAGGTTTGGGGGATTTTTGGGGAAGAAATGAATAATGGTGGAAAAATCAATATTATGAATTTTAGTTTGAGGGGTGATGGGCCCCAATGGAATTTTTTTTTGTCTTAGAGACCCCTGTTGGTTATTTAGTACTTATGTAGTTTGGTGTGTGTATGTATCATTTTGTTGTCATAAAATAAGTAATGTTTAGGTAATCATTGTATCTATACTCATAATATCTTGTTGAATTATTAATATTGAAATTAAAATGATTATAATCACGTGCCTATACATACTCTGTCATTCTCAGTTGTTTTTTTTTAAGAAAAACCCACCAGCTAAACATGCCTCCTAACCCATAAACCTTATTAAGCCCGCCACCACCACTTAGATATTCTAACACACACATACATATATATATATATATATATGAGAATGCTAAGTTGCTAACATACTTTGCATCTAAGGATAGGTTTTAAATACACCCATGCCACCTTAATAACATGATACAACTAGTCTTCAACCTATATATGATGTATCTAGGTGCATGGGTGTAGAGATTAAGTAATATTAATGTGGTGTATATAGCTGCTCCCTGTCAAAGTGTGAGCAAATTTTTTTAGGCCAAAAATATATATATATATATATATATTTCTTGCCACCTATAATCTTACAAATGAGTTTGAATAAAATTTCATTGATACCCTCACGGTAAAATTCTCTATGGCTCTCATTTGAGTCATTTTAATGTGGGATGAGGCTTTTCTTGTCTGTTTAGATTTGAAAACAATGTTGTACTGTTTGCTTAACCATGTATGAGTTATTAAAATGAATTATACCCTTAGCTTTAATTTATTTTGGAATTAAAAACAGTGAAATGTATGATATATCTGAATCCACTGAACTGTACTGTTTTGTATGGTGTCACGCAAAGGACACGTTGTGCAGATGAATCAGACGTGAAGTCTAATCAATTTCAAACTTTGTCCACACCAACCCCCAATATAATATACTAGGTATTGCCCGGATAAAAAAAATAGGTTTTCTAAATCTAAAACGTGCAGTAAATTCTGGTTTTAACTCTAAAACTGCATAACTTGTAATGAAACTGTTGTAAGGGGAAAAAAATTCGACATAGTCTCCCCTTGATTTTCAACATTAGACACAGTTAATATACATTTTATTGGCTGTCAGACCATAAACAATAATTTTACATCAACTAATATTCAACTACAATTTATTTGAATAAATATTTAGGAAATATCACAAAAAAATTTAAGAAAAAATATTCCAAAATTAGAGTGACTTCCTTCCCAACTTCATATCTACCAGTCGATCTATTGTCCCTCTTTTCTTTGTTTCCATGCCTGCACACTCAGTTTCAGTGGGGATATCTGTTGTGAACCCCTAAAGAAATCTTCCCTTTTTTGGGAGTTAAAATTGTTACCATTCCCCCAAAGAAAAAGTAAAAAATACAACAAAAAAAAACATAATAGAAGAGTAAAATTTAGGGAGTAATTTTTGGAGATTGTGATCTGGTTAGAGATTCCATTACACATGGTAACCCAGTTCATGGTTTTATATCATGAAGCAAATAATAATAAGCTCACAACATATTAGACAACATGATTTTGTTACCTAAAGCTCGGAAAAGGGTACCAATTTTCACTTCTAGTTTCAGTACGACTATACAAAGCAGCCCTATTTTCTGGTCTAATCTCCTCCAAATGTTTCCCTTACTTTTTCAGAAAGGGATTGCATGTTCGGGTTTTATCCATAAAGCTTAGGTAAAAGCCAATGTTATACATGAAAAAAGAAATCCAAAAGGCTGGAATAAAGGGCATAAGGGGCAGCTTGGGTATACCAAAAACACATATCAAAAATGCATATAAATGGTTTATAGATAAAGGTAGACAAAAAGAAAATCAGGTGGGATCTTTGTTACTCTATTAAGGGGATGAAAATTTAGCAAACATTAACTTGAAGTTAAGAAAAACATTTCAGCAACACAGGGGCTGCTTGTGAAAGATTGAAGTGCATTTAAGTAAACATTTCAGCTCAAATATCACATTCATAGTAATACTGCCAAACCTACACCAAATCAGCTTAATAGAGAGAGAGAGAGAGAGAGAGAGAGAGAGAGAGAGAGAGAGAGAGAGATTAACAGCTCCAAAGACGAAATGATGAAGGAGAGAGGCATAAGGGTACCTCCAAGATTCCTCCTAATTCCATAATAGCCCAAATCTAAAAAGAAAACAAAGTAGGTAGCTCCATTGAACCTGCCAATATCAACTGCGAAGACCGGGTTTTAATAGTAAATATAGAACTTTCGAGATCCACCATGGTGATAACTGATAAACCACTATGGATGATACCAATAACAGATTACCATAAGACAATTTTTATTTCTAAGCAAGAAAGACAAAAGCACTATGATATCTTTTGGTTTTGCACGTATGTAGTCTTATGTTTTGCACTATGTGGTAGTGATTTTCAAAAGGAAAAAATCTCTTTAAATAGAAAGATTAAAAACATGCCTACAAATGACATTGAAAGGAAAGAGCTTGGGGATACAAAAACCCAGTAAGGAAAATGGAGAACCGTCTACCTTAGCATACCTGGATTTCAAGGTAAATGCTGAAAGTGTTGATATCGCAGATAACTTAAGAATGTACCTGGAAATATAGACTTTGGTTAAGTCCCCCAAATTTTTTATACGACCTTTGCTTTCTATGTTGATTCTCATGCACATTAGTAACAAAAATAAAAATTGAAGTCGAATAACAATAACTAAAGTTCAAAACTGCAAATCAAAACTATTTCAGGTTCATGACATATACCACACCAAAACAGCAAAATAACGGATCAATTACTCTCGCAATAAGACTCATACCACTTCCTGAAATTGGCCATAAGGGACGTAATCTCTTGCAAAAAATCGTGAAAAGCCCCTACACAAAAATTTATAAGTACGCTTAAAAAAATACACAAAGAGCAAGTTTAGAGGCTCAAATCGTAAGCAGATAGTGAAAAGATAGCTTACCAGCTAAATTTACGTATGTCATACATTTATTGGAACCACCTAAACCTTTTCTGTAAATATTCACAGACCTGATTAGGGGCTAATTGGGGCAGAGGTAGAATCTCACTTACAACCCCCTTTCTCATCCCCACCCAAAGAAAAAGAAGACGACAAACACAGATGAAGCTACTGAAAATTAACAAACTATGCCAACCCCTCCCTCTAAAAACACTAAGCAAACACTAAGCAATAAAGGGATGAAAATGAACAAACTTTGACTCCTGATGTTGAGGAAGAAAATAAAAGAAAAGAGGAACTATTACCCTCATGTTATAGCTGACACAGAAAATATAATTTTTTTTTCAAAACATAATTTCAACTCAAGAAAACCCAAAACTAAAGGTCTCTTTTAAATTGCAGCACAGAAACAGAAACAATCTGTTTAGGTGAAGAAAAAAAAGAGAAAAGTAAAAGTGCATTGATTAAGCCCTATTTGGCTGCCATCGAAGCGCACGAAAAGAAACAATACTGCTTTGCTTTTGATAATGGATACTCATTATGGGGGCCAAAAAAATGGAATTTTTTTTCCTTCTAAAACATCAAAAGAAAAAGAATATCGAAAATAATCAAAAAGGAATATTTTGTTTTTTTACAACATAAAAGTTTTTTTTTTTTGAAAAGCTAGTAGAGTCAGGGTTCTTTCAAAATTCAAACTCTAAAGAACCAAAAATAAATAAAAGGGTTTTTCGAAAATCTATTTTTCAAAAAAGGGGTTTTGGAGGAACTAAGAACACAAATTAAAAAAAATCACAGATTTGATAATGAACACAAATTAAAAAAAAAAATCACATATTTTTTTTTTCTAAAACATCAAATCAAGGGGTTTTTGGAGGAACTAAGAACACAAATTAAACATCTATTTTTCAAAAAAGGGGTTTTTGGAGGAACTAAGAAAAAAAAAAAAAAATTCACAGATGGGGAGAGAGGGTTGAGGAAGAAAAATCTTGATTACCTGAGAAACCATAGTGATTACCTGAGGAAGGAAAAAAAAACACAACAAAAAACCCATGAGCTCAAAGATCAATGAATCAATAACAAAAAAAATGATGTTTAAGAGAGAGGGAGAGAGAGATTGAGAGACAGAGAAAGAGGGCTTTCACTATTAGGAAAAAAAAATTTACTACTTAAGACTCTACCCAAAACCGAGAGAGAGAGAGAGAGAGAGAGAGAGAGAGGGAGGGGGGGGGGGGGGGGGGGGGGTTCCGGTGGTGGCCAGCTGGTGGCAGCGGTTTGGTGGTGGCGACCTGGTGGGGTTGAGAGAAGCTTGAGAGAGAGAGAGAGAGCGAGAGAGAGAGAGCGAGCGAGAGAGAGATTGAGAGACTGTGAGGTTGAGAGAGAGAGGGAGGAGGGGTGTGTGAAATGTGAGAGGGGTGGGTATTTTTTTGTTAGTTCCCGGTTCCATTAAGTGAGAGGTGTTTGCCATTTTTTTTTTTGAATTTTGAAGTCAAGTAAATCTCAACCGTTGATTGCCTGTAATGGCTGGCAAATCCTAGCCCCTCTCTGTCTTTGCCTCGGTTGAAGACAAACACATTCCTAATTTATTATATAGATGATTCAGTTTTCTCCTACCAAAACGCCATATTGAGTGGGAGCATTTTTGTTCACTCAAAAATGATCACACTTTATTTAATCAAGTTTTTACTTAGTGACATGTGTTCTATTATAATAATTATGCTAATGCTACAGGAGCAAATGAGAATGAAAAGGAATGTATGTATGTCATCCAATTAGAGGTCTAAGATCATCTCCAATGCAACTGCTATCCTATATTTGGCATGGTTTTTGGCATAATTGAGCTCCAATGCAATGTCAAATGAGCTGCCAAAATATAGCATTGCCAAACAAACTCTCAAATATAGCAGGCCAAATAGAAGCTGTCAAACAAGCTGCTATCCCCAACGGTCATATTTTGGGTTTGAAAAAAATGATTTGGCTGGGCTGTTGGTTGTAGAACCCAACGGCCATAAGTGTTTTTTTTTTTTTTTTAAAAGTTGGCTGGGCTGTGGCTGTAGAACTCAATGGCTATAACTCTCAATTAGTTTATAAATATGCTCATTTTTACACCCAAATTGTATTGTGCTCAATTTATTTTTGGTCAAAAATATTGTACAATAATCTTTTACAAGAAAATAGAAGACACTCAACAATCAACAAGGCGGGAGAAGTCATTTACGGCGGGCCAAGATGTAGCAATTTGTCATACTTGATTGAGCATAACTCAAGATCCAATTGTTGGTAACTCGCAGAAATGGTAGTTGTGCCAAAAAAAAAATAGCATTTAGCATTGGAGCAGAAATGTCAAATTATAGTATTTGACACTGTAGCAATACTAAAAAATAGCATTGGTATGGAAGATATAGCATTTAGCATTGGAAATTATCTAAGTGAGCATTTTTAGGTGAGCAAAAATGCTTTCTATAACTATTAACTCTAAGAAGAGACGAAGAGAGAGAGAGAGAGAGAGAGAGAGAGAGAGAGAGAGAGGAAAGGGGAAGGCAGAAATTAATATTTCGACTTCACAGGGCGACGCCGGCAAGAAGAGGGACGGTGAGGCATAGGCGACGGTGGGGCTATGGTGACAGCTAGGTGAGGCAGTGTTCACTAATTGTGAAACTATTTCAACATTTTTTTTAATTAAAATTAAGTGGATTACCGCGACATGTGTTTAGAACCCTTTAAAATACACAATTTGAAAAAACATTGCATTACTCATTCGAAATTTAATCTGGTCAAATATTTGACTGGTTGGTGAGGAAAAATTTGTTGAGAATTGGTACCAAAAACATTACTTTAATTTTTGTCCAGATTTTCCTTTGGGTATAACACATCACTTTTTGACTGGTTGGTGTGAGAAAAAGTTTGTTAAAAAGATTTTGTCACTTGAAAATTTTGAGATGAGTAGTGAAAATTTATGTACGGTGGGTGACTTCCTGGCGTCTGTAATTTTTTTGAATCTTTGAAGGGAAAAAAAAAGGAAAAAAGAAAAGAGAAAGAAAATAAGAAAACAATGAAAAAAAATAGAGTAAAGCCCCTGGTTTTTGCTTTTTTTTCATCTTAATTAATAATGCTAATCAGCCTCTTACTTTGCCCCAAACATATCTTGTGCTTCTTTCACTCTCTTGATTTATTATTCCTGTCTAGATTTAAATGAGGAAAATGGGACAAGCTAGATATTCATTTATCACTAGTTAAGAGCCCGTGCCATTGCACGGGGTATTTATAAACAGAAATTCAAGGTTTAACTGATAATTATATGGAGTACAGAAAAGGATAATATATAAATTTACTGGTAAGTAGAACCAAATTAAACTAATTGACAGGAACATGAAAAAATCTAATTGCAGATGTTTGTTATAAGCCATAATCTGTCAATTCTTCTTTTAGCCTGCAATTGGAACAAAACTTACATTTAGAAACATAGTAAATTTGAAATCCTTGAACCAAATCCCCACCAAATTCACTTTTACTCAAATCTCATAACAAATTCATATCTTATACTCAAATGCATAGAAATAATAAACTCACATCCGTCAAAATACCAAATAAAAAAAAAAAAAAAAAAAGAAGAAGACAAAACAGCTATGGCACGTGCGTCACACGTGCAGGACCCTAGTAGATATATACATATAAACGTGGAACAAAAAAAAAAAAAAAGCCTAACCCCCTTATATCTTTGTCTTCGGCCGCAGCCTCCCCTCTGTCACTCTCTGTCTTGTTTTTCAAACACGGGCTGGTTCGACCGGTTAGGAGTCTGGTTCGGTTTGCACCGGTAACCGCCATTTACTGTACAACCCGGAAAACCCGCCGGATTAACAGGTTGAATTGAAAAACCGGTAGCGGTTTTCAATACAAACCGGGTCCAAAAATTTTTAGCGGGGTAAAGCAAATTTTTTTTTTGGGTCTTTTAACTTTTTAAGTTTTATCTTTTATTACTTACTCCCTCCGTCCTTTTTTTTTAGTCTTATATTCCATTTTGGGATGTCCCAAAATTAGTGTCCACTTTCCTAAATTGGTACTCCCTCCGTCCCATATTGAGAGTCTCTTTTGGGAATCCTAACTTATTAAGGGGACAACCTTGATTTTGGTAAGACTTTCAACTTTCTAATATTGTCATTTTTGAAATTCAAAACTATAGTGTCATATCAAAAAAAAAAAGAGGGAAGAGTTGAACATAATAAAGGGCAAATTTGAAAAGTGTATTAAAGTACTTTGACTTTTTAAGGAGGACTCTTAAAATGGGACAACAAAAAATTGCATCAAGGACTCTTAATATGGGACAGAGGGAGTATATATATATTTTAATTACTTTCCAAAACTACCCTTCCTTGAAATCTACACCAAGACAAAACTAAAAAAATTATTGTAATGATTAGGGTCAATTGTGAAAAGTAGGTATAGAATCTTTTTGTCCCTTTAATAAGTTGAGTTCCCAAAGGTGAACTCCAAAAAGGAACGGAGGGAGTATTAGTTATTATAATTTATTAGTTATTAGGAGTAATACTGTACTTATTAGTTAGTTTAGGTCATGAGGTCATCTCATTCTCAAATCTCAATTTCTCATCTAAACAGACTCATCTCTCCCAACTCTTTCTCTCTCATCCATCTCTTGAATCTCTTCCACTCTCCAGATCTGAAGAGTCCAGACCTTAAGAGTCCAAGACTCAAGACTCAAGAGTCAAGAGTGAAGAGGACTCTAGATCGGGCCACGCCGGAGCCGCCTGCCACCCTCCCGTGGCCACGCCGGAGCCGGAGCTGTCGCCTGGACCATCGCTGGACCTGCGCCGCCTGGAGCCGCTGCCCGCCGCCGCTTGCTGCCTTTTCCGATCTACAATTTTTTAGAAGGTAATGTTGATCTCTAACTATTTTAAGTTTTACATTTTAAATTTAGTATTTGTGAGTGATTTCTTTAATTTAGTTTATTTTTCTTCCATGTCTTTGTTGTTGAACCTCAAGGCAAAAGGTTAATGCAAATTGTGCTATTGTAATTTGTAAGTTTTAATGCGAATTGGCTTTGCGATACCCAAAAGGTTGATGTGATCAAAAAATTGAAATCAACATAACAAATTTCCTTAATAATGCTATGATGTTCTTAGCTTACAGTGCTTTGATTAGTCCAACTCTTACCTAAAAGATCATTTGTAGGGACCGCCCTTCACATGCCTACTGACCGAACTAACACAACCCCAGCCATAAAGCTAAAGAAAATTAAATCCATCATCAGTCTCACATCATTAGGATTTTGTAATCAGTTGTTCATCACTTGGTTGGAATGGATATATATATATATATATATATTTATATTTATATATATGGTATGTATACTTGAGGTGCATGTTCTCATTTAAAATAAAATTGTTATGTTGTGGGAAATTTTTATGAAGTTGGCTTTGTGTAAGTTTATTCAAGGATGGAGATACTTCAACTTGGATAATTGTTAGAATTTTTTTTTTTTTTTTTGGTAATCGGGGGTGTCCGGGCCAGCTTGTGCGCACCTCGACTAATCCCCGAGGCCTGGAGGCGCCGGGTGAATACTCCAGTGGTCACGCTCCCCATGACTCGAACACTAAACCTCTTGGGTAGTACACCCAAGAAGCTTACCACTCGGCCACAAGGGACTTGGTTGATAATTGTTAGATGATAGTAGTGGTTTGATCAGCCACATAATAGTAAGAGTACGTTATGCTCCGCTTAGACGCTCAAAGCTGGTTTCCAATCGCAATTATAGATGCCTTGGCAAAGCTGTGATATCAATTGCAATCCCAAAATTTGTCATTCATTGGTGCCAGTCAATAACACTTTTTTTTGGTAATAACACTTCTTCTTTTTTTTTTTTTTGGTGAAAGGAACTGCAAACACTACAGGTTTTTTTGCCAAACAGATCCTTAAACGTAGGTGTTTGATCTATCATTGAACTAAGTATTTAATTGGTACCCTCCCCCCCCAAAAAAAGAAAAAAAAAAAAAAAAAAAAAAAAGAGTTCAAAAGTATTAAATGCAAGAAAGTTGTGGACTACTGTGGTTTTAATCAAATTGAACTTATCCAAAGTGAAGTCTGTTTGGGAGGCGAAAGGTAGGGTGCAATAAGGTCAAACCTAGGTATCCAAAAAAGAGAAAAGAGTAGTACTGTAGTTAAAGATCAAGAAAAAAGAATGTTAATTAAGATCCCTATACGTACGCCTTTAATTTGTTTATTTTTCTTTGGTGTGGATTTGATTTCTCTAGTTAATGCTGCGTCTATTAGTATTAGCTTATATTTCCACCATCCAACTCCTTGAATCACAACTATCTCTGTATTCATATTTGTATACATTTAATTATGTCTACGTTTGTATAGATAGTGAGGAGATGGTGGGGGTGGTTTAGTGTAAGGTGTGGAAGTATGAAGACAGTTGCGTATTGGATACCCACTTAGTTAAAAAGGCAGTAGGTGTTGAGAGAGATGCCACATTTGGTCCAATGATAGTCGTCCTCACGTAGTCTTAATATGTGGATATATACATATATATGTTATATGTGTACATACCTTTTGTCTATCTATGTCTATACATATATATTATTTACACATGTCTCGAATTTGTGTCGTGTGGTCATGTTCATAGATGAGAGGAAGCACATGGTAGTCAAGTACATTCATGTGCTACCTTTTAGTTATAGATCTATCATATATAGCAATATTTATATGTGAAAAGTGGGGGTTTTCAGAGATTGTCACATAACCTTTCCAATTAATCAGTGGCACAGGCCAATTCCAATAATGAAGCAGTATAAGGACACATTGAAGATGTCAAATACATTGCCAATTTTGAATGCTCGTATAAATACATTAACAACCAAGCATTCTTGAAAAAATATATGAAACTGTGGGATATTAATTTTTTTTGTCTTTCTTAACTCTATAAATTACACAAAATTTGTAGAGCAATAATGGGAAAATCTAGGAAATAGTTTTTGTACTTTCTTGACATTGGAAAAACAACAAAAGCAAGACTTCTATTCATTAAAACAAAAAAAAACTGAAATTGTGTGAAAATACATCTTTATCTTTATAAACCTGACAATGGTATCACATTAATCCTTCTCTATTTTATATTTCCAGTGCAACTCTCTCAGAAAATTGCGGCTCCAATTTTGGTGTTCAAATGTGAATTGACTCGTTCAAAGTGAGGCCCAGATTTGTTGAAAACTCAAGGTACTTCTCTAACCATTTCATATGCATAATTTTCTTTTATCAGTGTGTATTTGTTTTATCAGATTATGTTATCTGCATCACCACTAATTAGAACCTACTTTTGGACCAAGAATGCAAAAGGGAATAGTTAATTTGTATCAACTTTTTTTTTGGGGAATCCTATCTACACCCACCTATACGTATGTATGCTAGTTATTCATTGGAAATTGTCTTAGAAATGTTGGTTTTGTTCTTGAGTTAGCGGGTATGTTGGCAAATATTCCATACATTAGCTATTGTCCTTGCATGTAACATTTTTTTGAAAAAGTTCTTTGTTTAAATTTTCTCATATGTATCCCTTCTCTTCTTAGTTTTAGTGTTACATTTTGTGTTTATATATATATATGTATATTTTATTTATGCGTTATCTAGAAATCTACATATTATTTCACCCTAGTATAGACCAAAAATATATACATTCTAAATTGGATAACAAAATAAGAATACATCATCATAGTATTAATTAACATTGCATAATCAATGCATATAAAAATTTAAAACTACTTACCTGGTGATGCAAGGTGGAGATAGAGACTTCCAAAAGTGAGGTGAAGTGAAGGCCTGAAAATACGAAGTTGTTTTAATATATTTTTAAACCTAAGGGAAAAAATAACTTGAAAATGAAAATCAGCCCAAGATTGAACTCTTGTTGGATTTATAGCCTAAAAAGTAAGAGCAATGCAAGGTACAACCGTTTGGGATGCAAATTTGGCCCTTTCTAATTTGATACTCATCCATTATTTTACAAAATTATAAATCTCAATTATTTAGCAATACTATTATCATGTTTAAGATTTTATATACAATAACATGTGATGTAATATGTCAACACATACACACATATACCCATACACAAAAGCACAGGAATCACTTAGAGGTTACCGTGGTTTTAATATATTTTTAAACCTAAGGGAAAAAATAACTTGAAAATGAAAATCAGCCCAAGATTGAACTCTATGTTGGATTTATAGCCTAAAAAGTAAGAGCAATGCAAGGTACAACCGTTTGGGATGCAAATTTGGCCCTTTCTAATTTGATACTCATCCATTATTTTACAAAATTATAAATCTCAATTATTTAGCAATACTATTATCATGTTTAAGATTTTAAGATTTTATATACAATAACATATGATGTAATATGCCAACACATACACACATATACCCATACACAAAAGCACAGGAATCATTTAGAGGTTACCGTGATTCCTACAGAAATAGATGGACACTGCAGTGAAGAAGGGTGCAGATGAAGCAACAGATGCACACTGCAGTACAGATGAAGCTGCAGAGGCGTGAGGTTAGAGAGAGAGAGAGAGATGACTGATTTTTATATTTTGATGAGTTTTATATTTTGATCTCTGAATAAATAAATCACCACTATGTATCCGGGGTTGATTGTGTAACTGAAGTGGAAGGAGAAATATATGGCTTGATTTTTTCCTCCTCCTTTTGTTATATATCTATATGTCTATATATGGTTATATGATATTGTAAGTTTTGATAAGTTCTGATATGTTATTGTAATGGTTTTCCTGTGATTGGGTTCTCTTGTATATAATGGAATAATAAAATATCAGGGTGTGGGCTGGAGACAGAGAAAGAGGTTGTGTGTGTGTGTGTGTGTGTGTGTGAGAGAGAGAGAGAGAGAGAGAGAGAGAGAGAGAGAGAGAGAGAGAGGTATTGGCTGTGTGAAAAGTGCTAAAATTGTGGCTAATTGTTGACTTGTTGCAGCATTAAGTTTGGGAAGTGTAAATTTTGAGTCTAAAATACAGGCAGCTCATTCAAATATCACCTGGGTCTAAATATAATATAGGCAGCTCATTAGAATGCCACGTGGTAAAACCAAGAAACTCTGTTTTCATATATATATATTAGATAATTGTCATGCCTAATACTTCTTTGGCTGAGTTTTGTTCATTTGATTTTACATAACTCAAATGTCTTGCTCTTTTTAGTGGTGGTTAGTAACTTTCTCAAGAGTACAGTTTTGGTTTTTTTTTTAGAAATATAAGGTTTGGTCCCTATTTTGGACCATTAATAGGAATTGATCATAGTCATATTGCATGTATAGTAATTAGTCCCTGATTTTGGAGGGTAATTAATATTTAGTCCCTTTTTTCAATTTGATAGAGATTTTATGGACTAATATGTCCTTCGTTACATACATACATACATACATATATATGTGTGAGAAAATAAATTTCTCACTTTGTACACGCTTCTCATTTTTTTGTGAGAAATTCTCACTTTTTACACAGTCCGTTTTTTTAAGATCCAGACTATATATATAGTAATAAAGATATATATAGTAATAAAGACTTAAATTTAGGGGTTTTAAATTTAAACTCCAAACAACTATCTATATATAAATATATATAGAGAGAGAAATAGGAACTCCACAGATTTTATGTATCTCTCTTTCCAATTCTCTCAATCTCTCTCACTCTCTCTCTCTCTAAAATACAATCACACAAAAGGATTATACTCATCATCATCATCATCATCGTTGAGATGAAGTTTGGGATTTCCGATGCATATTGAAGCAGCCATACCCGATTAGAGGGATAAATTTCTCTATTACAAACCATTAAAGAAGCTCCTCAATCACTTTCCGGTGGCCACTACCAATCATCCTTACCTTTTGATTGATGTCGATGCCGTCATCGGAGTTGACGATTTAGAGAGTTACATGCCATCTTTGGAGGCTCTACAGGATTGGTAACAATTTGTGTTGTGAATGAGAACAAGAAACTTGAGGGCCAGAGTTCTCGACACAGATTGATGCAAGAAAGAGAATCACAGATAAAAAATTCGAGAGAAGCACAGCCTGGAGTTCTGGTATAGAGAGATAAGTGAGAATTTCTCTTCGAAAAGTGAGAATTTCTCACCTAAAAATGAGAAATTTGTATTAAAAAGTGAGAAATTTATTTTTATTTTGTGAGAAATTACTTGTCATATCAATTTAAAAGGTGTGAATTTATTTATCATTTTTTTGGAATTCTTCTCGAAAATTGTTAATTGTTGATAAATTTCTCATCAAATCCTCTCTATGTGTATGCTTATTTTTGTTTTAAAAAGTGGGTTATTCTACCCTTTTAGTATGAGTGAGAAATTTTTCATTATTATACACATTAAAATATGAAATTCTCACTATTTTCAATACTTAGTTAATATAGTGAGCAATTTCACATTATTTTAGTGCACTCTCATTGATAATTTTCTCAGTTTTTAAGTATTAAGTTCTGAATACGTAGTGCGAATTTATCAAGAGTTTGTGAGAAATTTCTTGGTGATGGTAGATTTTATATGGAGATATTTTCTCAGTTTTTAGCTATATATGGTAACTGATTTATCATATATAAATTAGTTTATATATGTACATGTATGAATTGTGGAGTAAATGATGATAAATCAGTTACCATATATAGTTATACATATATATACATTTCTATAAAAATAATATAGGGGTATTTTAGTCTTCAAATTAGGCAAGGGACTAATTTCTATAGGACATATTTCTAGTTAGATGCATATATTAGGACTATATATTAAATTACCTTTTTTTTTTTTTGTTACTTTTTATGACCTAATTGAGGGGAACACTTTCTTAATTTTTGTCTTCGGATATTTCTTAATTGGTTTGGCTGAAATAGAAGCTTTCAAATGTCTTTATTGAAAAAGATTTTCAGGTGGGTGTTATGCCTTTTCAGTATCCATACAGGCTATTTCGATTCTCAATAATAATGGAACTCCTCCAGGTTATTTATTCTTACAAAGTCATTTTTTCTTTTTCTTTTTTCTTATTGCTGGAAACAAAGTCATTTTTTCAGTTGTGAAGGAAAGTTGTAGCTTCCTTCACATATTTTTCCTTGTACTTGATTTAGAGTTAAGCTATGCTTCTTAAATTTATTCCTAAAAGTGTTTCTCAACACATGTGGTAGTGAGTTTAATTGATTTTGGCTAGTTGATGTTGAAGTGGTCCTACTATTAATAAAGAAAGTTTCATCGCCACGTGTTGGGAAATAATTTTTGTGAAAAAAATTTAGAAAGCAGAGCATTACTCTTTGATTTATGTGTCCCTTGGTTAGGTAGTGACTCCCTCTCTCTCTCTCTCTCTCTCTCTAAATTGTCTCATCCCATCACGAGCTGTTTCCACACAAATATTGCCAATTAATAACTTAATTATTGAAATGGGGTGTCTTTTAACTTAAAGACATAACAAGAGTAAAACATTATTAGCAAAAATGTTATTCAATTGACGTGGTTTTAAATAACGTTACTTAAGCAAATGTCGGGGTTCCAAATAACGCTATAAGAATGGTGTTATTACAAAAAATACCATTATTATTTTTTTTACCCACAAAAAACAATTTTTTTTTTTTTATATATTAGTATACGAAAAATGATTTTTATAGAAAAATATGAATGGCGTGGTTTATAAGGACGCCATTAATTTGATTTTTAAAATATTAACACTAACTTAACAGTTAATAAAGGAAATTGATTATCATGAGTGTATGATAGAATTATAAAGGTCATTGAGTGCGTTTGTTTCCAAAATTCACAGCCATAATACCTATGAGAGCATTCACAGCAGGTATAACAAACTTAAGGCTCATGTTTGTTAAGTTTAGTGTACAGAAAAAATACACTCGGAATGGGTATTTGTTCAAACGGCAAAGAGAGAGCCGTGTGTGATATCAAACAACACACATTGTGCCGTGTGGGACTAGGCGGCAGTGCGGCACAATGTGTGCTGCGTGATATCACACGGCTTCACATGTGCCGTTTGCCCCAACGAAGCCGCGAGAAAAACGCCAAGCTTACACGGCACACATTGTGCCGTGTGATGTCACACGGCTCATATAATGCCGCCTGGACATCACACGACACAATGTGTGCCGTTTGCCTCCTCACGGTGCTCATTTTGCCGTTCCTCTTGTACAATAGCTGAACTTAGGCGTACACTAAACTTAAGTTTCGTTAAGTTTCAATGTTGTACACTATTGTACAATCGACCCATTGCAAGCGTACACATCCAAAGTATGCTTAAGCATAGTTTGGCATTACTCGTATGTATAATTGTATTATATCCTTAAATTATTGGCTAAATTACATTTTAGTACCATGTAGTTTGGGTGAAATTTCACTTTGAGCCCTCTAGTTTCAATTGTAACACTTTGGTCCCTGTAGTTTTGAATCGGTTTCAATGTAGGCCCTGTCTCTAACTCCGTTAGTGCAACTTGACAAAAAACTCACATTTTGGTACCCTATAGTTTATGCAAAGTTTCACTTTGGGCCTTAGAGTTTCGGAGAAGTTTCACTTTGGGCCCTAGAGTTTTCAAGGCACATGAGTGCACCGTCAAGTTGCACTAACGGAGTTAGAGGCAGGGCCTACATTGAAACTAATTCGAAACTACAGGGACCAAAGTGTTACAATTGAAACTAGAGGGCCCAAAGTGAAACTTCGCCCAAACTATAGGGTACTAAAGTATAATTTAGCCAATAATTTAAGGATATAATACAATTATACATACGAGTAATGCCAAATTTAGGGCGTAATCATTTTTATTTCAACTTCTTTTAATAAAAGATAATGATTTTTATTTTATCTTTTTAATTAGACTCTAACCCTTTATATCTTCCGTTACTTTTTCACTTATTTATATATTTATAATGTCTTTATAATATAATATAGGAGTAATAAATTTAAAAAAAAATGACAACTTAGGCCCAGCCCTGCACGGCCCGAGGCCTTAAGCACGGCCCGAGGCCCGGCCTTAGGTCCTCGGGTAGGGCCTAGAGCATGAACCCTCTAGCCCAGCCTGAGTCCGGCCCGACCCGAAAGAGAAAAGGAGCCCGTGGGCTAAAGTCCAAGCCCGATCAATGTCAGGCCGGGCTAGGCCCGATGGGCCATTTTAACATCCCTAGATTTATGGTTATTTTCTATGTACAAGATTTGAATGGAAATGGCCAAGTTCTACTAGGATTATTGAAAAGAATGTAATGTAAAGAATTAGAATAAATAAAAATTTTAAATCGAATTAATGGTGTCCTTACAAACCACACCATTTGTATTTTTCTAAAAAAAATATATGGTTTTTTGGGGGGTAAAAAAATTAATTAATAATGACGTTTTTCTTCTATTTTTTTTTTGTAATAACGCCATTCTTATAGCGTTATTCAACTTATTTGGAACCACAACATTTGTTTAAATAACGTTATTTGAAACCAAGTCAGTTGAATGACATTTTTGCTAAAAACATTTTACCCCTGTTATGTCTTTAAGTTAAAACTCACTCCATTTTATAATTAAGTTATTAATTGACAATATTTGTGTAAACAGCTCTCCCCTCACTCGCATTCAAAATAATGTATCTATACAACATGGCTTCACTCTTTAAAATTTTGACCTCACTAAGACCATCTCCAATGCTAAATGCTATATCTTCTATGCCAATGCTATTTTTTAGTATCTACAGTATCAATTACTACAATTTGACATTTGTGCTTCATTGCTAAATGCTATACCGAATGCGATTTCTTCCATTTTCTTATAAAAAAATAGTGTATAATGTTTTTGACCAAAAACAAATTGAGCACAATACCAATTGGGTTTAAAAATGAGAATATTTATAAACAAGTTGGGATTTAGCCATTGAAATCAAACTCACTATTTTCAAAAAAAATAAAAAATTATGACTGTTGGGTTGAACCCCACCAACAACTCTTTTTTTTTTTTTTTTTTTTTCAAAAACAAATTATGGCCGTTGGGGGTTCAACAGCGACAAGCCAACAACACATTTTTTTCAAAAAAAAAAAAAACAAAATATGAACGTTGGGATATGGTAGATTTGGAGCTGCCATTTGCCCTGCTATATTTGAGATGGTGTTTGACAATGTCATTTTTTGACAGCTATTTTGACAATGCAATAGAGCTCAATTATACCAAAGCCCCTGCCAAATATAGGATGACAGCTCCTTTGGCAGGGGCGTTGGAGTTGGTCTAATATTGAATGTTTTCTAATTTTTCATCTTCTGCTTGCTTTGGGGAAGCCATTGCAATCAAATGTTTGCCAAGTTTTACGCGTCGGTATGGCAATAGGTATCTTACAAGCTAATACGTAGTAATATTTTATTTTGGGTGTTGTTTTATTTTGGTCCTACAATTTCAGTTTTTTCAATTTGGTCTTTACAGTTTAGGTTCAATGTAGTCCAAATTTTCTGCAAATTATTATTATTATTATTTATTATTTTTAGCAATAGATAATGTGGTGCACACGTGACGTATCATTAGGGGCATCATGGTAAATTTTCTTAGAGAAATTAAATTTTACACATCTATACGGCTATATTGATCCTAAATCTGTCAAAAATTGCAAGAAAATTGACGAATGTACTATGTATTGAATCCAAACTGAAATTGGAATGACTAAATTGACAAAATTGAAACTGCTAGGACCAAATTGACATCGCATCCAAATTACAAGAGAGTAAAGTATAATGTACCCTAATATTTCAGTATGTAACTCATGTCATCATACAAGGGATATAATTAGATGATGGTAAATGTGGTTTTAGGTCCTTCCTAAGACCATCTCCAAAAGGCACGCACCAAACACCAAATCTCAATATTTTCATTTTGGCAAAAAAAATTGGTGCTAAAAACTTGTGCACTCCAAAGGACACACCAAATTTTTAATATTTTATTAAATTTTAACATTTATCTATTTTTTATATCCCACTATAGGTGATGACTGTGCAATTCCTTAGCATTCTACTGGTCAATGTCATTAAAATATCATTGGTCTTTAGTTTGCTGCAAAGCTCATTTGTCTTCAATTTGATGCATTTGGAGGAAGCATCATTTTTTTTTTTTTTTGCTGCTCCCTTTGGAGCACATTTTGCAGCAAAATGCTGAGGTGGCGCACCAAATCTAAAATTGGTGCAAACGCCCCTTTGGAGATGGTCTAATTGCCCCTAAGTAGTCGAGCCTGAAATTTTAGTCCTCATTTTCGTTATTGTAGCTGATTTCTCACTCTCCCACTTTTTTGTTTGTGAAATTGTACAGATATGGTGATAGTAAACAAAACGAGGCATTTAATACCGACTTTTGTGATTTGTATTGTTCAGTCATTATATTTTGATGATAAGATCGATATGTTTGTGATATGTATTTATATGTTTATGTGTGATTATTTGGTATAGGGTGTGTGTTAAGCAAACCAAGTTATGTATTTGCAGAATTCAAATTGTAATTGTTATCTCTTCTCAATGCAGGACATTAGAACGACAAAGCTTGCAAACTTGGATCTCAACATGGTTGTGTAAGTTCTTTTGTCCCTGGCATATACTACCCATAAATTCTTAATTATCACCAATATGAACTATGTGTCTATTTTCTTACATTACAGCTCTAGCCATAGGACCAGTTGATGTTGTATCTCTATTAATTAGTTAAAAATGCTACACGCACACCAAATTCTACACTAAATTCCACTCCCAACACATCTTGACCCTCGATTTTTGTGGGTCCCGTAGAAGACCCATGTGAGACTCACATGAGGCCTACTAGAATCATTTTATTTTTTTTTTTGTTTTTTTGCTGCTCCCTTTGGAGCACATTTTGCAGCAAAATGCTGAGGTGGCGCACCAAATCTAAAATTGGTGCAAACGCCCCGTTGGAGATGGTCTAATTGCCCCAAAGTAGTCGAGCCTGAAATTTTAGTCCTCATTTTCGTTATTGTAGCTGATTTCTCACTCTCCCACTTTTTTGTTTGTGAAATTGTACAGATATGGTGATAGCAAACAAAACGAGGCATTTAATACCGAGTTTTGTGATTTGTATTGTTCAGTCAACAGTCATTATATTTTGATGATAAGTGTTAGGATAATTTCCATTTATTATTATGTTGTACCTTACCATTCTCTTTGTCTAGGTTCGTACTGTACTACTGTTGTACTACACTTGTACTATGTCCTTTACTAGCCTATATAAGGGTACTCTATGTAAAGTTAATTGACACATCAAGATAATACAATACATTATCTCTCTCTTCTTTCAATAAGATCGATATGTTTGTGATATGTATATGTATGTTTATGTGTGATTATTTGGTATAGGGTGTGTGTTAAGCAAACCAAGTTATGTATTTGCAGAATTCAAATTGTAATTGTTATCTCTTTTCAATGCAGGACATTAGAACGACAAAGCTTGCAAACTTGGATCTCAACATGGTTGTGTAAGTTCTTTTGTCCCTGGCATATACTACCCATAAATTCTTAACTATCACCAATATGAACTATGTATCTATTTCCTTACATTATAGCTCTAGCCATAGGACCAGTTGATGTTGTATCTCTATTAATTAGTTAAAAATGATACACGCACACCAAATTCTATACTAAATTTCACACCCAACACATCCTGACCCTCGATTTCTGTGGGTCCCGTAGAAGGCCCATGTGGGACTCACATGAGGCCCACTGAAATCAAGGACTAGAATTACTAGGTGTGGAATTTGGTGTGAATGTAGCATTACTCTTAATTAGCTCTACCACAACAAGAGATTGATCCCAAGAATAAGTTAATTTGAGTATTATGCGTTCGTAGCTACGTTCTTCGCTGGGTTTAATTAGTGTTAATATTTAATGTACTGTGGGTTTAATTGGGTCTTGGGCTGTGTTATGGTGGATTTAATTGTGTGTTAGTTTACCATTACACTTAATTAGATGGGTATAATTTAAACGGCTTGGATTAAAAAAAGGATCGTTGAAACATGTTAGCTATAATTGGGAATATGTGGTTGGAGTAACTGTGTAAAAAGTGATTAGCTAAAGTGGTTTTCTTAGTCATTTTAGCTAGAATGGCTAACCATTGTTATAAAATTTTTTGGAATTAATAATATTGTTTTTCTCTGTTTTAATAATGCAGGTTTGAACTAAGATTTAACTTCAATGGCAAGAGTGGAGTTGGAAAAAATGGGTAAATTTATTTTGTTATATTTTTTTTTTCTTGTTTGATATATTGTATGGA
The DNA here is from genome assembly GCA_033977485.1 of Hydrangea macrophylla. Taxonomy (NCBI): domain Eukaryota; kingdom Viridiplantae; phylum Streptophyta; class Magnoliopsida; order Cornales; family Hydrangeaceae; genus Hydrangea; species Hydrangea macrophylla. The sequence continues at coordinate 129,547,362 of CM066989.1, read as the reverse complement.
ATGCCACTTGTTTTTAATTAACTACTCTACTTCTGACCATCCATATGGCAATTTGTTTGTTCCCCCTTATCTCTCTCAATGTTTTGTTGTGAATAATTAATACATGTGTGGAAGCGTGATTAAATCACAAACCAAGGAACCAACAAAGATCCATGCGGAGAAACAAGTAAAAGTATTTTAACTGTAACCAAAGAACAAGATTGTAGTTGGTTCGGCAAAAGCCTTAATCGGTAGAACTACATGAAACTAACTTTTATTGATGATGGTAAAATCCAAATAGAGAGATTTACCAGGGTCAACCTTGAGAACTTGGAGGTCCTAGGCAAACATTGAAAGACAAGGTCCTTGAGACATGTTTAATTTGTGAGTCTTTTGCCCATTTTTTGAGAATTTGGAGGTTTAGTGACTGTAATCCTTATTGTATATAGTGAATTTTGAACTTCTCGACTTTCACCTTTGTAATTCTACATGTGTTCATATTATCACCTTTTGTTGATGGTAAAAGTTCACTTTACTAAAATTACAATCTCACCCACACGTTTTATCAAAGACCCGCCTAGTGTCACGGCTTGGCAATTTCTCAAATATTTGGTGTGCATCATATGGGAGAAGTTTCTAGTGTATTTGAGGATTTGTACATTTATATGAATCTAGGACTTAAATATGCTTTTATATCTTATACATTGTAGACTTCTATAGAGAATTCGAGAAGATGGTAGATCTTGTAAATATCTAGATATTTCTTAATAGTATTCTAGATGATCGATGAGGACCGGTAGATCAAAATGATCTAGACCGCCCATTGTATTCTTAATTCCCTATAAATAGGTGAGGCCTTCATTCGGTGCTATAAATCATTTGAGAGAATACAATACTATTTTTCCCAATGGGAAGGTGCTAGAAAATTATAAGCCCATGACACTAGATCCCATCTAGCGCATAGGTCTATCTAATCTCCTGGACCATTTACAAATGCCTAGGGCAAAATCGCGGCGATCAGACTCCACCTAGTGCCTAGGCCAAGTTTTAGAACTCTGTGTCACGATAGTTAAATAAGTTATGATCTAGACAATTGATTATATTAAAATTACTGTTTTTCTTTAAAACAATGACCCTTCAAAATAATGACTCTTATGTTGAGGAATATTCAATAGTACTCTTATATTATAGGAAAGAGTGACACTAGAATTAGACACATCTTATATGTCTTAAATGTATTGATTGATGTGTGATATTCTCATTCTATCCCTTTGTCAATACTTTTCATCCTTGTTTTTTTTAGCAATTCTCTTATTGTATTTTCTGTAATACTTGAATTTTTTCTTGTTACTATACAACCCTATCAAAAGGGCATCAAGATATCTCTACAGTGCAGCATTAGAACCCGGAGAAACATATAATGAATGGATCATAAAGCCCAATAAGACAGCTTGGGATTTCAAGATAATCAATGGACAAAAGATCTTAATCAAAGGATTTGGGGATGACAGTAGAGATTTTCTTGGGTGAGTTTATAGACGTACTTTTTTTTTTTGTTATCTATATGTTTACTTATAAATAAAAGTCATCCAAACAAATGATTTTTGTTTTACTGCTTAGTGGTGTTTTAAACGAGCTTCAAAAAGTTCATGAAAGCAATCGATACCACGAAATTTAGTCAATGGCAATTTAGTTGACGACATCAGCATATTGAATGACAACTGCGTGCAACTTGTTAACTTTACGCGCTTTGAAGGTATTAATATCTTTTAAATTTTATTTTTTTCTTACGCTAAATTATAAATTCATACATTAAAAGAATTTTTTTTTTATTTTTGAATTTTTGTAGAGATAATGATGGAATATGGAATGATAAATAATTTTTTCGACTTCAGCACTTTGGTTGGAATGATGGCATATAACTGCGACACCGCTTACACTCCCGATGTCAGTGGCAGACTTAGACATTCCGCGTTAGTATCAGTGTTTTGAGAACTAGTACCAACAAGTTATTAAAGTACAAAATTTACTTTGGGGGTGTTTGATAACCCAATTAAGTGCTGATAATGAAAATTTTCAGCACTTATTTTATTTCAGTGCATTTGATAATGTACCACTTAATTGAAAAGGAAGAAAAAAAAATCACTGAAAACTTTATGTGAAAAATTTCTACTGAATATAATCACTGAATGCATTCTATTCTAATACTTGAAACATTGTTTTTAGTATTGTAAGCTCAATCTCTTAAAATTTTCAATACTTAAAATTCAGCACTTAATATTCAGTTTTATCAAACTGGCCCTTTAATTGAGGTTAAATTTAAAATTTTGCATTTTGTTGGTTACAATTGTAGTTTGTTGATTGAAGATTTTTTTTTCCATAAATAACAAATGAATATTACTATACAGGGAAGATGCCTTCTATATTTACATTGCACCACTGGCAAAGTCTGGCATGGGATGGAAAGCAAAGTTATTATTTTATCAGGAAATTTTGGGAACTGTGCTTGAAAAACAGGAATGAATTTGTACATTATTTGCACGAGTTGCAAAAATATGATGACAGGATTTGATATAAATATCTAGATCTTTCAGATTGGCAGATTAAAATTACCGAACCCAAGGACTTGATACTGAGAAAGAATTTTTTCGACTTCTGTACTTTGGTTGGAATGATGGCATATCACTGCAACACCGCTTACACACGCCCGATATAAGGGGTAGACTTAGACATCCCACTTCAGTTCCGTGTTTGAGAATTATACCAAGAAGTTATTAAAGTACCAAATTTAATTGTATTGATGTTAAGTTTTAAATTATGCATTTCTATTGTTACGGTTTGTTGATTGGAGAATTTTTTAGGGACTCTTTGAAGTTTTTTTTTCCTGCTCTAAATAACAAATGGCTTTCACGATACAGGGAAAATGCCTTTTATTTCTACAATGTACCGCTGGCAAGATATAGAAAGCACATACATTATTTTATCAAAGTAATTTTTGACTCCTTCCTAAATTAAACTTATAGAGAAAGACGTGGGTTATAATTCAAATGATTTTGGACTTAAATGTTAATAAGAGGCCAATTGTTCCTTTAATTATAAAAATCCCTTCATATATTTACACGAACAAGTAATTGATATTTCCAACTTGAGCTGTCTTTGCCTATTTTTGTTTCATACTATGTGATTAATTATGTAAGTCCTTCCACCCAAATTCATTTATAGTTCCAAATGGTGGATAGCATAAACATTGATACCCCCTTCTATGAGTTTATTATATTGTAGTTTCACGAATTTTGACAAAATTTAACTGAACTTACTTGAAGTTCGTATTAGTATTATGCAAATATAAACCTCAAAGTACGTTAGTGATATTTTGACGAACTTACATATATAGGTGTTACAAATCTAAAGTTCAAGGTCAGCCAATGATAGTTATCCTTCCAAGGTATTGCAAGGATTGTAGTGTCTGGTTTTAAAAAATCTGCAAAATAAACTAATTTTTATTTTCTTTTAACAAAAAAAAAAAATTGGGTCCAATCTTATTGTCATTTACAAAAACAAAATCACTTTTTTTTCCCAGAAAAATAAAAACTGGAATGATTACCAAACACCCTTCAATTGTTATTTTTCAAAAATAATGATAATAATAAAACCAACTGAAAACCGCAACATTATCAAACAGGACTATGCAAAAGAGGTAAAGATTAGCAGGCTGTGACATTTTTCAGAAGAATTAATGACATTTTTTTAGGAAGTAGTGGTCTATAAATAAGCCTACAGGAACAAATTTATTTGGATTAGTTTGACCTGTTCCTTGGATTTTGCACATTGAGAGTGTCAAGTTCTTCAATCTAAATATGAAGCCATCTGTTAAATTTTAATTCAATTTAGGGGAGCGAAAGATCTATGTTGCTTCCTTCCTATCAAGCTAAAAAAATTATTTTGCTAGAGAGTGTATTATAAGCATGATAGGAATGTAAGTTTGGGCCTGTTGTGCCTCCACAATTTTTGGATGCAATAATTCACGATTTATACAGATTTTCGGCATGAAAAATTAATATTTGATGTGGTCGATCACTTACAAAAATTGTAGATTTATTATTATTATTATTATTATTATTATTTTTTAAAGTTGTGCATAAACTCATACATAATCTATCGTCGTAAGGGAACTAAGAACCACCACATGTGATAAAATATAGTGTGGTTCTCTATATATTTTTCTCAATAAACCAATTCAAATTAAATAACTTGTTTCTATATTAAAATCCTTTACAATGAATGATCTATTTAAAATAGTGTATGCACAAATAAGTGAATTTCTCGAATATCTTTCCTATTTGTAGCCTTTAGCCCTGATTTTACGTTATTTGGAGCATTACTGTGTAGTTTGTATTCTTTTTTTGCCTTTTAAGTACAGTGAAAATCTCGGCAACTCTTGATGTGATGTGCTTTCTCTCGTTTCTATTTTTCTCTCTCATAGGAGAGGATAATAAGTCTCTTAACAATTAAGGACACAAATTCTCACAAGGACACTGAAGCTAAAGCTCATTTAAGCTAAAACTGTTAAACATATATGCAATATAGGCACCTGTCATGTTCTTAAAATTTTATTTTAGTCCTCTATTATAATTTTATCACTTATAGCTTTTGATTTTAACATCGGTTCCACTTACGGCCCGTTTGGTTCATGGATTCTTAGGGTGGTTGATTCCATCCTAAGATTACGTGTAATCTTAAAATTTATCCTTGTTTGGTTCATGGATTATTCATTAAATTATGAGTCCCACTGGATTTAGAATCCATCCAAAGATGGAAAATGCGGTGGATTCTAAATCCTAACTTGGAGGTGGTATTCTCAAAGATTACTGGGGTTTTGGTTTACTAATATTATACTACCTAAATTAGCCCTTAGATTTGTGGAAGGTATAAGTTAGGTTATTAAACTATTTTAACTTGGAGCATAAATCTATTATTTTCTTTTAGTTTGCCGACATCTTTTTATTGTATTTGTTTTATTTTTCTATATTGTCAATGATTGATTGTTTTTTCATTAGATGATTTTGTTGCAATTTGATTTCGTATAAATGATTAAATTGATTTTGGAATATGTTGTGAATAAAATCTTCTAAAACTTTCCCATACAATATGAAAACATAAGGTTTCTGATTTCTTTACATTTTTTCCATGAATCTAATATCGCCAATTTGTAGATTTAAACCATCATTTTCTAAATAATCCTCCAACTTAATTTAGAGGTGCAACAATTTGAATTTCAGCTCATAATTTATTTTAGCCCTTAAGGGTTGCTTAGGTATTTAACAACATTCATATTTCATTTTTCTTGACTCAACCAAACGCTGGATTCTAAATCCAATTAGGATTCTAGTCGTGAACCAAACACTTTGTCGGAATTCAAATTCCTAGTAAATTGATTACTAGTATTATGATTCTTGGTAATCAGAATCCAGCTAAAATAATCCATGAACCAAACGGGCCGTTAATGACAAAATATTTAAAGACCTTATACTCTTATAGTGTGGAAGATTGTGTTTTTCATAACGTCTGGACATTCAAAATCAAATCAGAATTAATTGAGGCTGGGACCAATTAAACCCAACCCAACCCTTTTGCCGCTCGACCCATATCCACATATGTATGAAAAGGGCTACAAGTCCAAAACAAAAAAAACTCAATGGGTTCACGTAGGATGGGTTTGGGCCATTGATTTGGGTCCGAAATTTTGTACTTATATCTGTGGCCCACCCTCTAGCAGTATTCCAAATGATCTCTTAAAAATTGACATTAAACAACACAATATTGAGTATAAAAAAAATAAATAAATAAACACGATATTGAAACGAATTAAAACGCTTAGTCAATTTGTGATATTGTGAATGAGAAGCAATAAAAATAGTTAATCCTTTCATGTTAGTCATGAACAAATATTACTTTCTTTTGACATCATTATTAGGTTTATATTTTTCTTTGTAAATGCAGTCCATTTTTTCATTTGTTTTTGTTTATATTTTTTAAAAAAGATTCAAATTATGTATCGTTTTCGTTCAATGTAACTATTTTCAAACTAACATGAATCTAAAGTTTATTCTCCATTTTTTTTTTTTTTTTTTTTGTAAATGCAGTCCATTTTTTTCATTTGTTTTTGTTTATATTTTTAAAATAAGATTCAAATTATGTATCGTTTTTGTTCAATGTAACTATTTTCAAACTAACATGAATGTAAAGTTTATTCTCCATGTTTGGTTTTTTTTTTTTTTTTTTTTTTTTTTTTGCGGGGGGGTGGGGTGTGTGTGTGAGAGGTGTTGAGAATAGAATTGAACACATGTTAGAAAGTAGAGGCATGAGTAAACTAGACAGCAGAGGCATGGATAAGCAAGGGTGAGCAAAATAGGGGTAAGCAATAATACTTTCAAATGCAAATGTTCCATGTCAAAAATCAATGTTTTAACCAGCACACTAGCTGAGAACCTAATTTTGAGAAATGTACTCCCTCCGTCCCATATTAAGAGTCTCTTTTAGAAATTCCAACTTATTAATGGGACAACCTTGATTTTGGTGAGATTCTCAACTTTCCAATGTTGCCCTTTTTGAAATTCAAAATTATAGTGTCACATCAAAAAAAAAAAAAAAGAGGGAAGAGTTGGATATGATAAAGGGCAAATTTGAAAAGTGTGTATTAAAGTACTTTGACTTTTCAAAGAGAACTCTTAAAATGGGATATCAAAAAATGTCATCAAGGACTCTTATTATGGGACAGAGGGAGTATCAGTTTTTTCCTTTGTGTGTGTGTGTGTGTGTGTGTGTGGGGGGGGGGGGGGGGGGGGGGGGGGGGGTGATACTCTCTCTGTCCCATATTTAGAGTTCTTGATGCCATTTTTTGATGTCCCATTTTAAGAGTCCTCTTTAAAAAGTCAAAGTACTTTAATACACACTTTCCAAATTTGTCCTTTATTATATCCAACTCTTCCTTCTTCTTTTTTTATGTGACACTATAATTTTAAATTTCAATAAGGGTAATATTGGAAAGTTGAAAATCTCACCAAAATTAAGGTTGTCTCCTCAATAAGTTGGAATTTTCAAAAGAGACTCTTAATATAAGACGGAGGGAGTAATAATCATGTCCTATGACTAATAACTTAATTTATCATTTTTAATTATTATAGCAATCAAGATATTTTTTTCATTTGATAAATTCAATCATTCAAAAACTTCCAAAAAGAAGACAATCAATGCTGTCACAATCTAAAAATAGACAACCTTTTGAAGTCAAAATAAAAAACTCCAACAAGACCATGTTCATGCCAAACTCCATTATTGAACATCATATCCAACACTATTCAAGCGAGCTAGCAAAGGAAGGAAGTGTGTGGTCAACAATGTCACTGTCATTGTTTATTTATGCGAATCTTCAAAAAAAGTTGATGTCTATCTGAATTACTAAAAGGAATACTGGCTTTCAAATACTTTATATAAAGGTGACTGAATTTTAATTATCTCATATATATATAGAGTAATATTTGGGACACAACCTTCATACAACTTTCATACCACCTATTAAAAGATGTGTCTATCTCTCTCCTGTGATGTCACTGGACCCCACAGTGACACAGGAAAGAGATAGACACATCTTTTGGGGAGATTGTATGAAAGTTGTATGAAGGTTGTGTCCCAAATATTACCCATATATATATGTGTGTGTGTGCGCGTGTGTGTTAGAATATCTAAATGGACAATGGGGATTTAATTAGGTTTATAAGTTAGGAGACATGTTTAGCTGGTGGGTTTTTTTTATTAAAAAAAAACAACTGAAAATGACAGCGAATGTATAGGCACGTTGGTTTAATCATTTTAATTTTAATAATTCAACAAGATAACATGAGCATAAATACAATGATTACCTAATCATTTCTTATTTTATGACAATTATCTCGATAATTCGATGATTCTGTTTTTATTTTGCCTCTGCTTGTTTAGTATCTAAGAATTCTGGTGGGCCTTTCTAATAATGAAATTTAATAATCCCTATATATATTTGGAGAATGTTAAGTTGCTAACATACTATGCATCTAAGGATAGTTTTTAAATCAACAATGTTAGGGACACAGGTACTTATAAATATACTTTATTTCTCTCTTTAGTGGCATTGTGGCCTGGGATTCAGATAATTTTAATAGACTCTACAGTACCACGCAAGAGAGAATATGTATATTTATAAGTATTTGTGTAAAATATTTATGCCCCAAATATTACTCTTTTTAAATACACCCACCTTAATACCATGATACAACTCTTCAATGTATATATGATGTATCTAGGTGCATGGCATTGCGTGTAGAGATTAAGTAATATTAATGTGGTGTATATAGCAGCTCTCTGTTAAAGTGTGAGCAAATTTTTTTAGGTAAAAAAAATGAGTAATACTTGAGGCACAACCAAAACCACAATCTTTTGCTCACAACCTCCATTTTGTGTCTATCTCTCTCCTAGTGGGCACTGTGGGGTCACTGGCACTGTGGGACCCATCAAGAGAGAGATAGACACAAAATGGAGGTTGTGAGCAAAAAGTTGTGGCTTTGGTTGTACCCCAAGTATTACCCAAAAAAAAATATTTCTTGTCATCTCATTAAAAGTGAAGACACTAAAATAATCTTACAAATGAGTTGAATAAAATTTCATTAATACCCTCACTGTAAAATTCTCTATGGCTCTCATTTAAATGTGGGATGAGGCTTTTCTTGTCAGTATTGGATTTGAACACAATGTTGTACTACTTGGCTTAACGATGTAGGATAGCAAGCTCTGATATATATATATATATATATGTATGTGCACGCATGTATATGTTGGGAGCTTCTATTGTGAAGTACATTCTAGTACTTTAGGATGAGCCATACATCTAAATTATACTTCCTCTATTTTAAAATAAGTGTTCATTATAAGTTTATTTAAGAAAGATGTATTATATTCATTTTTTTTTGTTCATTAGATAATAACTTTACTATTTTCTTTTTGATATGATGATTGTTTGACATTTTTACTTATTTTTAGACCACACACATAAATGTTATTTGTCTTTATTGTAAGAGTATCTCTAATGAGAGAGGCAAATGGAGAGCCATTCCTTTCAACCACCATTTTGTCTAGTGAAATTGAAAAATAGATGGTCCAATGGAGGAGCCAAATGGCTAGGCAAAATGGAGAGTGAGAAATTTAAGAGCCAAAATGGAGAGTGTGAACTTAAGAGCCAAATGGAGAGTCATCCCTTTTAACCACTATTTTTAATTTTTTTTATTCATGTATAATAAGTGTTTCTTATTTGAATGAAAATAGAAAAAACAAATTAAAATAAATGGCTAGTGAATTTGGCTAGTGTGGTTGTAGAAGATTAGTTTAATGGACAAGTCATTGCACTATTTGATGAGCCAAATTTCACTTTTACCTAGGATTTTTGGCTAGCCCCATTGGAGTTGCTCTAAGGGTGTTATAAGAAGTTTATGTAAACTTTGTGTTTGACTTTTAAAAGTGGACACTTATTTTAGAACGTCCAAAAAAGGAGTAACATTTTGACACCGCTTAACTTTTGAAAAAATAACTTTACTTTTTGAAAACCAATATTGTAGCATTCAAATACATCATTTAAGCATTTAATTAAAACTACTAGAATGTATAATACATCACAAACCAACAAACTTTTGAAAAAACCAATTTGATTTCCCAAAATCATTGTTTTGTAATGGGTTATATATAATATTTTACCATCCAAGTAGGGGTGTATACGAGCCGAGTCGAACTCACGTGTGTTTGAGCTTGGCTTTTGTTTATTAAGCGAGCCTGAAAAACTAGGCTTGATTATTAAACAGTCGAGCTCATTTATGCTTGAGCTTGATTTGTTTATTAAACGAGTCTAAAATTCAAGTTTGAGCACATGTTTTTTAAGCAGTCCTCTGAAAGTACATAGCTTTTTTTTTTTAATGGAGATATTCATATATTAACCAGTATACAAGTCATTTATTAAGCCTCATCACGAGTCTACCAATATTACATAGTTTTTTCTAATAGATATACATATGTAGCTAGGCTAATAGACAAGCCCTTTATCGAGCTTATTTATGTTTTTTTTTCTCGAGCCTACTAACAAGCCTTATTCAAATACATTCCTGAGCCCTATCGAGTCGAACTCATGCGTGTTTGAGCTTAGCTTGTTTATTAAATGAGCCCAAAATTCAAGCTTGAGCTTAGCTTGTTTATTAAACAAGCCGAGCCTTTAACAAATATTTTCACGAGCTTGTTGAACGGCTCGGCTCGTATGCAGCCCTACATCCAAGTACAACTCCTTTTCTTTTCTTTTTTTGCATTAAAACCAAGAGTGTTATTTTTCTCACACTATTTTACACACCTATTACTATCATGTAGACACGTGTCAAATTCTATTTCCAATCAGTAATTGTTTTATTAAAATAATGGTAAAATGAAAATAAAATAAGAGCACATCAGTATTATAATGGTGGATATAAAAGCAATATAATGGTGGATATAAAAGCAAAAGGTGATCGAAATTGGGGCAGTAAAAATGCATTCTTAAAAAAAAAAAAAAAAAAAAAATGGCATTCCAGTGGTACATTTATCATCCAGGCACACATAAATGTGGATATATATATATACATACTAGTGGCGCGCAGCTCGGTGCCCGTGGATAGTTATAATCCTGCAGATATTCTATACTAATCTTGACATTGGAGGTCTCTAGAGAGATAAAATTACTCCCTCCATTCTAAAATAAGTGTCCATTGTTAAAAGTCAAGTACAAAATTTAATAAATTTTCTACAATACCATTACAACAAATGCAAAGTAACATTTATGTGTGGTCTCAAACAAGTAGGAAAGTCTAACACCCATCATAACATCCAATGATAAAAAGTAATGCTAGGGATACCTAAATGGGACACCTAAACTATCTACCTACTGATATTGATTTCCAAAACTATTCATCAATTATCAAACAAAGTTCGAAATAATTTCAAAATTGCCACGATACATCAGCAGGTGGATGGTTTAGCTGTCCCGTTTAGGTGTTCCTAGCATTAATACTCAAGGATAAAAGGGCAAAAAAAAAAAAGTGACTATGTAGTTGATCCAAAAAAATACTCCATGTGACCCAAATTTAAAGCCCACTATTCTATTTTGGGATGTCCCAAAATTATGTCCACTTGTGAAAACTCAATACATAATTTTCAATCCCTTCCCAATTTTACCCTCATTTATAAGGTATAATCCTCCAAACACTAGCCAATGGGGGTAAAATGGAAAATTCAATCGAAGCAGGTGAGGCAGATCAGAGAGCTTTCACTAACTAATCGACTCTTATTATATTATAGAATAACCTTAATCGTCCAAACACCGGCTAACAGAGTAGAGAGAGCTTTCACGAGCTCGTCCCCCAAACACTAACCAACGGAGGGTAGAATTGGAAATCCAATCGAAACAGAGAACTTTCAGCCTCTTTCACCAGCTCATCGGCTCTTATTCCATACCCCGCACGTGTAATCCAACTCAAATACTATCCGACGTAAATGATTCGCTGAACCGTTATTCACATGGTGACCAGCTAAACCCGGCAGATTCGCCGGGGGTCCACTTTCTCATCGAACGAATATTCAACCAAAAGGTGGCTCCCTCCCAAGTATTTACAACTCTCAGACAAAAATGCTACAGCTAAAATAAGTTTATAACCTTTTTTTATACGGATTACTACTTTGGTCCCTTTTTTTTAGTCTTATATTCTATTTTGATATATCTTAAAATTATTGTCCACTTTCTTAAATTGTTATATAATTTTTACTTACTTTTCAAAACTACCCTTCCTTGAAATCTACACTAAGACAAAACAAAAAAAGTTAATGTAATGATTAGGGGCAATTGTAGAAAGTAGGTGTAAATTCTTTTTATCCCCTTACAAAGTGGAGTTCCCAAATGTGGACTCAAAAAAAGAGACGAATGGAGTAACTTTTTCCACAACCAACTTATTCTAGCATTTGATTTTAGTGGGTACTGTGTAGAATTCATATAGAACCCTTATGGAATCCATTGAAATCAAAGGTCAGCATATATGAGTGTAGAAAATGTTATGCAAAAAGTTATGGGTATTGCATTACTCTGAGATTTGATATGCGTTGCACATGCACGTGTGAGAATATCTTAGGCATAGTTTGGCCCTCACATTGTTTTTTAAAAGGAGCTTATAAAATTTATTACTAAGTTGTTTGATAATTTTATACAAGTGACACACTATTTTTCAAAAAGAAATTATGAAACCTAAAATCAACCTTGAGCTGTTAAAAGCTTCATTCTCCCCCCAAAAAAACTTTAAGTTCAATTTTTGCAAACAAAAAAACTTTAAGTTCAATTTTTGCAAAGCTCATAAATTAATTATTAAACAAATTCACATAAAATTGTGTTTTAAAAAATAAAAAATACCAAAATAACGGCCAAACTAAGCCTTCATCCACGGATGGGAATATTTTATGGCTTAATCGATCGGATGGTGGTTGTATACTCAGCAAGTGTAGCCACGTAAGACCATTTCGAGTAATGAGTCCATCTACTGTGGTGTGATTGTGTAAGGTAACTTAGGGTAGTTAGTAACTTACTACATGGCCCAATAATATGGGTGCGGCACAGAGGTGTCCGTTAATTGGCAACTTAGTACTGCGTATGCTAGTGGAAATTAATTTTATCATGTATTTAGTCAGGGACGAATCTAGAAACTTAGTCTACGGGAGTGAAGACATACGGTGTTTTTGAAAAAAATATATCATTTATTTTGAACATTTTTGATAATGAAATAAGTATATAAACTAGGAGAGATAATCAAATTATTTGAATCAAAAAGGTATGGAGCAATTTGTAAACTAAATTCAGAATTTAAATTTATAAACACACACCAAACTTTTTAAAAAATTACATATACACGTCAATTTAAAGAAAAAAATCTAAGGAGGGGTGAGCTTAATAATTTAGAAAAATATTTAGGGGGGGCGAGTGTATATACTTAGCGTGCATTTTTGAATAATACTATTATAATTACCTTTTTTTTTCTTCCAAATCTAGGGGGCGACCCATCGTTGTATTTAGCTAATTTTCCTTATTATGTAGTCAAACGACAAAGTCATTGTCCTTTTTTCACACTCACACTGGCAAAGGCAATGCAATAAAACAACGACTGGCAAAACCTTTGCTGTTTGGTTTTTTTTTTTGCCGGCAAATCCTTTGCCAATTTTTTTTTTTTTTTTACACAAAAAGTAAAGATTTGATTAAAAATTTTGAAAAAAAGGACCAAACAGCAATGTCTCTGTCGGCCCACTCTCAGCTGGAATTACCTTTGCCAACCCAAACCTAGTCGGCACTCCCTCTTTCGGCTAATTTCAATATTACTGTGGGACTTCCTTTTTGTATAGGAACTTAGCCTGAATTTACCCTACAGCTTATCACACCACTGCAGATACTCTAAGAATTGTTTCGGGGTGTGAATGCAAAAACAAGCATATGGTTATAATAATAATAATAGTAATTTCGCGTTTCCCATATGCAATGATATGTGGTATCACTGTCACAATATGCAGTACAACTATTAAAACATCAAATTTCGAAGCACAATATATAGAATTGACAAAAAATAAAATAAAAAATTTACTCTATTCTTTCTAAATTAAGAGTCTTTTATTCAATTTTTGGGTATCTTATGTTAAAGAGTTGTCTTTAAAAAGTCAATGTCATACTCAACCTCACACATTGCAAATTTACTACTCCCTCCGTCCCATTTTATGTGTCCCCCTTTCCTTTTTCGGATGTCCCAAAATTGTTGTTCACTTTTCTAAATTAGTATGCAAATTTTACTTAGTTTTCCAATGTCACACCCCAACCCGCCTCGGGCGGATTAGGACACGTGTAACAAGTCCACACGTCAAAATTATCCTCAAAGAACCAAGGAAAACATGAATTAGCCCTTTTGAAAGAGGTTTTTTTATACAAAATAGCCCCAAAGGCAAAATGGTCATTAATAAAATATATAACATTTGATACCAAAAGATAGGTCTCTGAGTCCCGGTTCCAACGCAAAAAAATGTGTGCAAATCTGAATTTTCTAGAAAGAATTATGCACGTTTTCGTAAAAGCTAACGTGCTGTGAAAACATAGGCGGATCGATCCACCCTTTAAACCCGGATCGATCCAGTTTGTTATTTTCACGCATAATGTCCCCACGAAGGGCCGGATCGATCCACCCTTTGCACCCAGATCAATCCGGTTCTGCTGGGCAGTATCCTGGTGACTAAAAACTTTAGATTTTCAAGTTAAAATATATCAAAACTTCAACCAAACTCCTTGGAACATAAGAAAAACAATTCAAATATATACTCAAGCTCCTCCAAACTTCATATGAGTTCCTAAAAGTCATTTTTAAACAACCACAAGTTCACTTAAACATCATAATCCATGAAAAATTCACTAAAAAGTACACTCTTGCATTTCCTCATCAATTCTTGACTCAACATGGGTTTAAATGTTCAAACCACAACTTTAACCCAATGAAAATGCACCCAACACACCAATAAGTTCGAAGCCACCTCTTTAAGCATTAAAAGTTGGTGCTCAATATTTTACAAATTACAAAAGAAGTTCGAACCCCAAATACAACTTGTTTTCCCAACAAAACGATTTACAACTACAACATTACAAACATGAGTTCCACTTCCACCAAAACTAGCATATTTACAAGTCTATGAACATATAAACAAAATGACCCTTCGCTCGGATTTTCGAACACTTCCTTTCCTCTTCGCGATCTGTACCTGCGGTGGTTATTCAATAACCACACAGAAAACAGTTTTGTTTTAAGCTTAAGCTTAGTAAATACTTTAACCGTGCCGTTGGAGTATGAAATGTGCATGTGCAATATTTAAGCAAGACAATTATAAAACTAGTTGCTAGTATGCCAAGTAACTAATCACCATCACAACGGACCCAAAATTCCGAGCCTTTTCTCACTTTAACGTCGCATATAGCGAAAGCACACACTCTCACGTGACCGTAGTCATGTAACACCCGTACCCGGAGAACGGGTTAATTATTCTGTTAATATGCATTAATTAGTATAATTAGTGTATAAACGAATTAAGGGGAGGCTTGAACTCGCCCATGTAAAAAGTGTTCAGAGAGGGACACTAGTTGAAAAAGTCGCCAGTGAGGTGGGACAGGTATTGAAATGGAACCCAACGAAGGGTAAATTGGTAATTTGCATTTTTAAATGATTAAATGCATTTTATGTGATTACATGAATATTTGCTTACATGCTTTTATATTACATATTGATATATGTGTAGCATTCGGTGTTATAAGGGTATAAATGAAACGGATTTAAAATTTGTAGGTGCGATAGCAATTTCACAAAATATGTGGGACCCACGTTGGGACCCATACGGAACTTAGACAAACACTCATTAGATAATTGGGTGGTTAATGGAATGTTTGGGGGATTTCATAATAGGAACTTAAGAAAATTGGGGGATGCAAATGAAAATTTGGCAAAAGACATAGCAATGACACCACACACTTGCATGTGTGTATATGTGTCAAGAGGGAATGAAAGACTCTCCAAATTCAGCAGAAAATCAAAAGAAAATAAAAGAGAAATCACCGAGAGAGAAGACGGACCGTCACCGACGTCGGAATCTTGCTGTTCCGTCGCCGCCGTTTGTCGGATTCATGAATCGAAGCCATTTTCGGACTCGTGGAGGTGAGACGAACGTTTCTATACCCTTAATTTATCTTTAAATTGCTGGATTTTAGTATCTCGTATTAAACGGTGAGACACCGTCTACCAAAATTCTTGTAGGCTTTACTTGGTGAGAAAATTGAGCTTAAATTGGTGAAATTTAGCATCTTCTAGGTGTAAATTGAGTAAAATATATGTATAAGGTGAGTTTTCTATACAAACTCAATGATTGTGTTTAATGGGTTCAAGGCTTTGATGATGTTAGGAATAACTACTTATGCTAGAGGCTATTTTGTTGTTAATTTGTGAATTCCATGTCAATTCTATGAAAAGTATATGTTGATACATGAATATGTGTTTATATGTCTATGTGGTAGTCAATGAGCACCGGGAAAATGGTTCATTGTTGGGAGTAATAAGGGTGGTGTAGATGAAGAATCCGATAAATACGGAAGTCTAAGGAATAGAAGTGGCCACGGGACCAAGGGAGGTCTTCAGGTCTGAATGAACTAGAGGTGTCAATCGGGTCGGGTTGGCCCGGCCCGGCCCGAGCCCGGCCCGATTTTTCCGTGCTAAAAGCCCGGCCCGCTAAGCCCGAGCACTTTTGTCCGGTCCGGGGTGGACACCCTTGGTCCCTTCCACGGCCCGGCCCGGCCCGCTCCTTTGCCCGAAACCCGGCCCGGCCCGCTAGCCCGGATAAGCTAGCCGTTGTGGCCCGGCCCGGCCCGGCCCGAAGCCCGGCCCGGTAGGCCCGCCCGTGGCCATAACGGCTAGTTTGGCCCCTTTTCAATTTTTTTTCCATTTTTTACCCCTCTAACGGCTATAAAACGGCTAGTTTTGGGGGTAAAAAGGTAAATGTGCTTTTTGACTTCCCAAAATACCCCTTAGCCCATTTTCTATAAATACTAAACCTCCCACAACATATTTTCTCATACAAAAATCAATTATCTCTCTCTATTCTCTACTTTCTCTATACTACTCCATAAACTACAAGTCTACAAGCACTTCTACTCTACAAGTTGGTGATTCAATTATCAAAGCTCTAATTTGTAAAGGCACTTCTAGTCTTCTACAACTTGAACTTACAAGCTCTCAAGTCTCAAGTCTTATTATAATTTATAGTTGTTCACTTCTTCTTTTACTACTATAAGTTGAGGTAAATTTATTTATTGTTTCACTTCTTGCTTTATTAGTTGCTTATTTAATTGTTAGTATTTTTAATCTTTTATATTTCTTTCCCCTCTTTTTTTTATTTAAAAAAAAAATGGCATCTCACTCAAGATCTTCAAAAACTAGGGAAGGCCCAACTTATGACTTTGAAAATTTAGATTATGGGGAAAGAAATGAGATTAATGATTTGGAATTGGAGGATGATGACGACGTTGAAATTATGGGGTCTATTCCATCTGAACCATCTCCTTCAAATCCTAATGATCCAAGTCCCACCACTGAAAGAAAATTAAAATCACCTGTTTGGTTATTTTTTAAATTAAATGACGAAAAAAATGGAGCTATTTGCAAAATATGCGGACTCAAATTTTCTTACAAAGGTGGAGGAAATAATACACTTAAAAGGCACATCATGAGCAAACATAAAGGTGCATGGGAAGCAGGTACCGCTCAAGCAGACGGCCTAGTACAATCCCAAATTTCTGCTTCTACTGGCACAAGTGTTGGAACTTTTCTTTATAATCAAAAAAAAATGAGGGAAGGCTTGGCAAAATTTGTTTGTGCATCCGATATGCCTTTTACTTTAGTTGAAGAAGAGTGTTTTACACGTTTTATTCAAACTTTTTTACAACCAGCCTACCAACCTATTACTAGAAATACTCTTAGAAGTGATATACAATCTGTTTTTCAACAAACCAAAAAAAAATTAATTGAGAATTTTTCTACTTTTAATTGTACAATTGCATGCACTTCCGATTTGTGGACTGGTTGTAATAAAACGGGATATATATGTATAACGGCGCATTTTGTAGATGAAAATTGGAATATGAATAAAAATATCATTGCTTTTCGTGCATTAGACTATCCTCATACTAGTGAAAATATATATAACTATATAATCAATGTTTTTAATGAGTATGATATTATGAAAAAAATTATAAGCATTACTTTTGACAATGCTAGTGCTAATACAAATGCTATTAATATGTTTAAAGATCTTATGCGCCCAATGTTGAATGGAAAATTATTTCATGGTCGTTGTGTATGTCATATCATTAATTTGATTATCCAAGATGGATTAACAAAAATTGATGATCACATACTTAAAATTAGAGAGGCAGTGGTCTTTTGTTGTTCAACGCCTAAGCGTCTACAAGCATTTTATGGTGTTTGTAAACAAAATCGTCTTAATCCAAAGAAATTGCAAACTGATATTAAAACTCGTTGGAATTCTACTTATCTTATGATAGATTCTTGTAAAAAGTATAGTAATATTATTACTCAATTTGTTAATTTTAATTATCCATCACTAAACTTGACTTCAAACGATTGGGATATGGCATTTGACTTTCATGGATTTTTAGAAGTATTTTACAATGCTACAAATAAACTTTCCGGTGTTTACTATTCTACTTCTTGTTTAGTTCTTATGGAATTATATAATATGGCTCATACATTTCATAGTTATAAACAAAAAAATGACATTTTTATTGATATTTGCGAGAAAATGGAAAAAAAGTTTAAAAAATATTGGTCTTACATTCCACCTGTATTTTACTTATCTGCAATCTTGGATCCTAGAATCAATTTTGATGGTGTTTGTGAAATGGTTAAACAAATATCTGAATTGATGCAAGGACCAGATGGTGAGCCTGGTCTAGAAATAACTACTTCTGAAATGGAAAATACTTTGGAATCTTTATTTCGTATTTACTATGAAAAATATACAAATAAAGAAAGTGCTACTTCTTCTTCTACTTCTAATATTGAGTTAAGTTCGGGAGCGTCAGGTGGTTCTTGGGCGAGCCAGTTTCTCAGTCGAAAGAAACAAAAGGGTGTTAGTCAATCATTTGTAAGTAGCTCTAACATTCTTGGTGAATTAAATAAGTATCGAGAAACAGAGTGGGAAAGTCGATTAACCAACGAGGAAATGGTCGATTTAAATCTTTTGACATGGTGGAAAGAACATGTAAGAACTTTCCCTGTTCTTTCCATCATGGCTCGTGATCTACTAACTCCTCCGGCTTCCACAGTTGCATCGGAGTCTGCTTTTAGTGTAGGTGGAAGGGTGCTAGAGGAAATGAGGAGCAGATTATCTCCTGATATGCTTGACTGCTTGATGTGCTTGAAGGATTGGGACCGTGCACAATATCGAACTCAAAACCGCCAAGATCCTATTCTTGAAGACTTCGCAAATTTGGAAGTTACGGAAGAAAATTGAAGAATCAAGAATTGAAGAATGAATATAGTTGAAGATCATTTAGTTCCAAACAAATCAATTGTAATACTCCTGGCCCGCATGAGTATAAACTGTGAACGACTTTTTTAAAAAAAAAATCCAATTCTGTAAAATGTAATCTTTACTTTTTATTATACAAATTAATGATAAGTAATCTTTATTTTTTATTAGACTATAATTTTAAATATCAAATAGTAGTAATCTCTTTAATTTTTATTGAATAATAAAAATTCTTTACTATTTTTTTTGAATGAACTTTTTTTAAACTTTTAGTAATCACTAATCATTAATGAATAAATATTTACTTTTTATTATACAAATTATTGAAATTAATGATAATAATCTTTATTTTTTATTAGACTACAATTTTTAAATATCAAATACTAGTAATCTCTTTAATTTTTATTGAATAATAAATATTCTTTACTTTTTTTTTTTGAATGAACTTTTTTTAGTAATCACTAATCAATGTAATCATTAATGAATAAATCTTTACTTTTTATTGTACAATTTATGATAAGTAATCTTTATATTTTATTAGACTATAATTTTTAAATATCAAATAATAGTAATCTCATTAATTTTTATTGAATAATAAATATTATTTACTTTTTTTTTTTTGTTAAACAAATTTTTTTTAGTAATCACTAATCATTAGTGCATAAACTAAACATATAAAAAAAAGAGTAAAAGTCAAAACTCCCCCCAATTCCCAAACATTAAACTTTAAAAGAAAAACTTTTCCCCCCCAAAACTCCGGCCCGGCCCGTTTATGGGCCCGTCCACGAACCCGTCCACGAGCCCCTCCATGAGCCCGTCCACGAGCCCGGCCCGGCCCGGCCCTAAGCCCGGCCCTAGTGAGCCCGGGCCACCGGTCCGGGGCGGACATCCCCCCTCCCTTCCCAAGCCCGGCCCGGCCCGACCCGATTTTAAGTTAAGCCCGGCCCGAAGCCCGGTCAAGCCCGCTTTGACCGAGCCCGGCCCGGCCCAGCCCGTCCCGTTTGACACCACTAGAATGAACCATATAACCGGTGACTCGGCGACTACGTTTATGTTTTGTGTGTTAATTGTAGCATTGCACGTGTTAAACATACAATCATGTTAGAATGCTCACTAAGCGTAATGCTTAAGAAACCCGTTTTTCCTATTTCTGTTGTGGTACATAACAACCACCGCAGGTTCGGAGCTATATCCGGAGAGAAAATGACGCGCGCGTTGGGAGAGATGGGGGAGTTGGGAGAGAATTGGGATCTTGTTCTTATGAACTCATTCTGAACTTATAAAGGATGTAAATTATAGTTCTTTTATGTTAATGTTAACACTTGAATTGTTAATGAGAAGGTTGGATCCTAAAACGTGTATTTTGGGAGTTGGAAGTGATTAGAGAGCCTATGTGTAATCTCTTTTGTGTTGCTCGAATAGGGTGCAGGTTGTTTGGTTGAACCATCTCGGCAAGTCCGGATGTGTCGCTGGTGTCTTGGACATGTTTCTTTCGTGCTCATAATACTAGTTGTAACTTTGAGTTAATAGTCAGTAAGTTCTATGTATTTTGGATGAAAATTGAGTTTTAAAGTTTAAAAGTTTGTTCTAGTTCAAATGAAATGAGTTTTTAGTGGATTTGATCAAATGGTGAATGTGTTTGTGTAATCCAAGTTTGATTTAAGTTTAAAAAGTGTTTGGAAATGTGTTGGATATGTTTTCCCAAAGTTTCATAAGGTTTCCATGTGATTTGGTTGTATTTTGGCATGTTTTAAAACTTGTAGCAGCAAGAATTTTTGCAGCAGAAACTGTTCTACAGGAACCCAGATCGATCCGGGTACAAAGGGTGGATCGATCCGGAGTTCTGGAGGGATATTCTGCTAGAAAAACAAGAAATTGGATCGATCCGGATTTTGTGGGCGGATCGATCCGCCCCTGTTTCCAGCAGCCGTCCACTTTTACGGAAACTCTCTCTAGAAAACTCGGATTCACGCACCGTTTTTTTTTGTTGGAACCGGGACTCAAAGACCTATCCTTTGGTATGAAGATTTGATATACTTATTCATGACTATTTTGCCCTTGGGTTGGTTTTGTCACAACAAAGCTCTTAAAGGTTGTTTAATTCCTATTTTTTATTCCAAATTAGTGAATTTTAGGTGTGTATCGCCTTGTTACACGTGTCCTAATCCGCTGGGGCGGGTTAGGGTGTGATAAGTCAAATCATTGTTGTCGTCACCACCGTCCCCTTTTTCTTGAGAAAAACATCATCCCGTCAATACGAGCTAAATAATGGTAATCGTTACTTGACATCTATTGACTCAATTAAGCACATAAGCACATCAAACATATCACATAGCAATTTCCGGACATTTGACATGTTAAGCTTTAATTAACACATACTTTATCTATTAATCCAAGAACTAAGCATATATTCATACTCAATATCACACAGGCATCATTTAACACCCAATTTAGGATTAGAGTACTCACCTCACAAATTGCTCCAATTAAAGCCTAGAAACCCCAAATTTCTTGCAAATATTAGCTCTAATTAACCCAAATGATAATCCTACATACAAATATCACGTATATGTGTCATCATCTCAAAGAGGGTCACGGAAAAACGTCAACGAAATTGAAAATGAAAGATATAGAGACGATCCTCTCACCTCCTCGAGTCCGAATACGCTCTCAGTTCGCGAAACGGTGTACCGACGACGACAAAACGACAAGGAAACGACATAGTCGACGGAGCTTCCGTCTGTAACTCTTTTCTCTATGTTGTTGATTGTGATGAAGAGGAAGGTGACTCATAGTTAGAGGTGTCAACCTCTTAAACTTCATGCCAAATTTTATTTATTTTCATTTACACCCCAATATTTCTTTAAACTTTATTATGATATCCCCTAAACAATTGTATTAACTACCCAATATCTAAGTGGGTATTTGTCTATGTCACGCGTGGGTCCTAAACGTAGTCCCACATATTTTGCAAAGTTATTAATTAACCTACTAGTTATGAATCTGGTTCTATTTCACTCTCACACGGGTACTCAAACTGGCACCATAAAATATTGAAACTAACAATAAAATGTTTAAAGCAATTAAACAAATATTCATTTAATCATATAAATGCAACTAAATGCAATTTAATTAATCTGGACCTCCCGTGGATCCCACTACATATCTGTCTAACTGTGCCATTTTATCAAGCACTTATCACGTCGGGGTAACTGGAACTTACCCAAATTATCACATGCTATTAATTATACCAATTTGTCACGCCCGTCCCAGAAAATCATTGGTTTAAAATGCATATCTGAGATTTCTGAGAATTATTAATGTTGATTAATAATTGGAATGGAGTTGACTGAGGGTCAACGGTGACTGTCAATCGAGGACTCGGGAAGTTGGTAATTCATGAGGAACTTGACATGATTAAATGACATTTATGTGGATTAAATGTTATTTGAATTATCCGGTATATGTGAATAGTGAATATACCTGTTTTGTGTACTTTTCTGATAGTTTGATCTTGTTAGAGATCAATTGGAACGAATTAGAGATAACCAATGTGATACGTTACATAAAAGGTAGGTTATCTAGAAATTCCACGAAAATAGTTTTCAGAACGAAATTACGGCGACAAACGGAACTCAGTCGAAAACTTTTGTAAATTATATTTTTCACTTGTAAAGGCATGAAATGAACGTGTGCGACGTTTCATGGGTTAATTTAGAGTTTTGGAAACTTTTGGGGAGGTAAACATTATTTCCGATAATTTTGTCTATATATAGCAAGCTCTAGATATTTTTCATTTCAAAAGTTTCTCAAAACCTAAATCAAGAGGTGATTGGTGGCTTAGAGCTTCTTGACGCAAATCGACGGACTTCTGCCCGTTTGTTTTCAACCAAAATTCATATTTGAATTCCCCAAGGTAAGAGCTTCATTTTGATACCACTTAGGCCTTGTTTGGCATAGTTTTTATAAAAGTCCTAATGTTGGAAATTTGGGGAAAACGCGTATAAACTTGTAGGTTTTGCGTAGGATCGGAGATTTGACGTTTAATCGGGCTTCTAGTCGTTCCCTCAAAGTTATACGACGATAGCTCGAGGTATGAATTTCTAGCCTATGTTATATAGGTGAAATACATGTTTTAGATTTCGACAACGAAATTGTGATCCGGGCGAAATTCATGTGTTAATTGTAGGCCCGTTAATTATGCACGCGCTTAAATGTGAAAAGCATGTCTAATTTTACGCGAGCACGTATATGTGATTATATGAGCATGCTACGTGTCTATGTGGATCAAAAGGGAGTTTGATACAAGTTCATGCCGGGGTACGCCTCTCGATGTTTGAGAGTTATAGTAGCGACGGCTACTTGCTTGGTTTGGGAACCGGCCCTGCCAGAGCAATTGGGTGCAATGGTTGATAGACTCTGGGCTTGCCATTGGCATCGCGGTTGAGAGACTTTGGGCTTGCCGATATACCGGATGAATGCGTGTCTCTCTCCCTAGAGACTATTTGATGTGATTTAGATGTTTAAAGCATGATTTATCAGATATGCATATGTTAGAAATTGTGCACTCAGCATATAGCTGAGCAATGGAGACTTTACTCCATTGCAGGTATGAAGGAAGGCAAGAAGAAGCATGAGGAGTGAGACCGTGGGACGACGGGAATCATCCTTGCTTATATTTTATTTACATTGCAAATGTTGTAATTTTGAGTAGTTCGGTTTATGTTTTTACTTTAGAACTTGGTATTGGAGTAGTAAGGTTGTAATGGGTTGTAAAACTTCTTTTGGTTATGTCTAAAATGTATCCGAACTCTTAAGTTCGTGTTTTGAATTCTTAACTTGTCAAAATTGAGTTTGGATGAATATGAGTAAAGATTTTGGTAATTGAACCAAACAAGCCTCAGCTTATTCCGTTTTTGTTTCTTTCTATGGATTAGTGGGGTGCGATTACGCTTTTGGAATCTTGTTATAACTTGTGAAGTTTGAAACTTTGTAAGTGTGTTTGGAAGGGTTGCAAAAGGGAAGGTTGTTTGATCCTTAGCAAATTCTGCAGCATTTGAGGAGGATTCTGCTAAAAGGTCATTCGACCGGTCGAAGGGGGTCGTTCGACCGGTCGAGATGCCCCCTGCCAGAATTCTTTTTCTATACCTTCTGGAAAATTTTGAAATGTTTTGATTGATTCTAAGGGTACCTTTGGGACCCCTTTCAACATAAAATCATTCGATTTGAATTATAATTACGTTATCAATTTTACACGGATTTTACAAGTCGGAGTGTATCGTTTCCAAAAGTTTTAATTATTCAGGGTTATTTTAAAGTGATTTTCCACTGCGTGTAGTTATTTAATGGTTGGATGAGCCTTGGTGGCGTGCCACGTGTCCTGTTTCCACGCGTAGTGGGATGGGTCGTGACATTTAGTGGTATCAAAGCTATAGGTAACAAAACTTTGGGAACGTTCGACGACGAGTGGAGTGTTGAGTGAATTGACACATATTCTAGAATGCATCCACATATTGTAGAGATGTTTGATGCATATGGTATGTTGTTATACATACATGATTATGTTATTGTTATTCATGCATAGTATTTATGCACTTGTGAATCGGTGGAATCATACGGGAGTAGAGCTGTATGACGAGATGAGGTTTACTATGTGTCATAATAGGCCTTGTGTGGCGATACGAGGGAGAGATGATAACCCGGTAGCGGTGGACCGTTGAATTTCTAAATGAAAATGAAATGATTTTTGATCAAATTGGTGGATGTTTTCAACGGTAGTGACTAGTGTCCTTTGGGGGATTTAACCGAGAATGGAGTTTGAGTAGTGAGCTTCAGGAAAGATTTCCTTATAGTTCACATAGAGAATGGAAGTGATTGTTTGTATTCGAGTTTTGGGATTGAGATTAATTGATAAGAGTTCAGTCTCAGACATGGGTTAAACATCATGAAGCTAGAGAATAGAGGCGTACAGTTGGGTGTTATGACAGAAAGATAGTCCAGCAGCATGTATTGCTCGTGGATGGGGTAGGTGATGAATCTCTCACCTTATCTTACGGTGCAAACCTACAGTGTGATCGTACGGGTTATCTTACGGTTTTCTCTTACTGTGTATGACAGGTGGTTGAAGAATCTTTCAACTTATTGTACGGTATTGGGATGATTGGATGGTTGAGGAATCTCTCAACCTATCTTACGGTATGTATTGGGGGTTGAGGAATATCTCAACGGGTCTTAAGTATTGTGGTTGTTGGGGAATCTCTCAACTGAACCCAGTTTCGAGTGGTCGTGGGACCATAGCGGATTCAGATGTAGTATAAGGATTGCTAACGAAAGGTACCAGATTCATTGTGTAAGTGGGAAGTGGTGTTTAAGGATTTACCTACGACAAGGGTTTGAGAATGGAAATGATAGAGTATGCTTGGGTAGTTGAAACAATTGGTGGAAGCTTAGTCGGGGATGGACCTCTGAAGCAGTTGCTTAGATTTGATGATTATGTGTGTGTGAATGTAACGATAAGGATGGCATAGGTCGGAGGAGAAATGGTAGAACTTCTTGATGGAGATTAAAGGAATGGAAATGAATATGAATAAGAGTTCCTTGGTGTTTTGAGGTGTGGTTTGTCAAAGGAAGTAGAACGAAGGATGTAAGACTATAGGACTTAAGGTGAAGGACAAGTGCGAATGATTGAACGTGATAGGAGATTCGGAGAAGCCAAATGGATATCGGATATCATGAAGATAAGGGGATCTTGGTAAGGAATCCCATAGAGAAGGTCGTTATTACAGTGAGTTGTAGTACGATAACTATGAACCACGTGTAGTTCGGCAAGTTTTCGATGTTTTTGAGCACTTTTTGATGGTTTCAAAGTGGTTGGGAAGTAACCCCAAATGCCTTGTGAAGTTGGAGACTTTTAAAGATGTTAAATAGAGTAAAATATGGTCCAGGGGGCACTGGACCGGTCGAAAGGGGCAGTTCGACCGGTCGAACACCCCTCTGATCCAAACAGTGTTTTCGGAAACACTTTTCGTCGAGTTTTACGGAAACAGGCATAACTCTTTCTAGAAAATTCGGATTCGCACACCGTTTTTTGCGTTGGAACCGGGACTCAAAAATCTATCTTTTGATGTAAAATTTAACTATATTTTCTAAATGACCATTTTGCCCTTGGGCTGTTTTGTCACAGAAAAGTTGTTTTAAGATGTCAAATACATGCTTCCATTGCTAGTTAGTGTATTTAAATTAAAATGGAGAATCTTTTAATGTTTTTTTTAAAAACGTTGTTGGGTGTCTGAAGCGAGTGGTTGCCAACGGGAAGTTGGAGTATGATAAGTATTACGATACTGAACAAGAGCGGTTACGGAAATGGATAAGTAAAGTGACTTTGGGGCAAGTCAAGTTAGAGAGATGAAAATGTATATTGGGAAGATGAAGCTTCAATGGGTAAGTGAACATGAACGATAAGAGGAAGATGGAGACTTGGTAGTACATTTAGTACATTATCGGATATGATAGTAGGAATGTAAAGTGGTTAGAGGACAGTGGTGGAAGCAATGGAATGTTGTCACAGTTGCCTTGAATTCCAACGAAGTTGGAGGGTTTTGAGAATGTCGGATTTCACCCCAACAAAATTGTAAAGTGTTTAAAATGTTTTGAAATAAAACTTTTGTTTGAGTAAGAAAATTTGTATTAAATACTTGTAATGAGGTATCAAGTAGACTTTGGAAGACGAGTATTGTGGAAGGATATGGTATGATTAGTGCTTGGGACACAACAGTGTTTGTCAGATGAATGAGTTCTACGTGAATAGATTATAAACTTGGAAATTCTAAAGTAAGGGGTTAGTGAAATGTGGTACACTTGAACTTAGTAAGCTGGAGGTAGTGCCACTAAACGAGTTAACTTGAGTATTGTTCTAAAGGGAAGTTGATCTTGGTTTAAGTATCGGAATAACCCAAGGTTATGAATGATTTGAAGTTTTGAACGATTAGGAACTTGATTAGATCCATAAAGTGTGAAGCACTTGAAGACAATAGTTATGAATGGGTTGATATTAGTACCCGAAGTGAGAATGGGTGACTTTAAGCATTGTCACGAAAGGTATGTGAATTGGAATTCGATAGGGAATTTATCGAACATAGGGAGACTATGGTACTTGATTGGGAAGATCGAATTACTGAGTTGTCTTCAGATGATTACAGGAATAGTATGAATACTCGAACAATAGTTTCTTCAAGAACAATGAAGTTGAGATCAAAATAGCAAAGATAAAGGATTAGAGAATCTGAATTGGAGTTAAGTCAAGCTAACTAAGGTTATGAAATATTAAACTATTGAATGAGGTATGGTGCCTTGAGAGGTTATACGAGGATTATACGCTTAATGTGAAGGGTTGTCAGAAACTCAGTATGGGTGTAGATACAGGAGTATGATTGGTATGGGCTTGTGTAAAGAAAAAAAAAAGCGAAACACCAGAGATTTATGGAACCGTATAACTACGTGATGGTAGTGAATCTACCAGAACTGATAAACTAATGGATAGTGGACAAGTAGGGTATGAGATAAGAATGTATTGCACTGCAGTTGAGATCTCCAACAGAAAAGTAATTGACTCGGGGTATGTGTACATAACTTGTATAAGAATGGATTGTGAATGGTCAAAGGTTTGAAACAGAAACAAAGTACGTGCTGAACGTGTGAGTATGTTCTGATGAGCTCTGTGGTACGGGTATGATTGACTAACTAAGTTAATTTGGGTTAACAACGTTAATTGTTGCGACGGATATTGGGGTAATTTTGTTGTGAAAAGATGGAAGTGTTGTGTAAGATTTCAAAATAATTTATTCAAAACGTGAATGAGAATATGTATTTGACTTTGTTATAAGTTTTCAATTGAAAGTGTAAAGTGAAATCTTCTACGTTAATCGACAGTAGTTCGAGTACAGAATTGAAAGATAAATGATAAGTGTGTTGACCTCATTGAGGGTGATTCAGGACATTTGGTAACCTCGAACAAATAAAACAGTGTGAAAATTTCAGTTGAGAATCTGAATGGTGTCCTACGAATCATGCATGATTGAAAGTATAATACAAGGTTGGATTAAATCGAAATAGAATTCGATAAGAAATGAGAGTCGTTTGAAGCGTGTTATCATTTTACAAGTAATTCGCGATTAGCATGATAAGGAATTGAATCTATGGTATATGAAATAGTTGGTTGGGGAAATTGACTTATTGACAGTGTATGAATGTATAATAGTACTTAGCTTTGGTTCTCTTCGAGATGAAGAATCGTGTATGGTCGTTAACCAGTTAAGACGTGTTGGAACGACTGTTAGTCGAAAAGAAAGATGGGTGAAACTGAGATGAGTTATTTAATTTGTTTTGGGTATTGTGATGAACTTTAAAGTTCAAAAAAGATGTGACAAGTACAATGAAGGTATGTGTGGGTTGACGTGTGACGTCGTGATATGATTTAATGTCAAGATTGACTATTGATTATGTTCTACTCAGGCATTGATGTTCTTATTTATCGAGATGTTTCTGTGTTGCTAGTATTCGATGTGAATCTTCAATCGGGTCGAGACGGGGGCTCCAAGGATTTATTTTCCTTAAGAGCCTAAGGATTTATTCTCCTCATGAGATTGTGACATCTTAGTGAAATGGTTTGTGTATGAAACAAATGTTGAGGGTACTTATGGAAAGTCTTTGTGAATTGGTGAAATGGTATAAGTTTGGGGACAAACTTCCTTTTTGGAGGGGAGAGTTGTCACGCCCGTCCCAGAAAATCATTGGTTTAAAATGCATATCTGAGATTTCTGAGAATTATTAATGTTGATTAATAATTGGAATGGAGTTGACTGAGGGTCAACGGTGACTGTCAATCGAGGACTCGGGAAGTTGGTAATTCATGAGGAACTTGACATGATTAAATGACATTTATGTGGATTAAATGTTATTTGAATTATCCGGTATATGTGAATAGTGAATATACCTGTTTTGTGTACTTTTCTGATAGTTTGATCTTGTTAGAGATCAATTGGAACGAATTAGAGATAACCAATGTGATACGTTACATAAAAGGTAGGTTATCTAGAAATTCCACGAAAATAGTTTTCAGAACGAAATTACGGCGACAAACGGAACTCAGTCGAAAACTTTTGTAAATTATATTTTTCACTTGTAAAGGCATGAAATGAACGTGTGCGACGTTTCATGGGTTAATTTAGAGTTTTGGAAACTTGTGGGGAGGTAAACATTATTTCCGATAATTTTGTCTATATATAGCAAGCTCTAGATATTTTTCATTTCAAAAGTTTCTCAAAACCTAAATCAAGAGGTGATTGGTGGCTTAGAGCTTCTTGACGCAAATCGACGGACTTCTGCCCGTTTGTTTTCAACCAAAATTCATATTTGAATTCCCCAAGGTAAGAGCTTCATTTTGATACCACTTAGGCCTTGTTTGGCATAGTTTTTATAAAAGTCCTAATGTTGGAAATTTGGGGAAAACGCGTATAAACTTGTAGGTTTTGCGTAGGATCGGAGATTTGACGTTTAATCGGGCTTCTAGTCGTTCCCTCAAAGTTATACGACGATAGCTCGAGGTATGAATTTCTAGCCTATGTTATATAGGTGAAATACATGTTTTAGATTTCGACAACGAAATTGTGATCCGGGCGAAATTCATGTGTTAATTGTAGGCCCGTTAATTATGCACGCGCTTAAATGTGAAAAGCATGTCTAATTTTACGCGAGCACGTATATGTGATTATATGAGCATGCTACGTGTCTATGTGGGTCAAAAGGGAGTTTGATACAAGTTCATGCCGGGGTACGCCTCTCGATGTTTGAGAGTTATAGTAGCGACGGCTACTTGCTTGGTTTGGGAACCGGCCCTGCCAGAGCAATTGGGTGCAATAGTTGATAGACTCTGGGCTTGCCATTGGCATCGCGGTTGAGAGACTTTGGGCTTGCCGATATACCGGATGAATGCGTGTCTCTCTCCCTAGAGACTATTTGATGTGATTTAGATGTTTAAAGCATGATTTATCAGATATGCATATGTTAGAAATTGTGCACTCAGCATATAGCTGAGCAATGGAGACTTTACTCCATTGCAGGTATGAAGGAAGGCAAGAAGAAGCATGAGGAGTGAGACCGTGGGACGACGGGAATCATCCTTGCTTATATTTTATTTACATTGCAAATGTTGTAATTTTGAGTAGTTCGATTTATGTTTTTACTTTAGAACTTGGTATTGGAGTAGTAAGGTTGTAATGGGTTGTAAAACTTCTTTTGGTTATGTCTAAAATGTATCCGAACTCTTAAGTTCGTGTTTTGAATTCTTAACTTGTCAAAATTGAGTTTGGATGAATATGAGTAAAGATTTTGGTAATTGAACCAAACAAGCCTCAGCTTATTCCGTTTTTGTTTCTTTCTATGGATTAGTGGGGTGCGATTACGCTTTTGGAATCTTGTTATAACTTGTGAAGTTTGAAACTTTGTAAGTGTGTTTGGAAGGGTTGCAAAAGGGAAGGTTGTTTGATCCTTAGCAAATTCTGCAGCATTTGAGGAGGATTCTGCTAAAAGGTCATTCGACCGGTCGAAGGGGGTCGTTCGACCGGTCGAGATGCCCCCTGCCAGAATTCTTTTTCTATACCTTCTGGAAATTTTTGAAATGTTTTGATTGATTCTAAGGGTACCTTTGGGACCCCTTTCAACATAAAATCATTCGATTTGAATTATAATTACGTTATCAATTTTACACGGATTTTACAAGTCGGAGTGTATCGTTTCCAAAAGTTTGAATTACTTAGGGTTATTTTAAAGTGATTTTCCGCTGCGTGTAGTTATTTAATGGTTGGATGAGCCTTGGTGGCGTGCCACGTGTCCTGTTTCCACGCGTAGTGGGATGGGTCGTGACACAATTAGTGCATGCAAAGCAGATATTATCTCATTTCTCCGGGTACGGGTATTACACCCAAACTACCCTTCCTTACAATCAACATCAAAACAAAATAAAAAAAGAAAATGCAATAATTATGGCCAGGCAATTGTGGAAAGTATGTGTAGATTTTTTTTGTCCAGTTAAATAGTTAAATTCCCCAAAAGAACACGTAAAATGGGACGGATGGAGTATTTATCATATAAACTCTTCCACTTTTATTTTGATGTGACGCTAAGGTTTAATTTGAACTTAAAAGAATGACAGTTATGAAAAGTTAAAATTTTCTCAATTAAGAACTAAAAGGGCAATTATGATTCCCAAATTTGAATGTTGAAATTGTTTTCAAAATTTTTTAACAATTGAACCACATATATAACTGTTAATAAATTCGGAAATTAAATTTAAAATTCAAATTTAAAAAGCTAGCATAACACTATTCACCCTTAAATAGTTTGAAATTTTCATGATAGTCTCTTAACTTAGGAAAGAAGAAAGAAAAATATTGGCAATGGCAGCCAGAGAATCAGAGATACCATTAGATGATAATGGGGTGCCATTGGATACCAACATTACATGAAAACAGACATTTTATATTTCAGAATTTTCCACTAAACTAATGGCAACCAAATGATATACTCCCTCCGTCCCATAATAAGTGTCCACTTCCTTTTTGCACAATATTTAAGAAAATTGTATTATATTAATTTATTTGGTTCATTAAAGAGTCACTTTTCAATTTTACCCTTGGATGTGATGGATGTTTGACTTTTTGCTTGTTTTGGGACCACAAATAAATGCTTCTTTGTCTTTATTAGAAGGGTAGCTTTGGAAAATAAGTAAAAGATATATGCCAATTTAGGAAGGTGGACACTTATTGTGGGACATCCCAAAAAGGAAATGTGGACACTTATTATGGGACGGAGGGAGTATGATTTTTGTACCAAAAAAAAAAAAAAAGATATATGATTTAGATTTTGACCATTGACTAGATCCAGCGAAAAACAAGGCAACTTTGGACTGAGAATCCACGTGCGTGTATATATATACACCAACAATGCTACACACATACTCTACGTGTGCTTTGCTGTTGTCGGCTATATATACAGAATATTATAGTGCGCCACGTATGATTCACATGAGGTTGTAATAATTGAGGCACAAGTTGGTGATGAGGCCTTATGTGATTTTTTTTTTTAATTTTTGGGAAAAGAAAAAGAAAAGTGTTTGTTCTCTAATATTTTAAAACGAAGTGTTTGTGGGTAAGTTTAAGAAAGTAAATATAGGGTTAAATATAGTTTACACTTTTGTAGTTTTTTATTTGTGTTAGTTAGGTTTGTGTAATTTTGAAAGTGTCGTTTTAGTCCCTATAATTTTTTAAGTGTGTCAAATAAGTCTAATAAATCCTTTACTGACGAATAATTTTAACATTGAAAGTAAAAAAATTGTCAAAAAAACTGTTTGAGGGATTGAAATGACACACTTATGAAACTATAGAAACTAAATAACTATTTTTAAACTACAGAGACCAAATTGACACAAAGAACAAACTAGGATGGTGTAAAATGTAGTTAAGCCAGTAAATGTATGAGGTAGTACGAAGCGGTTTGACTGAAATAATAATTGATTATTATACGTTTTGAGACCGGCTTACCTTGTACCTAGTTGGAATGTGGGTTTATTCCCAAATCATAGGTCACGGGTTCAAAGCTGGTACAAAGAAGATTATACGTTTTGAGAGTACAACCAATTTTAAAAGAGTAATGTTATAGTTTTTAAATTTTACATCCCAAATTAGTGGGCTCATTTGATTTTTTTTTTTGGATGATTTTAAATGATCTCATGATTATTTTGACTCATATAAGAATTTGTTATAATATGTTTCAGTGTCGAACTAGTTTTAAAGGGAAATTTTTTTTTAAAAGAGGTAATAGTTTGTTTCCCAAATTTTGCATCCTAAATAGTTTCCAAATACATGTGTCCTTCAACCAACTTAATAATCATGAGACCATTTCAATGCCGTCAATCAAAATCAAGTGAGCTCAATATCACTTGTGTTCAGGACATTTTGGATGTAAAATTTTAGAAGTATACTATTACTCGTTTTAGAGTGTTTTGAATTTGTGATCCTGTTGTTTCGATATATATATATATATATATATTTGTGTGTGTCAAAAATGATGCATGAATTGGTTCTGTCAACCAAAATTACATCGATTTTGCCGAGTGGGTTGTAGCCCAATTGGCTATCACACCCCAACCCGCCTCGGGCAAATTAGGACACGTGTAACAAAGTCCACACAACAATTTACCCTCAAACCACTAAGAATACCATGATTTAAACCTCAATAAATAAGTTTATAATGACAAAACAGCCTCAAGGGTAAAATGGTCATTAATAAAGTATAGTAAATTTTATATCAAAAGATAGGTCTTTGAGTTCCGATTCCAACATAAAAAACGACGCACGAATCCAAATTTTTTAGAGAGAGTTATGCTTGTTTCCGTAAAAGTCGTCGGGCTGAAACCAGACCAGCGGATCGATCCGTCCCAAAACCGGATCGATCCAGTTTTAGCATATTGTTATTTTCTGCTCCTCCAGATGCCCCAGATCGATCCGCACATGACCCGGATCGATCTTGGTTCTGCAGATGAGTTTTCCTACTGCTAAAACTCTGTTTAATCAGTTTAAAACATTTCCAAACTTCCCTAAACTTTGGGGAAACATCAAAAATTATTCTCCAATCCAAATGTTCCTAAACCTTAACACAACATCTCCAAGCATGGATTGACAATCAAAACACACAAATTATTCCTTAGGATCATGAACTTACATCAAAATCCACATTTTAACCCAATACTTGCATAAATTCTTAACCAAAAGAAAACGAAGTTCAATTGACAACCCAAGTTACTTACTACTCCAAGTTTCTTCCCAAAATACATAACATGTAACTAGCACTCATGACACATGGTTTGTTGCACAACCAAACTCAGCACCCAACTTAACGTATTATAAGCTTTCTCAAAACATGAGTTGTTCACATATCTATTACAAATTCAAACATATACATGATCTTATTTGAAAGGTTGTTTTTAACATTCAAACTCATTAACCCTTCCCTAAACACCAACGTGCATCACATTACTCCCAATACATACATGACCATTCAACATAAGGAAAAAAATATAAGTTTTACAACCAAAGCTACTAGGTCCTTCAAATTCACTCCCAACATACATAACTTGCAAGTACAATTCATGGTTTGGTGCATAAACAACCAACAATACTCAACTTAGCATATTACAAGTCTTCCAAAAATCCAAAGTACTTATACATTGACAACAAACGACACATTTTAAACATAAACTAACTAGCCATATGAACATATCCACTTATACACAACTCCTGCGCCAACCCCGTCGTGCGGATCATTTCCTGTCGTTCTCCCGTTCGGTACCTGTGATGGTTATTCAATAACCATAACAGAAAACATATATTTTTGTTTAAGCTTTCGCTTAGTGAGGGAACTAATCATGCTATTGGAATGCAAAGTATGTAAATGCAACAATTATTATAAACAACAATAAATTGATCTCTGGAAAGTCAAGTAACTCCAGCCACCACCCGCGGGTCCTTCTCACCCCGGATCTTTCGCACTTTTGGCGCATATAGCGTAACACACACTCTCTTGTGACCCCGAAGGCGTTACCGGCATTTCATTGTGGTCGTCACCATGCCCCACTCATTGAGGGCTTACTTTTCCATACATATGGGACCTGTAAATATTGACCACTACTCGACTTTCCTTTGATCCACATAGACATTTAAGCAACTTAGCATATAAGCATCCCAATTTCACATTATTAACATGCTTTTTGCCCAAATTCATCAACACACACACATACACACATATATATATACAAGCATGAGTTAAGCAACTATGAACAACAATTATCACATTAACATAACTAAACACCCAATTTTGAGATTAGACACTCACCTCTTCGAATTACTAGCAAATTAAGCTTAGAATATCCCAACCTCTCGCCAATTTCCAACCCAAATCCTACCGGTGTAAATCATACATAGTTTTGATACATCAAACATCGTCTATCAAGAACGGTTGCTGAAAAAACGTTACCGAAAATGAAAACAAATTACATGCATACGATCCTCTTACCTCCATGAGTACAAAAATGGTCTCGGGTCGTAAATCCGGCGCCGGACGGTGAAGGAACGTCGTCAAGGAAACCGTCGCCGACTTGAGAGCTTTTGGTTCTTTCAAAATTCTGTAAATCCAACTATAATTTGTGCTTGAGACATATATGCTCTTATGCATATGTGTTGGCACAAGTTTGCACTATTCCTATTTACCTCCCCCAACTTCCTTTTAGCTTTATTATGAAACCCCCATGTTAATTACATTAACTACTCACATTTTCTAAATGGATTTAATCTAAGTCTCGCGTGGGTCCCAAACGTGGTCCTACGTAAGTTATGAGGTTGCTATTAAACCTACCAATTATAAATTGTATTCAAATACACCCTCACATGGGTACCCAAACTGGTCCCCTTTACCTAACATATGACATAATAATATCTTTAAGCATTTAAACAAGTAGTCATTTAAGCATATAATTACATCTAAATGCAATTTACATTTTTTAGACCTTCGTCAGGTCCCACTTTTATTCCAGTTTCACTTGACTTGAAACTTTCATCTGTGTTCCCATCTAAACACCTTTTCACCTGTGGGTTCATAACCCCACCTTAAACCATCATAAACATTAATTATCACACATGAACATTATATTAACCTTCTTTTTTGGGTACGGGTGTTACATTTCTCCCTCCCGTTTAAGAAGTTTGTCCCTAAAGTTTCCTCATCTCGTAGTATCAATAAATATACATTTCCATCTCAAACTTCTAATAGTTCATAAGCATTGTCTTGATTCAAACTTCACAATCAACACTATAACATGTAGGCTTTAAACACATCACACCCCTTTGGTTGATTCTGACTGCAACCTTAATCGATAGGGTATCAGTTCGCATTCCTTTCTATACTTCCAACGATCCCATGAATTGGATTTGCAACCTTTTTCCATCCTTCAAATCATATTACTTACCAAAGACACATCTTTTGAAACAATTCTTTCCTCTCATAGATACATTTCATCAATCATTTTGAAAATACAACTCAATTACCTATAATACATTTTTCGTGTTAATTATCAGCTTTCGGAAATTGCTCTGCTATAACTCAATATCATTTCTTTTTCTTCTTGTACAACTTCAGAATTTCAATACATTCAAATACGTCATTCCAGAATGATGAGTATTAATTCCTACACAATCTTACAGTTTTCTTTCATATACAATTCAATTAACCCTTGCAAATCCGCAGCTTTAACCAGTAACTCTTAACTGACTTGGTCAATCTGTTCACAATCATTCACATGTTGGCATCTAAGTCTTGCTAACTTTAACAACCCCATTATTAAATTTATCACAATGCATATTCACCTTCACTTGGTCATCAATATCATTTGCAATACTTCAGTGAACCTTCAGTATGTTTGCCTTAATTTCCCCCACTATGCAGTACATCACATAGGGTGCTTTACAGTTCCTATATAAAACAATCGTCGCAGTATCTCAGCTTTGAATTAATAATTCCCAGATTCCAAATCAATCTTTAAGAAGGTTTGTACCCCTTGTAACTGATTATCAAGTCATCATATATAATAAAATGCGATCAATACCATTATATACTCAATCATTAACAATTTATTCTCCACAATCTCATTTACGACTTCAATATTTCTTATGAATCTCCTTTCTTGAACTATCTTCATTCGGAATATATGTATTTAACTTCTAGATTCAGCACATCTTACTGTAATGCAAACTTTAATCATTCTTCCCCAACAACTTATTACATTCCCTTTATGGAGTAAACGAAAAACAAAAACACGGATTCTTAAGCCAACCTCTTATAATCTGATACAATATTTTCAGTTGATTTCAAACTACGACCATCTCCTCCTTTCATAATTTTTATAGTAATTTCAGCTTCTAGCAATTCTGAATCTCCACAAACTCACCTCGAGTAATCAAAGCACACTATCTTTCCCTCTTCAATCACTAACTGGTAGCTTCAACAACCACTTGACTTTGCTTGTCTGTGTTAGGTTTTCATATCGTTGATTATCATGAATTCTAACTATTTCCTTTACTACATACTCAATTTTCGTTACATAAGTCATATTTCGAATCCCAATAGTCCTTATTAACATCTTACTTATAGAAATATCTCTGCCTATTCCAAACCTTACGTCAAATAGTATTCCCATCAGGTTTCAATCTTTTATAAAGCACAAGTAATCTTTTCAACGCCATATAGTCCAATCCCTGACATTATACTTCATCCGAACTAGCACATTTACCAATGTTAATCAATCTAGTTAAAGCCATTTTCTTCTCAAAACAATTCTTTAACTCCCAAAAACATTCATACGTACTCCGAATTACTAACCGAACATGTTCTGTAATTATAAATATTATCAACCTTTAGTCCTTTATCATTTCATTTCTTGTCCATAAAGTTTTATCGTTACTATGTATCAGAAACCTCGTAATCATACTTCATCAGAATATAACCTAGTCATTAACACAAACTTTCACCTCGAATAAAATTTTCCCAGTATCATTAAATTAGCTAATGTGTAATTTCATTACAAGTTTATTTCAATACATCCCAGATATTCAGTTTATAGCATCAATAGTCACGAAGGATACTCCAGTTACTTTAAATGTCATTATAATCATCATCTGCTCAAATTTCCTTCCAAAATTCTCGTAATATCTCCTACCTTAATCTTTCATTAACCATTCTCGGATTTTGGTCAAAAGTACTGACACATCTAAGATTAGTCAATAATTTATTCATTCGCTATTTTATATCTATTCTCAACTGTAGCTTCATTCAATCCCGATTTCCAATACCCTGTCTAATTGTTTTGTTTATCTTCTCATAGCGATGCCAATATCCCATCTCATAGTAATTCCAATATCCCCTTCAATACACTACTCCAAGTGTTAATAATAGTTCAAGTTCAAGCCTTTTTGTTGTTTAATTATTCTTTACTAAACAAGTTGTTTAATTTGTCTTCTCATAATGCATTCAAGATTTCACCCACTGTCAAAATAGCCCATATGCATACGCAAAACTCCTACTGTCAAAACATTCTCAAACTCAATTCAATGTATACTCTTACTCTGATAAGTACAAACTTCTGACGTTTCCTCCTCGCTATATGGTAACTTAAATGATGGTACAACATAAAATAATCAAATTATGTCAATTTTGCATAAAATAGAAGCTTATTCAATTCAACACTTATCTACTACCCATCATACTATAGTTACCTGATTGACAATCATATCATGCCCAATGCTTCCTCAAACGTTGAGTAGCTATCAACACCATTTTATGGTTAACAATGTTATATTTCCCTTATACCACATTTTCTTGAAATGCATGTTTCATTTGTAGAAACTTCTAACAACCTCCCCTCAGTTAGCTAACAAACTCTAACAGTCTCACAATATCGAATGACAACATCATATTGACTATCTTGAAAATAAAACGTCATTTGACTTAGTATCTAATCATTAAACAATCATCTCTACAATTATGGATTTACGACCCATTCATACTCAGCGGTGCATTCAAAGGACAACACTATAATCGATGCTAATGGTCTTGTTTTACCTTCACATCATTTACCCCTGATATGCCAGAACCAATCACGGATACCCTTGATTAAAAAAATATCACTAACTAAGCCAACCTCCCCAGATCCCCAATTTTACACTTGATCATTCAACAGTCGTTACGATACAATTAATACATGGTTCTTTCGGAATCAGAAATACTTGCATTGATTATGAACGAATAATTAAATAACCTTACACATTACCTTAATCATGGCAACTTAAACATAAGTTAAGAGCTTTTATCTTCTTGTGATTCTCTCCCCATTGAATTGGGAATTTCTTGTGCTTTTTCTACTTCTCTTACTATTATTTTCACAACTCTTTTACCCTTTTTACTCTTGATTGTGATATCGGTCTTTTCTCGGATTCCATTACTACTTAGACAATTAAGCCAGATATCCTCATAATCATTTACATACATGTTAACTTAAATAACACGCTATGCATGGTAAACAACTTTTAAACATGCTAAATAAGCATGTATGCATGATCTTTATAGCTACACATCCTTTTATGTTTTTTTTTTCTTTTTTTTTTTTACACGTCGTATTCATCAGTCATCCCCAAGGCTCTAACCTATTGCTCTGATACCGAAAATTGTCACACCCCAACCCGCCTCGGATGAATTAGGACATGTGTAACAAAGCCCACACAACAATTTACCCTCAAACCACTAAGAAAACCATGATTTAAACCTCATAAAATAAGTTTATAATGACAAAATAGCCCTAAGGGTAAAATGGTCATTAATAAAGTATAGCAAAGTTTATATCAAAAGATAGGTCTTTGAGTATTGGTTCCAACACAAAAAATGGCACGTGAATCCAAATTTTCTAGAGAGAGTTATGCTTGTTTCCGTAAAAGTCGTCGGGCTGGAACTAGACCAGCGGATCGATCTGCCCCAAAACTGGATCGATCCAGTTTTAGCAGATTGTTATTTTCTGTTCCTCCAGATGCCCTAGATCGATCCGTACATGACCCGGTTCGATCCAGATTCTGTAGATGAGTTTTCCTACTGCTAAAACTCTGTTTAATCAATTTTAAAACATTTCCAAACTTCCCTAAACTTTGGGGAAACATCAAAAATTATTCTCCAAGCATTTCCAAATGTTCCTAAACCTTAACACAACATCTCCAATCATGGATTGACAATTAAAACACACAAATTATTCCTTAGGATCATGAACTTACATCAAAATCGACATTTTAACCCAATACTCGCATAACTTCTTAACCAAAAGAAAACTAAGTTCAATTGACAACCCAAGT
This sequence comes from Hydrangea macrophylla, assembly GCA_033977485.1. Lineage (NCBI taxonomy): Eukaryota > Viridiplantae > Streptophyta > Magnoliopsida > Cornales > Hydrangeaceae > Hydrangea > Hydrangea macrophylla. Next base: position 129,507,187 of record CM066989.1, on the reverse strand, counting down.
TAGTTACTACTCCAAGTTTCTTCCCAAAATACATAACATGTAACTAGCACCCATGACACATGGTTTGTTGAACAACCAAACTCAATACCCAACTTAACATATTACAAGCTTTCTCAAAACATGAGTTGTTCACATATCTATTACAAATTCAAACATGTACATGATCTCATTTGAAAGGTTGTTTTTAACATTCAAACTCATTAACCCTTCCCTAGAACATCAACTTGCATCACATTACTCCCAATACATACATGACCATTTAACATAAAGAAAACAAGATAAATTTTACAACCAAAGCTAATAGGTCCTTTCAAATTCAATCCCAACATACATAACTTGCAACTTGCAAGTACAACTCATGGTTTGGTGCATAAACAACCAACAATACTCAACTTAGCGCATTACAGGTCTCCCAAAAACCCAAGGTACTTATATATTGACAATAAATGATATATTTTAAACATAAACTAACTAGTCATATGAACATATCCACTTATACACAACTCCCTCGCCCACCCCGTCGTATGGATCATTTCCTCTCGTTCTCCTGTTTGGTACCTGCGATGGTTATTCAATAACCACAACAGAAAACATATTTTTCGTTTAAGCTTTCGTTTAGTGAGGGAACTAATCATGCTATTGGAATGCAAAGTATGTAAATGCAACAATCATTATAAACAACAACAAATTGATCTCTGGAAAGTCAAGTAACTCCAGCCACCACTCCCGGGTCCTTCTCACCCTGGATCTTTTCCACTTTTGGCGCATATAGTGCAACACACTCTCTCTTGTGACCCTGAAGGCATCACCGACATTTCATTTTGGTCGTCACCACGCCCCGCTCATTAAGGACTTACTATCCCTTACATATGGGACCTGTAAATGGTGACCACTACTCGACTTTCCTTTGATATACATAGACATTTAAGCAACTTAGCATATAAGCATCACAATTTCACATTATTAACATGTTTTTTGTCCAAATTCATCAACACACACACATATAATATATATATATATATAAGCATGAGTTAAGCAACTATGAACAACAATTATCATATTAACATAACTAAACACCCAATTTTGAGATTAGACACTCACCTTTTCGAATTACTAGCAAATTAAGCTTAGAATATCCCAACCTCTTGCCAATTTCCAACCCAAATCCTACCAGTGTAAATCCTACATAGTTTTGATACATCAAACATCGTCTATCAAGAATGGTTGCCAAAACAATGTTGTCAAAATGAAAACAAATTACATGCATACGATCCTCTTACCTCTACGAGTCCAAGGTCTCGGGTCATAAATCCGGCCCCAGACGACGAAGGAACGTCGTCAAGGAAAACCGTTACCGACTTGAGAGCTTTTGGTTCTTTCAAAATTTTGTAAATCTGGCTATAATTTGTGCTTGAGACACATATGCTCTCATGCGTATGTGTTGGCACAAGTATGCACTATTCCTATTTACCTCCCCCAACTTTGTTTTAGCTTTATTATGAAACCCCCATGTTAACTACATTAACTACCCATATTTTTTAAATGGATTTAATCTAAGTCCCGCATGGGTCCCAAACGTGGTCCCACATAAGTTATGAGGTTGCTATTAAACCTACCAATTATTCAAATACGCCCTCACATGGGTACCCAAACTAGTCCCCTTTACCTAACATATGACATAATAATATTTTTAAGTATTTAAATACGTAGTCATTTAAGCATATAATTACATCTAAATGCAATTTATAGATTTTAGACCTTCGTCAGGTCCCACTTTTATACCAGTTTCACTTTACTTGAAACTTTCATCTGTGTTCCGATCTGAACACCTTTTCACCTGTGGGTTCATAACCCTACCTTAAACCATCATAAACATTAATTATCATTAATTATCACACATGAGCATTACATTAACCTTATTTTTCGGGTACGGGTGTTACATTGGCATAACGTCTTTCTTCTGTTATTGCCTTTCTTCCATGTATAAATTTTCTGTGTTAGCTATAATGAAAGTGAGAGAGTTAAACATGATAAGGAACAAACTTGAAAAATGTCTAGTTAAAACGTATTGACCTTTCAAAGATATTCTTAATTTGGGACATCTTAAATGAAAAAAATGACTTTTCAATTGGGACGGAGGAAACATGATGCAGCACAGTGGTTTGACATTCTACGAGAAGTTCGATCAGAGAAAAAGGGGCACTTCTGACCCTTCGCCGCTAAAACAAAACTTTCACTACGCGCGTCAAAATCGCTATTAGGATACCAATCTGGAAAGCTAATTCAAAGCCCGTTTTATGGGCAAAAAAGCTATGCTGTTTAGGTCCATTTTTAGGCCCAATAAATGTTGCTTGAATATGTTTCGGGCTACTTGTATGGTTTTTCGGCCTTTTTGGACTTTTTTCGTCTTTTTATTTTGCTGTGCGTTTTAGGATTTTGCGGACTATATATAGTGGATCCATTTTATTTTTCAGCAACTTTTGATAATAAATTACCAGTTTGAGTTTTCTCTCAACTTTACCAATTATTCTTGGTATTCGTGTGAATCAATAAGGCAATAGATCCCTAATTTCTGGTATTATCGTCCGATAATCAATAGGATTCAGGAAGGTTGTAGGTTCACATGTTTTTCCCACTCAATTTAGACGTTCCGCTGCATCAGAATGGAGGGAGTATCAGCTGGTTTGTAAATGATCCAATTTTTAAGTTAAATATAGACTCCTATTTAGGTTAGAAGTAGATATATAAATGCTAAACAATTTAAAATTGGTTATTTTTTGAACCTATTATCAGGTTATGCTTCAAACTCCAAACACTGGTATCTTTTTTTTTTTTTCCTTCTTTTTTTGGTCAGATATAAGGTCAAATTTTCCACCTTGTCCTCTAACTTCGGAAATCTTTTCCGTCAATATTTCAGACTATTTAATTTTTGCCGTTTTATCGAAATAGAATATGGGACAATTAAGCTCAGGTTACGTGCATCTACTACACAACATATGCAATTATTAAGTCAAATAGCAAAGTTAGTGATCATAAGATCTGAACTTACACCAACCTAAATGTACGTTTTCCATTCATTTGTAGTCGCCGCTCTCAACTTATATCTTATTTCAACCATCAGGGGCTACCTTAGAGAAATAAAGGTTTTGGCCAACTCGAATAGACTTTGTTCATTCCAAACTCTTGTCAACCCCACAATTACTGCAAAACAAGACATGATGGTTGTACAGACATAAGAGGGGGCAAGATGGTAAACTCACAAGAAATTAATCTTTAAATACATTTTACACCCTTGTAGTTTGTCACCTGTGTCAGTTTCGGGTATGTTTTTTTGGCCCTTTTGGACTTTTTCGTCTTTTTATTTTGCTGTACATTTTAGGATTTTGCAGACTCTATATTGTGGAGTCATTTTAATTTTCAGCAACTTTTGATAATAAATTACAAGTTTGAGTTTCACTCCAATTTTCTTATTATTCCTGGTATTCGTGCGAATCAACAAGGCGAAAGATCCCTGATTTATGGTATTAACATCCGATAATCAATAGGATTCAGGAGGGTTGAATTTTCACGCGTTTTTCCCTCTCGAATTAGACGTTCCGCTGCATCAGAATGGAGGGAATATAAAATGGTTTGTAAATGACTCGATTTTTTAATGTAATTTTTAAGTCAAGTATATATAGACTCCTATTTAGGTTAGAAGTAGATATATAAATGCTAAACTATTAAAAATTGGTTATTTTTGAACCTATTATCAGGTTATCCTTCAAACTCCAAACATTGGTATCTTTTTTTTCTTCTTCTTTTTTGGTCGGATATAAGGTCAAATTTTCCACCTTGTCCCCTAACTTTGGAAATCTTTTTTGCTAGTATTTCAGATGATTAATTTTTGCCATTTTATTGAAATAGAATATACGACAATTAAGCTCAGGTTACGTGCATCTGCTACGCACCATACGTAGTTATTAAGTCAAATAGCAAAGCTAGTGATCATAAGATCTGAACTTACACCAAGCTAAATGTATGTTTTCCATTCATTTGTAGTCGCCCCTCTCAAAGTATATCTTATTTCAACCCTCAGGGCCTACCTTAGAAAAGTAAATGTTCTGGCCAACTCGAATAGACTTTGTTCATTCCAAACTCTTGTCAACCCCACAATTACTACAAAACAAGACATGATGGTTGTACAGACATAAGAGGGGGCAAGATGGTAAACGCACAAAAAATTCATCTTTAAATACATTTTACACCCTTGTAGTTTGTCACCTGTGTCAGTTTGGTCCTTGTAATTTAGAAAGTGTCACTTTAGTCCATCTAGTTTCATAATTGTATCAAATAAGTTCAATGGGTCCTTTAGTGACGAATAATTTTGTCACTGAAAGTAAAAAAAAAAATGTTACAAAAAGTGTTTGAGGGACTAAAATGACTCACTCATGAAACTAAAGGGACTAAAATGACACTTTTTAAACTACAGAGACCAAATTGACACAAAAGCGCAAACTAAGAGGCCATGTTTGGCAGGCAGGATAAGGAGGTCGGATTGTATAACATTTATCTAATCCAGTGTTTGGGCCGCACACTGGATATGACTATATCATCTCAAGCTCTCATTTTATCCCATTGAGTTTGGGATAACTCAATACCAGGGGGGGGGGGGGGGGGGGGGGGGGGGGGGGATAAGGGACTTTGGGATAACTCTTGGGACTTCTTCTTCTTCTTCAGTTTTTTTTTTTAAGTTAAATTTTATTTTATTTTTTTAGATCTCCTCTTTTTTTTTTTTTTCCCTACCCAAATTTGCTTCTTCTTTTTTCCCTCAGATCTTCTTTTTTTATTTTGTTTTCATAACTCTGTTTTTTTTTCCTTTTCATATATATTTTTTTGCTTTTTTTTTTTAAAGATTTGTTTTTTTAAAAAAACTTTCAAATACCCTAGATTCTTTTTCTTTTTCTTTTTTTTGTTATTTTGTTTTTTTCTTCTTCTCCTTTTCAAATTTATTATTTATTTATTTTTATTTTCCCCCCAAATTTGCTTTTGATTTTTTATTTTTTTTTCTTTTCTCCCCTAGATCTTCTTTTTTATTTTATTTTCAAATCCTTTTGTTTTTTCCCTTCCAAATTTGATTTTTTTTTATTATTTTTTATTTTTTTTAAAGATTTGTTTTTTTTTTTTAAAAAAAACTTTCAGATCCTTCTCCTCCCCTCTTCACCTCTTCATGTCTCTCTTTTTTTTAATTATCCGGAACTTATATTCGGGTAAAATTAAACACATGATTAAGATATACTCCGTAATTGCTTATTTGATAGTTTTATTCAGCACGTTTTGAACACAAGATAATATAATAATTTATCTGATAGAATTACTAAGTCAGTTTAATTCTGCCTTATTTAGTCAAATCCGACAATTTTCTGCGACCTGCAAACGAGACCAAAGGGTGTAAAATGTATTTAAGCCAATTGATAACGAATAGCCAGTTGGACCGAGTTCACGTGTAAGTCATATGGGGAAGGACCCTTGTACGGACAAGAATAGTTAAGAGAAAAAGACGAGAGAGAGAGATAGAGACTGCCATGATGGTGATTGTTGGATTAGTGAGGCAAGGGATCCATTATTGGGTTTGGGGAGCACGTGGGACAGCTATCACGCACCTGTGGGGCCACGCCTAATCATCACCCGACATCTTGTCGTGCAGCTCCAAAATCATTTATAACTGATTTCTAAAACATTGCACACGCGTCACCTTCCACGCTCCTAATCAGCACGTTAACAACACTCCCTGACTCAGGTCTTGTAAACGAGTCCTGTCGAGTCGAAACGAGTTTATGACATTATATGTGCTTAGATTTGTCTTACGGAGTATTTATTACTGTAAAATTTAAAAGGGTTTGAAATTCAGGTTTACACATAAGTTATGAAAAATCATATGTACCCTGAGAGCATCTCTAATTCACCATACTATTTTTAATATATTAATTCTATTTTTTGGTATTGCTATATTGTCAAAATTTTAGTCGTTACAAGTCAAATTCATGTGTATTTTTATCAAATAATCCTAGTCATTGGTGCTCAAAAAAGCAAATTATCACATCTATTCATCCTCCAAATTCTAGCCGTTGCAGAATTTGCATGTGTCATTGTCATGTCAAATTTGGCACGAAATGTTGCCCTGCCAAATTTTGGCATGACAAATAATATGGGATTAGAGCAATCATTTTTACTTTTCATGCTATAATATGGAATTGGCATATTAAATAACATAGGGTTTGGAGATGGTCTAAGGACACATGTTAAGAGAACCTATAAATTATAATTGGTTCAGTAACGTATTAAATCAAATTTAACTTTGAGTCATATAACGAGTCTTGCTAATTTTTATCTCTGAAAAAAGTGGTTTTATAGTTAATGTATATTCAAGTTAGTAGACATGCACTTGACAAGTCTATTCACAGTTTTTGACAAGTTTCCTTACGAACCGTATTCAAACATATTAACGAGATTAATTGAGTTGAGCTCATATATATATATATATTTTTTTTTTAATCGAACTCATGTATATTTAAATTTAAATTATTTATTAAACGAACCTAAAATCTAAATTAAAATTTTACTTGACTAAAAAATGAGTCTGACACGAGCCGAGCCACAGGCCCTATTCAACATGTTGACTAGCTTGTATACTCCTAAGTCTTTATGATTCATGAATTAATAAACCACTGCTCATGGAGAGTCGGTGGTTTTGGTCCTTTTGGATATTTTAATTATGATGTTGACTATCTTAACAAGCTAAATTCTATGCTTTAAGTACACTAATAATTTTATTAAGTATAATCTCAATAATTGTGTTACAAACAGGCCGGTCCCGAGTATTTGGAGGCCCGAGACAAACTACCAAAAGGGAGTCCCTTATACATTTACATATAATTTTTTTTAAACACATTGAAGTTCATTTTTGACTACTTTTTAAGATAAAATCATATTTTTATTCAAATCCAGACATATGCTTTTGATGCCCCATACTAATAAACAATGCAACAATTAATCACAAATCCCAAACAAAGATAAAGAAAAATAGAATCTGATTAGCAAAAAAATTGAAAATCACCCTTCATTGATTTTTCTCTTTCTAGTTTTCAAATATCAAGCTCCAACTTGAAAATCTGATTATCTAAAACAAAAAATGTAAAATTAATTGAATTTATCATCACATCTTTAAAGTCAATTGAATTGATCAATATCTATCATCAACATATATATAAATAAAGGGTTTTGTTGAAGGTTCAAAATGTGGAAATAAACAAGGGGTATAGTCTAGATTTCAGTGTTCGGTGTAGTGTTCAGTGTTTGTCTCATTGTTTATTTTTACTTTTGAAATCTAAACATATGTCCTAAGGGCACATGTTAATAAAATCCCCGCATAAAAATATGCTGAAGACTTGGAGTCTTGGGAATACCAAATTGATTCTTTATACTATTATAATATATATATATATATCATATATGATAGCCTCATAAGTTAAAGAGTCCAAGACTTTTTTAAGATACCTTGATCAGTTGATTCTGCAGCTCTGCTGTCTGCGCAGTGCATTGCCACGTGAGAGGACTGAGGACTGAGAACTGAGGAGAGGAACTGAGAAGAACTGAAGCATTAGGCCCATATCTATATAATATTAGACATCAGTTTGTCACTAAAGGTCTTATGACTAGGACAAACTAGGTGTGACTAGAATAAACAGTTTAATGTGATTGGTTGATTTTGTTTGCTGACTCACCCCTCACCAAAAGCCCAAACAAATATCACATAATCTGATCTTTAGTCTCCCTCTCCTCCAGCCCCCTTTCTCTCTCTACTCCATCCCCCGTCTCCACCTCCACTGATCCGCCTCTCTCTCTCTCTCTCTCTCTCTCTCTCTCTCTCTCTCTCTTCCACCACTAGACCACCATCTTGTTAGGAAACTGCGTTTCCTGAATCCGTTGATATTGCGTATAAGTTGGTACTGCAAAAATTACGTGAAAGCTACAATAACCCTACAAGGGCGGAACTAGTGTTACCTTGAACTGCAAAAACGGATTGTTGTAGTAGACGAATCGAGAACACGGGCTCGATAACAGCTCACGATCTTCTACCGTATTCCTCTGCTGCCAAAATATCGAACTGAGTGTGGACTCTATCGAAATCCTCTTAGTTTTCTGCTCTCCCTTTTTACGCTCTCTTTTATATTTCGAGTTATAATACTCTATATGGAAAAGCGCAAACTGAGAGGAGAGCCAAAGCAACATATATATAGGCTACGATAGGGACCATAAGAAGTCAATAAGGAATATGCTTCCTTATGGAATTAGGAAACCCCAATTCGAACTGAATCAGATTCCTATTTCCATAAATTATAATTCATACTACTAAAGAATTATAATTGCACTCCTACCCTTATCTCAAAAATATATTTCGAGCTCCATGTTATTAAATGCATATTATCTCCTCACGTTAAGATTACAGATATCCATTGATCAAATATACAGGGCCGGCCCATGGGAGGGGCGAGAGGGGTAATTGCCCAGGGCCACAAAAAGGTTTAAAAATTTGAGGGCCCACATATTTACCTACTAGACTACTACTAGGTTATAATATATAGCTATGCCTATACAATATATATATATATATACTAGTTATTGCCCGTGCCTAAAGGCACTACAGAACATTTCTATCTGTATGTGTCTTCGGCCAATAAGTATCCATGTGCCTTCTGCACTTGATAGCTTTATTAGATTCCTAAACAAATTTTCTTAGAAGAAATCAGTTATTTTAAAAGTTTAGTATTGTGTCCAAACTCATGTACTGGAATTAACGATCCAGAGATCAAAGACTACACAATGATTTCAATAGTAGAATATAAAAAAGTGTAATTCAACTTAGCTCATTAACGAAGGTTAATAATAATAAAAAACCATTGAATTGTGCTTAAAATGAAAGTAGAAAAACATATCACATCAGTGGCAGTAAATCAATTTACATGCCAAAAAAAGAAAAAGAAAAAAAATTACATGTCATGCCAATATGTTATCAACCTCTTATCTAACTACAGCAACAGCCTCTTGATGACTCAATTTTTTCCTTCATTTGTTCAACCTTACTCTCTTTGCTTCACATTCGCATTGTCCTTCACACACGCCAGGTACAAATACTTGTGATCGTTTTTTTTTTCCTCTTAACAATTTTGCTCAATTATTCTCTTTAGACCACCTAACATTAAGACTATGCACCTCTGGAAAACAATCACAATAAAAACAATTCTTGAACATGGGAAGTGAAGACTTTGCATGATTAACTTACACGTATCATCAATTCAGAATGCATTCGTTTTAGGCACAGCCAAGTCGGGACTGCAATAGAAGCAAATAGGCGACTATTTGGAAAAGAATTACATTGTAGTTAGTTTTAAGTACAACCAAGCCAAGATTGCAATTGAAGCAAATAGGTGACTATTTAGAAATGAAAAGCACTGTTGTTTATATTTGTCAAACATTGGAGTGAATAGGTACCAATTTACTAACTTCAACCGCCACATACCTAGATAGGAATCCATGAAAAATCAACTAAAAATAAAACTACTATAGAGACTTGCCTCAGATAACAAAACCATAAATAGAAAAATAACAAAATATTCATTAACTACATAATCGAGATTCACTCTAGTTACTCGTTATTAAGGTTTGTTAGGAGAACTAAACCCAGTAAATTTGTAAGGGGGAACCAATGAACAAATGGCATCCCTATGGCTTTGTTTCGTTTGCAAATTCATTGAAAGAAAAGTCAAGTAAATCAAAAACATAGAGAAAAAAAATAATATTTGCTCATATTCAATAGGTCAATCACAAATCATTCCTTCAACTTAAATAAGAGCCCAAAAATAAATGGCTTTCTATATATATTTTTTCCCGTGAAATGCGGATCCACAGAATTACAATCATGATTTGGATTGTAAATTTGTAATCTACAAAATTGTAGTCCTCCAACTCACATTATAGGAAACAATGTCAATTGACTAAATTAAAGAACTTATTGACACAAATGATGCACTTAGCTAAAATGACGAATGGATACCCCTTAATTACACAAATTAAACACCCTTATTTTGTGAGTAATGGTTATGCTTCCCAAATTTTGTATCGTAAATGTGGTTCCCAAATTTTACGAACACTAAAACATCCTTCCATGAAAATCAAATTTGTACCAACAATTTAACACCATTTCTATTATAAGGTATCCAATTAAAATGATCAATGGACAACGCCACAATCATACTACAAACCACACACACACACACACACACACACACACACACACACATACACACACACTGTCTCACAGACACAAACCCGCACACTCACACACACACACACTGTCTCATAGACACAAACCCGCACACTATAACTTAGTGTGAAGAACTTTTCAAAGAATCATTAGGATATGAATTTCCTAAGTTGGGAAATTGATTTCCTAAATTCTTATCTAAATTCTCATAAGTGAACAAAAAAAATCCATTTAGGAAATTTCTTGCACTTTTCAAAGTTCCCAAATCCATAAAAAAAAATTAAAAAAAGAAAAAAAGAAAAGAAAAGAAAATTAAATTTCCAACTTTCAATGATGAAAAATTCCAATCTTTCAATCAATAATAAAAGATTTAAACTATCAATTCATGTTTATGCACTGAGATCTTGAAATTTATTTGTAAATGTGTCTACAATATTGATACCTGAATTAATAAAAAATCAAACAAACAAAAATTTGTGGGATTAAGAGAAACAAAAATTTATGCAAGCAATAGGAACCCACAAATTCAAACTCAAAACAAAATTATGAATGGACATGCAAGCAGGAGGAAAATGGTGAAGCAGAAAAAATTGAAGTAGATCAAAAATTGACATTCCTTCAACAAAAAAAAAAAATAAAAAATTGGCATGCAAGCAAGAGGAAAATGGTGAAGTAGAAAAAATTGAAGTAGATAAAAATTGATGCTCCTTTAAAAAAAAAATTGATTGTCCAGTAAGTGCAAGCTAGATCAAAAATTGATGTTCCTTCAAAAAAATATTGATGTTCCTTAAAAAAATATTGTGGGATTAAGAGACAATCAAAGGCATCAATAGGAACCCATGTCCATTAATCAAACAAACAAAAATTTGTAGGATTAAGAGACAAACAAAAATTTGCGCAAGCAATAGGAACCCACAAAATCAAACTAAAACAAATCAAACTCTTACTGATCTGAGCAAGTTAATCATCGTCGCCTCGAAGGCGCTGATCGATTAATAAGTTTGAAGGCCTCGATTTGAAGTCACCGTTGCCTCGAGGCCTGAAGGAGGGCCGCTACCTCGGTTTGAATGCCGCCTCGAAGGCACTGAACGAAGAGGGGTTCCGCCGCCTCGGTTTGAACTCTGCCGCCTCAATTTGGGTTCTACTTCCATTTGCGACTGAAGTGTGATAGGTTTGGGTTCTATTTCAGGTGTGTAAGAAAGAAAGAGAGAAGAGGACGGTGGAGGAGAGAGATGAGAGTAAGAGAAAGAGAGAGATAGAGGTAGAGAGAGAATAGAGAGGAGGGTGGATCGGTGACTAGAGGAGGAGGCAGATCTGGGGAGATTAATGGAGAGAGGGAGAAGAGAGAGAGATGTGTTAGGGATATATACTAAAAGCCATGCTTTATGTAGTTAATTTATTATTCATTTAATAAAATCAATTATTCCATCTTTATGAGAATCTGTGTGGGCAATGTTTATATTGTATTATTTATTTAACATTATGCATATGTGTCTCTCATTCTACATAGTAAGTGGTTTGGTGTGTAGAGCTTGACTTACACACGGAAGATCAGACCATCAGATCTTGTAGAATGTAAGATTTTGGTTTACTGTCTTAGATGGGCTTGGACATACCATTGGTAGGACTGCAACATGGTGTTGTAGTAGGTTTGTCTTAACTACAGGAAACGGTATAGTTTCAACTCACTATGCTGGTACATTTTGTGTGTTAAACAGGACTGACTTGAGGTAATTATCTTTATACTGACTTATAAGATAATTAATACCTCATGGCTATTATGAGTACTTATGCTCTAAATCCTAAGTTAATTTATAGACACATACATTTGATATTTACACTTTGATCCCTAAAATGGTGAGATCCTTAAATAGGTCAATATCTCATTGGATTGGGTGATAATATTGATTGTGTGGTGGATATAAATTAATGATGGAATCCCCTTGATATATCATCAATCCCAAAAATTGAGACATGGATTCCATCATTAATTTATATCCACCACACAATCAATATTGTCATCCAATCCAATGAGATATTGACCCATTTAAGGATCTCACCCTTTTAGGGATCAAAGTGTAAATATCAAATGTATGTGTCTATAAATTAACTTAGGATTTAGAGCATAAGCACTCATAATAGCCATGAGGTATTAATTATCTTGTAAGTCAGTATAAAGATAATTATCCCAAGTCGGTCCTGTTTAATACACAAAGTGTACCAGCATAGTGAGTTAAAAACTATACTGTTTCCTGTAGTAAAGACAAACCTACTACAACACCATGCTGCAGTCCTACCGATGGTGTGTCCAAACCCATCTAAGACTGTAAACCAAAATCTTACATTCTACAAGATCCGATTGTCTGATCTTCAGTGTGTAAGCCAAACTCTACACACCAAACCATCTACTATGTAGAATGAGAGACACACATGCATAATATTAAATAAATAATACAATACAAACATTGCCCACACAGATTCTCATAAAAACGGAATAACTGATTTTATTAAATGAATAATAAATTAACTACATAAAGAATGGCTTTTAGTATATATCCCTAACAATCTCCCACTTAGACTTAAAGCCATGATGCGACACACCTCACTCCTATCCCTTCTATGTAACTATCAAAAGTCTTGGCCGGTAAGCTCTTGGTGAAAGGATCTGCCAGGTTATTTGCTGATGCTATCTTGATCACTTCAACATTACCTCTTTGCACGATCTCTCGTATCAGGTGATACTTACGCTCAATGTGTTTTCCCTTCTTATGGGCCATAGGTTCCTTTGAGTTAGCAACCGCTCCGCTATTATTGCAATAAAGGGTAATAGACGATTGTACCGCAGGTACTACTCTTAGATCCATAAGGAAGTTTCTGAGTCAAACGGCATCCTTAGCGACTTCTGAAGCAGCCATATACTCGGCTTCTATGGTGGAATCAGCAATGCATGATTGCTTGATACTCCTCCAACAAATGGCTCCACCTCCTAGGGTAAACACATATCTTGAGGTAGACTTTCTGGAATCCCTATCTGACATGAAATCAGAATCATGAAATTAGCATGGCCACTGGCGAAAAAGTTTCCTCATAATCGATTCCTTCGTTTTGAGTGAACCCTTTCGCAACAAGCCTTGCTTTAAAGGTTTCCACCTTACCGTCTGCTCTTCTCTTCTTCTTATAGATCTACTTGCATCCAATGGGTTTTGTTTCATTGGGTGGATCTACAAGATCCCAGACTTGATTGGAGTATATAGACTCCATTTTGGACTTCATATCCTTTTGCCAAAGATCTGCATCTTTATCTTGGAGTGTTTCATTGTAGTTACAGGGATATATACCTTGTTCATCAGGGACCCGGTCATAAGACTCTCCCAAAAACATATACCGGCCAGGTTGAATAATAACCCTCCTACTATGACGAGGCACAACCCGTGTCTGTGTATCACTGATATTTTGTTGTGAAGATTCTGAACCTAATACACCATTATCTACACGTTGTACTGGTTCAGGAACCTGCGTGTTAATGGTTGGCGGGATCTATACGAGTTTCGGTAATCCTCCCACTACGACGTGGTAATGGAATATCGATAACACTTTCTTGTGGTATTTCTTCTTGTATCATTGGTATTGAAGAAGTATGTGTCTGTGTCTCTCCTCTCATTTCCTCTAGAATAATATGGCTTTCTAGGCTTGTGGTCCATAACATAGTCCTCTTCTAAGAATGTGACATTGGTGCTAACAATAACCTTTTGATCCTTAGAACTATAAAACAGACCACCTTTAGTTCCTCTTGGATACCCAACAAAGAAGCATACTTCTGTTCTCGATTCCAACTTTTCTGCGTTCCCTTTCAGTACATGTGCTGGACTACTCCAGATCCGAACATGCCGCAGACTAGGCTTTCGTCCAGTCCACAATTCCGTGGGAGTAGTAGGTACTGACTTAGATGGTACCAAGTTTAGAATATATGCAGCTGTCTCTAATGCGTGTCCCCAAAAGGAAATTGGTAAATCTAAATAACTTATCATAGATCTTACCATATCCATGAGAGTCCTGTTCTTTCTTTCTGCAACACCGTTGTACTGGGGTACAAACAACTGGGATGTAATCCCTTGCTCCAATAAGTATTCCCTAAACTCTCCCAAGAGGTACTCTCCACCACGATCAGATCGTAGTGTCTTGATACATTTACCTAGACGCTTCTTCATTTCAGCCTTGAAGTCTTTGAATTTCTTAAAGCGTTCAGACTTACGCCACATCAAATAAATGTACCCATACCTTGAGTAATCATCGATGAAAGTGACAAAGTACTCAAATCCCTCTCTTGCTTGGACAGTCATAGGACCACACAAATCAGAGTGAACCAGTTCCAACATCTCTTTTGCTCTATAGCCCTTGGCCGGCCTCTTGGTCATTTTACCTTCCAAGTAGGATTCACAGACTGGAAGAGCCTCCACTTCCAATGAGCCTAATGGCCCATTTTGAACCAGTCTTTAAATTCTTTTCAAATTAATATGACCAAGGCGTAAGTGCCAAAGGTGCGTTTGGTTCATCCTCGAAGGTTCTTTTATCTTAAATGGCAAACTATTTGTGTTATTCAATTCATTAAGTTGCTATATAGGAGAGACATGATTTATAATATAAAGATCATCCACCAATTGACCAGAACAAATAAAATATTTATTTTCTTTAATAACTACTATTTTATTAAACAACTGAATATACATTCTTTACTAAAATAGAAACTGAAACTAAATTCCTTCTTATAGAAGGTACAAAAGGCAATTTCTTAATATTAAAATCTTATCTCTACCAAAACTAAGATGTAGATCTCCTACTGCAACTGCTGCCACTCTCGTAGCATTTCCCATATATAGATAAATCTCTCCATCACTGAGCTGCCTGGTTCCCTGGAACCCCTACAAAGAATTGCATACATGATCAGTGGCTCCCGTATCTACACACCAGGTACCGGTAGATCGGAGCGCTAAACACGATTCAACAACTAGTAAATGAGATTTACCTTGATTGTTCTGTCTGGCGAGATAAACCAGACATTGCTTCTTCCAGTGTCTTGGCTGCTTGCAAACAAAACATCTTGCCTTTAGGCTTTCCCGGCTGTCCTCTTGGCCTTTGGATTGGCAGAGGAGGTAACATTGCTTAAAAGACTCTGGCACTGACTGGAGTACGATATCGACTTGGGTTTCTCCATCGATTTCAGCTCCAAGGATCTCTTGTTCATTAAGAAGAGATATCATCTTAAGAACATGATCCCTAATAGGCGTCCACCTCAGCCATGGTTGTGTTCATCAAGTCTTTCATGGCAACCTGCCTAGCAGCAAAACTTTGATCCCCGAACATCTCTCGGAGGCTCTCCATCATGCCATAGGCACTGGTCATTGACTGATGCTAATGTTGCAGAACATTCGACATGGATGCCAAAATGTAACACCGTGCCATCTCATCAGCCTTGACCCATTTCTTGTAAGCCTGGGTTTCCTTGTCGGTTGCCCCCTCACTAGGTTGCTCAGGACATTCTTGAGTAAGCACAAACTTATACTCTTCAGCAGTTAACACAATGTCCAAATTCATTTTCCAGTCTATATAGTTAGTCCAGTAAGTTTGTTTTCTTTAAGCATAAATGCAAGTGGATTGAAAGTACCCATTTAAAAGCCTGAGAATCACATAACATAAATAATTACGTTTGGAAAAAAATTACTATGGATTCGAGTTGAAAATATTGGTTCCCTCTACCATATTTGAAAGGAATCCGCCACAACTTGATACACCGCGAATAGTATGACTCGATGGGAAGCCATATACTATCCATCATTTGTTCAGATAGGCAATTGCCTTTTAATTTTACTATCCAGGCAATGTACCTTGCCCAGTAAATTTAAATTGTTGACTTGCTTTGGTACTATAAATAATAGCAGTGACTCAGATGGATAGGATATTATTATTTATAGCTAAGTGTATACCATTACTTAATTCTAGGTCAAGAGTTCCGTGAGGAACACCTCTGATGGAGAGGTGACCCACACTAACAATCACCCAAAACATTCTTTTAAAGAAGTTTGAACCGATGATTCCATGATCAACTGCATCCGATGGGGAGGATGGCACTAGAGCCATCACACAAAATTAATCATATCATCTACAAACCAGTGATGGAGACCATGGGATTTATACTTGATAAATTCCCTCTCCCACTTAGAATTTTTTAAAAAAATTGAGGGTTATAATTTTAGAAAAACTTTTAATTAAATTAATAAAAAAATAATGGAATACTTGACATGGATTAGTCCATCCTTACTTGTCAAACACACATGTGTAGATAATTAAATTATTCTATTCTCATGATTTTAGAAAATAAGTACTTATGTTTTCAAAATATGGAATTAGTTTTATTTCTAAATACACATGTAGTTGTTCATCATTTTAAATTAATATAAATTAAACATGTAGCTAAACATCTGAAATAGGTCTAGGAACAATTATCCATGTTGTCATATTCATTAAACATGAAACAATAATAATCATTCAATCACACATAAATAAGGAAACCACAATAAAATAGGAATTCCACTATCATGATTAAACTGCAACTCTTGTGAAGAAATTTTCATTGAACCCGATTAGCTCTATGTCGTCACTACGCACGGGGGTTGTAACACTCGTACCCGGAGAACGGGTTAATCATCATGTTATATGCATTAATTAATATAATTAGTGTATAAATGGATTAAGGTGAGGCTTGGACTCGCCCATGTAAAAAGTATTCAGAGAGGGACACTAGTTGGAAAAGTCCCCAGTGAGGTGGAACATGTAATGAAATGGAACCCAGTGAAGGGTAAATTGGTAATTTGTATTTTAAATGATTAAATGCATTTTATGTGATTACATGAATATTTTCTTACATGCTTTCATATTACGTGTTGACATATGTGTAGCATTTGGTATTATAAGGGTATAAATGAAAAAGATTTAAAATTAGTAGGTGCGATAGCAATTTCACAAAATATGTGGGACCCACATTGGGACCCATACAAAACTTATACAAACACTCATTAGATAATTGGGTAGGTAATAGAATGTTTGGGGGATTTCATAATAAAAACTTAAGAAGTTCCGGGGGTGTAAACAAAAATAATGGGAATTAAGGTGATGACACCTCATATACATATAAGTATGTGTCAAGAGACCAAGGAGTCTCTCATTTGCACAGAAATTAAAAACAAAACAAGAGAGTTCACCGGGGGAGAAGACGGAGACGAGACGCCGACACCGTTTTTCCTCCGTTCCGTCGCCGCCGTTCGTCGGATTCACAAATCGAAGCTATTTTCGGACTCGTGGAGGTGAGACGAAGGTTTCTATACCCTTAATTTATGCTTACATTGCTGGATTTTGGTAGCTCATACTTAACGGTGAGACGTCGTCTACCGAATTCTTGCAGGATTCTTGTTGGAGTAGAAATTGAGCTTTAATTGGTGAAACTCAACACACTTCTAGCTTGAATTTGGGTAAAATCTGTGAATAAGATGAGTTTTCTATACAAACCAAATGATTATGTTTAATGGGTTCAAGGCTTTGATGATGTTAGGAATAACTACTCATGCTAGAGGCTATTTTGTTGTTAATTTGTGAATTTTATGTCGATTTTATGAAGATGATATGTTGATACAAGTGTATGTGTTATATGTCTATGTGGTAGTCAATGAGCATCGGGGAAATGGTTCATTGTTGGGAGTAATAAGGGTGGTGTAGAGGAAGAATCCGATAAAAACGGAAGTCCAAGGAATAGAAGTGACCACGGGACCAAGAGAGGTCTTCGGGTCTGAATGAACCATACAATCGGTGACTCGGCGATAACGTTTATGTTTTGTGTGTTAATTTGTAGCATTGCACGTGTTAAACATACAATCATGTTTAGAATGCTCACTAAGCGTATTGCTTAAGAAAACCGTTTTCCTATTTCTGTTGTGGTACATAACAACCACCGCAGGTTCGGAGCCTTATCCGGAGAGGAAATGACGCGCGATGGGAGAGATGGGAGAGATTTGGGATCTTGAGCATAAGAACTTCTTTGAACTTGTAAAATGATGTAAATTATGATTTCTTTAATGTTAATGTTAATACTTGAGTTGTGGAAAAAGAACTTGGATCCTAAACTTGTATTTTGATAGTTGGAAGTGGATTTGAGAACTAATGTGTAATATCTTTTGTTTTGCTCAAGTGTGGTGCAAGTAATGGGTTTGGACCATCTCGGCAAGTCCGGATGTGTCGCTAGTGTCTTGGAAATGTTTCTTTAGTGCTCATAATGCTAGTTGTAACATTGAGTTTATCCCCAGCAAGTTTCATGTATTTTGGATAAGAATTGAGTTTTTAAGTTGAAAAGTTTGTTTTGGATCAAATGAAATGAGTTCATGATTGATTTGATCAAATGGTAAATGTGTTTGTGTGATCCAAGTTTGAAAGTGTTTGGAAATGTGTTGGGTATGTTTTCCCAAAGTTTCATAAGGTTTCCATGTGATTTGGTTGTGTTTTGGTAAGTTTAATACTTGTTTGACAGCAAAATTTAGCAGCAGAACTTGTTCTGTAGGTCGCGGATCGATCCGGG
This sequence comes from Hydrangea macrophylla, assembly GCA_033977485.1. Taxonomy (NCBI): domain Eukaryota; kingdom Viridiplantae; phylum Streptophyta; class Magnoliopsida; order Cornales; family Hydrangeaceae; genus Hydrangea; species Hydrangea macrophylla. The sequence continues at coordinate 129,488,264 of CM066989.1, read as the reverse complement.
TTTATGAAGAGATCGATCCAGCTTTTCCGAGGGACATTCTGCTAGTGGATCTTATAAATGGATCGATCCGGGTTTTATGAAGGGATCGATCTGCTTGTATTTTTTTCACAGCACGTCCGCTTTTACGGAAACGTGCATAACTCCTTCTAGGAAATTCAGATTCGCGCGCCGTTTGTTGCGTTGGAACCGGGACTCATAAATATAAAATTTGGTATAAAAATTTTATATACTTTCTTAATGACCATTTTACCCTTGGGTCTATTTTTGTCACAGTAAGCTCTTTTCTGATGGTTTAATTCATGTTTTCCTTAATAACTAACAAAGTTTAGTGTTTATTAGTGTATATTAGGTGCGTATATTCTTGTTACATGTGTCCTAATCCGCTGGGGCGGGTTGGGGTGTGACAATTTTTGGTATCAAAGCATTAGGCTAGAGCTTTTGGGGACGAGAGACGTATATGACGCGTAGTGTGCACACAACAACATGTAGTTGCATCAACATGCATACACATTTACTTAGCATGCTTTTAAATTTTGATTAGCATGTCAGGTATTTCTTAAAAGTAACGTGTATATGTGTACTATATGTGGGTGCCAGACATAATGTCTAGAGTTGACACCTCAAATCGAATGGAACGAGTTGAACGGGCAATCGAAGGATTGGTTCGAGTTGCCAAAACTCATGTGGTCGAGGAAAGGCCGGTACAACTGAATCCAAATCCAAGGGAGGAAGTTGTCACTATTTTTAAATTTTATAAGCAAAAGCCGACCATATTCCATGGGGAAGCCGATCCAATGAAGGCAAACTTTTGGGTTTCTGATATGGAGAAAATCTTCAGGGTAATACCGTGTACAGAAGAACAAAAAGTTATATTTGTCGCTGACACATTAAAAGATGAGGCACAATATTGGTGGCGAACTAAGTTGGGCCCGAGTCAACCGACTACATGGGATCACTTTCTGGAGATATTTAATGAACAATACTTCCCAGAATCGTTTGGGGATCAAAAGGCTCAGGAGTTTATGGAGTTGGTACAAGGGGGAAAGACAGTTCGAGAGTATTCAACACAATTTACAAGCTTGGGAAGGTTTGCGGGAGATGTGATAACAACTGAAAAAGTGAAAGCAAGGAAATTTGTGGCAGGGCTTCGAAACGACATCCGAGAACGAGTAACTGTATTCCGGCCAAAGACCTATGCTAAGGCATTGGAAATTGCTTCTATTGCTGAGAGAGACCTTGGGTATACTTCAAGCATGCCACCACCACCGAGTCAATAAAGTAAACGATCAGGATCAAATCAGTTTAGTGGTCAAGGTATTGCAAAGAGGCAGAGTCCGGGAGGTTCATTGGCCAGTAGTGGCAGTGGTTCTAGTGGAAACAAGCCGAGGTGTCATATTTGTTAGAAGTTTCATTGGGGACGATGCAATCAACTTCCAAATCTGATCACTTGTAACATATGTCGACAACCGGGACACATCGCTAGGAATTGTCCGAATCAAAATATGGATATGAGGGGCCGATGCTTTACTTGTAAGGAGTTGGGACATTAAGCTAAGGACTGTCCTACTAGACGCCAAGGATCTTCGGGTTTTGGTTCTTCCGCGGCCAGGGCTATCACACCAAGGACTACTCAACCTCTGAGGAGGGAGCAGCGAGAGGCAAGATCATTTCAACTCAGACCGGGAGATACCGCTCCTGCTGACACTGTTGTCTTAGGTATGGTTTCCATTTGCTTACATCTAGCAAATGTACTTATAGATTTGGGATCCACACACTCATTCGTGTTAGACCACTTTGCTAAACATTTAGATAAACCATTAGAGTTCCTAAACTATGATTTATCTATCGCGATACCGTTGGGGGCTCCATTGGTTAGTTCGGGTGTGTTTAGAAAATGTGAGATTAATGTGAATGGTAAAGAGTTAACCATTGATTTGGTACCATTAGTTATTCAGCACTTTGATGTTATATTGGGTATGGATTGGTTAGCGGCTAATCATGCTAATATTGATTGTAACACTAAAGGAGTAGTATTCCGTATTCTGAATCAAGATGAGTTTTATTTTCAAGGTGAAGGTGTTGTATTACCGCCGTATATCGTGTCAGCTATTGAAGCATGTCGTTTGTTGAAGAAAGGTTGTCGGGGGTTTCTGTGTAGTATTCTTGATACTAGAGGTCCCAATTTAAGACTTGAGGATATTTTGGTAGTTAAAGAATTTCCGGATGTATTTCCAGAGGAGTTACCTAGTGTATTGATTGATCGAGAGATTGAATTTGGTATTGATGTTATGCCGGGAACCCAACCAATTTTACGAGCACCATATTGTATGGCACCAGTTGAGTTGAAAGAGTTAAAGATACAGTTGCAAGAGTTGCTAGACAAGGGCTTTATCCGACCTAGTGTGTCTTCGTGGGGTGCACCGGTCTTATTTGTGAAGAAGAAGGATGGTACAATGCGGATGTGCATTGATTACTAGGAAATCAACAAAGTAACAATCAAGAACAAGTACCCGTTGCCATGTATTGACGACTTATTTGATCAGCTTCAAGGGGCTCAGGTATTTTAAAGATAGACTTGAGATCGGGATATCATCAATTGAAAGTTAAAGGAGAGGATGTAGAGAAGACGGCCTTTAGGACTCGATACGGGCACTATGAATTTCTAGTGATGCCATTTGGGGTTACTAATGTACCAGCTGCCTTTATGGATTTGATGAACCGTGTGTTCAAATCGTATTTGGATGAGTTTGTGATAGTTTTTATTGACGACATTCTTATTTATTCCAAGAGTCCGGAGGAGCATGAACGACACTTGGGACTAGTTTTGCAGCGACTACGAGAAAAATAGCTGTTTGGGAAATTGAAGAAAAGCGAGTTTTGGTTGACTAGTGTCACTTTTCTGGGGCATGTGATCTCTAAAGAAGGTATTTCTGTAGACCCACAGAAGATTGAAGCTGTTATGATTTGGTCAAAGCTGACAAATGTGTCAGAGATTCGAAGTTCTTGGGGTTAGCTGGATATTATAGAAGGTTTGTAAAAGACTTTTCTAGAATTGCAACGCCGATGACAAGGTTGATGAGAAAGGATGTATCGTTTGAGTGGAACAAGGAATGTGAAGATTGTTTTATAGCATTGAAGGAAAAGTTAACAATGGCACCAATACTTGCGATTCCGACAAGTACTGGAAATTTCAGAATATACAGTGATGCTTCTCACCAAGGCTTGGGATGTGTTTTGACACAAGATGACAAGGTAATAGCTTACGCTTCGCGACAGTTGAGATCTCACGAGAAGAATTACCCAACACGTGACTTGGAATTAGGACGATTATTTTTGCCTTGAATATTTGGAGACACTATCTATACGGGGAGACTTGTGAAATTTTCACCGATCACAAAAGCCTGAAGTATTTGTTCACTCAGAGAGACCTTAATATGAGACAAAGAAAGTGGTTGGAACTGATGAAAGACTATGACTTGAAGATTCAATATCACCCGAAAAAAGCAAATGTAGTTGCCGATGCTTTAAGCCGAAAGTCGTCGGAAAACTTGACCTATGCCTTGACTGGACAGGAAAAGTTGATAAAAGAATTTGAACAATTGAAGCTTGAAGTAGTTCCTAAAATTAGAGGTAGTTTAATGGCTGCGATCGTGGCACAATCGAGTTTAATTGGTGAAATCAAGACTAATCAGCTCTTAGATCCAGAATTCAAGAAGATTGTGGTTGAGTTACCTGAGGGGAGAAGGCCAGAATTCAGTTTCCAAGATGGTGTTCTGAAGTACATCAATCGATTATGTGTTCCTAAAGTTGGTGATTTGAGGAACAGAGTTTTGGAAGAGGCTCACAACACCAAATATTCAGTACATCCAGGTAGTATGAAAATGTACCGAGATTTGTGAGAAATTTATTGGTGGAGTAGTATGAAGAGAGAAGTAGCGGAATTTGTATCTAAATATATGACATGCCAAAAAGTGAAGATGGAACACCAACGACCCGGGGGGGGTGGGGGGGTGGGGGGGAATTAAATCCTCTAGAGATACCAGAGTGAAAGTGGGAGCATATCACAATGGATTTTGTTTCAGGATTTCCAAAGTCTCAGAAGTTAAATGATAGTATCTGGCTAATTATAGACCGGTTGACTAAGTCAGCCCATTTTCTACCTATTAAGACCAAAGATCCATCCAAACTTCCAGAGATTTATATCAGAGAGATTATTCGGCTTCATGGGGCACCAGTGTCGATAGTGTCGGATCGTGACACTCGATTCGTGTCTAGATTTTGGGAAAGTTTGCAGAGGGCTATGGGGACAACTTTACATTTTAGCACTGCTTTTCATCCCCAGACCGATGGTCAATCCGAGAGAGTGATTCAAATCCTGGAAGACATGTTGAGAGTATGTGTAATGGACTTCAAGGCCGATTGGGAGACCCACTTGCCTTTAATCGAGTTCTCTTACAATAACAGTTTTCAAACTAGTATTAGAATGGCGCCTTACGAGGCATTATATAGAAGAAAGTGTAGATCGCCGGTTTATTGGACAGAAGTTGGTGAGAAACAGCTTTTGGGACCAGAGATAGTTCAAATTACTACCGACAAGATTTAATTAATTAAGCAGCGATTGCAAACGATTCAAATCGTTATAAAAGTTACGCAGATACGGGTAGAAGACCACTGGAGTTTGAAGTGGGTGACTTTGTGTTTTTGAAAGTATCGCCTTCGAAAGGCATATCACGTTTTGGTAAGTGAGGTAAGCTCAGCCAGAGGTATGTTGGGCCGTATTTGATTCTTAATTGGGTGGGACTGTTAGCTTATAGATTAGAGCTGCCACAAGAGTATGAGAATGCTCATAATGTGTTCCACGTGTCAATGCTTCGGCGTTATGTGCCGGATTCGAAACATGTTATCATTCTGGAACCATTGGAGATTCGGGAAGATTTGACTTATGGGGAGCATCCCGTGCAAATTCTTGATAGAAAAGATCAAGTATTGAGAACCAAGGTGATTCCACTTGTTATGGTCCAATGGTGAAGCCATTCGGTCGAGGAGGCTACTTGGGAGCGAGAGGATGAGATTCGAGCAAAGTATCCGCACTTATTTGATTCTTGAGGTAAGAGTAAGTTTGAGGACCAAACTCCCTTTTAGGGAGGGAGAAATGTAACACTCGTACCCGGAGAATGGGTTAATCATCATATTATATGCATTAATTAATATAATTAGTGTATAAAATGGATTAAGGGGAGGCTTGGACTCGCCCATGTCAAAAGTGTTCAGAGAGGGACACTAGTTGGAAAAGTCCCCAGTGAGGTGGGACAGGTATTGAAATGGAACCCAGTGAAGGGTAAATTGGTAATTTGCATTTTAAATGATTAAATGCATTTTATGTGATTACATGAATATTTGCTTACATGCTTTCATATTACATGTTGACATATGTGTAGCATTTGGTGTTATAAGGGTATAAATGAAAAAGAATTAAAATTAGTAGGTGCGATAGCAATTTCACAAAATATGTAGGACCCACGTTGGGACCCATACGAAACTTATACAAACACTCATTAGATAATTGGGAAGTTAATGGAATGTTTGGGGGTTTTCATAATAAAAACTTAAGAAGCTCCGGGGGTATAAACAGAAATAATGGGAATTAAGGTGATGACACCTCATATACATGCAAGTATGTGTCAAGAGACCAAGGAGTCTCTCATTTGCACAGAAATTAAAAACAAAACAAGAGAGTTCACCGGGAGAGAAGACGGAGACGAGACGCCGACACCGTTTTTTCCGCCATTCCGTCGCCGCCGTTCGTCGGATTCACAAATCGAAGCTATTTTCGGACTCGTGGAGGTGAGACGAAGGTTTCTATACCCTTAATTTATGCTTACATTGCTGGATTTTGGTAGCTCATACTTAACGGTGAGACGTCGTCTACCGAATTCTTGCAGGATTCTTGTTGGAGTAGAAATTGAGCTTTAATTGGTGAAACTCAGCACACCTCTAGCTTGAATTTGGGTAAAATCTGTGAATAAGGTGAGTTTTTTATACAAACCAAATGATTGTGTTTAATGGGTTCAAGGCTTTGATGATGTTAGGAATAACTACTCATGCTAGAGGCTATTTTGTTGTTAATTTATGAATTTTATGTCGATTTAATGAAGGTGATATGTTGATACAAGTGTATGTGTTATATGTCTATGTGGTAGTCAATGAGCATCGGGGAAATGGTTCATTGTTGGGAGTAATCAGGGTGGTGTAGAAGAAGAATCCGATAAAAATAGAAGTCCAAGGAATAGAAGTGGCCACGGGACCAAGGGAGGTCTTCGGGTCTGAATGAACCATACAACTGGTGACTCGGCGATTACGTTTATGTTTTGTGTGTTAATTTGTAGCATTGCATGTGTTAAACATACAATCATGTTTAGAATGCTCACTAAGCGTATTATTTAAGAAAACCATTTTCCTATTTCTGTTGTGGTACATAACAACCTCCGCAGGTTCGGAGCCTTATCCGGAAAGGAAATGACGCGCGATGGGAGAGATGGGAGAGATTTGGGATCTTGAGCATAAGAACTTCTTTGAACTTGTAAAATGATGTAAATTATGATTTCTTTTATGTTAGTGTTAATACTTGAGTTGTGGAAAAAGAGATTGGATCCTAAACTTGTATTTTGATAGTTGGAAGTGGATTTGAGAACTAATGTGTAATATCTTTTGTTTTGCTCAAGTATGGTGCAAGTAATGGGTTTGACCATCTCGGCATGTCTGGATGTGTCGCTAGTGTCTTGGACATGTTTCTTTAGTGCTCATAATGCTAGTTGTAACATTGAGTTTATCCCTAGCAAGTTTCATGTATTTTGGATAAGAATTGAGTTTTTAAGTTAAAAAGTTTGTTTTGGATCAAAAGAAATGAGTTCATGATTGATTTGATCAAATGGTGAATGTGTTTGTGTGATCCAAGCTTGCCTTAAGTTTAAAAGTGCTTGGAAATGTGTTGGATATGTTTTCCCAAAGTTTCATAAGGTTTCCATGTGATTTGGTTGTGTTTTGGTAAGTTTAAACTTGTTTGACAGCAAAATTTAGCAGCAGAACCTGTTCTGCAGGTCGCAGATTGATCCGGGTTTATGAAGGGATCGATCTGGCTTTTCCGAGGGACATTCTGCTAGTGGTTCTTATAAATGGATCGATCCGGGTTTTATGAAGGGATCGATCCGCTTGTATTTTTTTCACAGCACGTCGCTTTTACGGAAATGTGCATAACTCCTTCTAGGAAATTTGAATTCGCCTGCCGTTTGTTGTGTTGGAACTGGGACTCAAAAATTTAACTTTTGGTATAAAAATTTTACATAATTTCTTAATGACCATTTTACCCTTGGGTCTATTTTTGTCATAGCAAGCTCTTTTCTGATGGTTTAATTCATGTTTTCCTTAATAACTAACAAAGTTTAGTGTTTATTAGTGTATATTGGGTGCGTATATTCTTCTTACATGTGTCCTAATCCGCTGGGGCGGGTTGGATGTGACAGGGGTTGAGCTGCCCGGTCAGCTCACGGGGTTTCCAGGGCAGCGCCCCGGAAGCTAAATCTGATCTACCATCAGCAACTGCCTTCCAGAACTTTTTTCTGAAACAGCCTTCTGAAATTGCCTTCTGAAACTGCTTATAGATTGATTTTGGAAACTGCTTGTAAAACTGCTCTCACGAACCATTTTCACCGATTTACTTAAGATATATTACATAATCCCTATGCCTCCATGAAGGAGTTCACATGCTATTTATTTGCAATAAATTAACCACGCATCAATCAAGCGTGGGATCCAATACATACAAATCTTATGCCTCCATAAAGGAGATCACATGTTATATCAAAACAGTAATATTAACCATGGATAAACCATCGTGGGATCCAATCACACAAAACCAGTGACCATAATAGTGGAATAAAAATGCTGCAAAACAAGGGTTAGCACAGATCTACGTTCTATCCATCCATCAATGCATGCATAAGATCTGTATTACTGGACAACATGGTTGCGTCCAACCTATACGCAGAATCAACATTGCTCTGATACCACTATTAGGAAAACTGTATTCCCAGAATTCGTTGACAGTGCGCATCAGTTGGTACTGTAAAAATTTACGTGAAAGCTACAATAACCCGACAAGGGCGGAACTAGGGTTACCTTGAACTGCAAAACGAATTGCTGTAGTAGACGAATCGAGAACACGGGCTCGATAACAGCTCACAATTTTCTACCGTATTCCTCTGCTGCCAGAATATCGAACTGAGTGTGGGCTCTATCGAAATCCTCTTAGTTTTTTGCTCTCCCTTTTTACGCTCTCTTTTCTATTTAGAGTTATCATACTCTATATAGAAAAACGCAAATTGAGAGGAGAGCCAAAGCAGCATATATATATATATAGGCTACGATAGGGACCATAAGAAGTCAATAAGGAATAGGCTTCCTTATGGAATTAGGAAATCCCAATTCGAACTGAATCAGATTCTTAATTCCATAAATTATAATTCATACCACTAAAGAAATACAATTCCACTCCTACCCTTATCTCAAAAATATATTTCGAGCTCCATGTTATTAAATGCTTATTATCTCCCCACGTTAAGATTATAGATATCCATTAATCAAATATATAGGGCCGGCCCATGGGAGGGGCGAGAGGGGCAATTGCCCAGGGCGAGATGGGCAATTGCCCTTTTAGGGATCAAAGTGTAAATATCAAATGTATGTGTCTATAAACTTAGGATTTAGAAAATAAGCACTCATAATAGCCATGAGGTATTAATTATCTTATAAGTCAGTATAAAGATAATTACCCCAAGTCAGTCATGTTTAATACTCAAAGTGTACCAGCATAGTGAGTTGAAACTATACCGTTTCCTGTAGTTAAGACAAACCTACTACAACACCATGCTGCAGTTCTACCGATGGTATGTCCAAACCCATCTAAGACTGTAAACCAAAATCTTACATTCTACAAGATCTGATGGTCTGATCTTCCGTGTGTAAGCCAAACTCTACACACCAAACCACCTACTATGTAGAATGAGAGATACACATGCATAATATTAATTAAATAATGCAATACAAACATTGCCCACACAGATTCTCATAAAAATGGAATAACTGATTTTATTAAATGAATAATAAATTAACTACATAAAGCATGGCTTTTAGTATATATCCCTAACACATCTTTCTCTCTCTTCTCCTTCTCTCTGTCAGTCTCCACAGATCTGCCTCCTTGTCTAGTCACCGATCCACCCTCCTCTTTATTCTCTCTCTACCTCTCTCTCTCTCTCTCTCTCTCCTCCACCGTCCTCCTCTCTCTCTCTTTCTTACACACCTGAAGTAGAACTCAAACCTGTCACACTTCAGTTGCAAATGGAAATAGAACCCAAATCGAGGTGGCAGAGTTTAAACCGAGGCGGCGGAACCCCTCTTCGATTAGCGCCTTCGAGGCGGCATTCAAACCGAGGCAGCGACCCTCCTTCAGGCCTTCGAGGCAACGGCAACTTGAAATTGAGGCCTTCAAACTTAGTAATTGATCAGCGCCTTCGAGGCGACGACGATTAACTTGCTCAGATCAGTAAGAGTTTGATTTTGTTATAGTTTAATTTTGTGCGTTCCTATTGCTTGCACAAATTTTTGTTTGTCTCTTAATCCTACAAATTTTTTATTGTTTGATTAATGGACATGGGTTCCTATTGATGCCTTTGATTGTCTGTTAATCCCACAATATTTTTTTTAAGGAACATCAATATTTTTTTTTGAAGGAACATCAATTTTTTATCTAGCTTGCACTTACTGGACAATCAAATTTTTTTTTTAAAGGAACATCAATTTTTTATCTACTTTAATTTTTTCTACTTCACCATTTTCCTCTTGCTTGCATGTCAATTTTTGATTTTTTTGTTGTTGTTGAAGGAACGTCAATTTTTGATCTACTTCAATGTTTTTTGCTTCACCATTTTCCTCTTGCTTGCATGTCCATTCATAATTTTGTTTTGAGTTTGAATTTGTGGGTTCCTATTGCTTGCATAAATTTTTGTTTCTCTTAATCCCACAAATTTTTGTTTGTTTGATTTTTTATTAATTCAGGTATCAACATTGTAGACACATTTACAAATAAATTTCAAGATCTCAGTGCATAAACATGAATTGATAGTTCAAATCTTTTATTATTGATTGAAAGATTGGAATTTTTCATCATTGAAAGTTGGAAATTTAATTTTCTTTCCTTTTCTTTTTTTATTTTTTATTTTTTATTTTTATGAATTTGGGAACTTTGAAAAGTGCAAGAAATTTCCTAAATGGATTTTTTTGTTCACTTATGAGAATTAAGATAAGAATTTAGGAAATCAATTTCCCAACTTAGGAAATTCATATCCTAATGATTCTTTGAAAAGTTCTTCGCATTAAGTTATAGTGTGCGGGTTTGTGTCTGTTAGACAATGTGTATGTGGGTGTATGTATGTGTGTGTGTGTGTGTGTATGTGTGTGTGGTTTGTAGTATGATTGTGGCATGTCCATGCATCATTTTAATTGGATACCATATAATAGAAAGGGTGTTAAATTGTTGGTACAAATTTGATTTTCATGGAAGGATGTTAAAGTGTTCGTACAATTTGGGAACCACATTTACGATACAAAATTTGGGAAGCATAACCATTACTCACAAAATAAGGGTGTTTAATTTGTGTAATTAAGGGGTGTCCATTCGTCATTTTAGCTAAGTGCATCATTTGTGTCAATAATTTAAGTTCTTTAATTTAGTCAATTGACATTGTTTCCTATAATGTGAGTTGGAAGACTACAATTTTGTAGATTACAAATGTACAATCCAAATCATGATTGTAATTATGTGGATCCGCATTTCACGGGAAAAAATATAAATAGAAGGCCATTTATTTTTGGGCTCTTATTTAAGTTGAAGGAATGATTTCTGATTGACCTATTGAATATGAGCAAATCTTATTTTTTTTTCTCTGTGTTTTTGTTCTTTCAATGAATTTGCAAACCAAACAAAGCCGTAGGGATGCCATTTGTTCATTGGTTCCCCCTTACAAATTTACTGGGTTTAGTTCTGCTAACAAACCTTAATAACGAGTAACTAGAGTGAATCTCAATTATGTAGGTAATGAATATTTTGTTATTTTTCTATTTATGGTTTTGTTATCTGAGGCAAGTCTCTATAGTAGTTTTATTTTTAGTTGATTTTTCATGGATTCCTATCTAGGTGTATGGCAGTTGAAGTTAGTAAATTGGTACCTATTTGCTCCAATGTTTGACAAATATAAACAACAGTGCTTTTCATTTCTAAATAGTCATCTATTTGCTTCAATTGCAATCTTGGCTTGGTTGTACTTAAAACTAACTACAATGTAATTCTTTTCCAAATAGTCACCTATTTGCTTCTATTAAAGTCCCGACTTGGCTGTGCCTAAAACGAATGCATTCTGAATTACTGATACGTGTAAGTTAATCATGCAAAGTCTTCACTTCCCATGTTCAAGAATTGTTTTTACTGTGATTGTTTTCCAGAGGTGTATAGTCTTAATGTTAGGTGGTCTAAAGATAATAATTGAGCAAAATTGTTAAGAGAAAAAAAAAAAGATCACAAGTATTTGTTCCTGGCATGTGCGAAGGACAATGCGAAGGTGAAACAAAGAGAGTAAGGTTGAACAAATGAAGGAAAAAATTGAGTCATCAAGAGGTTGTTGCTGTAGTTAGATCAGAGGTTGATAACCTATTGGCATGACATGTAATTTTTTTTCTTTTTTCTTTTTTTGGCATGTAAATTGATTTACTGCCACTAATGTGATATGTTTTTCTACTTTCATTTTTAAGCACAATTCAATGGGTTTTTTTTTTATTATTAACCTTCATTAATGAGCTAAGTTGAATTACACTTTTTTATATTCTACTATTGAAATCATTGTGTAGTCTTTGATCTCCTGATCATTAATTCCAGTACATGAGTTTGGACACAATACTAAACTTTTATAATATCTGATTTCTTCTAAGAAAATTTGTTTAGGAAGCTAATAAAGTTATCAAGTGCAGAAGGCACATGGATACTTATTGGCCGAAGACACATACAATTAGAAATGTTCCGTAGTGTCTTTAGGTACGTGCAATAATTAGTATATATATATATTGTATAGGCATAGCCATATATTATAACCTAGTAGTAGTCTAGTAGGTAAATATGTAGGACCTCAAATTTTTAAACCTTTTTGTGGCCCTGGGCAATTCCCCCTCTCGCCCCTCCTATGGGCCTGCCCTGTATATTTGATTAATGGATATCTGTAATCTTAACGTGGGGAGATAATAAGCATTTAATAACATGGAGCTCGAAATATATTTTTGAGATAAGAGTAGGAGTGCAATTATAATTCTTTAGTGGTATGAATTATAATTTATGGAAATAGGAATCTGATTCAGTTCAAATTGGGGTTTTCTAATTCCATAAAGAAGTCTATTCCTTATTGACTTCTTATGGTCCCTATCGTAGCCTATATATATGCTGCTTTAGCTCTCCTCTCAGTTTGCATTTTTCCATATAGAGTATTATAACTCGAAATAGAAAAGAGAGCGTAAAAAGGGAGAGCAAAAAACTAAGAGGATTTCGATAGAGTCCACACTCAGTTCGATATTATGGCAGTAGAGGAATACGGTAGAAGATCGTGAGTTGTTATCGAGCCCGTGTTCTTTATTCGTCTACTACAACAATCCGTTTTTGCAGTTCAAGGTAACCCTAGTTCCGTCCTTATAGGGTTATTGTAGCTTTCACGTAAATTTTTGTAGTACCAACTTATACGCACTGTCAACGGATTCTGGGAACGCAGTTTCCTAACAAGATGGTGGTTTAGCGGTGGAAGAGAGAGAGAGAGAGAGAGAGAGAGAGAGAGAGAGAGAGAGAGAGAGAGAGAGACGGATCAGTGGTGGGTGGAGGTGGAGATGGGGGATGGAGTAGAGAGAGAAAGGGGGCTGGAGAAGAGGGAGACTAAAGATCAGATTATGTGATATTTGTTTGGGCTTTTGGTGAGGGGTGAGTCAGCAAATAAAATCAACCAATCACATTAAACTGTTTATCCTAGTCACACCTAGTTTGTCCTACTCATAAGACCTTTAGTGACAAACTGATGTCTAATATTATATAGATATATAATAGGTTAAGCCTTTGTGGCCCTAATGCTTCAGTTCTTCTCACTTCCTTTCCTCAGTCCTCTCACGTGGCAATGCACTGCGCAGACAGCAGAGCTGCAGAATCAACTGATCAAGGTATCTTAAAAAAGTCTTTGACTCTTTAACTTATGAGGCTATCATATATGATATATATATATATATATATATATTATAATAGTATAAAGAATCAATTTGGTATTCCCAAGACCCCAAGACTTCAGCATATTTTTATGCGGGGGTTTTGTTAACATGTGCCCTTAGGACATATGTTTTAGATTTCAAAAGTGAAAATAAACAATGAGACAAACACTGAACACTACACCGAATACTGAAATCTAGACTATACCCCTTGTTTATTTCCACATTTTGAACCTTCAACAAAACCCTTTTATGTATACATACGTTGATGATAGATATAGATCAATTCAATTGACTTTAAAGATGTGATAATTAATTCAATTAATTTTATATTTTTTGTTTTAGATAATCAAATTTTCAAGTTGGAGCTTGATATTTGAAAACTAGAAAGAGAAAAGTCAAAGAGGGGTGATTTCAATTTTTCTACTAATCAGGTTCTATTTTTCTTTATCTTTGTTTGGGATTTGCGATTGATTGCTGCATTGTTTATTAGTATGAGTCATCGAAAGCATATGTCTGAATTTGAAAAAAAAATATGATTTTATCTTAAAAAGTTGTCAAATCCGAGGCCCCTTCTTTATCCTCAAGAGGGGTGATTTCAATCCCAGGCCCCTTTTTTGTTTTCTTTTTTCTTTTTCTTTTTCTTTTTTTTTTTTGAAAAATTGATTTGATTTTCAACCCCTTATTTTATAAATATTGCTTAGGAAACTCCACTATCTATCTATCTATCTACTGAAAATACTCACTGATGAATGTGGTCTATTTCAATACTTGAAACACTATTTTTAGTTTTTCAAATTTAATCGCTTAAAATTTTCAGTACTTAAAATATAACACTGAATTTCCAGTACTTAATTTTCAGATTTATCAAATGGACCTAAGAGTTTGTTTGATAACCCAAGTAAGTTCTATCAATGAAAAGTTTTAGCATTGCATTTTTTTTTTCAGTTCGTTTGATAATATACAACTTCACTGAAAATGTGCCCAAAAACTATTTTAAATAAAAAGGTTATATTAAAAATTGTATGGTGGTATTAGAACATTTTGGACATAAAATTAATTCTACACATAATTATGGTCAAGTAAACAAAAAAAAAAAAATGTCGCCTCGAGGATGCTGCCCCCAAACCCCCGCATGGCCTAAGTCCCTGATTGGTACCACAGAATGAGATTTCTGGATATGCCCCTGAACGTATCGGATATAGATTGATCACCTTGATTATTGGACCATTTAAGTATATTAACACATATTCCTTTTGTCCCATAACTATATATTAATTCTATTTTGAAATGTTCCAATTTAGGAATTTTCTCTGAAAAGTCAACAAAATTTTATCAGACAGACATTTTCTAATTTACTATATATCAGCCAGTCCCTTTTTATTTGATTGTGATACTGAAATTTGAATTTAAAAGGACAATTATAGGAAGTTAAAAAGAAAATTCACTACAATTAAAAAAGTTTCCTTATAGCTGGAACTCCAACATATAGGTTCCTTAATTTGGGAGGCCTATATATATATATATATATATATATTTTTTTTCTAGAGTAATGCTATGTACATCTAACAGGGCACCTAAATAATTTACCTATTAATGTGTATTTCTAAAATTATTCATCAGTTACCAAACAAAGTTTGAATTAATTTTAAAAGTGTCACGACACATCGGCAAGTGGATAGTTAGGTGAACAAAATCGGTATACTTAAGATATATTTTCCATTTTTCTAACAAAACATTTTATGAGTAATTCTTGCTAAGAAAGAACATGAAAACATGTCAATGTAGTGGCCTAAATAATATCAAGTGTTTTTTTTTTTTTTGAGAGACGTAAAATTAAAAGGGAAAATTGGCTAAAAGGTCATCAAGAAGAGCTTTATTGGAATCAAGGACAACTTAAAATACACATTGGGTATGAGTCCTCCCAATGTTCATAAACCAAAACACCCTCATCTTCAACCTCTAACCCTAACCAAACCCTAGCCAGCATTACCACTACTCCACACCACCTCTGACCACCACCCTTGCTACCTCCGGCCACCACCCTCGCCATCTCCGGCGACCACCACCCTCATCTCCGACGACCACCACCTAGCCATCTCCGACAACCACCACCATTGCACCTTTTGACCAGCACAACGCCACTCCTAACCACCAGTGATCACTCCCTACGACTCGATTGACCTCCAGCCACTACCCTCGCCATCTCCGGCGACCACTGCCTTCTCCGGCGACCACCACCCTCTCAATCTCCGATGACCACCACTTGTGCCACCTCCTAACCACCTTATTTTAGACATTCTACCACCATCCCCCCACTCCTGACCACCATTGACCACCCCTCCCCTGTGAAGTCAGAAATCAGAAATCCCACCACCACCCTCTATTGATTCGTAGCAAAATATTCCAACTGAAGTAAGAAATCAGAAATCCTAAGTCAAATTTGACTTAGGATATATCCTAAGTGAAATTTGTCTTAGAAATTTCTCTTTGGTGGATTGTCCAAACAAACACACCAATGCAATCAGTCCAGCCACAATAAAGGCAGCATTCAAGAGATCACAATCAACAAGAAAAAACCATTGAGGCATAACACCACCAAGTGAAATCCAAAACTTTATCAAATTACCATTTCAAGTGAAATTTTACTTATCTTATTGGATGCTACAATTGTTCACTTCAATTTGCAGTAAAGACTACCTTTAGATTAAACAAAACAACTGAAACTTCATTTAACAATCTGAAAAATCCACTTTAAAAATCATAAGTCAAATTTCTCTTATGATATGTGAAATCTGCAAAAACCTGCAACTGACATACCTCATAGTTGTAAATGGTAAGAACTCACAGAAAAATCACTTTAAACTGAAATGGTCATCGGAGTTCGTTGTGATGGCCATGGCGGCAACATTCGAATCTCGATCTCAATCTAGATCTAGATCTTGACCGGTGAACGATCTAGATCTAGATCTAGATATGGATCTAGATCGGTGCCGGCGAAGTTGACGATGGCGGTGCTTGGTGGTGATGATGATGACGGCGCTGGTCGTGGAGGCCATAGCAGTGGGATGATTGGTGGCTATGGAAGAGGCGGTGGCGGTGGTCAATGGGGACGGTGATGATAGTGGTGGTGGTGGTGGTGGACTGGTGGTGGTGGTGGTGGAGGTGGCAGTGTCGGTGGTGGAGGTGGACTATGGTGGTGGTGGTGGTAGAGAGAGATCTTAGAGAGAGAGAATGAAAGTAATTTGTAAAGCAGGGATATTTTTGTCTCTAATTGGATTTGAGGAGTGAATTGCTAGTGGTGTGGACTAGAGTGAAACAATAGGCTTGAGCTTTTATCCTTATGGGGGTTATTATTAATGGGTTGTCCTTTAAGAGCCTTAGATCAAGCCTCCCAAATTAAAAAGACTAAGTGCGTGGAGACTATGCAAAAACTTCTCGTGATCTGAAAGGAAATTGCAAATGAATACAAAGACAACAATATATGGGTCAACAATTCATATTGATGTGTGTTCATTTGGATGAAACACAAATGAAATTAAATGGAAGAAACGTGGAGACAAAAAAGAAATCATGATTCATATGACACTAAATTAAAGATTAGGTATCTGTATGTGTATGTGTTGCTGCATAGAGCATGACTTGTTCCGTCAACAAATCATATGACTTTTAGCAATAAAAAAAAAATCATATGACTACATAAAATGAATGTAGTCTTTTCATTTCAATTGACATGACATTCATTGCATTTAACATATGGTTTTAAACACAAGATAAGGAGTACTCCGTCTGTTCTATATTAAGAGTTTTTGATATTATTTTTTAATGTTTTATTTTAAGAGTCTTTTTTAAAAAGTCAAAGTACTTTAATATACATTTTTCAAATTTGTCATTTATTATATCAAACTCTTATTTTTTTTTCGATGTGACACTATAATTTTAAATTTTAAAAGGGACAATATTAAAAAGTTAAAAATCTTACCAAAATTAAGAATATCTCAATAAATTAAAATTCTCAAAATAGACTTTTAATATGGGAGGAATGGAGTAACTTTTTTTTTTATACAAGAAGGCCTAACCACATGATGAACATATGTCATTTATGATTTGGTCATTTTGGTGACTATGTTGTCATGACTTGACTAGTTGACTTAGACCATATAGGAAATATTAAAACATTCAATTTCAAAAATCAAATTTCTACTTTGTTACACTAAAGTTAAATTTGATGTATAACGGATGCAAAAAAAATTGCTATATTTAATTAATATAATTTTTTTTTACGTTATTCTTATTTTTGGCATTTAAACCATGGATGGAATAAAATTATGAGTAATGTTATGCTTTGTTAATTTTTATTCTAAAAGTGTTTCTCAAATGATGTGACAGTGAGGTCAAGTAAATAACTTTCAATTAAAATTCAGTTGAATTTTGATTGGAAGTTGTTTACCTGTCTCTACTATCACAATATTTACTCATTTAGGAAGCACTTTTGAGATTACCTGATCTCACTACCACATTATTTGAAAAGTACTTTTAAAATAAAAATTTGAGAAACAGAACATTACTCTAAAATAATTATAAAGTAAAGATTTGCTGCATCTCTTGAAGGGGCAACAATTTTGCAACAACCTTGAAAGCTTTTTACTGATGTAAGTAACGCAACATAAACTTTGGTAAACATTGACAGCAATAAATGCAATCAATTGTAATTTTTTTAGGTTGAATGGTACACCTAATAGTATGTACCATAAAATTTTTCATCATATAAGGTCTAATTACACTTTATATCCTCGTCTTATATCCGTGTTTTTAATTGAATACATGAACATTTTTTTTTTAGCAATTGAATGCATGAACTACCAATCCCATTGCAGTCACATCCAATCACAGACGCCATCCATATAAAACTAACGAAAAGCTCATTGCAGTGCCTAGCCAGAAAAAATAAAAATAAAATTGCCGAGTCAACAGAGAAACTAAAACAATCTCACCAAATTCATGAACCTAAACCCCCAAATCTTATAAACCCACTCTCATCTCTCTCCTCTTTCTCACTGTTAGGGTATATACTAAAAGTCATGTTTTATGTAATTGATTTATTATTCATTCAATAAAATCAGTTATTCTATTTTTATGAGAATATGTGTGGGTAATGTTTGTATTATATTATTTATTTAATATTATTCATGTGTGTCTCTCATTCTATATAGTATGTGGTTAGGTGTGTAGAGTTCGGCTTACACACGGAAGATTAGACCATCAGATATTGTAGAATGTAAGATTTTGATCTACAGTCTTAGATGGGATTAGACACACTATCTGTAAGACTACAGCATGATGTTGTAATAGGTTTGTCTTGACTGCGAGAAACGGTACAATTTCAACTCACTATGCTGGTACACTTTGTGTATTAAAAAGGACCGACTTGGGGTAATTATCTTTACACTAATTAATACCTCATGGCTATTATGAGTACTTATACTCTAAATCCCAAGTTAATTTCTAGACACGTACATTTAATATTTACACTTTGATCTCTAAAAATGGTGAGATCCTTAAATGGGTCAATATCTCATTGGATTGGGTGACAATATTGATTGTGTGCTGGATGTAAATTAATGATGGAATACATGTCTCAATTTTGGGATTGATGATATCCCCTTGAAAAAACTTATAAGTTTTGATTATGTCAAACCCTACACGTGGATTTTGTATCTAACATATCAAATAAGTTAAGTAGAGGATCTCAATGAATTTTAAGAGATTAATTAAATTTGATTGTCAGTAATTATATTTAGTTAATGGATATCTGTAATCTTAACGTGGGGAGATAATAAGCATTTAATAACATGGAGCTCGAAATATATTTTTGAGATAAGGGTAAGAGTGTAATTATAATTCTTTAGTGGTATGAATTATAATTTATGAAAATAGGAATCTGATTCAGTTCGAATTGGTGTTTCCTAATTCCATAAAGAAGCCTATTCCTTGTTGATTTCTTATGGTCCCTATCGTAGCCTATATTTATGTTGCTTGGGCTCTCCTCTCAGTTTACGTTTTTCTATCAAGAGTATTATAACTCGGAATAGAAAAGAGAGTATAAAAGAGGGAGAGCAGAAAACAGAAAGGATTTCGATAGAGCCCATACTCAGTTCGATATTCTGGCAGCGGAGTAATACGCTAGAAGATCGTGAGCTGTTATCGAGCCCGTGTTCTCGATTCGTCTACTATAACAATCCGTTTTGTAGTTTAAGGTAACCCTAATTCTGCCCTTGTAGGGTTATTGTAGCTTTCACGTAAATTTTTGCAGTACCAACTTATACGCATTGTCAACGGATTCTGAGAATGCAGTTTTCCTAACACTCACTCCCACATCCACATACCCAATTCAAAACTGAGACTCACAGTTTCAGAGATTGCAAAAAAAGAAAAGAAAAAAAAGCCTTCCTTAACTTAGCAATATTCTAACTCTGGTCTTAAAATCTAAATCCGCCATTGGAGATCTCAAGCTCTCTCTGTCTCCGACCTACCCATGCTCTTTTATCACGACATTCAAAAGGGTTATCTCTTCACATGCCCTCAAACGTCTATTACCCATTTAATTGTTCTTCGCAAACACAGTTTATCTCAAACTCTGACTCACTTTTCGCCCCTCGCTGGCGGATTCTCCACCGACGAAGACCGTCACGTGCAACGACTCTGAAGGAATTTCTCCATGCCAAGTGGCTCGGGTTTTGCTCCGAGACGTTCTGGGCCCGATCGATGTGCCCGATCGATGTGTCCGAGTTCATGAAGGAGTTTTTTCGACCAGACTGTGAGCTACAATGGACATTCAAGCCGATTATGGTAGTTCAAGTGACGAAACTTGCCGATGAAGTTGAATCCGGAGTTGAATTCGTCTCACGTACGTGTCACATGAGTTTTCCGTTAGTTTTATATGGACGGCGTCAACGATTGGATGTGATTGCAACGAAATTGGCAGTTCATGTATCCAATTGCGCAAAAAAAAAAAAAAAAAGAGTTCATATATCCAATTGAAAAAATGGGTATAATACGAGGGTGTAAAGTGCAATTAGGCCAATGGACTATTAGTTGTTGAGAGCATTTTTGCTTACTCATATTTGGTTCACTATTGCACACCTAGGTCTTTATTGGGTGACATGTGTGATATGTCCCATTCTATTCCTATTTTACCCATATACTATGAACATAATTATTGAAATATTAAAACTTAAATGAACAATAATAAACTAAAAAGAGTAGTGCTACATACACACACTTTTTGACACACAGCTTTAAATGCATGTACCTTGTGCTATGTAAGTGGTGCACAGAAAAGTGTAAAAAATTCAAACAGCACAAAATACATATATTTAAAGCATAATGTATTAAAAAGTGTGTCAAAAAATATGTATACCAAACATTTTCCAACTAAAAAATAGATGAACAAACATACTCTCATTAACGATTTAATCATTTACCAAAGTGTCATATATTACTAGGTCTTGAATCCTGACCCCACTGACTCCCTGGATAGTGGATTCCGGATTTCAATACATATGGTCTAGCTGGAGTCCACTGCACCACATTATTATTATTCTTATTATTATTATTATTATTAGAAATTTATTAACATGTGTTCTTAGAGCATATGTTAAAGTTTCAAAAGTAGAAATAAATAAAAAAGATAAATATTGAATACCACATCGGACACTGAAACTTACACTGTACCCTTTGTTTATTTATACTTTTAGAACCTTAACATATGCCGTAAGGGCACATGTTAACAAAACCCTTATTATTATTATTATTATAATTTATTTTTTGGGAAAATACCTTTTACCCCGTAGTTATACCCATTTTCTAATGACCCCCTGTGATTCATTTTATAACACTTAACCCCCCTGTACTAATGACTGAAGTGAGACTATTAACTTTTCCAACGGAGAAAAGGAAATGATGTTAATACCCCCAAGCCCCTATACATACTCTTTAGAAAAAAAAATGCCTTTTACCCCCCTATAATTACACCCATTTTCTCATAACCCCGGTGGTTCATTTTGTAATACTTAACCCCTGTACTAATGACTGAAGTGGGACTGCCGTTAAAAAAGTTAACAGTCTCACTTCAATCAGTAGTACATGTGGGTTAAGTGTTACAAAATAAACCACAGAGGTTATGAGAAAATAAGTATAACCACATGGAATAAAAGGTATTTTCCTCTTATTTTTTAGAACAACAAATGATTAAAAAGAGAGATTATTACAACTAAAAGAGAATTTAAAACAACTTTTCTTATCATTAAATTATGTCACTTTCAAAATAGAACCTAATCATTAGCTCATCTCTCCAGCATGGGCTTATTTTGTAATTTCACATCCAGATGACTAAATGTTCATTCATAAAATTGTGGGACCACCGGGTTACTTGCATAGTTGCATGCAAACCTGAAAAATGGAGATAGAGATAGAGATATATAGATAGATATATAAACAGTTCCAAACAAAAGAAACAATTCGACTGTCATTGAGGAGCGTTTCAATCACGCAAGCATCTTACAAAGTATTATGAGCCTGTTTGGCTTCTGCCTTCTGTCTATGGAGATTCCAACCGTGATTTCGAAGTACAGTTCTTGAGTTTAGTAAAATTGCAATTGTAGCTGTGGTGACAAAAAGTTGCTAATGACAAGTAGCCGCCAAAGCTGCTTTTTAGCTAATTGCAATTGTAATCGCTCGTCAAAATGGTTTTCGCCAAGCAACTCCACTGTTGAGGATGTTTGGCAACTTCTTTTTCTGTTCACAGAAATTTGCTCAACATAACTTTTGGTGAATTAAAACTTTTGCGATTCACTCTTATTTTCATATGATTAAAATGCAGAAGTTTTCTTTATCGAACAATAGCATTTGTAGACCCAAAAAATTATTGCAAACGCAACCCCAATATATATATATATATATGTAATCACAATTGTTTGGGTGATATGGTATCACAAAACCAATCAAAGTTCTAAATTTATACATTTTTCCCCTACTTCCAAGGAAGTTCGTGGGGATAAGTATAGGGAATGAAAAACATGAAAGAAAAGTACTTATATAACATCGAATGTTAAAAATTCTAAAATATGATTGTAAAATATATGAATAGAAAAGGAGAATGACCTGGAACTCACAATATTCAAAAAATATATATTTTTTCAACTTCTTTTCTTTCCCAAGTTTTCTCATCATTTTCTTTATTATTATTATTTTTTTTTTACTAAACCATCACTTTTCTTATTATCTAACAAGAAAGAATGTTTCTCTGTATGTTTTCTTTTCTTTTCTTTTCTTTTCACTCACTAAATCAAAAGAATCAAACAAAGTCTAGTTGTATTCTTTCAAATTTGGATGAGATGGAATGGTTGAAGATGAACAAGTTGGCATGCGGATCCATTCGGACTTGTCTCGCTAAGGATATTGTATCTTTCAACTTTGACTAGAGAGCTAGATAGATTAAGTCTAAAAAGGAGCTTGATTTTGGTTGGACAACTTGCACATTTGGGGTGCAAGACGACATTCTTGAGTGACTCGTAGATGGTCACAAAAGGAACCACAGTGATGGTTCGGGGCAAAAAGGAAGGCAATCTCTATGTGACTAAAATCAAAAGAGATGTCATTGCCAAGGTTGCTGGTAGAAGAAAGGGGTCAAATTTGCAGTGGTGCAAAATTGAACAGGCGAGGGAGGGACGAAGGTTCTCTGAGTAGAAGAAAAACATGGGGGCTTGAAGTCATGTGATGTTGATTCCTATAAGGTGCAGTACATTGGGAAGCAAATGTGCAATCAAATTTCTAGGAAACGAAGAACTTTGAAGGTAAAGGATGCCTTGGTGCGATTGAAGTTGGGTTCAACTTCAGTCGGTCTTCAAGCGTAAGCATTGAAGGTAGCTTGCAGAGGAGGGTTATGCTTGGAATGAGTTTGTGTTTGAAGGGGCTGGTTCAGTGAAAATACATTGATTTCATTAGTCTCCAAGTGGGAGATTGTTGGAATTGTGGAGCCTAATTCTATTGGAAGTGTTTCCTAAAAGTGTTTTCAATCAAAGGCGAAGGAATAAAAAAACTGAGGAGACACGCGCGTGGCTCGCCCGAGTGGACGCGTTATGTGGGAGTTCATCAGAAAGGTTTAAAGCTACTGGAACCTCGCTCACAGGAAGCGTGCTCGAGCTTGTTTAGGAAACTGTGTAGGGTTAGGAATCTGTATAGGCTTATATATTTTAATTTTTCTTTGTATTTTATAGTGTGTGTGTGATGTCATAAAAGAGATCACTTGTGATAACCCTCTTGAAATCCTAAAGCGTAATATAACTCTGCAACGTGTGGACGTAGGCATATTTGGCCGAACTACGTAGAAATATAGTGTTCTTGTATGCTTGATTATTTTCCCTATTTTCTTTTTCTTGTTTGCACATCACACGATCCTTGGGAAGGGATTTGATTGTTCCGCAGTTTGATCAAATTCCTAACAATTATTACTACGTTATATCTAATGACGTGATATCCTTGTTGTATCCAATATTTACTCGCCAAATAAAGCCTTAATGAAAGAGTGTATGAGTGTTTCTTATACACGCACAAAATCGCGTGGGTTTGATTCTGATTCATCATCATTTTCTTTATTAACCAATAAATAAAATATTACTCTCTTTGTTTTCTCTTTTCTGATCCATGAATAAATCTAGGGGTGTAAAAAATCCCAGCCCGAAAAAATGAGCCTTAAGCCCGGACCTGGCCCTTGCATCTTGGGTAGGTCTTGGGCTTACCTTTTGTAATATCTTGTATTTTTGAAATGTATTACTAAATAAGACCTGGTATTGCTTCTATATACTTGTATGACCTCTACCCTTCCATTGGGATATTTTGTGTCTCAATCGATTGCCATGTTGTCCCAATTGATTGCCATTTTTTAGATACCATTCAATTGTCATGTTTTCAATCGATTGCCATTTTGCTGACCTAAATTCATGATGTGTCCCTACACCAATCGATTGCCCTTCATTTCAATCGATTACCTTAAAATATCTGTAACCAATCGATTGCCATAAGTCCCAATCGATTGATACCTGCAGAGATTGGTTTTCAACTTTGATTCGTGGTATGACATGTGGCTCTCTCATTTCCTATATATATGAGCTCATTAAAAGCATTGGATTTGTTTGGGCTGTCTTTGGTTAGAGAGAGAGATTATATATATATACACTCATACATATATACATATATGCACAAATATATACACACACACACACACTCTCTGGGCAGAGAAGAGAATGAGAAGAAGAAAAGGAGAAATAGAAGAAAGAAGAAAGAAGAAGAGAAAGAGAAGAAAGACTGAGGCAGACAGAAGAAGGAGAGGAAAGAGGAGAGAGAAAGCTTGGCTCCATAGCCAAACACAAACCAAACACACCCTAAGTGAGTTTTAACTCACTTGGTCCCTTTATATGGACGTTTTACATGTTTTAGTGAAGCTTTGACGTACTTAATATGTCCCTTTACATTTATATATGCTGCTTTATAATTCTGTTGAAGAAGACGAAGTTCCAATTGATTGGACTTTTCCCAATCGATTGCCATCAATCAGGACCCAATCGATTGGATAGTTTTCCAATTGATTGCCAATATTTCTAATCCAATCGATTGCCAAAGTTAGCAACCGATTGTCATTGCCTTAGATCCAATCGATTGTTAAAGTTTTTATCCCAATCGATTGGACCCTTGTCCCAATTGATTGGCAGTCACAGATTTTGGATAGTTCCTCTTGTTTATTATATAAGGAGTTCGATCATTCAATTTTTGATTCGGATTTTCATTATGCAACTATTGGGATAATCAGGGATAATGTGATACCAAAGTTAAGTATGATGGTGAATAATGGATTAACGTTATAACATTAGTTAAGGTGTCATTCATGATGAGTTCTATATCCGTTTCATTTTAATCAGAGTAGTCAAACCACAATGGGAATTATCATGTATCTGGTGGAAAAACAAGTTTAAAATCAAAGTTTAAATGTGCAGCAGAAGGATTGAGTTTAAAAAAAAAAAACTTATTGGCAGCCCAGGATCTACTACTCGTTAATTCCATAGATGCATACACTAAATAGGGAAAAGAAATATACCTCAGGTCTTGAACCCAATTCTGATTTTCTTTCTCCGGGATGGTGCAGCAGCCTCCACTAGGTTGTCTTCACCCTTATGTCTCCTAAGAATGCTTCCTGGATAGGCTAGAGATCTTGGGATCTCAATAGAGAAGATAGGGAAGGTTTAGGGAAACTTAAATAGTTTCTGCAGCTTCTACGTATAAAAATGACGATTAAAAACATTCAGTATGCAGCTGCCCTATTATAGATTTCCACAACCGACCTAACATTCGAGCGATCGAAGTGCATTCGATCGATCGAGACTTTGATCGAGCGAACCACCTTCGAGCGATCGAACAAGCCAAGACTTCAATCGATCGAGACACCTTCGATCGATCGAACCTGCCTTGACTAGATCCTCATGTGCCTTTCCAAGCATTCTAGGGGAGGTAAGAGTAGGACCTCCTAAGCTCTTTATTGTTGGCTTAGACCAGTTTGTTAATTACCATGACCAAACTCTTTGATCAGCATACTAACTAACTAGTCAGTCAACGTTTACTCCACTATAAAACGATAATTGAACTCCAATGCAAAAGAACATATCCGAAGCGATAACTAGACTTGTAAGTTGTACTAATGTCCCTCTACAATCAGCATTTATAATCATGTTCAGGTAGTCAGATAAACAGTTACTGTCAACCTGAATTATGATTACTTCTTCTATTCCTTGAGTCCCATTCACTTCTCACGATTACTAAACATGTTGATAACCCTATGAACATGACATACCCAAGATACCCAGGTGTTGATCTTCTATAGACTTCACTGATTGATAAGTCAAAGCAGCCATATCCACAGTCTATGTTCATAATCGTCTCAAGATTAAGAACACGTACCTTATACAAGTTATGAGTTCCTATCGACTGATTGATAGTCTTGAGTGTCAAAAGGAAAGCTCAGGTCTGTCAATGCACTATAAGCACTAGCATATTAACTAAGAGTTACACTCTAGTGTTTGAGATTAATCACTCCATCCAATGGTAGTTAATCATGCTACATTGTAAACCTGATAAGATATCCAATCTCATCATCCACTGTGACAAGTTCTAAGTTACAAAGAATAGTAATTCGTATCTCACTTGTATGTATCTCATACATACACGAATTACTTACTATGATACTTAAGGATAACAATCATCTCATGAATGAAACATACATAACTGAATGTATAGTCGATATCCATATATTAAAATGTCAATGTCTCATATATAAAGTAATGGTTTGAGGGCACAAACCCAACAAACTCCTACTTGCACTCACAACCATACAGGACTACATTTGAGACCTAAACTATCTAGATGATGATAAAAAACCTTATGTGGCAAGGCCTTTGTAAACGGATCAGCAAGATTGTCAACGGTGGCAATCTTGGTTACAGTCACATCTCCACGTTGAACAATATCTCGGATTAGATGATATTTCCGCTCTACGTCCTTTCCCTTTCCATGATTCCTTGACTCCTTGGACTGAGCCACTGCTCCACTATTATCACAATAAAGCGTAATAGGTGACAGTGACGCTGGTACCACCTCGAGCTCCATAAGGAACTTCTTGAGCCAAACAGCTTCCTTTGCGGCTTCGCAAGCAGCCACATACTAAGCTTCCGTAGTTGAGTCTGTAATGCATTTCTGCTTAATGCTCCTCTAACTAACAGCACCACCTCCCAAGGTAAAGAGATGTCCGAAAGTTGACTTTCTCGAATCTTTATCTGACATAACATTCGAGTCAGTATATCCCACTGGAATTAACTCACTACTGCCGTATATAAGCATGTAATCTTTAGTCCTTCTCAAGTACTTAAGAATGTGCTTAATGACAGTCCAGTGCTCTAGACCTGGATTCGATTGATATCTATTAACCATGCCTACGACAAAGCAGATATCTGGTCTAGTGCATAACATCGCATACATGAGACTTCCTACTGCTGAAGCATAGGGAATTCTTGCCATGCGATTCCTCTCCTCCTGTGTTTTTGGACACTGGTCCTTGGAGAACGCTAAACCATGTCTTGAAAACCTAGTTAGCACCTAATCAATATAACTAGCTTAAGATAATCCCAATAGCTTTCGCGATCCCGAAAGAGCTTTATTCCAAGAATATAGCTCGCCTCTCCTAGATCTTTCATATCGAAAGTACTAGCTAGCCAAACCTTGACCATTGACAATGCCGCTAAATCATTTCCAATGAGTAGAATATCGTCAACGTAAAGCACAAGAAAAGCCACCACTTTTTCTTCACACTTCTTGTATACACAAGGTTCATCCAGATTCTGTATAAAACCAAACGACTTGACCGCTTGGTCAAATCGGATGTTCCAACTCCTGGATGCCTGCTTGAGCCCATAAATGGACTTTTGTAACTTGCATACCAAGTTCCCTTTCCCACCAGCCATGAACCCTTTTGGTTGCTGCATATAGATGTCCTCCTCAAGATTGCCATTCAAGAATGCAGTCTTGACGTCCATCTGCCAGATCTCACAATCTAGGCATGCAGCAATGGATAAGAGTATTCTGATGGACTTGAGCATGGCTACCGGCGAGAAGGTTTCCTCACAGTCAATGCCCTGCCTCTGAGTATAACCTTTCGCTACAAGCCTAGCCTTAAAGGTCTCAACCTTTCCATCAGATCCTCTTTTCCTCTTATAGACCCACTTACAACCAATGAGTTTAATATTGGCTGGAAGTTCTACAAGATCTCAGACCTGATTGGAATCCATAGATTCTAATTCAGCCTTCATAGCTTTAACCCAATGTGCTGAGTCTACATCAGCCATTGCCTCTTCATACGTGGTAAGATCAGATTTAGATTCTATGGAGACAGCTTCAAAAACTTATCCTAAGAACATGTATCTATCAGGCTGACTGATAATCCTCCCACTACGACGAGGTACCGATGCGAAAATGGGTAAAGAAGTGGTATTTTCTTGATTTATATCGTTATCAACTGCGGGTTGGACTGAGGGCTCTCCTTCTTTCTCTCTCAGATCTATCCTCCCTTAGGTTTATGGTTCATGATACAATCATCCTCCAAGAAAATAGCATTTGTACTAACAAACACTATCTATTTTCTTGGATCATAAAAATACCATCCATAAGTACTCTTTGGATATCCTACGAAATAACATACTTCCGATCTAGAATCCAACTTGCTCATCTTTCCTTTCATCACATATGCCGGACTCCCCCATATTCGGAGATGTTGCAAAGAAGGCTTGCGCCTAATCCACATCTCCCGTGGTGTCCTGGGAACAGATTTGCTTGGTATTAGATTTAGTATATGCGCAGTGGTTTCCAAAGCATAACCCCAAAGGAATAAAGGCAACTCCGAATAACTCATCATCGACCTAGTCATGTCTAAAAGAGTCCGATTCCTTCTCTCCGCTACACCGTTCTGCTGAGGCGTACCAGGTGCAATCAACTGTGACAGAATCCCATTCTGTACAAGGTGATCGATAAACTCATTAGAGAGGTACTTTCTACCTCGATCAGATCGAATGGCCTTGATATGTGTTCCAAATTGCTTCTCCACTTCAGCCCTAAACTCTTTGAACTTTTCAAAGGCTTCAGACTTGTGTTGCATTAGGTACACATATCCATACCTAGAGTGATCATCAGTAAATGTAATGAAATACTCATAACCACCCCTAGCTCTAATATTTATTGGTCCACACACATCAGTATGAACTAATTCCAACAATGCATTGGTCCTATTGCCCTTTGCGGGAAAGGGCCTTTTGGTCATCTTACCCTCTAAACAAGACTCGCAGATTTCCATTGGTTTGAGAACCAAATCGCTTAAGACCCCTTCTTTGACTAGTCTGCCAATCCTATTTAGATTGATATGCCCAAGCCTCATATGCCAAAGCCTTGTTAGATTAGTGGAAGGTTCTTTTCTTTTAGATGGTACTGTTACCATTGAGTTATTAAGTTCTGTACAAGAGTCTTTAGAGATGTTGGGAGTAATCACATATAAGCCATTACTTTTAACACCATAACATATAAAAGAACTATTTCTTTTAATAACAACTTATGTTCCAAAATGAAAAGAATAACCATTATTCGATAAATTTGAAACTGAAATTAAATTACGTCTCATCAAAGGGACGTAAAGTACATCTGATAAATCTAATGTCTTATTGTCTAAAAGCTCTAAAACTACTACTCCTATAGCAACCGCAGAAATGGTTGCGCTAGAACCCAGAGTCAGCACGATTTTCCCATCACTGCATTTCCTAGTTGATCTGAACCCTGCAACGAATTACAGATATGGTTAGTTGCACCAGAATCAATGCACCAAGTGTTTAAAGTATTCGTAATGAAAGTTTCTTCAATCACATGTGACTCAATCATACCTTGAACTCTTATAGATAAGAATTCTGGACAGTTCCTGTTCCAGTGGCCCTTCTCCCCGCATTGGAAACACTCTCCTTTGCCTTGGCCACCCACCTTCCCTTTGCCCTTACCTTTTCCCTTAGATTTTGCAATCTTAGGGACTGGTCCAACACTTGAACCACCAGTGCCAGCTTTCTTATTCCTTTTCTTTCCTTTCGGCATAAATCGGGAAGAGCAAGCGCTTTTCTCAACTTTCAGAACATTGACCCCAGCTTTGATCACCCCTTCCGCTGCCAATAAAGAACTCATTAATTTGCTCATTGAAAAATCCATTTTAGTCAATTATAGGTTGGTTTAAATTGAGTGAATGATGGTGACAACGTGTGAGGATCATGTCAACTTGGGTCTGTGTATCGATGTTGGCACCTAGGGTCTCCAACTCATTCAAATAACCAATCATTTTTAAAACATGTTCTTTAATTGGAGTCCCTTCTGACATCTTAGCACTCATTATTTTCTGTATAGCTACCTGTCTGGCAGGCCTGCCATGCTCCCCAAACATCTTTTTCAGGGATGTGATAATGTCACTGGCTAAATCGTTCGATTGGAATTGGTGTTGCAACACACCGGCTATTGAGGCCAGAATGTAGCAACATGGCATTCCATTCGACTTCTTCCATCTGTCGAACTCGCGTCTAGCAGCTGCCAAAGCATTTGCTGCAAGTTCTTCAGGGCATGGGGTGGTGAGGACATATATGTGATCCTCCACATTCAATATGATGTCAAGGTTTCGTTTCCATTCTGTGTAGTTATTTCCAGTTAACTTGTTTTGAATGAGTATGGTGGCAAGTGGACTAAATGTAGATCCAGACATTATGATTTACTGTAAAAATCAAAAAGACTAAATAAATATGGATATCAGATTTTGACAGTTTGAAATAAAAGAATCCTTAAAACTCTTATTTTAAAAACAAAGTCACCGGAATATCAAAACGAAAAAGTAAAGCCTCCGTGTGGCGGTCAATACTCGATCTTCCGATTAATCATGACTTGTCCGCTATGCAACTCTTGCAAAACAAGTTATGACTCCCGAACCCATTTGATCTCTAAATTTCTAAATAATGCCCCGTGGGGGATTCCTTATCCATATCTTAGCTAGTGTATACCATTAACTAGGATCCAATCACAACCGCCTCAAATAGCGCCTCCGTGTGGTGGTCACCCTCTAACACGTCTGATTGATCCTATCCATAGGAAGTTTACATCTAGTAACCAATGAGTAGCGTACCCTCAGTATGGAATGATCACCCCTGGCGAGGTGACACTGAATGCACTACTCATCTTACAATGAACCATAAATGGAAGATCGTGGGTGTTATAATAAGACCCTCTCCTACTAGATTTAGTATATAAGGATTTTGCTTTTTTTAGAAAAAATTTGTTTCTACACATTACCCATAAAAATCCAATGTTTACTAATGCGTTGAAAATAGTTTTTGAATTTTATTTTAGAAAACTTGTTTTTATAATGCATGCAGTAACAACATATTTAATACTCCAATCACACACAAGCATATAAAAAACAAAAAAACTAAAATTGAAATAAAAGCATCTAAATGATGCCTCTATCTCCCATGGCTCTATCTCCATAGAACTTCCTTCTTGGTTTGATCGCCTCTAGCTCCATCTTCATGGACAACGGCTTATTCGTCCATCTTCATGTATATTCTAATTCTATTACATTGGTCCTATGGTTCTTTCGAAGCTTACAATTTATCTAGAAATAGAAATCAATTACAAGAAAAAAAAAAAGAAGGCTAGGGAAACCGGTGCGACTTTCCTTTTCGTAGGATTGAAGTCGCAGAGCCCTTTACACATGCCTCAAAACCAAACCAATAATTAAACACAACATACACCAATCTCAAACAATTAAATACAATAATTTAAAAGATCTTGGTGCCATGGGAGATAGTGGACTAATCTTCCTGCAAAAAGGTTAGTCGAACACACATCCATGCATATATAACAAATATATATATATATATATCTCTATTGGAACCCCTAATTGATTCACATAATGCGTAAACTCTTTACATACTAAATTAGAACTCAAAACAACATCTCACTTCTCTGTCATACTTCGATCGATCGACAAAGGTTTGATCGATTGAACCTTCAATCGATTGAACACAATTCAATCGTTGAACTTTCAATTTCACAGAAAAGTTTGAAAAAGTTACAGAATAATTTAAAATTAAAGTAAATAATTTTAAAACATTCAAAACTATGAAAAGAACAGCTGGACAGAGAATCGATCTCGATCGATAGAACCTTATTCAATCGATCGAAAAAAGTTCGATTGATCAAAACTTGTTCGATCGATCAAAACTTGTTCGATCACTTGAGAACAGAAGATGTTCAATCGATAAAAAATACTTCAATCGATCGAATCCCTCATGCATCCAATGCAATCACAGATTTGTATTCTGCTACGATAACACTGCAGAAATAGATCTGTGACGATGCAGGTTGGAAAACTGTTCTAAAATCAACATGCAAATCAAAACTAGTATTCCAAAACGCATCTATAGATCCAAACAAGCGTGGCTCTGATACCAATTGATGGAAAAATAGGTTTAAAATCAAAGTTTAAATGCGCAACGGAAGGATTGAGTTTTAAAAAAAAACTTATTGGCAGCCCAGGATCTCTACTCGTTAATTCCATAGATGCGTACACTAAAGAGGGAGAAGAAATATAACTCAGGTCTTGAACCCAATTCTGATTTTCTTTCTCCGAGATGATGCAGTAGCCTCCATTAGGTTGTCTTCACCCTTATATCTCCTACGAATGCTTCCCGGATAGGCTAGAGATCGTGGGATCTCTAATAGAGAGGATATGGAAGGTTTAGGGAAACTTAAACAGTTTCTGCAACTTCTATGTATAAAAACGATCGAACACGCCAAGACTTCAATCGATCGGGACACCTTCGATCGATCGAACCCGCCTTGACTAGATCCTCATGTGCCTTTCCAAGCATTCTATCAGAGTTAAGAGTGGGACCTCCTAGGTTCTTTATTGTTGGCTCAGACCAGTTTGTTAATTACCATGAACAAACTCTTTGATCAACAAACTAACTAACTAGTCAGTTAACGTTTACTCCACTATAAAACGATAACTGAACTTCAACGCAAAAGAACATATCCGAAGCGATAACTAGACTTATAAGTTGTACAAATGTCCCTCTACCATCAACATTATATTGAGTCATAATCATGTTCAGGTAGTCGGATAAATAGTTACTTTCAACCTAAATCATGATTACTTCTTGTATTCCTTGAGTCCCATTCACCTCTCATGATTACTAAACATGTTGATAACTACTTATCAACAAGATTGCAGTTCTCAATAATCAACTTGGTGACATTCTCAAGGGGCTGCTTACTCTGAATCAGAGGATATATTCTATCTTGACAATACATGTTCACAACCCTATGAACATGACAAACCTAAGATACCCAGGTGTTGATCTTCTATAGACCTCACTGATTGGTAAGTCAAAGCAGCCATATCCACAGTCAGTGTTCATAATCGTCTCAAGATTAAGAACACGTACCTTATACAAGTTATGAGTTCCTATCGACTGATTGGCAGTCTTGAGTGTCAATAGGAAAGCTTAGGTCCGTCAATGCACTATAAGCACTAGCATATTAACTATGAGTTACACTCTAGTGTTTGAGATTAATCACTCCATCCAATGGTAGTTAATCATGCTATAGTGTAAACCTGATGAGACATCCAATCTCATCATCCACTGTGACAAGTTCTAAGTAACAAAGAATAGTAATTCGTATCTCACTTGTATGTATCTCATACATACACGAATTACTTACTATGATACTTAAGGATAGCAATCATCTCATGAAAGAAACATACATAACTAAATGTAAAGCCGATATCCATATATTAAAATGTCAATGTCTCATATATAAAGTAATGGTCTGAGGGCACAAACCCAATAGTATCCATGTTAGTATAGAACCTAGGTAGGTTTGATAAGTTCTTGGAATTGTACATGGGCAGGTGTTTGGTCATGACATGTTCTTAAAAGCTGGTGAGCTATACATATACTCTTTACAGTCGGTGAGCTGGACTAAGTAGTCCTAAGATAGCCAGGTGATCCATGATATGTTCTTAAAATTCGGTGAGCAGTTACTATGCTCTTAAAAGGTGGTGAGCTGGGATTACTAGTAGACGTCGCTAAGTTGTAGCAATAGGATGATATACTATTATTCGAAACATTGTGTCCATGTATTGTGGTAAGCGGTGATATGTTCTTAAAAGCTGGGGAGGGACTAACTTGGAGTCCATGACATTCGGTGAGCTGCGAATATGGTCTTAAAAGAGGTAGACGCAATGATGGTGCATCCATATGAGTCAAACAATTGAATCTAATCTTCCAGTCAGAGTATGTTGGTTATCAGTCTTAGGGTAAGAAGACGATAAGGGTTGAGTAACGACGTTTGAATAAAGAGAAGATAGTGTGTATTAAAACTTAATTATACCGTTTCATAAATTATTTATATATTTCAGATAACTGGTACCTTGTTAGTTTTTATTCACTCAGCTCTCAGTAAGCTGGCGACCGTTATTACATGGACATTTCCTATCCAGATTTCCTTATCCCTAACAATGCAGGTGTTGGAACTAATGAGGACGGGTAGTATCCAAAATGGGAATATACAGAGGGTGGCCACCATCGATGCTGGATATGCTGGGGAAGAATATTTCGCTGACGACTACATCTACGCCAGCTGAAGAGCCGAAGATAGATATTTAGTTTTTATATTTCCTATTGAACTTTGTTATAATTGGTACTTGGGCATACGCTGCTTCCAAACCTTTTATATTTCCCGCTGTCGCGGACTACAATTATTTTAATAACTAGGACCATTGTAATATATCTCTGATTTGTTTTATTACGACTCTTGTTACTGTTTGTTGGCTGATACTATATGGTATGGACAATTTAGTAACTTTCACCTGTCATTCCCTATGGACCCAAAAAGGAAATTTATTTTTCTCTATTTTTGCTACTCTGGGGCGTGATAGGATTTTTGGTATCAAAGCCGTAGGTTTGATACTTTTGTTCATTAATGGTCCCACACCATTTGGTCCTAGCATTATAAGATCCCTGAGATGAGATATGAGTTTAAGATATATTCATCCTTTTGACAATAGATAGTTTTCTTTGAAGGTTAGCATGGATTGAGATTTTCATAGGTTCGTGGATGACCCTTATAAAGGACACGTGATCCACTGGGATACTATAGAGCTAGCTAACCCAGAGCGTTACCATGATCATATACGTTAAATAGCCAATCGTTATCTAGAGGAGAATATATGGATGATGCTTTATATCGACGGACGGACAGACCCATCCGACATAGATGCGTATAGATGCTTATCATTTCACCAAGATTGGTGAGGCGATATATCGTGAGATGGCTCCCTTGGTGCAGAGCAAGCTAGAGATGGATGTGATTGAGTTACAAGCTATTCTTGGAGGACCCATTCTGCCAGCACCTACAGCACAAGTAGCATCACCGGCACCCGACATACCAGTTCTGGAGCCCCAGGATTAGTCGGAGGACCAAGAGCCTGAGCTGATACATGATGACGAGGATCCAACAGAGGATGCTGAGCCAGAGGGTGAGTATCCTGATGAGGATATAGACGGTGATGGAGAAGAAGAGCCTACTGGCAATAAATTGTTTGAACATTTTCGTGGATTAAGTGTAGAGAAGTTCAATGGATTAACATAGCCGTGGAAAGCCGAGCAATGGCTACGTGAGATAGAGCTAATATTTGAAGCCCTGGAGTGCAACGAATAGGAGAAATGTCATCTTGCTACATTTCAGTTGACTTACGCCGCTACAGATTGGTGGGAGGTTAAAAGGGCCACAATTGGGATGAACGCTGCAAGAATAATGCCATGGGGGACGTTTAAGGGAAGATTTTTGGAGAAATACTTTCCGGAAGATGAGAAGGATCAACAGGAGTAGAATATCCTTAGCCTGGTCTAATGAAGTTGGACTATGAGGGAATATACTACGCAGTTTGAGCGATTGTCATGATTCGCTCAACATATGATCGATACCCCGCAAAAGAAGGTGAAAAGGTTTCACCAAGGACTGAACCCTCATCTTCGTCATATGATGATCGCATCTCAACCAGAGCTTCAAGGGACT
Source organism: Hydrangea macrophylla (assembly GCA_033977485.1). Classification (NCBI taxonomy): domain Eukaryota; kingdom Viridiplantae; phylum Streptophyta; class Magnoliopsida; order Cornales; family Hydrangeaceae; genus Hydrangea; species Hydrangea macrophylla. The sequence goes on along the minus strand of CM066989.1, from coordinate 129,452,171 downwards.
AGTAAGACTTATTGTAAGTCTGGAGAAGGACGCTTATCTAGTACAGTGACAACAGATGAACCAACCCCAACCGTCGAGGAGCTTCAAACAAATGAATTTTTAGAACCTGTTGCCGAAGAATACCCAAGGGTGGAGACCTCAGGGTAACTTTCAGGGTAACAAGCGCACCTGCGACGGAGCCAGGAAGTCTTAGTAGAATTTTCCTCGTCCCCAACAATATCGCCAGCAAGGACCACAGCCTCAGGCACTACTTACTGCACCACAATAAAGTAATGTGGGATGTTTTAATTGTGGAATGCTAGGGCACATTGCAAAGAACTGCACTACTCTCAGTGTAATACCTTGTATTTTCAATAATTATTTAATACAATGAATTCTATATATTTTCCTTGATCATACTTGAAAATTTACTTTCAACCGATCAAAGTCCATTCGAGCAATCGAACTCTGTTCAATCGATCGAAATCCTACCGACATGAATTTATGATGTGGTCCCCACTTCAATCGATCAAACCGGACTGACCTTCGATCGAAGTAGATTCGATCGATCAAACTTGTAATCATCAGGATTCCAGGTTTCATGCAAAGATAGTCACCTGCACCTTCTCTTCTCTATATATACTTTATGTTTGTGTGTGGATGTGTTTGAGAAACCAAAGAGCTAGAGAGAGAGAGAGTTGTGTTTTTTTTTTATATATACACATCCATATATTTATATATATATACACTCATAACTATATATATAGTCAGAGATAGAGAGAGAGAGACATAAGATGAAGAAAGAGAAGAAGAAGATCAGGAGGAAGAGAGAGAGAGAGAGAGAGAGAGAGAGAGAGAGAGAGAGAGAGAGAGAGAACAGAGACAGAGGAGAAGAGGAGAGAAAGAGAAGAGGCCACCATTAAAGCTCAAGCCAAACACGCCCTTAACAAATTCGGTGAGTTACAAACTCACTCAGTAGCTTAGTTATAATGTTTATATGCTCTGGACGTTTTAATAATAATCCAAACACCCCTTATCTCTAGACGTTCACTGCCAGAACAACACTGAGTCTCAATCGATCGAACTCAATCGATCAAAATTACTTCAATCGATCGAGACTACCTTCACGTCAATCGATCGAGAACAATTCAATCGATTGAACTTCACTTTCTTCAAGCGATTGAGTTTATTTCAATCGATCAAACCAAACATAACTTGGATGTTTCCTTGTAGTCTATAATTCATAATGCTTAACTGTTTAATTGATGTTCCATGTTCCTATTTATGCGATATTATGGATTACGGAGCTACTGGGATACGATAATGAGATTGAGATAATGTGGTGAGTAACGTGGTTGGGGTTTAGAACAGTAGTAATGATACAATGCGATAACGAGATAAGGTTTGAGATAAAATAGTGAATGACATGGGATAGTATGGTGACTGAGTCAGTGGATTATTAGTTACTTTCAATGTCGTGTTTTGTCGAGCTGATGATTCACTCAAGTTAAATCCGATAAGTAAGTGAGAAAGATTTAACCATGATTGTGGAAGCTATGGGTGCACAGTACTCGCAAGCGTTCTTAAAAGCGGTAAACAGTAAGAGTTCTTAAAAGAAGTAAACAAGAGTAGTTGTGGTACGTCCATAGTTTGTATATGCCAGAGCTATTTATATACCATACTCACAAGCGTTCTTAAAAGCGGTGAATAATAAGAGTTCTTAAAAGCGGTGAACAAAAGTATGGGTATGTCTGTAGACGAATCGTTATATGAGATCTATGTATAGTGTTCGCAAGAGTTCTTAAAAGTGGTGAATAATAAGAGTTCTTAGAAGCGGTGAACAAGAACACTAGTATGTCGTGATGATATAATCATTTTAGAAAAGTCAGTCGGGATTGGTACAGTCAGTCTTAGAGTTGGAAAACGATGAGAATTGGTTAATAATGTGTCAGAAGAAAGATACTATTAATATCACTACTTTATATCTTTCATGACTAGTAATTACTTTATTGCTATGAGACTATATTAGTTAGTTCTCACTCAGCTTTCAGTAAGCTGATGGCCTTCATTGCCTGGTGTGGACACGCAGAATTCCACTTCCTTTTATTTTGAAATTGTTTTGAAAAGGAAAAGGAAAAGAAAAGGTCTGTTGAAAACAGATACAGAGTCGCCACTTGGTCTTTAAGGAACCAAGAAACCTAATTTGACTCACCCAAACGGATAAAGGGCACCGGCCCTTCATAACCAAAGAACTTGGTTCGGGGTTTTGGTACGAGAGAGGAAGGAGCCTTTGTCACGACTAAAACACCCTCAACTCGCCCTGTCTCTCGACGGGCCTCAATGAGCATCCAAATAATCATATTTTACTATGTTTGGTTCGACAATTAATACTATGATAGGTATATCACATAAGAATCTTGAAATAGAAGATCAAAAGATATCATTCATAAGATCTAAGCCAAATATCACGCGATGCAAAAGTGAAAGATCACACAAATAAACCTAGGAAAAATCCTCTAATCACATATCAAGTAATTAAGTTTCCCCAATCTAAAGGGGACATGAATTGTTCTTGAAACAAATAAATCAAAAAGGATCAAAGTTTGCTTAGCAAGCTAGAATGATGCATGCTAATCTTTGAGCTTCACCTCTCAATCCCCGGGATGGATGAGAAAGGACGATTAGATCGAGGGAAAACATGAACGTATGATCAAGTTTATTCCTTATAATCTTCTTAGATTAGGAGTCACAAAAGCCCCAAATCTTTGCATGGATGCAATGTATGTATCTAGAATGTGCCAAGGTTGTAGTGTGTTTTGTGTTCATGGATTCCTAGAATGTCTTAGAAGTATAGAATGTGTATGACTGAATGAATAAAATCATCATGGGATATGTACAAATGTAGTATGAACTACTTCCTAAGACATGAGCTAATTTGGAGTGCATGTAAGCATCAAATCAAAGGATGGAAGTAAAAGTATGCTTGCTGTGAATAGTGGACAGAACAGTAACATGATCTTTTGGAAATTGAAAAGAGGGGTTAGGAATGTTTTCAATGCATGATTTTTTATCGAGATCGTCCTTATTGTGTCTATAACATAACCCAAAAATCCAATCTTTAATAACTATTACAGATTGAGATAAATCATATAAACAATAGAAGTTACTTAGAAACAGAGTTCGTACTGTCGACGGAAATGCCAAAAAATCTTAGAAAATGAAAATAAATGATATAGGGGCCCATTTTATATAGAAAGTTCCAAAAAATCTTTAAAACAAGTTGAAAGTCGACCAAGCTGCAGTGACAGTAAAGGCAGAATATCTGAAGAGAATGTTTGGACCAAAATGGAATCCTTCCAAGTATTTTCAAGTCAAACCAAAAATCATGGGTGTTCTCTAATGAGTTAGAAAGACTTTTCAAGTGGTATTTCATCCATACATTGAGTATTGAGTTCTATAGAAATCTTTGAGCTCAGATCATTCACTGTTTTGACTCACTGTTCTAAAGATTTTGGGAAAAACTTGAGTTTTCTTTCTTGAGATCAAATGGAGAGTGTTTGAGAGGGGTTTTAAATAGAGGTTTTGAAAGTATATTTTCAACATCAAATAGAGATTATGACTTCTTGAAATATCAATATCAAACTCATCATCAAGAACCCCCAATATTATTGGAGAGCTTCATTTTTATTTTGAACATAACTTCAAGGATACCTTGGAGGTATTGAAGTTATAATCATCATCTATTAAACATGTTTTTGAGGTTAAGAGCTACTATCCATAAGGATTCACTCACCTCAAACTTCATATCATCATCTAGATGATGATGAACTAGTAAGTAAATAAAGAAAATCAACAAGAAATGAGGTAAGAAGAGATAAACATTGTATATAAGCAAGCAAATGAACAAATCAATAAATGATATTCAATGGTGGAACCACAAGCATTCAACCTCTCATATATGTGTATATGGGTGAGTACATCGCTCTCTAACTCATAGAAGACTCAAAGAAGATGGATTGAAAGCTTGAAAATAAAAGTTTAGTTTTTAGTAAACTAATTGAAACTCACATTTTGGATTGGATTTGGAAGAAGAAAATCTCTACTTCTCTCTCTCTTTCTCCCTAACTCTCTACATTCTCTCTAATGGCTTCCAAGTTCCTCCCCAAATGGAAACAAATGGGTCTCCTTTATAGGCCAACTTGGGGAGGTATTTTGGGTTTTAAAAAGTCTCTAATTAGTCCAAAATCTTCAGATTATCAAAACTATGTTATTTTATTTGTTGGAAATTTGAATTAAAACCCAAAAATTAACCAAAAATTACAAAAAAAAATGAAAAATCACTCAGAGTACCGCTGTGGCACTTGGCCACTGCCGCCGTGGCAGTGGGCTAATAAAGGAGACCCATTAACTTGGCCACTGCCGCTGCGGTAGTGGGCCACTGCCACCGCTGTGGCACTTGGCCACTGCCGCCCCCGCATGTTAAACTCGAGGTTTGACATGTTTGTGGCCTCCTAAATCTGCTAGCCGAAAAAATGGGGTGTCTACACCTGGACATTCTTCGTCCAAACTACCCTATTCATAATAATACAGGTGATGGAGCGTATGATGACAGCTACTACCCTGAAGGGGGATATGCAGAGGATGGCCCTACTATTGACGGTTATGCCGAAGATGCCTACTTCGCCAACGACTACCCTTATGCCAGCTGAAGATCTGGAGATAGTTATATCTAGTTTATATTCCTATTTATTCTGTTGAACTTTATAATTTTAACGGGTACTTGGGCATATGTTGTCTCCAGACCTATAGTGATCCTGCGTGCCACACTATGATATTATAATAGAGAGTATTGTGATTATATATTTAGTTTGCTTACTATTCCTGTTTATCTTATGGACTAGTATTATGTGGTGTGGATGATTAGTGACTTTAACTTGTCATTCCCTATGGACCCAAAAAGGAAATTTATTTTTCTCGATTTTTGCTACTCCGGGGCGTGCCAGGATTTTTTGGTATCAGAGAGCTTTAGGTTGTGATACTTTCGTTCACTAACGATTCTACACCAACTAGTCATAGTATTGTAAGATTCCTTGAGATGAGATATGAGTTTAAGATAAGTTCGTCCTTCTAACGATAGATAGATTCCTTTGCAGGTTAGCATGGATCCGGATTTCCACTTGCTTATGGATGATTCTTTTGGCGGACATATTATTCATGGCGACATCGTGGAGCCAGATATACTAGAGATTTACCAGAGCCATATTTGCCAGACAGCTAGTCGATACTTAGAGGAGAGGATATAGACCTCTCCCTATGTTGTGGGCACGACACACCCGACAGAGATATGCATGGATGCGTATCACTACACTATGACCAGAGCAACCATATACTAGGAGATGGCTAGGTTAATCTAGAGTAAACCAGAGGTAGACGAGATTGAGTTGCGAGCAATTTTAGCCAGGCATGTTCTACCAGAGCCTGTAGTTGCACCAGCACCAGCTGCCCTACCATCACCGATACCTGACATACCAGTACTAGAGCCTGAGCCAATTTAGGGTGAGAAGGACCCAGAGCAAGAGGATGAGCATCCTGATGAGGCTATCGACGGGAATGGAGAGGAGGAGCCTATAGATGATGAGGACCCAGCAGAGGAAGAGCCTGCAGACGATGATGATGATGATGAGCTGGAGGATGACCCAGAGGAGCCAGTGTATGTTCTTGTTGAGGAACCAGAGCCAGAGCTTGAGCCAGAGGACCTAATAGAGGGAGACGTGATCATGGAGGTAGTAGCGAGGATGATCCTGATGAGGAGATAGTTATACTGGAGGAACCCGTTATGCTTCAGTTACCAGCCGGACCTATAGTGCATATGGCAACCATGGCTGATATGGCAGTCGGATGGATAGTTGAGATGGTCGCTCAGCCAGTTGGATTTGCTATGGGAGAGGCTGCAGTAGAAGAGGCATTGGCATCACTGATGGATTTGCGGCTGTGGCTGTCGACGTCACTAATCAGGCGATGATGGCAGAGGATGTAGTTGAGGATTGGGATATCAGAATGGTAGTCGAAGATCTTGCTGTATTAGTTGAGGACGTTCCCCTTGAGGAGATGGATATCATTTCGGAGGATGAGGCACCACCTGTAGGATCAAACGCTGACGATTTTTGAGTCAGGATCTGCAGGGTTTAGTTTTTGTTAGTTTTATATCAGGACATGTTGTCCACGTGATTTTTGGGAGCTTGAGAGACAGCTATTTGACCATAGCTTTGTATAGGTATTATCCATAGTAGTAATATTGTAAATAGCTGACCTTAGCACTGTATTTGCTTATGTCCCATGTAGTACATGGTACGGTTACTGTATACTCTATGGTACATCTTTTGATATATATATATATAAATATATATGACTAGTACTTTTGATATATCAATGGTATGTTTAGATTGTTATATGCTATTGAGTAAAACTATTAGTTCTTGTTGCTTCTCTCTTTATCTTGATTTTGTTTCTACGAGAAGACTTTCAGGTTATCAATAGGTCTTTTGTAGGTGCACCTCCCTAGCATACTTTGGTGGGACCTTTGAGAAATCATTAAGCACGTATTGGATCACCTACCCCAGAAGGAATGGACTCATCCGGAGTCTTTGAAGCCTTTATGAAGAGGATGGAACATATAGGCGATACCTATAACCATGCTACCAATCAACTACCGGTTCAACCCCCAGTTGCACCGTTTCAGCAAAGAGAAATAGGAGACAAGTTACTAGCACATTTTCATGGATTATGTCCTGAAAAGTTTGAAGGATTAAGAGAACCATGGAAAGCCGAACAGTGGATAAAAGAGATGGAATTTATCTTTGAAGCATTAGAATGTAGTGAACATAAGAAGCGCTGTCTTGCTACATTCTAGATCACCTATGCTGCCACAGATTGGTAGGAAGCTGACCGAGCCACTATAGGGATGAATGCTGTAAGGGCGATGCCTTGGGAAATTTTCAAAGGAAGATTTTTAGAGAAATACTTCCCAGAAGATGAGAGGGATCAACAGGAGAAGGACTTTCTCAGTCTAGTCCAAGGAGGATGGATTGTGCGGGAATACACAACACATTTCAAGCATCTGTCCCGACTTACTCAACATATGATAAACACTCCTCAGAAGAAGGTGAAGAGATTTCACCAAGGATTGGACCCCCACCTCAGACATATGATGGATGGTCATTTGAATTAATCATTTGAGGGGATTGTCAGATTTGCTACAGGGTTGGAAAAGGATGCTCAGATTTGCTACAGGGTTGGAAAAGGATGCTCATCCTACACAGCAACCACAGATAAATCAACCTCAGTTGTCAAGAGATTTTCAGTAGAGGAATTTCCAGAACCAGCCACTGAGGAATACCCAGAGTTGGAGACCTCAGGGTAATTTTTAAGGCAAAAAGAGAACCTAAGAAAGAACCAGGAAGACTCAGAAAGGTTATTCTCGACACCAGGCATATCGCCCGCTGGGACCACAACCTCAGGCACTGCTAACTGCCCCGCCAAATAATAACGAAGGATGTTTTAATTGCAGAAAGCCAAGGCACATTGCCAAGTTCTGCACAGACCCTAAAGGTAATCGCCGAATGGATGCGATCTGCCAGAATTGCAACAAGTTGAGACATTTGAGTAGAGATTGTCGTGCACCACGAGGAGGATAATATGGGGCACCAGTTCAAGGAATCCAAGGACCCCCAGATCAGACAAGGATGAATGCTATCATCCCAGTGGAAGCAGGCTTTAATGCTGATGAACAGCAACATTTGGAAGGTGCGCTTGTACTCTTTCATAGTCCAGTTAAAGCTTTATTCGATACTGGAGCTGCACATTCATTTATTGCTGTTAATATTATGCGTCTGTTGGGTTTAGAACCCCAGACACTTGAGCCAGCACTTAATGTTGTATCACCATTAGGAATGGCTGTTAAGCGGGATAAAGTGTGTAAAGATTGCCCATTGACCTTGGGAGATAGGAATATTCCAACAGACTTAGTAGTTCTATCGATGCCAGAGTTCGACATTATCTTAGGAATGGATTGTCTTACTAAGTCCAATGCCAACCTAGATTGCCCTACCAAGACGATTGTATTTCCCATACCTAGAGGACCAACGAGCAGATTTCAGTGTCAGTCGACAAGTGACATGTTCATCACAAGTGGTTTAGCTACAATCGGGAGTAAAGGTACGAAACTTACAATGGATCAGATTCCTACCGTACAAGACTTAGGATGTATTCCAAGAGATTAAGGGACTTCCACTGAAAAGAAAAATAGAATTTTTGTATGGAATTAGTACCTAGCACATTGCCAATTTCTAAGACTCCATATAGGATGGCGCCAACTGAGATATTGGAACTAAAGAAGTAAGTTCAAGAACTTGAAGATTTGGGATTCGTTCGTCCAAGTACGTCACCTTGGGGAGCACCAGTTCTGTTTCTGAAGAAGAAGGATGGAACACTTTGACTCTGTATAGACTACAGGGAGTTGAACAAGGTTACGATCAAGAACTGATACCCACTTCCTCGGATAGATGATCTATTCAACTAGTTACAAGGATCAAGGATCTTTTCCAAGATCGATCTGCAATTGGGATATCATCAACTTTTAGTTCGACTAGAGGATGTAACAAAGACTACATTCAGGATAAGATACAGGCATTATGAGTTTCTAGTTATGCCTTTTGGACTGAAAAATGTGCCAGCGGTATTTATGGACTTAATGAATAGAGTATTCGAACCATTGTGGATATCGCAGGTTGTCTTCAAATTTTACCCACTTTTAAAACAAATATTTTCAAATTCAAAGAGTCGCCACTTAATTTTTAAAAGGAAAAAAATTAAGAAACCATTTTAAAAGCAAACTGATCTTTTGCGAAACCAAAGATAAACTGGGTCCGGGGATTATGGAATGAAAGGGGAAGGAGCCCGGCGGACTAAAACACCCCCTTTCATCCTATCTCACGATAGGCCTCTACTCAACATCCTTTTTAATCAAATTAATAATCTAAGCATGCCCTCAATTAATATATATATATAGGTATACATAACACAAGCATGTTGAAAATGGTGTAAAATTGCTAACGGTAAAATATCATTCATAAGTCACATAATTCAACTAGCAAACATCATGATATGCAATAGAGAACTAGAAAACATACCCGGGATCCGGCCGCGAATATCAAACGTGCAATGCATGCAAAAATAAACCTAAGAAAGGTCTCTAATACATATATACACATAAGGCAAAACCTAAGCTAAGGTGTCGCACATGGGGTCGAAAAATCAATTAAAATCAATAAAATAGATTAAACTAGAGAAGGGTTGAGAAATTGTACCTCAAAGCGCTACAAAACAAAGGTTAGTACACATGCCTTACACAAGATATAATATCATAAAGGTAATTAATCATAGGTCATGTTCAATTAAATTCAACTAAGTCCAACTTCATCCAAGAACTAGTTCTAACTATAAGCATCAATGTACATGAATGAATGAATGATTATGAACAAGGATGAGACATGAATTTATTCACTAATTTGGATCCCTAAGCCTCTGGGTTTAATCTAAATTATCATTATTCAAAACATGGTTTGAGTCCCAAGACATTAAGAGACCATTTGAGTTGAAACAAATAAGATTAGACAAAAACAGTAGCAGTTTTTTGTGATTTACAGAGAGCAGACCCGACGTTCAAAAATGGATATAAAATACTTTTGATGGTTGGATCTTATTGATTTTTGGATATGTCATGCCTCTGTGAGTCTAGTTTCTAACCCAACTTGAAAATCAAGATTTCAACGGTTAGATTTCCGGGAATATGGAAAATACTAGACCTCACTCAGGATTCTGCAACTCTCTGTCCAGAGATCTTGTATGATTTTCTAAAAATAGTAAAAAAATGAGAAACACTTAGATCCTTTTAGGGTACCTTCCTAACACATTAAGGTACTTATAAAAAATTATTTGAGACCCCAAAAACTTAATTAAGGTTCTGATCTATTAATTTCAAAACGGACTTATTATTCTGAAAGTATTCTAGAACTCTGGACAGATTATGATTAGCTCACAAAAACCATGATCAAACCCTTCTAATCACAAGATCTTACTAAAACAAAAATCACAGTGGTAAAACAATGTGTTATGAACATTTTCCCGTTGGTTTCATTCGATTCCAACGGTCGGATTTCAAACTAAAAATCCTTGATCAAAAACAGTTTATGAACCCACTGTTTCATTTTGCTAGTTCAAGTTTGTTGATTGGCCTCAACTATTAAAACATGAAGTTGGGGCTCAAACCAAACTACTTCTTCTACCATTTGATGGTCATTGAAGACTATGAGGCACACCACACTTATGGATCTTGATGAAGTATTGAAATGAACTTCACAAAATCCTCAAATAAAGAACCTAAACCTATGGACCAAAACTTGAGTTCAAAAATATTACTCCTACCATTTGATGGTCATTGGAGTCTAAATATAGTTACATCTACTCAAAACCTCATTGGAATATAGTAAGGATTCCATAAGATTCCTTAATGAAGAGGTTCAAGTTATGGATTGAAACTTGAATCTCTCTAACTATATATAGATTAAAATTATTATTCATTCTAACCTCCATGTAGATCATGAGATCTTAGAAGTTGAAGAATCAAACTCTAAGAGGTTCAATGAGATATGGAAGATCTCATGAGCCTTTTTAGTGAAATAGAAGTAAGGAAAATCAAAGATTACTTAGAGAAATTAAGATTACTCCTACCATTTGATGGTCATTGGAGTCTTAAATGAAGTTAAAATCTAATGAAACCTTATTGGAATATGGTAAGGATTCCATAAGATTCCTTAATGAAGAGGTTCAAGTTATGGATTGAAACTTGAATCTCTCTAACTATATATAGATTAAAATTATGATTCATTCTAACCTCCATGTAGATCATGAGATCTTAGAAGTTGAATCATCAAACTCAAAGAGGTTCAATGAGATATGGAAGATCTCATGAACCTTACAAGAAATGGTAGAAATAAGAAATCAAAATTTGCTTTGAGAAACCAAGAACACAAATTCTTCAAAATTGATTTTATTTTAAACCCAAGGCATCAATTAGACCCAAATCAATGAAGTAATATGAGATTCAATCACAAGTTCTAAGTGGTGTGTGATGAAATGAGGTAAGAAGAGAGGTTTTGAAAATGTGTAAAGTTCCTAGAACTATGAACTTGTGATTGAATGGCCTAATTCTATCAAATGATTGAGAGGTTACCTCTAAAACCTCAAGGGATTCTTCAACTTCTTGTGAAGATCTTCCAAGACTTCAAGATTTTCTTCAAAATTCTTCCAATTCTTCAAGCTTCTTCAAGAATTTCTTCTTTTCTCTATATGATTTTGTATCTCTCTCTCTCTCTAAATTCAAGTATATGTGTTGATTCAAGTATATTCCAAGTCTATCAAAAATGGAAGAGAAGGTTTGTTTATATAGACCCTCAATCCAGGGATAAATGGGTAAATTCGGGGTGGAAACCCATGTGCAAAGACTTCTTCTAGAACATGTGAGAAAAGCAGTCTGTTACAGCCGGCGGCACTCGACGGGTGCCGGCGGCACTCACTGAATGCCGGGCGGCACTCCCTGAATGCCGGGCGGCAAACACTAAGTGCCGGCGCGGCACTCAGTGAGTGCCGCCGCGTTTTCCGCGTGCCGGGGCTAACTGAATTTTGTCCCTCTTTTTGATTTTTCAAAAATATGTTGGTGTAAACACAATTTTTCTATTCTATATATATATATATTTGTATTAATATCCCCCATGTGCATGGTATCAACCATGTGCATGGTATATTTTGAATATACTACTCTCTTTTTTTGTATTTTCTCCTTTTCCAAGATTTTTTATTTATTTTGTCTTCCTATTTCTCTCAAAAGAACTCTTTATTATTCTTATTTTTTCTTAAAATCCGGTTCCCAGACTGGGTTTCTCACGCGTTCTTTATTATTCGGGTTTCTCCCGAATACCCAAACTCTCTCTCTCTTCCTTCTCCTTTTTATATTTTCTATTTTAATTTTGAAATTTGCCTTGAAGAATCATTTTGAATTTTCTGGAAGATCTTCGGATGTCACCGATCATTGTCATCATCGGTCTTTGAGAGGTAACCAATCCCTGGATTTGACGTTTGGTCAAAATTGGGGTGTCTACAACCATATCTGGATAAATTCATTGTAGTATTCATCGACGACATGTTGATCTACTCAAAGACGAAGGGGGATCATAAGAAACACTTACAGATTGCTTTACAGACACTTCGAGATAGAAAATTGTATGCAAAACTCAACAAGTACGAATTTTGGCTACAAGAGGTCAAATTCTTGGGACATGTTATATCTCAAGATGGTATCTCTGTGGACTCATCTAAGATCGATGCAGTCTTAAGCTGGAACAGACCAACTAATGCGACGGAGGTCAGAAGTTTCTTCTGCCCAGCAGGATATTATTAGAGATTTGTCGTAGGATTTTCTAAGTTAGTAGGACCTTTGACGAATTTGACGAGGAAAGAGATGAAGTACGAATGGAAAAACCAACATGAGAATGCATTTCAGGAGTTAAAGGAAAGATTAACTTCTGCACCAGTACTTACGATACCTAAAAGTGGATAAAGGTATGTGATTTATAGTGATACATCCACTAAGGATTTAGTTATGTACTTATGTAAGATGGGAATGTCATTAAATATGGATCAAGATAACTGAAGGTACATGAAAAGAATTATCTGACGCATGATTTGGAATTGGCAAAATTAGTGTTTACATTAAAGATTTGGAGACACTATCTCTACAGAGAAAAGTTTGATCTGTTTTCTGATCATAAGAGCTTGAATTATTTGTTCTTTCAGAAGGAGTTGAACATACGACAACGAAGATGGATGGAGTTACTCAAGGACTATGACTTTTCATTGCAATATCATCCGGGTAAAGCTAATATTGTAGCCGATGCTTTGATTCGTAGACTCAATTAGTGATTGCTACATTACTAATTCAACAATGGTAAGCTTTAGAAGTATTAGCTGAATTCAATCTTCAGCCAGTGGAACTAATGGAAGGACAACATTTTGGATGTCTTATGGTGCAGTTAACGTTGATCAGCCATATCATAGCATCTCAAGAGACAATGGAAGATTTGAAGTTATGGTTCAGCGAGATGTCAGCCAAAGAACCAGAGGTCTAGAGTATCGGTACAGACGCAACCTTACGATGTAAAGGTAGACTTTGTGTACTTGATTAAGGAAATCTCCAGAAAGAAATATTGGATGAAGCACATAAGTCACAGATGACTATTCATCATGGAGGTACGAAGATGTCAAGGATCTGAATTTCTGGTGGGAAGGAATGAAGTGGGAAGTAGTTGTGTATGTATCTCAGAGTATTACTTGTAAACAAGTAAAGGTAGAACATCAGAAACCACCTGGATTACTACAGCTGTTACCAATTCCCCAATGGAAATGAGAACATATCACCATAGATTTTGTGGTAGGATTACCAAAGTCACAGCACAACCACGATGCTATTTAGGTAATCGTGGATCGACTGACAAAGATGGCACATTTTATTGCCTACAATATGACTTATCCAGTCGAACGTTTGAGCCGGATGTACCCATAGCACATTGTACGGTTACACGGTGTACCTGTTTCTACTGTGTCAGATCGAGATTCACGCTTCACTGGAGAATTTGGGAAAAGTCTCCAAACAGCGATGGGAACCACACTGAATTTGAGTTCAGCCTTCCATCCGCAGACCGATGCGTAGACCGAACGAGTTAATCAAGTAATGGAAGATATGACGCCCTTGTGTTATTGATTTTGAGAGTTCTTGGGAGACACATCTGCCATTGATCGAATTCGCCTACAACAATAGCTATCATAAAAGTATAAGGATGGCGCTGTTTGAAGCTCTATATGGAAGACCTTGCCAATCGCCGCTATGTTGGGTCGAAGTCAGAGATACTTAGCTTCTTGGACCAAAAATGGTACGAGAAACAAGCGAGAAGATTCAGGTTGTACGTGAGAAGATGAAGACAGCTCAGACGTGACACGAGTTATGCTGACAAGCGACGCAAAGATTTGGAATTTGTAGTTGGAGACCATGTGCTACTCAAGGTTTTACCTATTCGAGGCATCATCATATTAGGTCAAAAAGATAGGTAAGCTATCGCCGTGATTCATCAGACCATTCAAGATTTTAGAATGTATTGGGAAAGTTTCTTATCGACTCACGTTGCCGCAGAAGATGTCAGGAGTGCACAATATTTTCCACACCAGTATGCTAAGAAAGTGTGCTCATAACCCAGCGCACGAGATCAACTTCGAAGATATTGAAGTCAATGACAACGTTACATTCAACAAAGGAATAGTTCGCATTCTAGATCGAGGGAGCAAGAATCTCAGGAACAAAGAGATTCCATTGGTGCAGATTCAGTGGAAGCATCATGATGAAGGAGAAGCTTCGTGGGAGCTAGAATCGGAGATGCGTGAGAAGTTTTCGTTATTGTTTTAGACCTTGTTTGTTTTCGATTTTAAGGATGAAATCCTTAATGAGTGGTGGATGATTTAATACCCTGTATTTTCAATAATTATTTAATATGATGAATTCTATATATTTCCCTTGATCATACTTAAAAATTTACTTTCAACCGATCGAAGTCCATTTGAGCGATCGAACAATTCTTAAGTTCAAGCGATCGAACTATGTTCAATCGATCGAAATCCTACCGACATGAATTTATGATGTGGTCCCTATTTCAATCGATCAATCCCCTTTTCAAACGATCAAACCTGACCAATCTGCTCTTGATCGATCAAAGTAGATTCAATCGATCAAAATTACAATCATTAGGATTCCAGGTTTCACGCAAAGACAGCCACCTGCACCCCTTCTTCTATATATGTACTTTGTGTTCGTGTGTATGGATGTGTTTGAGAAACCATAGAGTTAGAGAGAGTTGTGTGTTTTTAAATATATATATATATCGATACGAAAATTCTATGGAGAGGGCGCCCTCTCTTGAATAAAGAGAGGACCTCTGTTTTGGCCATTGTATTGTATTTAAAAATTGTGAAGTGACAAAATTGCCGTTAATGAAAACACGATCTAATGGTCAGAACAGAGGCCCTCTCTTTATTAAAGAGAGGGCGCCTTCTCCATAGCCTGACTGTACATCTATATATTTATATATATACACTCATATCTATATTTATATAGTTAGAGACAGAGAGAGAGAGACATAAGCTGAAGAAAGAGAAGAAAAAGATTAGGAGGAAGAGATATAGAAAGAACAGAGACAGAGGAGTAGAGGAGAAAGAGAGAAGGCTACCATTATAGCTTTGATGCTTCAAGCTCAAGCCAAACACGCCCTTAACAACTTCGGTGAGTTCCAAACTCACTCAATAGCTTAGTTATAATGCTTTACATGTTCTGAACATTTTAATAATAATCCAAACACCCCTTAGCATCTCTGGACGTTCACTGCCAGAATCTGGATAAGACGACGTTCGAGCGATCGAACTAAGTTCAATCGATTGAACAACACTGAGTCTCAATCGATCAAAATTACTTCAGTCGATCGAGACTACCTTCACTTCAATTGATCGAACTTCACTTTCTTCAAGCGATTGAGTTGATTTCAATCGATCGAACCAAACTGAACTTGGATGTTTTCTTTTAGTTTATAATTCATAATGCTTAGCTTTTTAATTGATGTTCCATGTTTCTATTTATGCGATATTTTGGATTATGGAGGTAATGGGATACGATAACAAGATTGAGATAATGTGGTGAGAAACGTAGTCGAGTTTGGAACGGTAGTAATGATACGATGCAATAACAAGATAAGGTTTGAATATGACGGTGAACAACATGGGATAGTATGGTGACTGAGTCAGTGGGTTATTAGTTCTTTTCAAGGTTATGTTTTGTTGAGCTGGTGATTCGCTCAGGTTGAATCCGATAAGTGAGTGAGAAGGATTTAACCAGGATTATGGAAGCTATGGATGTACAGTACTCACAAGCGTTCTTAAAAGCGGTAAACAGTAAGAGTTCTTAAAAGTGCTGAACAAGAGTAGTTGTGGCACGTCCATAGTTTGTATCTGCTAGAGCTATGTATATACCATACTCACAAGCGTTCTTCAAAGCGGTGAACAAGAGTATGGGTATGTCCATAGACGAATCATTTTATGAGATTGATGTATAGTGTTCACAAGAGTTCTTAAAAGCGGTGAACAGTAAGAGTTCTTAAAAGAGGTGAACAAGAACACTTGTATGTCATGATGATATAATCAGTTTAGTATAGTCAGTCGAGATTGGTACAGTCAATCTTAGAGTTGGAAAGTGATGATAATCGATTAATGATGTGTCTGAATAAAAGAAGGAAAGATATTATTAATATAACTGCTTTGTATCTTTCAGGACTAGTAATTACTTTATTGCTATGAGACTGTGTTAGTTAGTTCTCACTTAGCTTTCAGAAAGCTGATGGCCTTCATTACTTGGACATTCCCCATCCTGACTACCCTATTCATAATAATAAAGGTGATGGAGCGTATGATGACAGCTACTACCGTGAAGGGGGATATGTAGAGGATGGCCATACTAATGACGGTTACACCGAAGACGCCTACTATGCCAACGACTACGCTTATGCCAGCTGAAGATCAGGAGATAGTCATATCTAGTTTATATTCCTGTTATTTTTGTCAAACTTTTTAGTTTAACGGGTACTTGGGCATATGTTATCTCCAGACTTGTAGTGATCATGTGGGCCACACTCTGATATTGTTGTAGATACTATTGTGATTATATATTCAGTTTGCTTACTGTTCCTGCTTATCTTGTGGACTAGTACTGTGTGGTGTGGATAATTAGTGACTTTCACTTGTCATTCCCTATGAACCCAAAAAGAAATTTATTTTTCACACTCAGAGGTAATTGCAGGACGGATATCGTTAGCCGAAGTTGTAACAAGTCAGGCCATCTAAGCAGGGATTGTCGAGCACCTTGTGGAAGGTATTAAGGGGCACCGGTTTAGGGGATTCAAGGACCCCTAGATCAGACACGGATAAAAGCCATCATTCCCATAGAAGTAGGCTTTAACGCTAATGAGCAGCAACATCATCTGGAAGGTACGCTCGTACTCTTTCACAATAAAGTTAAAGCTTTGTTTGATACTGGTAATGCATGTTCATTTATTGTTGTTAAATTGTGCGTCAATTAGGTTTCGAACCCCAGACACTTGAGCCAGCACTTAATGCTGTGTCACCATTGGAAGTGACTGTTAAGTTGGTTAAAGTGTGCAAGAATTGTCCACTGACCCTGGGAGATAGGAATCTTTTGGTAGACCTGGTAGTTAAGTCAATGTCAAAATTTGACATTATCCTAGGGATGGATTGGATCACTAAGTACGGTGCCAATTTGGATTGCCCTACTCGAACTATTGTGTTTTCGATACCGGGATGACCAATGATCAGATTTTAGTGTCAGCCGACGAGTGACATATTTCTGACAAGTTGTTTAGCTGCGATCGGGAGTACAAGTACATAACTTACTATGGATCAGATTCCTACTATATAGGATTTCAAGGATGTTTTCCAGGATATTAAAGGGCTTCCACCAGAGAGAGAGAGAGAGAGAGAGAAATTTTTGCGTAAAACTAGTACCTGGTACATTACCGATATCTAATACTCTATATCGGATGGCACCAATTGAGATATTGGAACTCAAGAAGCAAGTTCAGGAGCTAGAAGATTTGGGATTTGTTAGCCCGGGTACGTCACCTTGGGGAGCACTAGTGCTATTCGTGAAGACGAAGGATGGGACACTTCGACTCTGTATTGACTACAGAGAGTTGAACAAGGTTACGATCAAGAATAGATACGTACTTTCTCGAATAGATAACCTATTTGACCAGTTATAAGGATCAAGGATCAAGGATCTTTTAAAAGATCGATCTACATTTCAGATATCACCAGTTGTTAGTTTGACCAGAAGATGTGTCAAAAACTGCTTTCAGGATGAGATATAGGCATTACGGGTTTCTTGCTATGCCTTTTGGATTGATTAATACTCCAGTAGTATTTATGGACTTAATGAATAGAGCTGTGGACACGCGGAATCGCTCATCCACTCTTTTGTTTTCGTTTGAAATTTGATTTGGATCAAAGAAAGAAAATAGTCTGTTGAAAACAGATACAGAGTCGCCACTTGGTCTTTAAGGAACCAAGAAACCTAATTTTGACTCACCCAAACGGATAAAGGGCACCGGCCCTTCATAACCAAAGAACTTGGCTCGGGGTTTTGGTACGAGAGAAGAAGGAGCCTTTGTCGCGACTAAAACACCCTCAACTCGCCCCGTCTTTCGACGGGCCTCAATTAGCATCCAAATAATCATCTTATACTATGTATGGTTCGACAATTAATACTATGATAGTATATTACATCACATAAGAAAATTTGAAATGGAAGATCTAAAGATAAAATATCATTCATAAGATCTAAGCCAAATATCACACGAATAAACTTAGGAAAAATCGTCTAATCACATATCAAGTAAAAAAGTTTTTCTAGTCTAAAGGGGGACATGAATTGTTCTTGGAACAAATAAACAAAGAAATCAAAATATGCTTAGCAAGCTAGTATGATGCATGTTATTCTTTGAGAAAAGAAGACCTCTCAATCCCCGGGACGGATGAGAAAGGAGGATTAGATCGAGGGGAAGCATGAACGTGAGATCATGATCATTCCTTATAATCTTCTTAGATTAGGAGTCACAAAAGCCCCAAATCTTTGCATGGATGCAATGTATGTATCTAGAATGTGTCGAGGTTGTAGTGTGGTTTGTGTTCATGGATTCCTAGAATGACTTAGAAGTCTAGAATGTGTATGAATGAGTGAATGAAATCATCATGGGATATGTACAAATGTAGTATGAACTACTTCCTAAGACATGAGCTAATTTGGAGTGCATATAAGCATCAAATCAAAGAATGAAAGTTAAAATGTGCTTGCTATGAATAGTGGATAGAACAGTAACTAGATCTTTTAAAAATTGAAAAGAGGGGCTAGAATTGTTTTCAATGCATGACTTTTTATGTAGATATTCCTTATTGTGTCTAGAACACAACCCAAAAAGCCAATCTTTAATAACTACCACAGATTGAGAGAAATCATATAAACAATGGAGATCACTCAGAAATAGAGTCCGTACTGTCGACTGAAATGTCAAAAAATATTAGAAAACGAAAACAAATGATCTAGAGGCGCATTTATACAGAAAGTTCCCTACGACATTGAAGTTCAAGGGAAAAATAAGTTAGGACCACTCTTTTTGGAAAATTGTTCTGTAAAACAAGTTGAAAGTAGACCAAGCAGCTGTGACAGCAAAAATAGAATATCTGGAGAGAATGTTTGGGTCCAAATGGACCATTTTCAAGTGCTTCCAAGTCAAGCCAAAAATCATGGATGTTTTATAATGAGTGAGAAAGACTTTCCAAGTGGCCTTGCATCTATACATTGAGTATTGAGTTCTAGAGAAATCTTTGAACTCAGATCACTCACTGTTTTGAAGATTTTGGGGAAAACATGAGTTTTCTTTCTTGAAATCAAAATGAGAGAGATTGAGAGGGGTTTTGAAATAGAAGTTTTGAAAGCATATTTTCAATACTCAATAAAGGTTATAGCCACTTAAAATACCAACATCAAACTCATCATCAAGAACCTCCAAGATTGTTGTAGAGATTTACTTTCATGTGAACATAACTTCAAAGATACCTTGGAGGTATTGAAGTTATAATCATCATCTATCAAACATGTTTTTGAGGTCAAGAGCTACTATCCATAAGGATTCACTCACCTCAAACTTCATGTCATCACCTAGATGATGATGAACTAGTAAGTAAATAAAGAAAATAAAAAAGAAATGAGATTAAGAAGAGATGAACATAATATGAACAAGCAAGTAAATAGCAATCAATAGATGATAATCAATGTGATTTTGGACTTGTAGCTTGGTGTTTCACTTATAGATTTTGACATTTGGACATGGAAGTAGCTTCCTAACTCAAGAATGCTCAAGAATGGTGATTGGGGGTGTTTGGAATGTGAAGTATAAGAGAGGTAATGGAAGAAAACAAGATTAAAACTCACTTTCTATAGCAAAATAGTAGGAGGAAGCTCCTTTTCTCTATTCTAAACCTATCTCTATCTCTCTTCTTCTCTACAACTTTTTAAGATTTTGCACTTGGCCCCCCCAAAATGAAGAGCAATAGGGGGTTTAAATAGGCCAATTTGGGGTGGTTTTGGGGTTTTAGAAGTACTCCCATTGGTCCCAAACAACTGTGAACACAAAACTATGTCGTTTTGGCTTTCAATTAATCAAATTGGACCCCCAAAAAATTTATAAATATAGACTCTACGAGGGTTCAGTGCCGCGGCGGCACTGGGCCTGTGCCCCGGCGGCACTGCTCCTTAAACGCCCAGAAATTTACGTTTAGGCCCCCAGAGGTTCTGGTATTCGCGAAAAGGCCCTATTTCGTCCGAAATTCACAGAAAATGCATACGAACTCCAAATTGAGGTGTTATATACCATTGGAAAGGTAATGGAGTCTATTTTACATAAAAAAAATAGTTCAAAGATAGGTCATTTTGAAAAGTTTTGCGGTATTCGCGATAGAAGCCGATTTGATCGCCTTTTCCCCCTTCGGAAATTCATAATAGATTCATTTGAAATCCAAATATTATGTGTGATATACCGTCGAAAAGCTATTAACCTCTAGTATCCATGAAAAATGTTTGAAAATTATTACGGTGCTCCGGTTTTAAAGTCAAATTTTGGTCAAACTGACAAACCTGGGATTCTCAGGAAGTTCTGGGAACCTCTGGGAGCTCCCAGGAGTTGACGTTTTCGTGCGATCTTCTTTTAAAACTCATTTTAACACTTTCCACATGATCTAGAATGATCCTGGCGAATTTGGACGATTTTGGTCAAACTTGGTCAAACCTTGGTCAAACCTGGGTCAAACCGGTCAACGGGGACTTTCTGGGAACTTCCGGGACTTTCGGGGGTCTCTGGGAGCTGATGATTTCATTTGATTTTACTTAAAAACTCATTTTTTTTACTTTTCTTACGACATAGCATGTTTCCAGAACTTTGGGACCAAATCTGGGAGTTTTCGGGCTTTCAGAGGCATTTTGGTCATTCTGAGCATTTTGAGAAATAGAACTAACTTCCAGGAGTCCTTTTGAGTCTTTTTCGATCATTGTGAACCACCAAGCTATGGATCTCTTAAATCTGATAGCCGACAAAATGGGGTGTCTACAGTTTGCCCCTCTTTGGCATGAACTTGTGAGGCAACGCATGTCGCAAGCGAGTGCCAAAGCTTTGAAGAGACAGGACTTTTTGGAGGCTATAGATTTAGGATAAAAAGCGTTGCAAAAGATGCAATGATGCTGAGGTCAGTGCTGGTCGTGCTCTGCGTGAGCTGCCTACGTATCCCAAGGGGAATCAGACCAGGACGTAGTTCAGGGCACAAAGGAACAATCACACATGCACAGCATGGCAGGCGGATGCTATGCTATAAGGATGATATGGAATGCGTGGATGTGATATGAATTGCGTCATGAGTCCTATCATGCCTAGTGTTCTGATCCTAGTATGAGTTGGTGCTGTGGGGTGTGTGCCACTCCGAGTGGACTTATGTTGTGCTAGTATTTCTGATTGTGATGCAGTTATTGACCCGAATAGGGACACCAAGGTTTGAAGACTCTGGGTCTTGGAGCAAACTTCTGAATTTTGGAAAGTGTGCTTCGCAAGCAAACGCAATTGGATGTCGGGTCCCAGAGGACTATAACTAAAGATAACCGACAAGTGAGAAAGCTCATAACAAGTGAAGAAGCTCATGATCTTGGACAAAGGAGTGAGGAAGCTCACGATAAGCGACAGGCAAGGAAGCTCACAATAATCAATAGGTAGGTGAAGGGGACTCACGATTTTGGACAAATGAGTGAAGAAGCTCACAATAAGTGAGGAGCTCACGATGATTGATATATGAGAAAGCTCACGATAAGTGAGGAAGCTCACAAAAATTGAGCGGGGAAGAAGCTCATGATTTTGGACAAAGGAGTGATGAAGCTCACGATAAGTGAGAAAGCTCACGGTTTCGGAGGAAGGAGTGAGGAAGCTTACGATAAACGAGTGGTGAGGAAGCTCATAATTTTGGATAGAGGAACGAAGAAGCTTATAATTTTAGACGAAGGAGTGAGGAGGCTCGCGATAAGTGAGAAAGCTCATGATAGTTGAGTTGGTGAGGAAGCTCATGAGAAAGTTCAATAGCTGAGTTGGTGAGAAAGCTCATGATAATTGTTTGGTGAGAAAGCTCATGATTTTGGACAGAGGAGCGAAGAAGCTTATAATTTTAGATGAAGGAGTGAGGAAGCTCGCGATAAGTAAGAAAGCTCATGATAGTTGAGTTGGTGAGAAAGCTCATGAGAATTGTTTGGTGAGGAAGCTCATGATTTTGGACAGAGGAGTGAGGAAGCTCACGATAGTTGAGTTGGTGAGGAAGCTCATGAGAAAGTTCAATAGCTGAGTTGGTGAGGAAGCTCATGATAATTGTTTGGTGAAGAAGCTCATAATTTTGGACAGAGGAGCGAAGAAGCTTATAATTTTAGACGAAAGAGTGAGGAAGCTCACAATAAGTGAGAAAGCTCATGATTTCGAACGAAGGAGTGAGAAAGCTCACGATAACCGAGTGGTGAGGAAGCCCATGCTTTTGGACAGAGGAACGAGGAAGCTTACGATAACTGAGTTGGTGAGGAAGCTCATGATAATTGGATAAGGGAGTGAGGAGGCTCACGACAAGTGAGGAAGCTTATAATTTTAGACGAAGAAGTGAGGAAGCTCACAATAAGTGAGAAAGCTCAAAATTTCGAACGAAGGAGTGAGAAAGCTCACGATAACCGAGTGGTGAGGAAGCTCATGATAAGCAATGGACACAGAGCCTTGAATTCTGAATTGATAATGCTTGCCCTGGGAATCGGGGTAATTTGACGGCGGGCGGTGCTTTCAATTGTCGGCTGATCCCGAAAGTTGGTTCTGATTGTCATTATCCTCTGCTAGGGATAGCGGGGGATTCCTCAGGAATCTCTTTTAACTTCTGCACTTGATCGAGGATTCATCTCCGAATCTCTCACAGTTGATCGAAATGACCGATGAAGGATTTGCCTCAATCTAGAGGGCTAAGGATTTGCCTCAATCTAGAGGCTGATGATGAAGGATTTGCCTCAATCTAGAGGGCTGCTGATGAAGGATTTTCCTTAATCTAGAGGGCTAGCGATGAAGGATTTGCCTCAATCTAGAGGGCTGCTGATGAAGGATTTGCCTCAATCTAGAGGGCTAACAATGAAGGATTTGCCTCAATCTAGAGGGCTGGCGATGAAGGATTTGCCTCAATCTAGAGGGCTGATGATGAAGAATTTGCCTCAATCTAGAGGGCTGGCGATGAAGGATTTGCCTCAATCTAGAGGGCTGGTGATGAAGGATTGCCTCAATCTAGAGGGCTGATGATGAAGGATTTGCCTCAATCTAGAGGGCTAACAAGGATAACTATCATAGATTAGATCAACAGTTGGACTAACCATGATCAGAAGGACTGACAATGTATGAATCGAGATGACGAGTCGACAGCGAACTACTGTGACTATCATGGATTGAACTGATGATGTACGAATTAAGATGACGAGTCGACAGTGAACTACTGTGACTGTCATGGACTGAACTGACGATATACGAACCAAGATGACGAGTCAACAGTGAACTACTATGACTGTCATGGATTGAACTGACGATGTACGAATTGAGATGACGAGTCAATAGTGAACTACTGTGACTGTCATGGACTGAACTGATGATGTACTAATCGAGATGACGAGTCAACAGTGAACTACTATGACTGTCATAGATTGAACTGATGATGTACGAATCAAGATGACGAGTCGACAGTGAACTACTGTGACTGTCATGGACTGAACTGATGATGTACTAATCGAGATGACGAGTCGACAGTGAACTACTATGACTGTCATGGATTGAACTGATGATGTACGAATCAAGATGACGAGTCGACAGTGAACTACTGTGACTGTCATGGACTGAATTTACGGTGTACTAATCGAGATGACGAGTCGACAGTGAACTACGTGACTGTCATAGATTGAACTGATGATGTACGAATCAAGATGACGAGTCGACAGTGAACTACTGTGACTGTCATGGATTTGACCAATAGTCGGACTAACCGTGATCAGAAGAACTGATGATGTACGAATCAAGATGATGAGTCGACAGTGAACTACTGTGACTGTCATGGATTGGACCAACGGTTGGACTAACCGCAATCAAAAGAAATGACGATGTACGAATCGAGTTGACAGTGAACTACTGTGACTGTCATGGATTGGACCAATAGTCGGACTAACCGTGATCAGAAGAACTAACGATGTATGAATCGAAAAGCCTGCTGGGGGTGAAACTGAATCTGTTGGGGATGAAGCGACTCTACTGGGGAGGAATGGATAAGATGTATTCCGCTAGGGAAAAAGGAAATACACCCACTGATGGGAGTAAAGATACGATTCTTATTCGTAGATGATCTATGGATTTGACATCGATGAAGGACAATGATCAATAGCCACTCATGGACTTATTATGTTGCATGGATGAAGAAAGATGATGAACAGCCAGTCATGGACTTATGTTGCTAGGAGAAAGGAAGATCATCAACAGCCACTCATGGACTTATGTTGCATGAAGAAAGATGAAAGATCAACAGCCACTCATGGACTTATGTTGCTAGGAGAAAAGAAGATCATCAACAGCCACTCATGGACTTATGTTGTATGAAGAAAGATGAAAGATCAACAGCCTCTCATAGACTTATGTTGCTAGGAGAAAAGAAGATCATCAACAGCCACTCATGGACTTATGTAGCATGAAGAAAGATGGTTAACTTTCGACGGTTTGGAAAGGGAAGAAATTTTCCCCAAGTTTGGACGCCTCTCATGCTGACGCCTTGACTGGTGCAGTAATAGTGTTTGGTACTCCTGCTTGCATTGTCCTTGGAACACTCTTAAAAAAAATTTATAACTTTATTTGGAAAATTCATTATTAGTCACGGTCAACTCACTTATTTGAGACTACGACAGACTTGACGACTAACAGACATTGACACACGAGGACGACACATTCGACACTGAAATGAAACAAGCTTGACTTGCCAAAACTTAATGTGCTCTTGTCATAAATGATGTACCATTTCTCTTTTGTGTTTACTTCTCACCTTAACGTGGCATTACTTTGATGGTGAATCTTATTTTTGAAAATTCCTCCCTACTGATCTAATCAATTTCTTTGCTTCTCCCAAGATGTGCTTTGAATTAGTGCCTTAGCTTATAGAATAAAAGATGCTCCATTTCCATCTATTCAAGACAATGTTTGTGACTTGAAGGCTTACCATTGGTGTATAGGGATCGAGTGGCAAACGAAGTTTTCCCCCTAGTTTGAAGGGCATGAAGTGGGATAGGTAGGCAAACGAGGTAAATGACCGAAGTTTGCCCCTAGTTTGGAGGAAGGTTCATTGGAGGTTTTGGGCAAACGAGGTAGGTGATCGAAGTTTGCCCCTTGTATGAAGGGTTGATAGTAAAATTTAGGCAAACGAGGCATGTAGCCAAAGTTTGCCCCTAGTGTGGAAGGTGATTTCTGGCTTGAGGCAAGGACTGTGACTTTAATCTCTCAAATGCTCATAACTTTTTCCTAGGCACCAGTGAGGTGACCTAACGAGCTTTTTTCTCTCTTTTGTTATTGCTCACTTTGGATTTAGCTCTAATTTTTGCCTAGGTGTCCTTTTAGATTTTTGACCTAGTGAGCCATCCTTCTTTTTTTTTTTTGAAAGTCTGCCTACGTACCCCCAAGTGGGGATCAGGTCCAACGTAGTTCTGGCCATGGTCGGAAAGAAGCGGGTTGATTTTTAGGTAGGTGGGGTGACCGAACTGTTGTGGTTGCCTACGTATCCCCGAGCGGGAATCAGGTCGAGCGTAGTTCAAGGCAAGGTCTTGAAAGAAATTGGTTTGATTATGATGGTGTCGACCGAACCGATGTGGTTGCCTACGTATCCCCGATTGGGAATCAGGTCAAGCGTAGTTTAAGCCATGGTCGGAAAGAAGCGGGTTGAGGGTTTTTCAAACCAATCGTCAAAGAAGTTCAAACTTAGGTCACTTGTGGTAGCTTTGAATAAGAAGATTCAGTTTCAGTCTCCCTTTCTTTTCCCTTTTTTTTTTTTTTTTTGAGGATTGATCCTTTTCTCTTTCTCCTAGCCAGTCAATTTTGTTTTTTATGTAGTTGATTCTTGCAAGATCTTTCAATCGCAATCTTAGAATTCCGAAATGTGAATTTCAACTCTCGGAATTTATTTGTGGTTGTTCCGTGCCTTTGGAAATGTGATCTAGGCACGTTCTTATGATGTACCTTGAAGCATACGATTCTTTCATTTGTTTCATAAAAAATTTCTTTCATTTTCTCCATCATTTTGACTGGCTAAGGTCAGATCTTGGAAATCAATACCTTTTCAACTCTAACTTTTGCCTAGGTGCCCTTTCGGGTTTTCAACCTAGCGAGCTTTTTTTTTTTTTTTTTTATTTATTTTGAAGGGGGAAGAAACTCATTGAAATGTTTGGCTACCAACAAGGACCAAGTTCGCACAAGTTCGTATGGCTATCAATTGGGTTGGGTCCAAGGCTTTGAAATGGTAGAAATGGTGGAAAGGGAGTTGAGCAAGCCCCAAATCAGTCTCAAGTATGTCTTTTCGAGATTTGAGCAAAATCATCTTTAAATTCTTAAAGTAAGACTATTCAATTCTCAGCTCTTCTTTGGGGTCAGCGTGAAATCGACTTTGGCCTGTTTGGGATTCTCTCTTTTTTTGTTGCAAAAATTTATTAGCAGAGTAATGTCCATGGTAATTTGAAAAGTGACATTTTCAGTTCAACGATTCATGCACTTATGATTACACACATCAGATTAGTCAAAATGAGACTTCATTCCATCACAAGAGAATGATTACATCACTCGATACAAACTCACAACAACTCGATGACAGACAGACTCGACCACAAGATCAAACATGAAAGAGACTCAAAATATAGAACAGACTCGACTTGGTCTCAAATTGAGTGTCTTTGTGACCCATTTATTATTATTGTTTTTTTTAGCAGAAGTTCCAAACACTATCGCTCCACTGCACGGATTCAACATTCATGGGTGTCAATAAAAGGGATCATTTGAAAGGATAGGCCATGGGCTTAGGTGACATGGGGTTGAATGGGTGGTGGCTCGATGATTCCTCGATCAATGAGGTCTTGGATATCATGGCGGAGACGTATGCACCGGTCGGTGTCATGGCCTAGGCCTTGGTGGTAGGCACAACATTTGGACAGGTTACAGTTAGGTGAAGGGATACCAGCACGAGGCTGAAGAAGTTGGAGGTGCCCCTTTGTGATGAGGTTATCAAGGATAACGGACAACGGACAACGGCATACCCAGGTTGGTGAAGGTTCTTGGGTTGCGGGCTTTGTTAAACTTTGAGTTCAAGTGGGTCCTCAGAGTGGCTCTTGTGTTTGGATATGAAATAGGATTACCCAGGCAAGGGTGTGGACTTGGATACAAGTAGGGATTCAGATGTGGAAATGGGCTTGGATGGACGGCATCGGACAAGCCATACTTCCCTTTATTGATGCTCTGCACCATCTTCTCAAATCGGCTTATCCTTAAACTTAGATGTTCAACAGTGGTTTGTAGTTTGTTCACTTTCCCTTCGAGAGCTTGGTAAGCCATTATGATAGCCTGGGCTAGCCCGCAATCACGATAATGAATTCGGGGAGGTACAGAAGTGTTCGTACCCGGGGCTACGATTTTCTGCAAACAGAAGTAAAAGCCCAAATTAGCAGAGGCGCGAAATACTTCTTATGGACTCTTAGTAGGGAGAGATGATCAAAATTTTGAAGAATTCATCGATGTGAACCGATGACGGTCGCAGTATGTATATGACCCCTATATAACGATTGACATGAGTGAAGATGATGACATGTATGCATTTGATGTGCAGAGACTGACATGTGTGAGACTGGTAAGATGCGTGTGCATGTAGACTGACACAATTGTGTATGTATATGAGACAAGCATGCGGATACAAGCCCTAATCTATATGATGCTCCTATTTCTAACAGATAGCATCTAAATAAATAAGGTCCTAGCCATACAGAGTGTGCTAACCTTATTTTCCAGTGTGATCACCAAGGGATAACAGGGATTTCCGGGATACTTCGAGAATTTTGGACAGAGTTTCTGGGAGAAATAGGGATTTGGAGGATTCGGAGAAATTTCTAGAAGTCATTTGAGTTTCTAGGAGAAATAGGGATTTCTGGTTGATTTGGACTGAGCTTCTAGGAAAAATTGGGAAATCAGAATTTCTGGGAGAAATTGGTACATCTAACCATTTTTGGGAAGTTTGGATGGAGTTGCTGGAATTTTTAAGAAATCTTGGAGATTTGGATAGAGCTTATGGGAAAACATGAAAATTTGGGTAAGTTGGACAGAGTTTCTGGGAGAAACAAGTATACCGGAGTTTTTGGGAGAAATTGAGATTTCTGGGTAATCTGAGAGATTTGGACAGAGCTTCTGGGAGAACAGGTATAACTGGGTAAGTCGGACAGAGTTTCTGGGAGAAACAAGTATGTCGTAGTTTCTAAGAAAAATTGAGATTTCTGGGTATTCTGGGGGAAGCAAGAATATCTGGGGGGGGACATAAGTATATCGGAGTTTCTGGAAAAAATTGAGATTTCTGGGTAATCTGGGGAGAAATAGGGATTTCTAGGAAATGTGGGTGATTCGGACAGAGTTTCTAGGAGAAACAGGGATATCCTGATGAGTTGGTTAGAGTTTCTGGAAGAAATAGGGATATACGACAGGAATAAGTGATGATGGTGATCATACTGTCTAGCAAGTTTTCATACTCCTATGTCTCAGGACCAACAAACAAGGTTTGCGGTGTATATCTTTGTGAGCATGGAGCAGACATCCTTATCATGGTACCTAGGCAAGTCAACTCAATGTGATCACATGTGAGTGATTGCCTTGGGAATCATAAGAAAGAGGTTCTGTTCTATGCCACATAAGCGTCTACACCGCGCAGGTAATCCCGCCAGGGCATACAGTAGTTATATCACATTGTCCTATCTGAAAAGATAAATGAACAGTCCTATGAAAGGTTCTACAGGAATCTATATGCAAAGGCTGGGTTTAGTCAAAGAGGGTCCGTTGACGAGAGTTCCAATATACCGTCGGAGAGACAGTACGGAGGTTTTTACTCTTTTTGATATACCTTGGAAGGTACAGTATCAACGGTGACTTGTGCCCTGTCACAGCAAGCCCTGAACAATGTCAGCGCCGCATTTCAGACACAGTCAAAGGGGAAATGCAGAAGTGCAATGCGGTGAACCAAACACAGTAAAAAGATGATTTTAAGGATGCTTCTTATGAGTCAAACCTCTGTATTATTTTGTTTTAAAATAAAAATCCCCAGCAGAGTCGCCAGATTGTGGACACGCGGAATCGCTCATCCACTCTTTTGTTTTCGTTTGAAATTTGATTTGGATCAAAGAAAGAAAATGGTCTGTTGAAAACAGATACAGAGTCGCCACTTGGTCTTTAAGGAACCAAGAAACCTAATTTTGACTCACCCAAACGGATAAAGGGCACCGGCCCTTCATAACCAAAGAACTTGGCTCGGGGTTTTGGTACGAGAGAGGAAGGAGCCTTTGTCGCGACTAAAACACCCTCAACTCTCCCCGTCTTTCGACGGGCCTCAATTAGCATCCAAATAATCATTTTATACTATGTATGGTTCGACAATTAATACTATGATAGTATATTACATCACATAAGAAAATTTAAAATGGAAGATCTAAAGATAAAATATCATTCATAAGATCTAAGCCAAATATCACACAATGCAAAGTGAAAGATCACACGAATAAACTTAGGAAAAATCGTCTAATCACATATCAAGTAAAAAAGTTTTTCTAGTCTAAAGGGGGACATGAATTGTTCTTGGAACAAATAAACAAAGAAATCAAAATATGCTTAGCAAGCTAGTATGATGCATGTTATTCTTTGAGAAAAGAAGACCTCTCAATCCCCGGGACGGATGAGAAGGGATGATTAGATCGAGGGGAAGCATGAACGTGTGATCATGATCATTCCTTATAATCTTCTTAGATTAGGAGTCACAAAAGCCCCAAATCTTTGCATGGATGCAATGTATGTATCTAGAATGTGCCAAGGTTGTAGTGTGCTTTGTGTTCATGGATTCCTAGAATGACTTAGAAGTCTAGAATGTGTATGAATGAGTGAATGAAATCATCATGGGATATGTACAAATGTAGTATGAACTACTTCCTAAGACATGAGCTAATTTGGAGTGCATATAAGCATCAAATCAAAGAATGAAAGTTAAAATGTGCTTGCTATGAATAGTGGACAGAACAGTAACTAGATCTTTTGAAAATTGAAAAGAGGGGTTAGAATTGTTTTCAATGCATGATTTTTTATGTAGATCTTCCTTATTGTGTCTAGAACACAACCCAAAAAGCTAATCTTTAATAACTACCACAGATTGCGAGAAATCATATAAACAATGGAGATCACTCAGAAACAGAGTCCGTATTGTCGACTGAAATGTCAAAACATATTAGAAAATGAAAACAACTGATCTAGAGGCCCATTTTATACAGAATATTCCCTAAGACATTGAAGTTAAAGGGAAAAATAAGTTAGGACCACGCTTTGTGGAAATGTTGTCTGTAAAATGTTGTCTGTGACAGCAAAAACATAATAGCTGGAGAGAATGTTTGGGTCCAAATGGACCATTTTCAAGTGCTTCCAAGTCAAGCCAAAAATCATGGATGTTCTATAATGAGTTGGAAAGACTTTTAAAGTGGCCTTGCATCTATACATTGAGTATTGAGTTCTAGAGAAATCTTTGAACTCAGATCACTCACTGTTTTGAAGATTTTGGGGAAAACTTGAGTTTTCTTTCTTGAAATCAAAATGAGAGAGATTGAGAGGGGTTTTGAAATAGAAGTTTTGAAAGCATATTTTCAATACTCAATAAAGGTTATAGCCACTTAAAATACCAACATCAAACTCATCATCAAGAACCTCCAAGATTGTTGGAGAGATTTACTTTCATTTGAACATAACTTTAAAGATACCTTGGAGGTATTGAAGTTATAATCATCATCTATCAAACATGTTTTTGAGGTCAAGAGCTACTATCCATAAGGATTCACTCACCTCAAACTTCATGTCATCACCTAGATGATGATGAACTAGTAAGTAAATAAAGAAAATAAAAAAGAAATGAGATTAAGAAGAGATGAACATAATATGAACAAGCAAGTAAATAGCAATCAATAGAGGATAATTAATGTGATTTTGGACTTGTAGCTTAGTGTTTCACTCATAGATTTTGACATTTAGACATGGAAGTAGCTTCCTAACTCAAGAATGCTCAAGAATGGTGATTGGGGGTGTTTGGAATGTGAAGTATAAGAGAGGTAATGGAAGAAAACAAGATTAAAACTCACTTTCTATAGCAAAATAGTAGGAGGAAGCTCCTTTTCTCTCTTCTAAACCTATCTCTATCTCTCTTCTTCTCTACAACTTTTCAAGCTTTTTCACTTGGCCCCCCCAAAATGAAGAGCAATGGGGGGTTTAAATAGGCCAATTTGGGGTGGTTTGGGGTTTTAGAAGTACTCACATTGGTCCCAAACAACCGTGAACACAAAACTATGTCGTTTTGGCTTTCAATTAATCAAATTTGACCCCCCAAAAAATTAAAAAAATAGACTCTGCGAGGGTTCAGTGCCGCGGCGGCACTGCTCCTCAGACGCCCAGAAATTTACGTTTAGGCCCCCAGAGGTTCCGGTATTCACGAAAAGGCCCTATTTTGTCCGAAATTCACAGAAAACGCATACGAACTCCAAATTGAGGTTGTGATATACCATTGGAAAGGTAATGGAGTCTATTTTACATAAAAAAAAATAGTTCGGAGATAGGTCATTTTGAAAAGTTTTGCGGTATTCGCGATAGAAGCCGATTTGATCGCCTTTTCCACATTCGAAAATTCATAATAGATTCATTTGAAATCCAAAAATTATGTGCGATATACCGTCGGAAAGCTATTGACCTCTAGTATCCATGAAAATTGTTTGAAAATTGTTACGGTGCTCCTGTTTCAAAGTCAAATTTTGGTCAAACTGGTCAAACCTGGGATTCCCGGGAAGTTTTGGGAACCTTTGGGAGCTCCCAGGAGTTGACGTTTTTGTGCGATCTTCTTTTAAAACTCATTTTAACACTTTCCACATGATCTAGAATGATCCTGGAGAATTTGGACGATTTCGGTCAAACTTGGTCAAACTTGGTCAAACCTGGTCAAACCTTGGTCAAATCGGTCAACGGGGACTTTGTGGGAACTTCCGGGATTTTCGGGGGTCTCTGGGAGCTGACGATTTCATCTGATTTTACTTAAATACTCATTTTTTTACTTTTCTTACGACATAGCATGTTTCTAGAACTTTGGGACCAAATCTGGGAGTTTTCGAGCTTTCAGGGGCATTTTGGTCATTCTGAGCATTTTAAGAAATAGAACTAACTTCTAGGAGTCCTTTTGAGTCTTTTTCGATCATTGTGAACCACCAAGCTTTGGGTCTCTTAAATCTGATAGCCGACAAAATGGAATGTCTACAAGAGTATTCATCCTTATCTGGTTCAATTTATTATAGTGCTCATTAACGATATCTTGATCTATTCCAAGACAGAGGAGGATCATAAGGAGCACTTACAAATTGCTTTACAAACACTTAGAGATGGTAACTTGTATGCTAAGTTCAACAAATGTGAATTTTGGCTACAAGAAGTCAAATTTTTGGGACATGTGATTTCCCAGGACTGTATCTCTATGGACTCATCAAAGATCGATGCGGTCTTGAGTTGGAATAGGCCAACCAATGCTATAGAAGTTAGAAGTTTCCTAGGTTTAGCAGGATATTACAGAAGATTCGTAGAAGGATTCCCCAAGATTGCAGGGCCCTTGACGAATTTGACAAAGAAGGAGACAAAGTATGAATGGACATATAAGCAAAAAGATGCATTCCACAAGTTAAAGGAAAGATCGACCTCTGCACCGGTATTGGCAATACCCAGGAATGGAGAAAGATTTATCATTTACAATGATGCCTCACTCCAAGGACTTGGTTACGTGCTTATATAAGATGGGAATATCATTGCATATGGATGTAGACAATTGAAGCCACATGAGAAGAACTACCCTACGCATGACCTGGAGTTAGCAGCAATAGTGTTTGCATTGAAGATATGGAGACACTATCTCTATGGAGACAAGTTTGACCTTTTTTCCGATCATAAGAGTTTGAGATATTTGTTCTCTCAGAAGGAAATGAACATGCGACAATGAAGATGGATGGAGTTACTCAAAGACTATGATTTTTCATTGCAGTACCATCTGGGTAAAGCAAATGTCATAGCAGATTCTCTGACCCGTCGGCCTCGATTAGTAATCGTTGCATTACTAATGAGAGAATGGCAAGCATTGGAAGTCTTAGCAGAGTTAGATCTTCGACCA
The DNA here is from genome assembly GCA_033977485.1 of Hydrangea macrophylla. Lineage (NCBI taxonomy): Eukaryota > Viridiplantae > Streptophyta > Magnoliopsida > Cornales > Hydrangeaceae > Hydrangea > Hydrangea macrophylla. The sequence continues at coordinate 129,418,379 of CM066989.1, read as the reverse complement.
GTAGAAGCAATAGAAGGACAACATCTTGGATGTCTTATGGTACAACTAACTCTAATTATCCGTATCATAAAGGCTCAACAGACGACGGAGGATTTGATGTTATGGTTCACAAAGATGTCAGTGAAGGAACCAGATGTCTGGAGTATTGGTACAGACGGAGCCTTACGATGTAAAGGTAAACTCTGTGTACCTGACGAGTACAATCTTCGGAAAGCCATTGATCTCATCAAAATCAAGATAAAAAGTATGCTCTGCTCATTAGGATTTGCTGTGTGGAAGTAGAGGTCGAACCCACAGGGACTGTGATTACTTCTATTCTTTAATTTATAAATTCTAAATCTAATTAGTTATAGGAAACATAAGTTTGATTCATTTTCTATTTAACTACTACTACTACGAACTTAACTATGGGAATAACAAAATTAAAACTAAGCAAATGAATGTAATGTTCAAGACTTGTTTAACGTATATGAATGGGATCTAGAGGTGCAACTCCACCAACTATGCATTGGGGTTCACTACTTTCTACTTTAGGATTTACGACTAGATAGTTAAGACATACCGTAACTACAAGTTCGATGATATCGATAAGAAGATATTACTAGTTCGATCTAAGCATAACTCATCTTTGGTTGGCATGGATTGTCTACCTAAACTAGGGTGTAGCACAACCCATCTTCCCTTGGCATGAATCATAAAAGATATAAACATCATAATCATGTAAGCATTATTGTATGTAAATACTTCTATCAATCACAGAAATCAAGAAATATTGAGTTCAATGAATACAAGGAAGAATCTAAGACAAGAATAAATCCTCAATATTATTGAATATAAACATTAAGATCTGATTACATAATTATAATTCTAACATATAATCCACTATCTAGATACATAAAATCCTTAAAGAAGAAAAGCAAAGAAATTTCCTTTACATGGCCAGGGTTTCATTGAAACCCTAGATTAGGTGTTTAGTTAAACATGGTTAATGAAAGCATAGAATTGGAGATGATGGTTGCCATTAGAAACCTCAAGATAGATCTTCTCTTCTTCTCGCCTTGGTCTCCCAAGTTGAATGCAAAGTTGTATGCTAGGATGTATGTAACCCTAGATTGCAAAATAAGAGCCCCTTTTATAGAAGGTAGCCTCCAGCAATAGATAACTTTTGTTCTGGACACGTTTTTGCAATTTTCGCATCGGACTCTTTTTAAGTTGGTGAAATACACAATTTTGGATTTTTCAAGGGGTCGCGCAAGTGATAAGGTCTTTTCTGCATGGTTTGCTCTATTTTCTCACAACAAATTGCCTGGAACAACTGCTTTCTTCTAAAACCTAATAAAAAGTAAAAAACGAAGTAAAAGTACAATAAAACAGAGTGCTAAGTGCTAACAAGTGCAAATAAAAGGCTATAACTAGGAACTGTACATATTTAACAAAGAACACAAATTACGAATGACTGTTCATCCTGGAGGTATGAAAATGTATAAGGATTTGAAGAATAATTTCTGGTAAGAAGGAATGAAATGAGAAGTAGCTGAGTATATAGCTCAGTTTTGTAAGCAATTGAAGGCGAAACTCTAGAAACCAACTGGACTTCTACAACCGTATCCGATTCTAGAGGTATCAAACGGGCCGGGCCGGGCCCGGTCAAAGCGGGCCCCGAGCGGGCTTCGGGCCGGGCTTCACCAAACATCGGGTCGGGCCAGGCCGGGCTTGGGAGTGGAGGGGGTGTGTCCGCCCCGGACCGGTGGCCTGGGCCTAGCGGGCCAGACATCGGGCCGGGCCGGACGTGCTAGCGGGCTTTCTTCTATTTTTGAAGTGGGCCGTGGCGGGCTTCGGGCCAGGCCGGGCTTTTTCACCATTTTGGGCCGGGCCGGGCCATGGACGGAAGGATGGGTGTCCACCCCGGCCCGGGGTATGTGAACCGGGCCTAGCTGGCCGGGCCTTGTGGCGGGTCGGGCCGAGCTTTTAGCCCGAAAAAAATCGGGTCGGGCCAACCCGACCCGATTGACACCACTATCCGATTCCCCAATGAAAATGGGAACATATAACCATGGATTTGGTGGTAGGTGTACCGAGATCTCAGTAGAACCACGACGCTATTTGGGTAATCGTGGGTCGACTTACGAAGACAGCGTATTTTATCGCCTACAGCATGACGTATCTAGTGGAATGATTGAGCCAAATGTATCTATAACAAGTTGTACAATTGCACGGCGTACCTATTTCTATCTGTCGGATTGAGATTCGTGCTTTACTACAGAATTTTAGAAAAGTCTCCAAACAAGTGATGCAGGACATGTTACGTGCCTGCATCATTGATTTTGAAAGCTCTTGGGGGACGTAACTACCATTAATCGAGTTCACTTATAATAATAGCTACTATACGAGCATAGGAATGGCACCGTTTGAAAATTTATATGGAAGACCTTGCCGATCACCGCTATGTTGGGACAAGTTCCTTGTATAATTATGTTGCTGGTTTAAGTGCTGAATTCATTTCCAACAAGTTTCCTTTGATGCTGGTTGATAAGATATGAAAGTCAAGAATGTATTTTGATTCAAGGAAGGTTGAGTTCATGGTTAGTTTGATCTAGTTATGGTTGTGATCATGTTCTATATGCTTGGTTTATGTTTAAAAATGTTTGGGAATGTGTTGGGAATGGTTTTCCAAAGATTTATGGAGTTTCCATGAGGTTTGGATATGTTTTGGCAAGTTTTAAACTTGGGAAAGCAAAGTTTTTAGCAGCAGGATCTGTTCTGCAGGAACCCGGATTGATTCGGGTGCAAAGGGTGGATCGATCCAGGCTTCTTCGGGGACATTCAGCTGGAAAATAATCATTTAGGATTGATCTGGGTTGATAGGGTGGATCGATCCGCCTATGTACTTCACTGCACGTCAACTTTTTCAGAAACGTGTATAACTCTTTCTAGAAAACTCGGATTCTCCCGCCATTTTTTTGCATTGGCATCGGGACTCAACGATCTATCTTATGGTATAAAATATTACTAACTTTTCTAAATGACCACTTTCCCCTTGGGGCTATTTTGTCACAATAAAGTTATTTAAAGTGGTTAAATTCATGTTTTTCTTCCTAATTTATGTATTTTGGGTGCGTATAGTCTTGTTACACGTGTCCTAATCCACCGGGGCGGGTTGGGGTGTGACAATTTTTGGTATTAATGCAATAGGCTAGAGCTTTGGGGACGAGAGACGTATAGGACGCATAGTGTGCACACAATGACACGTAGCTACATGATCATGCATACACGTGTATTTAGCATGGTATAAATGTTGATTAGCTTGTCATATGTTTCTTAAAAGTAACATGTGTGTGTGTGTAATATAATGTGGGTGTCAGGCATAATGTCTGGAGGTGAGACCTCAAACCGAATGGAACGGGTCGAAAGAGCAATCGAAGGGTTGATACGAGTAGCAAAGACAGGTGTGGTCGAGAAGAGACCGGTACAACCGAATCCAATTTCGAGGGAGGAAATTCGTTACCATCTTGAAATTTCATAAGCAGAAGCCAACAATATTCTGTGGGGAGGTTGATCCGATGAAAGCAAACTTTTGGATTTCCGATATAGAGAAAATCTTTAGGGTACTACCGTGTACGGAGGCACAGAAAGTTTTCTTTGCCAATAATACGTTAAAGGATGAGGCGCAGTATTGGTGGCATACCAAGCTGGGCCGAGGGAAATCCACAACGTGGGATCAATTTCTTGAGATTTTCAATGACCAATACTTTTCGGAATCATTTGGAGATCAGAAAGCACAGGAGTTTATGGAATTGGTACAAGGGGAAAAGTCAGTTCGAGACTATGCAACGCAGTACACGAGTTTTGGAAGGTTTGCGGGGGATATGATAACAACTGAAAAAGTGAAAGCAAGAAAATTTATGATGGGGCTTCGAAGTGATATCCGGGGACGAGTGACTGTGTTCCGACCAGAGACGTTTGCTAAGGCGCTTGATATTGCCTCCAGAGATGAAAGGGATCTTAGGTATTGTGGATACCGGGATTCCACCGCTTTGTTTGCTTTTTTGAAGCTTGTTTGATTTTGATCAAAGAAAGAGAAAAGGGTCTGTTGAAAACAGATACAGAGTCGCCACTTGGTCTTTAAGGAACCAAGAAACCTTATTTTGACTCACCCAAACGGATAAAGGGCACCGGCCCTTCATAACCAAAGAACTTGGCTCGGGGTTTTGGTACGAGAGAGGAAGGAGCCTTTGTCACGACTAAAACACCCTCAACTCGCCCCGTCTCTCGACGGGCCTCAATTAGCATCCAAATAATCATCTTATACTAGGTGTGGTTCGGCAATTACTATTATGATAGTATATTACATTACATAAGAATCTTAAAATGGAAGATCAAAAGATAAGATATCATTCATAAGATCTTAGCCAAATATCATACAATGCAAAAGTGAAAGATCACGCAAATAAACCTAGGAAAAATTGTCTAATCATATATCAATTAATCAAGTTTCCTAATCTAAAGGGGGCATGAATTGTTCTTCAAACAAAATAATCAAAGAAATCAAAATATGCTTAGCAAGCTAGTATGATGCATGTTATTCTTTGAGAAAAGAAGACCTCTCAATCCCCGGGATGGATGAGAAAGGGTGATTAGATCGGGGGAAGCATGAACGTGTGATCATGGTCATTCCTTATAGTCTTCTTAGATTAGGAGTTACAAAACCCCAAATCTTTGCATGGATGCAATGTATGTATCTAAAATGTGCCAAGGTTGTAGTGTGCTTTGTGTTCATGGATTCCTAGGATGACTTAAAAGTCTAAAATGTGCATGAATGGATGGATGAAATCAATATGGGATATGTAAAAATGTATTATGAACTACTTCCTAATATATGAACTAATTTGGAAGGCATATAAGCATCAAATCAAAGAATGAAAGTTAAAATGTGCTTGCTGTGAATAGTGGACAGAACAGTAACATGATCTTGTAAAAATGGAAAAGAGGGGTTAGAAATGCTTTCAATGCATGATTGTTTATGGAGATGTTCCTTATTGTGTCTAGAATACAACCCAAAAAGCTAATCTTTAATAACTATCACAGATTGAGAGAAATCATATGAAAAACAGAGGTCACTCAGAAACAGAGTCTGTACTGTCGACTGAAATGTTGAAAAATCTTAGAAAATGAAAACGAATGATCTAGGGGCCCATTTTATACAGAAGGTTCCCTAAGACATTGAAGTTTAAGGAAAGAATAAGTTGGGACCACCCCTTTTGGAAAATACTTCTGAGAAAGAAGTTGGAAGTTAGTCAAGCTGCTGTGACAGCAGAGGCAGAATGTTTGGAAGGAATGTTTGGGTCCAAATGGACCATTTTCAAGTACTTCCAAGTCAAACCAAAAATCATGGGTGTTCTCCAATGAGTTAGGAAGACTTTCCAAGTGGCCTTGCATCTATATGTTGAGTATTGAGTTCTAGAGAAATCTTTGAACTCAGCTCACTCACTGTTTTGACTCACTGTTTTGAAGATTTTGGGGAAAATAAGGTTTTCTTTCTTGAAATCAAAATGAGAGGGATTGAGGGGGGTTTTGAAATAGAGGTTTTGAAAGTGTATTTTTAATACTCAATAAAGATTATGACCACCTAAAATGCCAACATTCAACTCATCATCAAGAACCTCCAAGATTGTTGGAGAGTTTTATTTTTATTTGAGCATAACTTCAATACACTTCAAGGATACCTTGGAGGTATTGAAGTTATGATCATCATCTATCAAACATGTTTTTGAGGTCAAGAGCTACTATCCATAAGGATTCACTCACCCCAAACTTCATGTCATCATTTAGATGATGATGAACTAGTAAGTAAATAAAGAAAATCAAAAAGAAATGAGGTAAGAAGAGATAAACAATGAATAAACAAGCAAGTAAATAATGATCAATAGATGATATTCATGAAGTATTGAACTTGTAGCATGGTGTTTCACTCATATGTAATGGCATTGGACATGGAAGAAGCTTCCACTCTCTTAAATGCTCACTAAAATGGTGGTTGGGTGTATTGAATGTTGAAGTAAATAGGAGTAATGAGGTAGAAACAAAGTTTAGAACTCACTTTTGTTTTGAAAATCAAAGAAGAAAGCTTCTTTTCTCTCTACTCTAACCTTATCTCTACAACTTTCTCTCTCAAACTTTTCCTAAACTTGCATTTGACTCCCCCAAAATGAAGAGCAATGGGGGGTTTAAATAGGCCAACTTGGGTGATTTTGGGATTTAGAAAGTATTCCCATTGGCTCCAAACATCTGAAATCATAAAACTATGTCGTTTTGGTTTTTAATTAATCAAAATGGGACCACAAAACAAATTACAAAAATACACTATTCTGGAAGGGAGTGCCGCGGTGGCACTGGGCCAGTGCCGCGGCGGCACTGCTCCTCCTTCGTCCAGATAATGCTGTTTAGGCCCCCTGAGGTTCCGGTATTCGCGAAAAGGCCCTATTTCGTCCGAAATTCACAGAAAATGCGTATGAACTCCAAACTGAGGTTGTGATATACCGTTGGAAAGGTAATGGAGTCTACTTTGCATAAAAAATAGTTCGGAGATAGGTCATTTTGAAAAGTTTTGTGGTATTCGCGATAAAAGCCGATTTGATCGCCTTTTTCGCCTTCGGAAGTTCAAAATAAATTCATTTTTAAATCTAGGAATTATGTGCGATATACCGTTGGAAAGCTATTGACCTCTAGTATCCATGAAAAATATTTGAAAATTGTTTCGGTGCCCCGATTCCAAAGTCAAATCTTTGTCAAACTGGTCAAACCTAGGATTCCCGGGAAGTTCTGGGAACCTCCGGGGGCTCCCAGGAGCCGACGTTTTCGCTCGATTCTCTTTTAAAACTCATTTTAATACTTTTTTAATGATTCTGGTGAATTCGGACAATTTTGGTCAAACTTGGTCAAACTGTGGTCAAACCTGGTCAAACCGGTCAACGGGGACTTTCGGGGAACTTCCGGGACTTCCGGGGGTCTCTGGGAGCTGACGATTTCTTCTGGTTTTACTTAAAAACTCATTTTATCATTTTTCTTACGACATAGCATGTTTTCAAAACTTCGGGACTAAATCTGGGAGTCTTCGGGCTTTCAGGGGCATTTTGGTCAATCTGAGCATTCTGAGAGATAGAGCTGACTTCCAGGAGTCCTTTTGGGTCTTTTACGATTATTGTGAACCACCAAGCTATGGGTTTCCTAAATCTGATAGCCGACAAAATGGGGTGTCTACAGGTATACTACAAACTTGCCACCGCCATCAGGTCAACAAAGCAAAAGGACTGGATCAAATTAGTTTAGTGGTCAGGGTGTGCAAAAAGGCAGAGTCTAGGAGGGTCATCGGCTAGTATTGGGAGTGGTTCTAGTATGAACAAACCAAGATGTTCACCTTGTTAGAAATTTCATTGGGGCCGATGTAATCAACTTCCAAACCCGATCACTTGTAACATTTGCTGACAACCAAGACACATGGCAAGAAATTGTCCAAATCAGAATGTGGATATGAGAGGCTGATGCTTTACTTGTAAGGAGTTAGGGTACCAAGCTAAAGATTGTCCTACCAAACGTCAAGGAGCTTCAGGTTATGGTTCATATGCGGCAAGTGCTATTACACTGAGACCTATTCAACAACCTCTGAGGAAAGAGTAGCAGGAGGCGAGGTCGTATCAACTCAGGCCGGGAGAGACTACTTCAGCTGATACTGTTGTTTCAGGCATGGTTCCCATTTGCTCACATCTAGCAAATGTACTTAGAGATTCAGGATCCACACACTCGCCAAACATTTAGATAAACCATTAGAGCTTCTAGATTATGATCTATCTATTGCAATACCATTGGGGGCTCTGATGATTAGTTCAGGGGTGTTTAGAAAATGTGACATAAATATAGGTGGTAAAAGCTTAACAGTTGATTTAGTACCATTGATTGTCAGCATTTTGATGTTATAATGGTATGGATTGGTTAACGGCTAAGCATGCGAACATCGATTGTAACAATAAAGGGGTAGTACTTCGCATTTCGAATCAAGATGTGTTTTGTTTCCAAGGCAAGGGTATTATAGCACCGGCGCTAGGGCTGTACTCGAGCCGAGCTTTTCGAATTCGAGCCGAGCTCGAACCGAGCTTTAAGAGTTGGCATCCTGCTCAAGCTTGAGCTTGGCTCATTTATTATCGAGCCGAGCTGAGCCGAGCTATTATCGAGCCGAGCCTTGAGCCCTTGTTGAGCGGCTCAACTCGTGTACACTCTTAGTAGCAAGTTTAAGTTGTCAATCAAAATCCACGGACCAAGCTTAATTCTTGACAGTTGGCACATATATATATATTACTTAAAACAATTGCTTGGCATGTGAATTTAGGACTATGCACGTCAATTTTAGATACTTCATATTATACATATATTATGTTTTTAAAATTATCATATATATAATATTCTTTCAATTTAAAAAACTTTGCATTATACATCTATCATATTTTTATAATTATCATATATATATATTTAAACAAGTCCTTTTCAAACCTATTAAAGAGATTTTTCACGAGTCTACTATACGAGCCGTAATCGAGCTGTTCGCGAGCCTAATCGAGTTGTTCGCGAGCCTTATCGAGCCGAGCCCAAGTGTGCTCGAGCTTTGCTCATTTATTAAATGAGCCTGCTATTCAAGCTCGATTTTGGCTCATTTATTAGATGAGCCGAGCCAAGCCGAGCTCTGAACGAGCCACGAGCCCTTGTTGAGCAGCTTGGCTCGTGTCCACCCCTGAGCACCGCCATATATTATGTCAGCTATTGAAGCATGTCGATTGTTAAAGAAGGGATGTTGGGGTTTTTTTTGTAGTATACTTAATACTAGGGGCGCTGATTTAAAACTTGAAGATATTTTGGTAATTAGAGAATTTTCGGATGTGTTTCCAGAGGAACTACCTAGCGTGTTGATTGATCGAGAGATAGAGTGTGGTATTGATGTTATGCCGGGGACTCAACCGATTTCACGAGCACCGTATCGAATGGCACCAGTTGAATTGAAAGAGTTAAAGATCCAGTTGCAAGAGTTACTAGACAAAGGTTTCATTCGGCATAGTGTGTCTCTGTGGGGTGCACCGGTATTATTTGTGAAGAAGAAGGATGGTACAATGCGGATGTGCATTGATTACCGGGAAATCAACAAAGTAACAATCAAGAACAAGTACCCGTTGCACATATCTGTAGACACCCCAATTTTGACCGAACTATTAAACTTAGGGGGATTTACCTCTAGAAATCAATGATGAATAATGTCCCGACGATTTTCTTCAAGTTCATCGCTTCGACTTCTGAAAAGCTTCAAGTTCCCAAACCTTGCTCCTAATACCCCTAGATTTGGCCAATCACTGACCATCTGTCTTGAGCTCACTGGATCATGGGTTACTTTCTAAAAAAAAAATAGAATAGATTGAATAATTATTATTATTATTATATTTTCTAAAAATAACCTTGTTTCTTGTATTTTATTTAGATTCAAAAAGAAAAAAAAAAAAAAAAAGAAAAAAATATATACTATTTGGTAACTCATATGATTAATTTAGATTTAAAATGAAAAAATGTGTCTATACATATATATATATATATATATAGGAAAAGGAAAATAATAAAAGAAAGTAGCCCATGTGATTTGGAGAGTTAGAGATCCCTTGGCATATTCCTTATCTAAGAAATACCCAAAAAGCCCTTTGTTGGGCACTAATCTCCCATGTGCTTTGAAGATGCTCTAGAATGTTCCTTTATTCTAGCCAACTTAAATGCCTTTCAAGTTTATTGGAATTACATAGAAGTGCCATGGAGAATTAGAGATGCCATAGAATATTCCTAACCCACCCCAAATTGACCTATCTACCCTTATCTTAGCCCCTAAGATAATGAAAGTCTATAAAAGAACCCATTTTCTCTCATTTAGGGAGAGACACTTGAATTATATAGAGAAATATTGGGAGAGCTTTAGAGGAAAAAAATATAGAGAGAGAAACTCTACCAATCTCATACCCAAAACCCCACCAAAACTCTACCAAACCATCAAATCACCATTGAAGGAGCTTGAAGCTTGTGGAAGAAGAAGAGGAAAACCTTGAGGAATTCAACATCTCTACAAGTTTTGAGAAGATCTAGAGGTAAAGCCTCCAAATCTATCTATATATATATATAATAATTCAATCACAAATTCCTAGTTCTAGGATCTTTACACATTTTCAAAACCTCTCTTCCTACCTCATTTCATCACACACCACATAGAATTTGTGATTGAATCTCATGGTAGTTCATTAGTTTGGATCTAAATAAGCCTTGGGTTTGAGATAAATTAGTTTTGAAGAAATTTGTGTTCCTAAATAAAACTTTGATTTCCTTTATTTCTATTTCATTCATGAGGTTCATGAGATCTTCCATATCTCATTGAAACTCTTTGAGTTTTGATTCCTTAGTTTCCTATGATCTTATGATCCATATAGAGACTAAAATGAATCATGATCATAATCTACACATAGTTGGTGAGATACTAGTATCAACTCATGACTAGGATCTCTTTACTATGGATCTTATGGAATTCATACTATATTCCATGGAGATTAAAGTAGATTTGTTTTTTTTAGTCTTCAATGACCATCAAATGGTAGAAGAAGTGATTTGGTTTAAGCCCAACATTATAATTTAATAGTTGAGGTCAACCAACAAAGTTGAACTAGCAAAATGAAAACAGTGGATTCACAAACTGTTTTTGATCAAAGATTTTTAGTTCGAAATCTAACCGTTGAAATCAAGTGAAACCAACGGGAAAGTGTCAATAACACATTGTTTTACCACTGTAATATTTGTTTTGGTAAGATTTTATGCTTAGAAGGGTTTGATCATGGTTTTTGTGAGCTAATTACAATCTGTCCAGAGTTCTAGAATACTTTCAGAATAATAATTCTGTTTTGAAATTAATAAATCAGAACCCTAATAAAGTTTTCGGGATCTCAAATAATTTTTTATAAGTACCTTAATGTGTTAGGAAGGTACCCTAAAAAGATCTAAGTATTTCTCATTTTTTTACTATTTTTAGAAAATCATACAAGATCTCTGGACAGAGAGTTGCAGAATCCTGAGTGAGGTCTAGTATTTTCAGTATTCCCGGAGATCTAACCGTTGAAACCTCGATTTTCTTTTTGGGTTAGAAACTAGACTCACAGAGGCATAACATATCCAAAAATCAGTAAGATCCAACCGTTGAAAGTATTTTATTTCCATTTTTGAACGTCGGGTCTGCTCTCTGTAAATCACAAAAAACTGCTACAATTTTTGTCTAATCTTATTTATTTCAACTCAAATGGTCTCTTAATGCCTTAGGACTCAAACCATGTTTTGAATAATGATAATTTAGATTAAACCCAGAGGATTAGGGATCCAAATTAGTGAATAAATTCATATCTCATTCTTGTTCATATTCATGCATTCAATTGATACATGATAATATTCATAAGTAGGACTTATCTCTTGTCTTAGTTGAATCTAGTTGAACGTGACCTATGATTAATTACTCTTTGATATTATATCTTGTCTAAGGCATGTGTACTAACCTTTGTTTTGTAGCGCATTTGAGGTACAATTTCTCGTCCCTTCTCTAGTTTAATTCATTTCTTTGATTTTGAATTGATTTTCAACTCCATGTGCGACACCTTAGCTTAGGTTTTGCCTTATGTGTATATATGTGTTAGAGACCTTTTCTTAGATTTATTTTGTTCTCGCATGCATTGCACGTTTAATATTCGTGGCCGGATCCCGGGTATGTTTTCTAGTTCTCTATTGCATATCATGTTGCTTGCTACTTGAATTACGTGGCTTATGAATGATATTTTGCCGTTAGCAATTTTACACCATTTCCAACATGCTTGTGTGATGTATATGTATATATGTATTAATTGAGGGCATGCTTAGATTAATAATTTGATTAAAAAGGATGTTGAGTAGAGGCCTATCGTGAGATAGGATGAAAGGGGGTGTTTTAGTCCGCCGGGCTCCTTCCCCTTTCATTCCATAATCCCCGGACCCAGTTTATCTTTGGTTTCGCAAAAGATCAGTTTGCTTTAAAATGGTTTCTTAATTTTCCTTTTAAAAATTAAGTGGCGACTCTTTGAATTTGAAAAAAATGTTTTAGAAATTGATTTTGAAAAACTGTGGGTAAAAGTAAGAAAAACCCTGCGATATCCACAATCTGGCGACTCTGCTGGGGATCGAACCCAGAATCTCTGGTTTCGCAGACCAGAATTTTGATTTTGGGTTCACTCGAGGATTAGACTTGAAAACATCCTTTTAATCAAATTAATTAATTTTTTGTGTGCCCGTTGCATTGCACTTGCATGTCTCGCCAGTCGATTGCACGGAACTATGACCTTGGAGGCTCGGGGCAACCCGGTCGGTCAAGCCATCATGGGGCCGTGTGATCACCCTTGATCTCGTACCATGTTTTGGTATATGAAGCATCCTATCGGGTGTGTGTCAAGGGTCCCTTATTGGACCAAAAGCCGGCCTTTTCATCATATCTTCTATAGAACCTTTCAATTTAGGAAATCAATTCTTGATTAAGGTTATATGCTAGGGAGTTTTGTATGCCTGGAAGGGATTATTTGAGATGATGACGGTGCTTGCTTAATGTAGAATGTATAGCCTTTTAATCAATTTTGAGCAATTCCTCTTCATGTCTTATAACATTTGAGAAGATGCCAAATCTTGATTAAAAGACTACACTTCTTATATTTTGTTAGCTAAGCATCATTGACCTTGTATGCATCTGAATTCATGAAAAGTACGATGATCATCTAATCATGTGATACTACTACCCAAGAATCCGAAGTTCACTTGTTTATGACAGATTTTTGATTAAATATTATCTTTTAAAAAAAATGTGTTTTGAAAAAAATCACCCTTCCAAGAAAAGGTCCAAAGTTTCATTTTCTTTTATCAAGTAAAACCCAATCATCTTTTATTGAGAAAATTTTCACATCCCCACTTTCAAAGAAGAAATCCAAAAAATCTTGGGAATCGTTTTTGGGATAAATGCTTTTCAAAATGAATTTCAAAGCAAAAAAATTTTCATCTTTGAGGAACGTTTAACATCCTCATTTTCAAAAAAATTCCAAGAATTGTTTTCAAAAGGATCACATCACCCAAGGAATACTTTTTAAGCGAAATCCAAAGTTTTTTCAAAAATATCCAACCTTCGAAAGGGTAATGAGGATCACAATGATAAGAGAAGTTGGCGCACTTGACATGGAGGAGGATTTTATGTGCTTATATGTTATATGTGCTAGGACTAGAATTTTCCTTTCTTTTGCATATAGAATAGGCACACACACACTTGCATTTCATCCGTGTGTCATGTGTGCGGTGCATGCATTTAGCCACATCAAATCATCAAAGCATGTACATTTTGGCACTCTCATCATGTCAGTCAACGTCATTACATGCATGTAAAATACAGATTCAGAAAGTAATCCAATAGTTCCTCAAAATCCCTTGCCTCCTGAAAATAAATTCTGCATGCGGACCTTTTACCTATGTATGTTGTTGAATTTGTAGAAAGAGTGGAACAACTAGATCCCCTAGTGAGGACACTTCTAATCTTCTTGGGTTCATCTTTCTTGATTTAGAAGAGAATATGTTTTTGCACACATGCTGTTGGGGAGTGATGAACCCAAGGTTCAAATGATTCTAGTGAGGTGATAGTGTTTGGAAATACTGCTGCTAATGCAAATATGGATGCTCTTGGGGACCCAATAATTTGAAAGTCGTCTGTGACACTCCAGTTGAGACCAAGTCGAGTCCAGTCTGTAGTCGAGTTATGTTAAGTTGGAGTCAAATGTCAAGTCCAGTCGAGTCTTCTGGTCAGTCTGTTATCAAGTTTGTTTGCAAGTCTTTGTCGAGTTTATTGAGTCGAGTGATGTAATCCTCTTTCCCTACTAGTTGAATAAAATCTCATTTTTCACGTGATTCAATGTGTTAAGTCATGAATGAATGGATCATTAAGCCAAAAAAAAAAAAATTTACTTTTTCAAACGATCATGGAAAATACTTTGTTAATAAATCTTTGCATTGAAAAGGATCCCAAGCGATCAAGCAAATTCTGTGCCAAATCCAAAGAGGAGTAGAGAATTGATTAGCTTTACTTTAAGAATTTAAAGATGCTCTTGCTTAATCTTAAAAAGATGAACTTGGAACTTGAAGCATGCTCACCATCCCCTTTTCTCAAATACCAAGCCTAAAAGATGAGCTCAACCAATCCAAAGCCATAACTTGATCCTTGATGGTAGCAAAATATTTTAAATGAACTTTTTCTTCCCAAAAAAAAAAAAAAGGAGGAAGAAAAAGAAAAAGAAAAAGAAAAAGAAAAAGGAGCTCGCTAGGATGAAAACCTGAAAGGGCGCCTAGGCAAAAATTAGAGCAAAAAAAAAAAAAAAAAAAAAAAGAAAAGAAAAAAAAATGCGTGTTGATTTCAAAATCCGAATCTTGGCCAGTCAAAATCATGAAGAGAATAAGAGATAGTAAGGTAGAGAAAAAAAGAAAAAAAAAAAAGAAAAAAAAAAGAGAACAAATAAGATTGAGAAATTCTTGAGCACTTCAAAGTACATCATTGGCACATGAATTATCTCAAGGCTTTGTGTTATTCTAAACAAAGAAAAGAAATTAGAAATGAAAAGAGAGATTTGAAAGTATCAATTAGTCTCAAAATTTTGGGAGAGACCCGATGGCTAAGAGAGCCCAAAACGATGGAGAGATATCTTTGATATTACTTCGAGAGTATGATGGAGTACGATTAAAACACGATGTATTATGAGAGTTGTAAAGATTGACTGGCTAGTGAAAAGGTGAAAAGAATCAACCGCCAAAAAAAAAAAAGAAGAAAGAGAATAAAAGAAAAAAAATAATAAAAGGGAGACGTAGTTCATGTTCTCATCATTTTGTTCAAAAGCTACCACAAGGAATCTGTTTTAGAAAATCTGCCCAGAAAAAAGCACTCATTGGACTCAAATGAAAACATGGCTCGAAAAGCCCATAATTCTTGAAGCCTTATTCTTTCAAGACCTCCAGAGTCGATGAACTACGTTTTGACCTGATTCCCACTTGGGGATACGTAGGCAACTGGCTCGGTTCGGTCATCGCCCCATCATCTCATGCTATCTTTCATTCAGGCCTTGGCCGAACTACTTTGGACCTGATTCCCACTTGGGGATAAGTAGGCGAACCTTCCAAGGTTCTCGGTCCATAACCATCCCTAAACCATAAGCATCACCCTTTGTGCCTTTGGTTTCCTTCCTTCAAACTAGGGTCAAACTTGCGTAAGTTTGCCTAAAGCCACATGTATATCGCCAAACCAGGGGCAAACTTCGTTTGCTGAAAACCACATTTAATCCCAGGAGCAATGCCTCCAAGTCCTATTCAAACTAGGGGCAAACTTCATTTGCCAAAACCCTTCTATGTCAGAGACAAATTCTCAAGTAGTCAAGTTTATTGTGAATGGATTGAAATAGAATATCTTTTATTCTATAAGCTAAAGCACTAATTTGAAGCACACTCTGGATAGGCAATTAGCAAACTCGAAAAGGGAGAATCTTCAGAGTTTAGATTTGTCGGTGAAGTACTTCCATTATAAGATAATGAATAAATGAAAGATGGGATGATACATTATTCACGAAGAAAGCACATTGATTCACAATAATACAGAGTTTGAGTCAGTCGTCTTGTGTAAATGCTTTGTCAAGTTTGTCCTCCTTTGATGAGTCAATAATGGTCTCAAATGTGTGGGTTTAAGATAATTAATAAAGATTTGAAAGGTCTCCATGAGCATCCCAGGGGAAATACAAGCATGAGTCTTAAACACTATCACAACACAATGCTAAAGTGGAAATATGAAGGGTCCAAGGCTAGGGGCATAGGTGGCTTCCCTTTTTTTTTTTTAAAAAAAAAATTTTAATTAAAAAAAAAATAAATAAATAAAAAAATTCCAAGGGTCCGCAGATGCAGGGAATCATTTTCTACAGAGCCCACTTTCGTGGCAATTATCTTCGAAAGCCCATTCATATGGCACCCACAATCATAAGCCCACTTTTGTGGCAACCCCATCATAAGCCCATTCATATGGCACCCACCATCATAAGCCCACTTTCGTGGCAACCCCATCATAAGCCCATTCATATGGCACCCTCTCATCAAAAAGCCCACTTTTATGGTAACCACCATCATAAGCCCACTTTCATGGTAACCCCATCATAAGCCCATTCATATGGCACCCTCTCATCAAAAGCCCATTTTGTGGTGACCACCATCATAAGCATGGCAACATCATCCATGCAAGCCCACCCTGGTGGCACTCTTTTAGCCAAGCCAACGTTCATGGCAACGCTCATGGCAAGTGCATTCACATAAGCCCACTTCGTGGCAAACACACCTCATAAGCCCACTTCCGTGGCAAATCCATACTCGTGATAAGCTCATCCAAACGAGTTCATTTCGATGTCAAGGTTCCTAGTACAATTCATCAGCATCATCATCAATGTCATCATCATCATCATCATGTACTTGAGCCTTATTTGGCTCCTTTGAGTTCATGAGTCCGCATGACTCCGTGTTTGGGAAATGTGAAATCTTAATGTTAATGCGACTCCCAATCTCTGTAATTAGAAAAAGAATTTCCGAATCCACGCGATTCCTGATCTTTGAAATAAAAATGAATTTCGAGTCTGCGAGACTCCCGATCTTTGAAATAGAAAATGAATTTTTGAGTCTGCGCGACTCCAGGTCTTCGGAAAATAAAATGAATTTTTGGTCTTTGAAAAGTAGAAATGAATTTTCGAGTCTGCGCGACTCCCGATAGAAAGTGAATTTTGTCCACATGACTATTCTGAAAGGAGAAAAAGAAAGGGGATTTACCCTAGCAATGCCAAGCTTCTTTTCTGCCATTTGGGGTCATTGAATCTGGAGCGATTCTGACTTTTCTGCTATCTTGGGGTCATTGAATCAGGAGCGATTCTGACTTTTCTGCTATCTTGGGGTCATTGAATCGGGAGCGATTCTGACTTTTCTGCAATCATCGGGGTCATTGAATCTGGAGCGATTCTGACTTTTCTGCTATCTTGGGGTCATTGAATCGGGAGCGATTCTGACTTTTCTGCAATCATCGGGGTCATTGAATCTGGAGCGATTCTGACTTTTCTGCTATTTGGGGTCATTGAATCTGGAGCGATTCTGACTTTTCTGCGATCATTGGGGTCATTGAATCTGGAGCGATTCTGACTTTTCTGCGATCATTGGGGTCATTGAATCTGGAGCGATTCTGACTTTTCTGCTATCTTAGGGTCATTGAATCGGGAGCGATTCTGACTTTTCTGCTATCTTGGGGTCATTGAATCGGGAGCGATTCTGACTTTTCTGCAATCATTGGGGTCATTGAATCTGGAGCGATTCTGACTTTTCTGCTATTTGGGGTCATTGAATCCAGAGCGATTCTGACTTTTCTGCGATCATTGGGGTCATTGAATCTGGAGCGATTCTGACTTTTCTGCGATCATTGGGGTCATTGAATCTGGAGCGATTCTGACTTTTCTGCAATCATCGGGGTCATTGAATCTGGAGCGATTCTGACTTTTTTTTGCTATTTGGGGTCATTGAATCTGGAGCGATTCTGACTTTTCTGCGATCATTGGGGTCATTGAATCTGGAGCGATTCTGACTTTTCTGCGATCATTGGGGTCATTGAATCTGGAGCAATTCTGACTTTTCTACTATTTGGGGTCATTGAATCTGGAGCGATTCTGACTTTTCTGCGATCATTGGGGTCATTGAATCTGGAGCGATTCTGACTTTTCTGCGATCATTGGGGTCATTGAATCTGGAGCGATTCTGACTTTTCTGCTATCTGGGATCATCGAATCTGGAGCGATTCTGACTTTTCTGCTATTTGGGGTCATTGAATCTGGAGCGATTCTGACTTTTCTACAAAAGCATCTCATTTCTTAAAAGACATCAGAGTATAAGGCGTGAAGCGCATCTCAGCCAATCGTTATTCTCATAAAAAAAATGGCAATCACGACTTTCCTAGGATAGGACGTCATCAGCATAGAAGGATTTCAAGACAAAGGTACTTTTTGCTAACTCTGAGGAGTAGCCTTGTCCTAAGTCATTGAACCTGAAAACATAGAGCATAAATTTGCTTAAGCGTGTGCATCACGATAAGATAGGAGCATTCATCCGTGTGATTATTTACATTTGTGTGTAGTCCCTTACCCGAACTACGTCCTGGTCTGATTCCCATTGGGATACGTAGGCAACTCACCATTGAGCACGACCAGCACCGACCGTCTCTGCGAATGTTTTGCAACGCATTTTATTTTTACCTAAGTTCAATAGCCCGGTCAAAGGCTTGTCTTCACACAGGCTTCGACATTCACTTGTGATACGCGTTGCTTCACAAGCTTTGCCGAAGAGGGGCAAACTGTAGACACCCCAATTTTGACCGAACTATTAAACTTAGGGGGATTTACCTCTAGAAATCAATGATGAATAATGTCCCGACGATTTTCTTCAAGTTCATCGCTTCGACTTCTGAAAAGCTTCAAGTTCCCAAACCTTGCTCCTAATACCCCTAGATTTGGCCAATCACTGACCATCTGTCTTGAGCTCACTGGATCATGGGTTACTTTCTAAAAAAAAAATAGAATAGATTGAATAATAATTATTATTATTATATTTTCTAAAAATAACCTTGTTTCTTGTATTTTATTTAGATTCAAAAAGAAAAAAAAAAAAAAAAAAAGAAAAAAATATATACTATTTGGTAACTCATATGATTAATTTAGATTTAAAATGAAAAAATGTGTCTATACATATATATATATATATATATAGGAAAAGGAAAATAATAAAAGAAAGTAGCCCATGTGATTTGGAGAGTTAGAGATCCCTTGGCATATTCCTTATCTAAGAAATACCCAAAAAGCCCTTTGTTGGGCACTAATCTCCCATGTGCTTTGAAGATGCTCTAGAATGTTCATTTATTCTAGCCAACTTAAATGCCTTTCAAGTTTATTGGAATTACATAGAAGTGCCATGGAGAATTAGAGATGCCATAGAATATTCCTAACCCACCCCAAATTGACCTATCTACCCTTATCTTAGCCCCTAAGATAATGAAAGTCTATAAAAGAACCCATTTTCTCTCATTTAGGGAGAGACACTTGAATTATATAGAGAAATATTGGGAGAGCTTTAGAGGAAAAAAATATAGAGAGAGAAACTCTACCAATCTCATACCCAAAACCCCACCAAAACTCTACCCAACCATCAAATCACCATTGAAGGAGCTTGAAGCTTGTGGAAGAAGAAGAGGAAAACCTTGAGGAATTCAACATCTCTACAAGTTTTGAGAAGATCTAGAGGTAAAGCCTCCAAATCTATCTATATATATATATATATAATAATTCAATCACAAATTCCTAGTTCTAGGATCTTTACACATTTTCAAAACCTCTCTTCCTACCTCATTTCATCACACACCACATAGAATTTGTGATTGAATCTCATGGTAGTTCATTAGTTTGGATCTAAATAAGCCTTGGGTTTGAGATAAATTAGTTTTGAAGAAATTTGTGTTCCTAAATAAAACTTTGATTTCCTTTATTTCTATTTCATTCATGAGGTTCATGAGATCTTCCATATCTCATTGAAACTCTTTGAGTTTTGATTCCTTAGTTTCCTATGATCTTATGATCCATATAGAGACTAAAATGAATCATGATCATAATCTACACATAGTTGGTGAGATACTAGTATCAACTCATGACTAGGATCTCTTTACTATGGATCTTATGGAATTCATACTATATTCCATGGAGATTAAAGTAGATTTGTTTTTTTTAGTCTTCAATGACCATCAAATGGTAGAAGAAGTGATTTGGTTTAAGCCCAACATTATAATTTAATAGTTGAGGTCAACCAACAAAGTTGAACTAGCAAAATGAAAACAGTGGATTCACAAACTGTTTTTGATCAAAGATTTTTAGTTCGAAATCTAACCGTTGAAATCAAGTGAAACCAACGGGAAAGTGTCAATAACACATTGTTTTACCACTGTAATATTTGTTTTGGTAAGATTTTATGCTTAGAAGGGTTTGATCATGGTTTTTGTGAGCTAATTACAATCTGTCCAGAGTTCTAGAATACTTTCAGAATAATAATTCTGTTTTGAAATTAATAAATCAGAACCCTAATAAAGTTTTCGGGATCTCAAATAATTTTTTATAAGTACCTTAATGTGTTAGGAAGGTACCCTAAAAAGATCTAAGTATTTCTCATTTTTTTACTATTTTTAGAAAATCATACAAGATCTCTGGACAGAGAGTTGCAGAATCCTGAGTGAGGTCTAGTATTTTCAGTATTCCCGGAGATCTAACCGTTGAAACCTCGATTTTCTTTTTGGGTTAGAAACTAGACTCACAGAGGCATAACATATCCAAAAATCAGTAAGATCCAACCGTTGAAAGTATTTTATTTCCATTTTTGAACGTCGGGTCTGCTCTCTGTAAATCACAAAAAACTGCTACAATTTTTGTCTAATCTTATTTATTTCAACTCAAATGGTCTCTTAATGCCTTAGGACTCAAACCATGTTTTGAATAATGATAATTTAGATTAAACCCAGAGGATTAGGGATCCAAATTAGTGAATAAATTCATATCTCATTCTTGTTCATATTCATGCATTCAATTGATACATGATAATATTCATAAGTAGGACTTATCTCTTGTCTTAGTTGAATCTAGTTGAACGTGACCTATGATTAATTACTCTTTGATATTATATCTTGTCTAAGGCATGTGTACTAACCTTTGTTTTGTAGCGCATTTGAGGTACAATTTCTCGTCCCTTCTCTAGTTTAATTCATTTCTTTGATTTTGAATTGATTTTCAACTCCATGTGCGACACCTTAGCTTAGGTTTTGCCTTATGTGTATATATGTGTTAGAGACCTTTTCTTAGATTTATTTTGTTCTCGCATGCATTGCACGTTTAATATTCGTGGCCGGATCCCGGGTATGTTTTCTAGTTCTCTATTGCATATCATGTTGCTTGCTACTTGAATTACGTGGCTTATGAATGATATTTTGCCGTTAGCAATTTTACACCATTTCCAACATGCTTGTGTGATGTATATGTATATATGTATTAATTGAGGGCATGCTTAGATTAATAATTTGATTAAAAAGGATGTTGAGTAGAGGCCTATCGTGAGATAGGATGAAAGGGGGTGTTTTAGTCCGCCGGGCTCCTTCCCCTTTCATTCCATAATCCCCGGACCCAGTTTATCTTTGGTTTCGCAAAAGATCAGTTTGCTTTAAAATGGTTTCTTAATTTTCCTTTTAAAAATTAAGTGGCGACTCTTTGAATTTGAAAAAAATGTTTTAGAAATTGATTTTGAAAAACTGTGGGTAAAAGTAAGAAAAACCCTGCGATATCCACAATATCGATGATCTATTTGATCAGCTTCAAGGGGCTCAGGTATTCTCAAAAATTGATTTAAGATCTGGGTACCATCAACTGAAAGTTAAAGTCGAGGATGTAGAGAAGACATCCTTTAGGACCTGATACGGACACTATAAATTTCTGGTGATGCCGTTTGGGGTTACTAATGCGCTTGCCGCCTTCATGGATTTACTGAATCGGGTATTCAAATCATATTTGGATGAGTTTGTAATAGTTTTTATTGATGATATCATGATTTATTCCAAGAGTCCAGAAGAACATGAACAACACTTGAGGTTGGTTTTATAGCAGCTCCGAGAGAAATAGTTATTTGGAAAGTTAAAGACAAGCGAGTTTTGTTTAACAAGTGTCACGTTCTTAGGGCATGTGATTTCTAAACCAGGTATTTATGTAGACCCACAGAAAATTGAAGTTGTTATGAATTGGTCGAGACCGACAAATGTGTCAGAAATTCGAAGTTTCTTGGGTTAGCTGGATATTATAGAGGGTTTGTTAAAGACTTTTCTAGAATTGCAACTCCAATGACCAAGTTAATGAGAAAAGATGTACCGTTTGAGTGGAACAAGGAATGTGAAGATTGTTTCTTGGCATTGAAGAAAAGGTTAACAGTGGCACTATACTTAAAATTCCAACAAGTACCAAAAATTTCAGGATTTACAGTGATGCTTCTCATCAAGGTATGGAATGTATTTTGACACAAGATGACAAGGTAATAGCTTGTGCTTCACGACAGTTAAGACCTCACGAAAAGAATTTCCCGACACATGACTTGGAGTTAGCAGCGGTAATCTTCGCCTTCAAGATTTGGAGACATTAATTGTACGGGAGACGTGTGAAATTTTTACCGACCACAAAAGTTTGAAATACTTGTTCACACAGAGAGAACTTAACATGCGACAAAGGAGGTGGTTGGAACTTATGAAAGACTATGATTTGAAAATTCAATATTACCCGGGAAAAGCGAATGTGGTCACAGATGCCTTAAGCCGGAAGTCGTCAGAATATTTGGTAAAGGATTTGAACAACTAAAACTTGAAGTGATTCCTTAAATTAAAGGTGGTTTGATGGCTGCGATTGTGGCACAACCGAGTCTTATTGGTGAAATAACGTCTAATCAGCTTCTAGATCAAGACTTTAAAAAGATTGTAGATGAATTACCTGAGGGGAGAAGGCTAGAGTTCAGCTTCCAAGATGGTATACTAAGGTATATCAACTATCTATGTGTGCCTAAGTTTGGAGACTTAAGAGATAAGGTTATGGAAGAAGCCCATAGTACCAGATATTCAGTACATCCGGGAAGTACCAAAATGTACCGAGACTTGCGAGAAATTTATTGGTGGGGTGGTATGAAGCGAGAAGTAGCAGAATTTGTTGCTAAGTGTATGACTTGTCAGAAAGTGAAAGTGGAACATAAATGACCCGGAGGAGAACTACACCCTCTTGAGATATCAGAGTGGAAGTGGGAGCATATCACAATGGATTTTGTTTCAGGATTCCCAAAGTCTCAGAAGTCTAATGATAGCATTTGGGTTATTGTCGATCGGTTGACTAAGTCAACCCATTTATGACATATCAAGACAAAAGATCCATCAAAATTTGCAGAGATTTATATCAAAGAAATTATATGGCTTCATGGAGCACCGATTTCGATAGTGTCAGACCATGACACTTGATTTGTGTCCAAATTTTGGGAGAGTTTACAAAAGGCTATGGGAACAGCTTTACATTTTAGAACTACTTTTCATCCCCAGACCGATGGTCAGTCCGAATGATAATTCAGATTTTGGAGGATATGTTGAGAGTATGTGTTATGGATTTCAAGGCCAATTGGGAGACTTGTATACCGTTAATAGAGTTTTTCTACAACAATAATTTTCAAACTAGTATTGGAATGGCGCCTTACGAGGTATTTTACGAAAGAAAGTATAGATTACCAATTTGTTGGACAAAAGTTGGTAAAAAATAGGTTTTGGGACCAGAGGTAGTATAAATTACTACTGACAAGATTAGATTAATTAAACCGCGGTTGCAAACGACTTAGAGTCGTTATAAAATTCATACAGATACGGGTAGAAAATCGTTAGAGTTCGAAGTAGGTGATTATGTGTTTCTGAAGGTATCGCCTTCGAAAGGTATAACACGTTTTGGTAAGCGAGGTAAGCTCAGTCCGAGATATCTTGGACTGTATTTGATCCTTAATTGAGTAGGACCATTAGCTTATCGATTGTAATTGCCACAAGAGTTGATGAATGTTCATAATGTATTCCATGTATCGATGCTCTGATGTTATGTAGTGGATTCGAAACATGTCATTATTCAAGAGCCGTTGGAGATTCGAGAGGATATGACTTATATGGAGCATTCAGTACAAAATCTTGATAGAAAAGATCAAGTATTAAGAACCAAGGTGATTTCTCTTGTCATGGTTCAATGGCGAAGCCATTCAGTCGAGGAGGCTACTTGGGAGTGGCAGGATGAAATCCGAGCCAAGTATCCACATCTCTTTGATTCTTGAGGTAAGAGTAAGTTTGGGGTCCAAACTTCCTTTTAGGGAGAGACAAATGTAACCCGTACCCGATAAAAAGGGTCATGTTAATATGCATTAATTTACATAATTTGTGTATAAGATGGATTGAGGGGAGGCTTTGAACTCGCCCGTATGAAAAGTGTTCAGAGAAGGACACCATTTGGAAAGTCTCCAGTGAGGTGGGACAAGTACTGGAGTGGGACCCAATGAAGGGCCAAGTAATAATATTTGCATTTTTTTTACATGATTAAATGCATTTATAAGATTAAATGAATATTTGTTTAAATGCTTTCATATTATATGATGATATATGTGTTAGCATTTGGTATTAGGTTGAATACCCAAATAAGGGTATAAATGAAAATGATTCATAATTAGTAGGTGCGATAATAACTTCACAAAATATTTGATACCCACGTTGGGACCCATACGGGGCTTAGACAAACACCAATTTAGATAATTGGGTAGTTAACGGAATGTTTGGGGATTTCATAATAAGAACTTAAGAATTCTGGGGGTGTAAATGAAAAAGGATAAAGTTGAGGTGAAGATACCTCATGCTTATGCATGTATAGGTGTCAAATGAGAGGGGGAGTCTCACATTTATAGAAAAATTAAACAAAACAAAAGAGAGAGACGAACTCGTCACCGACGTCGATAATTCGTCGTACCATCGCCGTCGTTCATTCAATTCGCGAACCAAAGCTATATTTGGACTCGTGGAGGTAATACGATCGCTTCTATTCCTTTAATTTATGTTTTAATCGTTGTAATTTTGGTAGCTTACACTAATTGATGACATGCGGTTGCCGAATATGTGTAGGATTTACTCCGGAGGGAGAATTGAGCAAGAATTGTTAAAGAAATTCTACATTTCTAGCTTATTTGGGGTAAAATATGTGAGAGGTAAGTTTTCTAACTTAAGCTTTGATGTGGTACATGTCTTGTGCTTCAATTGATAGCTAGGAAATGACAATTCTTGAAGTTATGGTCGAATTCATGCTAAATACTAGAAACTTTATGTTAATTTGGTATGAATCATCATGTTTATGTGGCTATGTGCTTTTATGTTAAGTGGTCAATGAATAATTAGGAGTAATAAGGAAGGAAAAGAGGAAGAATCCGATAAATACAGAAGTCCAAGGAATAGAAGTGACCGCGCAGCCAAGGAAGTGGTCTTCCGGTCTGAATGAACCATTAACCCATGAATTATGCGATTACGTATACTTATGTGCTTAAATTGATGCATTATACATGTTCATGAAATCCAATGCATGTTAGTTTATTCACTAAGCGTAATGCTTAAGAAAACCGTTTTTCTTTTCTGTTGTGGTAAATAACAACCAACGCAGGTTCGGAGCAATACCAGGAGAGTAAATGACACGCGGTTGGGAATGGGAGGGATTTAGAACATGTGAATATGTTCTCTTCTAAATTTGTAATATGATGCAACTTTTAGTCTCTCTAATGGTAGAGTTAGTACTTTTGTTGAAACCATGGGACTTAAACTCTACAACTTGTAATTTGGTAGTTTTGGTGTTTAGCTTAGAAAATCTTATATACATTCTCATGTTTTGGTTAATTACGCGGAAGTTGTCGTGTTGAGCCGATCCGACAAGTTCGTATCGTGCCGCTAGCGTTTTGGACAAGTTCCTTGTATAATTGTGTTGCTGGTTTAAGTGTTGAATTCATTTCCAACAAGTTTCCTTTGATGTTGGTTGATAAGAAATGAAAGTCAAGAATGTATTTTGATTCAAGGAAGGTTGAGTTCATGGTTAGTTTGATCTAGTTATGGTTGTGATCATGTTCTATATGCTTGGTTTATGTCTAAAAATGTTTAGGAGTGTGTTGGGGATGGTTTCCCAAAGTTTTATGAAGTTTCCATGAGGTTTGGATATGTTTTGGCAAGTTTTAAACTTGGGAAAGCAGAGTTTTTTACAGTAGGATCTGTTCTGCAGGAACCCGGATCGATCCGGGTGCAAATGGTGGACCGATCCAGGCTTCTTCGGGGACATTCTGCTGGAAAATAATCATCTAGGATCGATCCAGGTTTATAGGGCGGATTGATCTGCCTATGTACTTCACTGCATGTTGACTTTTTCGGAAACATATATTACTCTTTCTAGAAAACTCGGATTCGCGCGTCGTGTTTTTGCGTTGGAATCGGGTCTCAAAGATCTATCTTGTGGTATTAAATTTTACTAACTTTTCTAAATGACCATTTTGCCCTTGGGGCTGTTTTGTCACAATAAAGTTCTATAAAGTGGTTAAATTCATGTTTTTCTTCCTAATTTATGTATTTTGGGTGCGTATACTCTTGTTACACATGTCCTAATCCGTCGGGGCGAGTTAGGGTATGACACAAGAGCTATGCCGACAAGTGACGCAAAGACTTAGAGTTTGCCGTTAGAGATCACGTGCTGCTCGAAGTTTCAGCTGTTCGAGGTTTCGTCCGATTTAGTCAAAAGAGAGGCAAGCTATCACCTCGATTCATTGGATCGTTCAAGATCCTCGAGCATGTTGGGAAGGTTTCTGTAACGCCCCAAAATCCACGACACGTGGATGGGTCAAAGAACGAGATTAAGAAGAAGAAGAGATCCTACGTGGACCAATCCAAACAGTGCGGAAGCTACGAGAGAATCCTACGTGGATTCCAAAGGAAAGTCAAAAAGTCAAGAATTGACCCATGAGGACCAAATGAGTCAAATAGGATCAATCAACATTACTCTGTTATCAAAGAAGTTTTAAAAGAATGGAAGCAAGAAGTATCAAGAGTGGAAGAAAAGAGGAAGAAGTTTAATTGAAAGTTTTAATGAAATCAAGGTTTGAGAATTTACAACCAAACAGTCCCTTAGAAATCAAAAGTGATATTGTTCCCATAGTAGACTATCCACAGGCTAAGTATAAACCAAATTAGATTTCGAAAATTTAGAAGTTTTAGAAATTTTATAAGTATAGAACCTGTGTAGCCATACGATAAACTTACCAAAACGACTCAACGGAACAACGGAACATCCGAACCAATATGAACACGATATAAAAAGGATCTAAGTTAAAAGACTAACAAGTGTCCGAATCAAAGTGAATAAATATTTAATGTTAACATGCGCCCATAGGCGACTCAAAGTCCCAATTACAAGTCGGATTACATTAAGTCAAAAATTCTAACATTTTCTAAGTAAAGGGCTAAACATGTGCCCGAATCAAGTATTAAGGAATTTACACTACAAGATTCAAATTTATTACATTATTTTTTTAGACAAAACTAGAAGTTTGAAACATTTTCAAAACTACTATTCTTCTTGAATGAAATCCTCGAAGTGTGACGTCACGCGTCGAGTAATTCTTGGGTCTTGTCCCAACTCGATAATCCCTGAAAAATGGTTTGTCGTTTTTATGAGAACGACGGCTCGTAGAAAATATTGTAGAGATTCAATATGGATCCCATAACTAATATGCAACATGTGGTGCCATGAATGCCGCCTAGGCAATGCAACTAATGAGCCCTCGGGCTATACACATATGATCACTCGCCTCATTACCGGACTGTGAGCCACCCCCCACTGGGAATGTAGCATACCAACTTTTCGATAGCTAGTCGAATATAAGTTGGAGTTTGGCACGTTCTTAGGTACGTCCACCCTGTCTCACCACACAACCCACATCCGGATTTTCTTATCCACTTTTATCCCCCTTAATTTATTGGGGTCGGATTTACTTTTATCCCCTCTTAGGGATTTATCAAATGTCATCCATGCTAATGTTATGAGGTGTGCCCACTTGGCAACAATGCACATGAATTCTATGATTCCAATGCAAATGTTTATTATATTAAACGGTAATTAACATGCTTGACATATTTAGGCAAGTCCAATTACTTCAATCTAATTCATGCTAACATATGATTTCAAGTTCATAGAATATCAACAAGGAACATATGAAATCAACTTCTAGGCACAAGGGCTACTTAATCAAGTAAGCAAATAATTCATTTAGGCAACTAAACAATTAATCAACAATTAAGGAGTAGATAATATCACGTAAGCCAATTTAATTTCAACTCAACAACTAACATTTTAATCAACATAGTAAGATTAGTGAAAGGGATAGTTCAAGGTCACAAGCTATGTTTTAATCCTTAACAACCCTTACACAAATCACACATTAGAGATAAAATACATAGTGAATCAAGACAATATAATCTACCTTGCCCTTGAGAATGGAAATGTGCAAATGAAATAGAGAATCCAAGTGAGAAAATAAGAGAACCCAAGTGTGGATCTTCAAGAATAAGAAAGTAGGAAATCCCCCTTCTTCCTCTAGTCCATAATGTGAGCTAGAGATCCCCAAGATGTAAAATAGAAGTACCCATAGGAAGCCCTAGATGAGGTGATGATATTTGCCTCTAATAGCTTGGCTCCAACAATGGTATATGGAGGCTCAAAATTGGGGTTGAAGGTTGAAGTAGTTTGTTGGGGGGTTTACTTCCAAACCATAGAGAGAGAGAGATAGAAATAAGAGAAGAAAATGAGGGGGGAAGAGAGAGAGAGAGAGCCAAATATATAAGGGAGGGAGAAGGAGATGGGGAAGTTTCCTGGGAAGCTTCCTAGGGAACTTTAGTTGTTGAGGTGGTTGAGAGTTGTTGAGAGTGGTTGGGGGTGGTTTGGGAGTTGAC
The DNA here is from genome assembly GCA_033977485.1 of Hydrangea macrophylla. NCBI lineage: Eukaryota > Viridiplantae > Streptophyta > Magnoliopsida > Cornales > Hydrangeaceae > Hydrangea > Hydrangea macrophylla. The sequence continues at coordinate 129,389,617 of CM066989.1, read as the reverse complement.
TTGTGAGTCTTATTTTGTCCCCTCACCCACACACACAAATTATGTAATATATATACACACATGTGTTAAAACAAATACCAAAGTGGTACCACAAGACCAAATGTTAGGCATTTAAAATGTATATGTTCAAATTGGGTCCACACATTGACCACCAAAATTACCACAATACCCCTAATTTAAATTTCATAACATTACAATCTACCCCCCTTAAAAGAATTCCGTCCCGGAATTCAGAACAAGAATGAAAGGAACTCGATCAAAGAACAGTCCACGACCACACCGAACGCCGTAGTGTTACAAAACAATGTGAACGCTAGCACAAAGTGAGAAAACGAAACATCTCACACATCGATTCCAGGAAGGATAGGAAAGCTCAGGAAAACAGTCAGTAAGCACAATCGGATGTCTCAAATTCACCAAATCAAAACAGAAGTGAACCTTTAAAAAGGAACATATGATCACAAGAACACATCGAGTTGTATACCCAGAATTTGTCTAAAAAACGAATTAGCAACAAGTATACAAAGGATATGTATACCAACAAAAGATATAATCTAATCATCAACCGGGTAACCAATCCAAAGAACAGAGGGTAACCCGTAGAATGGAAATAACCTTCTACAACCATCACTCACGGTGAAAATATTTGCAAGACCCAAGGAATAAATGGGATAAACCAAGTCAAACATTCAATACTCACAAGGAGTTTCCACGTCTCTCCAAGACGGAACAACAATGGAACGAAAGAAATCGTACACCAATCAAAGTGTATACTTTTAAACTCGAAGCTCAAAATTGTTGAGTGTCAGAACAATAAGGCATAAACAGAACATCTAATGCGCATAGTCGAGTATTCTATCGGTAAGCACCTACACAAACAAGGGTGCCAACCCCTTCATGAAAATGATTCAAAATTTTAAGACAAACGGATTCAATCCACCATTCAGTGCTTTCAAAAGAAAGGATTAGATGGATTCAAAGAAATATCAAACTCGGTTCCAAGAACCCTCATTAAGCTTCAATCGATATATAAATTAAAGAATCGAAAAAAGATATTCCACACAAGCGTGAATATCACACAAATATCGAATTATAATTAAACACGAGATTCTCAAAGAAGATCCATGATAGATTATCAAAGAATCGTCATACGAAGCAAAAGTATGATGTTTCAAAACACGAGTTCCAAAATGAACCAAATAACTAGATTAACTCCCAAGGCATGATCCAAACACTCAAGAATGAAACCAAGGAAAACTTCACAAAGAAAGTGATATGCTCGGTACTAAAGACCGTATTGACTCAAAGTTACGTCTTAACCACATAGGAGGTACGAGTCACAAAGACTTACTCGTAATACATCGCTCCCCACAAGAAGACAATGATCAATATAGACACCAAAGTCTACAACAATGGTGACGGGAAGTGGATAGAAGAAATGATTATCACATCCCAAAACATAAACGTCGTTATAGTCAATTATGACGATTTTACTAATAGATGGATCTATTGTTAGATCCCATCTCAAAACAATATGGCAAAAGAAATGACACTGCCAAAAGTCAAAGGATCTCACAAGGAAAAGTGTCTAAGAAGACACAATGATGCCATCAACAAGACGACAATAAATCCAACATTTGAACGAACAGATACAAACCAACAAGTTCACCCAACATTCGTTGTCGCATGCGACAACCAAAAAATTATATCAAAGAATTACGCCTTGACCAAAACAATAAAACGTATGCTCATAACAATGTCAAGCTCCCGAACTTTCAACTATTGAAAGCCCGATTCATACCAAAATGAACTGGAAGTTCCCAAACTGGGTAACCCTGAAATGTCACACGAAAGATGGAAGCAACTAGGCAACATGCCTAAAACAAGAGTTATAACAAACTCACATCACAAATGGACCACAAATAACGAAAGTGTTCAAGGAAACACGGTCGAAGTTTCTCAACAGAATGAAGACAACTTTACAGATTGAAGTTACCACACTAATCGAATGTGATCTCAAAACAAATGAACACCAAGAATCCTCCTCTACTCAAAGCAAGGATAAAATTGAAAGATTCCAACGACCTCGAACAAAGCACAATTACAATAATCTCACGATTGGATAAGGAAAAAGGACTCACTGATCATAATAAACAAGGAATGCACTAAGTGCATGAATCAAACTTGCCAACAATGACATCAACAACAATATATCAAGATGATATGAAAGTAAAAACTAGGGGTTCGTTCAGCTATGAAAAGCCCATAACCCAAACATAATCGACCCCGGAGGTCTAAAATCTCAAGCATAGAATCTCACATGATCCACTTCTAAACTCAAAGTAATCGAAATTACTAACAAGAGAACAAGCCCTAGGTATATTCCTAACACCAATACAAAAACAAGGTGGATAGCGTCAATAGATACTCTCATTCAAATAACGGAGTGAGAGTTAAACCAACGGAATCAAGTGATGAAACTAAATACAATCTAATGGATAATTTGTAGAATCAACCAAAAATCCCCCTTACAGATCAATCGTAAGGTCAAAGAAATACAACGGTTCACATCGATGGGCCACCTCAATAGGCCACAAAATTAGGCAATATCAATAGGCAATTGCCAGAAAGTCCAAATAACATGGAAATTACAACGTCTCTTAGCAAGGATCAGGTAAGCTCGAGTGCAACATGAAGCGAAATTGGAGAACTCACAAACGACTACTAAGTCCAAACAGGTCTATGGTCAAAACCACTGACGCCCAAGAAGAAGGGAGAAAAAAAAAATCAACTATAAGGAAAACAATCCTTACAATCACAGCAAAAGATACATCTAATGCAGATTTAAATGAAAATCTTGCACAATGCAACAATAAGGTACTATGCGAATGACCATAGTATCCAAGGTATAAAAGATCATACGATTGTAAAACAATAAGCCCTCAAGGTATACAATAAAATGCAATCGAATTCAAGCTTCAGCGAACAATAAATTAAGACTGCCAACAACAGAGATCCACAACACGTAACAGATCAACTCCCAATAACCGATATGATCTTGAATTCACAGAGATCACGAAATCGAGAATCTCAACAATAAATCATCTAACAACATCTATCCCTCAAAAAGTAGGGAAAGATCCGAGTGTTCAACAACTCCAGTTCGAATTTAATGAAATAAATTCCAAAAATTTGGTAAGGCAGAACTACCAGAAAAAGATTGATTCAAGAACCAACTAGTCCAAAGAAAAAGGTCATCACAGTACCATAGTGCGACATACCCAAGTTCAAAACTTAAGGGTGAACTAGTTTGAAATCAACACCCTCAATCACGAGAATAGAATCAACAAGGCACAACGTGCTTTCAAGAAAAGACTTGGAACAATGGAACCACAACGCTCTAGCAAGAGCTCAAATATCATAAGGATCAAGAATAAACCTACTTCCAAGAAGTGCAACAGAAATGACAATCCATACTCACAAAGGAAGAAACACTAAAAAAAATACGTGTTTCTAAGACCAACGTCACTGCGTTAACCACATAATGCTAACAGCGGATCCTCAATGAAAATTATAACAACAATCGATAACGATCGATAAACAACTCATAGAAAAGATTTTACCAATCAACAGGATGCACAGTCTCAAAAGAAGAGACGATCTTCAGAGTCGCGGAATTCACTCAAAACGTGAAAAATCACGGAATAAAGGAACTAATAGACTTGGAACAACACAAATCTATTCCTTAGAAAATCTAGAATCCTCACAATGATGCATACGATAGGATTTGATCATATGCAATGATCACATAGTGAAATGACAATTTGATTGTGAAAATCTAAGCAATCATCAGAAATTTGGGTCAACTGACCAACGACATGATAGAAAACTCGTAACCTACTCAGAAGAGTATTCACAATGTCAAACTGACATTCGAACGATGAAATTCTCATAGGACAAAGAGTACGACAGTCCTATAAGAAGGAAGAACTATTCCAACGATAAATAACAGGTATTCGTAACCACATGATATATACATGGACTGCCAGCCACAATCGAGGTCTATCAAGATAGAATACTCTCACAAAGATCAACATAGCCTTTAGAGAGGCTTTGCATCATGTGCGAAATAAAACCCATGTCACTCGAAGTATAGCATCACGAGAATGTATATGAAAATGTAAGAATACCCGAGTCCGTAGACACAACCTATATAAGTCGTTTAATAATACCTAAACACCGCGTCATTAGAACCAATGAGTTATTCGCCGGGTTAGAAAACGTCTTTTAAGTACTTCAAAAGTACATATACATATAGGTTTTCAAATATGAGCATTATATTAACATGTTGGTTTTCACAAGTTCAAAACGCATCTTCCAATTTTTTTTTACCAAAAAAAATCATATTATGAAACGCCGATCAAAGTATCTATGAGTATGCGAATAAGCTACTCTAAACACATAAAACATGAAATAATAATTCAATATACTATTGTTATCATGCTTAACAATTCAGTGACATAGAAACAAGTAATCACGTAAGCACTTAAGCACATTAGCATGTTATCACATAATCCCGAAGGCAAGTAAACATGCTTATCATCCTTTTCATTTATTACATGAAAATCTATTGCGTAATGTGCTAACCAATACATTATGTTACAATAGTGTAAACATATAAAAACATATGCACGAAAGCATATAGGCACAAAATGTAAACACATAAGCACATATGTCGTGTGAGCTTATAATCCCATAGGCATGTAACACTTAATAAGTAAATATGTTATCATTGACAGCTAAACATGTTCGAAAGCATAATAGATGCAACGGTCACACACGGACCCAATTAACTCCCAGAGTACCAAGGTATTCGAACCCGGTTAGCTTTGATACCATTCTGTAATGCCCCAAAATCCACGACACGTGGATGGGTCAAAGAACGAGATTAAGAAGAAGAAGAGATCCTACGTGGACCAATCCAAACAGTGCGGAAGCTACGAGAGAATCCTACGTGGATTCCAAAGGAAAGTCAAAAAGTCAATAATTGACCCATGAGGACCAAATGAGTCAAATAGGATCAATCAACATTACTCTGTTATCAAAGAAGTTTTAAAAGAATGGAAGCAAGAAGTATCAAGAGTGGAAGAAAAGAGGAAGAAGTTTAATTGAAAGTTTTAATGAAATCAAGGTTTGAGAATTTACAACCAAACAGTCCCTTAGAAATCAAAAGTGATATTGTTCCCATAGTAGACTATCCACAGGCTAAGTATAAACCAAATTAGATTTCGAAAATTTAGAAGTTTTAGAAATTTTATAAGTATAGAACCTGTGTAGCCATACGATAAACTTACCAAAACGACTCAACGGAACAACGGAACATCCGAACCAATATGAACACGATATAAAAAGGATCTAAGTTAAAAGACTAACAAGTGTCCGAATCAAAGTGAATAAATATTTAATGTTAACATGCGCCCATAGGCGACTCAAAGTCCCAATTACAAGTCGGATTACATTAAGTCAAAAATTCTAACATTTTCTAAGTAAAGGGCTAAACATGTGCCCGAATCAAGTATTAAGGAATTTACACTACAAGATTCAAATTTATTACATTATTTTTTTAGACAAAACTAGAAGTTTGAAACATTTTCAAAACTACTATTCTTCTTGAATGAAATCCTCGAAGTGTGACGTCACGCGTCGAGTAATTCTTGGGTCTTGTCCCAACTCGATAATCCCTGAAAAATGGTTTGTCGTTTTTATGAGAACGACGGCTCGTAGAAAATATTGTAGAGATTCAATATGGATCCCATAACTAATATGCAACATGTGGTGCCATGAATGCCGCCTAGGCAATGCAACTAATGAGCCCTCGGGCTATACACATATGATCACTCGCCTCATTACCGGACTGTGAGCCACCCCCCACTGGGAATGTAGCATACCAACTTTTCGATAGCTAGTCGAATATAAGTTGGAGTTTGGCACGTTCTTAGGTACGTCCACCCTGTCTCACCACACAACCCACATCCGGATTTTCTTATCCACTTTTATCCCCCTTAATTTATTGGGGTCGGATTTACTTTTATCCCCTCTTAGGGATTTATCAAATGTCATCCATGCTAATGTTATGAGGTGTGCCCACTTGGCAACAATGCACATGAATTCTATGATTCTAATGCAAATGTTTATTATATTAAACGGTAATTAACATGCTTGACATATTTAGGCAAGTCCAATTACTTCAATCTAATTCATGCTAACATATGATTTCAAGTTCATAGAATATCAACAAGGAACATATGAAATCAACTTCTAGGCACAAGGGCTACTTAATCAAGTAAGCAAATAATTCATTTAGGCAACTAAACAATTAATCAACAATTAAGGAGTAGATAATATCACGTAAGCCAATTTAATTTCAACTCAACAACTAACATTTTAATCAACATAGTAAGATTAGTGAAAGGGATAGTTCAAGGTCACAAGCTATGTTTTAATCCTTAACAACCCTTACACAAATCACACATTAGAGATAAAATACATAGTGAATCAAGACAATATAATCTACCTTGCCCTTGAGAATGGAAATGTGCAAATGAAATAGAGAATCCAAGTGAGAAAATAAGAGAACCCAAGTGTGGATCTTCAAGAATAAGAAAGTAGGAAATCCCCCTTCTTCCTCTAGTCCATAATGTGAGCTAGAGATCCCCAAGATGTAAAATAGAAGTACCCATAGGAAGCCCTAGATGAGGTGATGATATTTGCCTCTAATAGCTTGGCTCCAACAATGGTATATGGAGGCTCAAAATTGGGGTTGAAGGTTGAAGTAGTTTGTTGGGGGGTTTACTTCCAAACCATAGAGAGAGAGATAGAAATAAGAGAAGAAAATGAGAGGGGGAGAGAGAGAGAGAGAGAGAGAGAGCCAAATATATAAGGGAGGGAGAAGGAGATGGGGAAGTTTCCTGGGAAGCTTCCTAGGGAACTTTAGTGGTTGAGGTGGTTGAGAGTTGTTGAGAGTGGTTGGGGGTGGTTTGGGAGTTGACTTGTGAGTCTTATCTTGTCCCCTCACCCACACACACAAATTATGTAATATATATACACACACGTGTTAAAACAAATACCAAAGTGGTACCACAAGACCAAATGTTAGGCATTTAAAATGTACATGTTCAAATTGGGTCCACACATTGACCACCAAAATTACCACAATACCCCTAATTTAAATTTCATAACATTACATTTCTTATTGACTTACATTGCCACCGAAGATGTCTGGAGTGCAGAACGCCTTCCACATCAGTATGCTGAGGAAGTGTGCTCACAACCCAGTACATGAGATCAACTTCAAGGATATTGAAGTCAATGACCATGTCACATTCAATGAAGGACCAGTGCGGTTCCTAGATCATGGAATCAATAAGCTCAAGAACAAGGAGATCCCGTTAGTAAAGATCTAGTGGAAGCATTATGATGAATGAGAAGCTTCATGGGAGCTAGAGTCAAAGATGAGCGAGAAGTTTCAATTTTTGTTTTAAATCTGCTTAATTTCGATTTCGAGAACGAAATCTTTTAATAAGTGGTGGATGATGTAATACCCTGTATTTTGAAATGTATTAATAAATAAGACCTTGTATTGCTTCTATATACTTGTATGACCTCTACCCTTCTATTGGGATATTTTGTGGCTTAATCGATTACCATATTGTCCCAATCGATTGCCACTTTTTAGATACCATTCGATTGTCATGTTTCCAATCGATTACCATTCTGTCGACCTGAATTCATGACATGTCCCTACACCAATCGATTGTCCTTCATTCTAATCGATCACCTTAAAATATCTATAACCAATCGATTGCCATAAGTCTTAATCGATTGCACCTGCAGAGATTGGTTTTCAACTTTGATTCGTTGTATGACATGTGGTACTCTCATTTCTTATATATATGAGTTCATTTCAAGCATTGGGTCAGTTTGGGCTGTCTTTGGCTGGTTAGAGGGAGAGAGAGATTATATACATATATATACAATAATACATATATACATATATACACCAGCATACACACATACACCCACATATACTCTTTGGGCAGAGAAGAAGAAAAAGAGAAACAGAAGAAAAAAGAAAGAAGAAGAGAAAGAGAAGAGAGACTGAGGCGGAGAGAAGAAGGAGATTAAAGAGGAAAAAGAAAGCTTGGCTCCATAGCAAAACTCAAACCAAACACACCCTAAGTAAGTTTTAACTCACTTGTTCCCTTTATATGGATGTTTTACAGGTTTTAGTGAAGCTTTGACGTACTTAATACATCCCTTTACGTTTATATACGGTGTTTTATAATTCTATTGAAGAAGACGAAGTCTCAATCGATTGGACTTTTTCCAATCAATTGTCATCAGTCAGGACTATTATGATATATCTCTGATTGGTTTTATTACGACTCTTATTACTGTTTGTTGGATGGGACTGTATGGTGTGGACAATTTAGTGACTTTCACTCGTCATTTTTTATGGACTTAAAAAGAAAATTTATTTTTCTCCATTTTTGCTGCTCCAGGGTTTGACACCTTTTGAAGATCAAACTCGGCCCGAGGCCCAACCCGATCTAGCTCGTCCCAAAGCCCACATAAAATCCCGACTAAAAGCTTCATAACAATCAAAATTTTAACCGTTTTCAAGTATTAGAAATGTAAAAACTTACAAATTTCTATATTTAAAGTTATTGCCATCCTATGAAAAATTGTTACATATAACATAGTATTTCTACACTTTTATAATAATTTTAAAGCGCTCACTTAAGCTCTACCTTAGGCTTTAGGGACAGGCCTAGATTGTGAGCACTTAAGCCCGACCCGAGCCTAATTTGGCCTGAAGAAGTAAACCCGTCCAAGCCCAGGGTCGGCCCTAAGAAGACAAAAATTGTCTGAGACCTCAAGCGAACTTTCAAAGGGGTCTAAAAATGCGGCCTCTAAACAAAGTTTCATAGAAATTAGAAGAAAATAGGCCTAAAAATGATAAGTTTCATAGACATTTGGAAGAAATTAAGAAAAAAAAAATAGGCCTAAAACTTGTAAGTTTCATAAAAATTAGGCAAAAATTAGAAGAAAAATAGGCCTAAAAATGAGTAGTTTCATAGAAATAATTAAGAAGAAATTGAAATAAAATAGACCTAAAATAAGACCCCATGCGATCTCCTCGGAATATGACCTCAAGGCCGGCCCTGCCCAAGCCCGATAAATGACGGGCCGGCCTGGACTGGGCAGACCATTTTGACATTCCTAAATAAATCCAAGAACCAAATAAATTAAGGACTCGCATGGTAACGTTGTGGTTTTTTATTTTCAGTTTTTTTTTTTTTGAATTGATCATAGTCAATTCTCAATACAAAAAATAAAAACAAAAACTGAAAACCAAAAATTACAACGTTACCCTGCAAAGCCTAAACCTTAGTATTACTACGTCACAGACATAGCTAATGGAGTGGCATCCTCTTTATATCCAATATTTACTCGGCCAGCAATGCCTTTTGAAGAATGTTTGAGTGCTTAACACTCGCAAATAAATCGAGTGGGTCGGATTCGGATAGGGTGAAAGGGTTGGGGGTAGTGATTGAACAAGATGTTCTAATGATTGTAGTGAGAGAGATTGTCTGGTGCGAAGGAACAGGATGACACGCACGGTTGTGTGGGACCCAATCAAACGTAAAACAGTTTGTTTTTATAATATTTGCATTCAATTATGGGACCACGTGTCAACAAGTAACACATGTTGGTTCACGTGACTCATTGGGTCAGGAGGTTTTCACTTCCCCACGCTTCTTTCATTTTCAAACCCCCACCCCCCCACGTGAACTTCCACTCTATCTTGTCTCCTATTGCCACACGGTCCCACTTGTTGCCCCCCCGGATGCCCTTCTTATCTCTCAATCATAGCTTGGCTTAACTTCGCTTGGCATGGCTTGGCTTGGCTTGGCTTAGTTTGTTTCACCTTCCAAACTTGATTAAATGAGTAATGCTGTATGTGATTTATATTCCAAATGTGACTCTTTTAACACATGTGGTAGTGAATGTTTGACTTTTATTGGAGGATGTTAAAATAATCACATTATTATTAAAATATTGGTCTAACTATTACATGTGTAGATACTTTTGGAATTCAAAATTTGTGAAGCATAGTAATACTCCAAAAGTATCATATTTGCTATACGAGTCGTTTGCTTTAACATCTACTTTTGCATTTCAAAGGGGAAAAAATCTCCAAAAAATGTCCAAGGTAACTTTTGCCCCCAATCATAAGTTTTTACGGGTGGCTGACATTTTTTTTTTTTTGATTGAATCACACAATCTATTTACCAAACAACTTTATTTTAGTTATAGACATTCTAATTACTTATGAAAAATGATTTTTTGTGATACAAGGACAAATCTCCCTAGCATGTCCTCTACGACTTCGGGATCCATATATGTCAGTACTGGAACAGTTTACCTATTGTCGTTTTTGCAGAATATGATAAAGAAGCAAACTCTAAAAATGTGCACTGATCTCACAACACACGCACTAAATAAATTCCGAAGGTGAGTGGCGGTGAAATTCAAACCACCGCCCAAACTCTAGATATGATTAATCCAATTACTTGATATTCATCATTCAAATTCACAACACGATTCTTGGGGAATTTGAACCCTTCATCTCTTTTAAGAAGCCAAGAGTTCAGGGCAGCTCACCTGGCCAAGCCGGTTAAAAATTGTTGCTTAATACACTCAGAGTAATGCTACACACACAACCAAATGCACAACCAATTGCACAACACTGCTTAAAAATGTTGGACTGTGTGCTAAAAAGCATGTACACACAAAATGATGTGCAGTGTGTGTACAGACTTTTTAGCACAAAGTCCAACACACTTTAAGCAATGTTGTGCAATTGGTTGTACATTTGGTTGTGTGTAGCATTATTGATACACTTTTCTTGTTGTTTTTTTGTTCATTGGACTACTCCACTCTACCCATAGAATATATCTATGGACTATTCATGAAAAAGATGTTAGCCTGAGAATATGCAATCATAACCTCTATTGAACTTTGGTTCACATGACCAAGAAAAGCAGAGAATTTGGTTTACAGGCTCACTATGAATCTACAGTGGTCAGATCCACTATGAATCTACAATGCACAAATCATTTGGGACCACTACATTACACGCGCACCGTAAATTGGCTTCATCACACGCTCCACTTCTTCTAACAATAATGAGAGCGTGAGACATACGGGCCAAGAGATGAAGGTGTGGCGGTTCAGAAAGGACCCCAAGTAACTTGAACTCTCTCTTTGAAACGGAAAAGGCAGAGAAAGTGACTGTTTCTGTCGAAACGCCCTCGTGGGTGATGATGGCTTGTAAAGTTTTTTCAAAGATAAGGACGTGGGAAGGAGGGTGGGACCCAATGTGTGATGGGTGCAATAAAGTTTTGTCCATCTCTTCCAATCACAACCATCCACTCATGATTTGGTTGTTTGTCTCCAAGCTTAACTGGCAAGGGGTAACCAGGAGAATTATCTTTTGTGAACATCATACTTCTATTCCCGAAAAAAAAAAAAAATTCATACTTGTAATTTTTTTCTGTTTTTTTTGTAGAGAGTATTTTTGTTCACTCAAAAAATTGTTTATTAATACTTATTCAAATATCTCATTAGTCAATGTAGTGAGACTTAAAATTAAATAAATATTTAATTCTGAGTACCACTATATTAACCAATAAGATATTTGAGTGATGAACAAAAAAAATATATATATATATATTTTTAATATGACCATTTGAAGATCTCATCTGAGTTTCATAACAATGAGTATATCGCATTGCCCGTACACATTGTAGTGACTACATGAGTATAATTTTAACAATAATTAGAGGGGAAACAGTGGACCCCATCAATGATGGCTCAACGCCAGTTGCAGTAAGACTTTTCTACCGGATACGTTTGGGAGGAAAAAAAAAAAACTATTTTTGCAATCTTTTTCTCTTGATGGCAATAAAATTCGTGTTTAAACTATTTTTTTTGTGGGCGGATAGCAATGTTTTTGGGTGTTATATTCAGAGGTCTCAAGTTTAAATCTCAAGGGGTGGTCACAGGTGATTCACCCGGACGCCCTGACTTCGTGATATCAGTCGAGGTGCGCGCAAGCTGGCCTAGATACCCACAATTACCAAAAAAAAATAATAATAATAAAATAAATAAATAAATAAATTAAATCCGTGTTTCGCAATCCCGATTGTATCAAGCGTAGAATGTGTTTTGAATTAAATCGAATAATGCTATGCTTTTCGAATTTTAATTCTAACTTTGAATCTTAAGTAATTTAATAGTTGCATCACATATTGAGTATTGGTGGTATCATATACCATCGCATGTAATACGGAGTAAAACTGACAAAGTATTGAAAAAATGAATTTCAATTTCAATTTAAAAATTGTAGTATTATTATTTGAAATCACATTTGGGTACCTCCATAGACAAAGGTGTGTGCCCATGGTTTGTTTGATCCAGATTTATCATTGCTCATCGAAAGGCATATTTGTGCAAAAAGGTAAGGAGAGCATTTTTGCTCACCCTTTTTTGTTTCATTATTGTTCATTCAGGTCTTTATTGGGTGACATATGTCTCATTTTATTCCCATTTTATCATTGTACTATCAGCATAATTACTAGAATGAGACACATGTCACTCAGTGATGCCCATAATGAGCAATGGTGAATCAAACTTGGGTAAGCAAAAATGCTCTCAAAGATAAGAACTAAAAGATAACACACTAGCAATAATTTAAAATAATCCTTATACTATACTGTTCGTGTGCTCAATTTCAATTAGGGGTGCAACTCGAGCGGGACTCAAAGGGTTTTGGCTTTGCCCAAGCCTGAGCCCGAATTCAAGCACTCTGCCCAAGCTCGAGCCCGAGCCCGACATAAACCCAAACTTGTCAACCCGAGCCCAGCTTGTGATTTAGTACTACAACCTGAACCCGAACCCGAATTGAGCCCAAATTGCAATTTTTTTTTGTGCAAACGGATTTTAAGTATGTAAACAATAATATGTAGAGTATCAAATTTATTTTTTTTTTGTTAGATTTGAGAAACAACATTCATCTATTAATTTGGTGTTAGAATAATATCTAATAGTGTATTATTATCACTAAAAAAAAAATTATAATATAATATAAAAAATAATACATAAATAGAATTCGGGCTCCACGGGTTAGCAAAATTCTGCCGAAGCCCGGCCCGAGCTTGCATTTTACTACCAAGTCTGCCCATGGTGAAAGTACCGCGGGCCCAAACCCAGTAATTTTTTAGCCGGGCTCGGGTTGACCACAGGTTAGCCCGCCCGAGTTGCACCCCTAATTTCAATAAGACAAAAAACTTGAAACCTTAGTATTCATTTTTGTAATTGATGAAATTAAGGACTAAGGTGAAATTATGAGCCCATTTGTCTGTGCTTACACTTATGCGATTTTGGTCGTGGCTTTGCTTAAAAGTAGAGAGTTCACTTAACATCTATCCAAAAATATTCCAAATGACATATGTTAGTATGGTTTAAAAGACTTGTACTTGCACATTTTCTCAAAATATTTCTTTATGTATAAGTTTTTTAAAGCTTGTTAACATATGCCCCAAAGGCATTTGTTAAAATTTTTCAAAAGTAGAACTGCTTAATGTGCATGGTTGGGTGTTTTGTTTGATATGTTGTACAAACAATTAAATATAGAGATAATCGTGAAAAGCAACCCTCCACTTGCATAATGCAAACACATATCTCTCCCTCCAATCGCAAATCTTTAATCGCAATTTGATCAAACAAACACTCGCAAATTGTGTTTGGTGCCCCAATCTCCAATTTTGACCCATTAATTGTAACGCAAACAAGCTGAATAATAAATGTGAATATTACATTAATTTCCTTTTTGAGGAATTTTGTTTTTTTTTTTTGGAGTAATACTTGGGGCATAACCAAAGCCACAGCCTTTTTTGCACAACTTTTATTTTGTGTCTATCTCTCTCTTGATGGGTCCCACAGTACCAGTGACCCCACAGTGCCCACTAGGAGAGAGATAGACATAAAATAGAAGTTGTGCAAAAAAAATTGTGACTTTGATTGTGCCCCAAATATTAACTTTTTTTTTTGAATGTTTGAGTTGTGTCACGTGTGGTATCTTATAACGAACGAAATTAAATTTCTTTTGAGCAAGACTCGCGCACTCTTAATCACAGACTTTCACTATTTGTGGGTTTTGACACTTTGAGTTTTATTTAAAAGTTCTATTTTTATTAATAAAATATTTTTGTTCACTCAATTTTTGATTCATTAATGTTCACTCAAGTCTTCTATTAGTCAATGCAGTAGAACTTATGATTTAATTAATGGTGTTTAATCTTAGGTCCCACTGTATTGACCAATTATACACTTGGGTGAGCATTAATGAACTACTTTTTGGATGAGAAAAATGCTCTCTTCTATTAATTGCAAGATAACACATGAACATGTACATAGTTCCTACCCAAATATTCCTTTTTTTTAAGTCACAGTCAACAAGAAAAGGTTATATTGGTGAATGCAAGGAAGTGGTTTGATCGTATGGTACAATTAAACTACTTAACATGTAGGAGTAATAATAAGAATGTTTGTATGACAGGTACAAATATGTATTACCATGTTCTTTAAATTTACCACATGTATTAAAGATCACATGTATAAAGTTTCTTTATCATGCGTATAAAGTTCTTCTACCTTAAGTACAAAATTTTCTTACCATGTGTAAAATCACAAGTGATTTTGATTTAAGGATATAGTATTTTGTTATCTTGATACAATATATTATTACCTTAATACAAACATTTCTTATAAAAGTAAATATTTTCTTACTAAATAAAAATATTTCTTAAAATAGTACAAATATTTTTTTATCTTATTATAAACATTTCTTACTATTGTTCTACTACCACACAACCAAACACTTTACAATTGGCCGTATGGAAGAATTCTCCATGTTACATTAGTGTTTAGTAAAAAAAAAAAGAAGGGTAATAAATGGATAAATGGATAAACGGCTTAGCTGACTTAAAGCCAAACAAGCTAACAACTACATAGTCAACACAACGTGCAATAAAAAAGTCCAAAGTCTGTCCATCTTCTTTTACCATGGGTCCATGGTTAATAATACTACTCATCAAGAATAGAAAGAAAGAGGAGAGAGAAACAAAGAGGGGGACCAAGTAATATTTTGGGGGTGCAAAAGCTCATCATTGAGAAAATTGGTGTCCCTGACACATCATATCATGATTTTTGACTACACATTTTCTCTCTCTATATAACACCCCAATTCCATTAACTCCAATCTGCAGCACTCCAATCCCCCATTTCTCTCTCTAAACTTTCCTCAATCTTTCTCTCTCTCTAAAATCAGGAATCACAAGTTAGTTGATTACACAATGATTGAGGACTTGGGTTTGAGTCTCGGATTGAGATATTCAGAGGATCGGAGTCCATTACAGCTGAATCTTATGCCTTCTTCAACGTTCAATTTGCAGAAGAGCTCATGTAACAACTCTTTCGGATTTTTAGGTAATTTATTTTTATTATTATTATTTTTAATTAATTTTAGCTTCGTTTATTCGAATCTTCAGATCTCCCTTAGATTCTGATAATATTTCACCGACCAATTTTCATTTCAACCATTTTCATAACTGAATCCATTCTATAAAATCAATTGTTTGGTAATAGTAAGTAACCATTTTTTTTATAGAAGTCTGTGCTCAATCTAATACGGAGTAATCACGATATCAGATAAAAAGTGAGACCTGAGCAACACGTGATATAGTTTTAGAGTTTTCCAGACAGAAGCTCTGAAATTTCTCAAATTCCCCATAATTAAATTCAAGAAATTTCAACCAATTCTCACTCAAAAGTTCACACAGATCTAACAAATTAAACTTAATTTTTCCATTGTATGACACCTTATCAAATTCAATTAATTGCAGATCGAAACTCAGAGACATGCAGAGTGGAGACCAGAACGTTCCTCAAAGGAATCGACGTCAACCGGTCGCCGTCCACGGCCGATTGCGACGACGACGCCGGTGTCTCGTCGCCTAACAGCACGATCTCGAGTTTGAGCGGGAAGAGATCGGAGAGAGAAGAGGCCACCGGAGACGGAGACGAGGTGGAGAGAGCATGCTCTCGGGGGATCAGCGACGAAGAAGACGGCGGCGATGGTTCGAGGAAGAAGCTTAGGCTGTCGAAGGATCAGTCTGCAGTTCTCGAAGAGAGCTTCAAAGAGCACCACACTCTCAATCCTGTAAGTAAACGTATACAGTAGATACAGAGGGAGGGGTATTCAGGTCATTTTATTTTACTGATATATAGTGTTTGTTTTGGCAGAAACAAAAGCAGGCTTTGGCTAAGCGTCTAGGACTCAGACCACGGCAGGTGGAGGTGTGGTTTCAGAACAGAAGGGCAAGGTGAGATATTTTGCTTGTGGTTCAAGGGCCTTTTTGTCACTTAAAGTTAAAAGTGTAGCCTTATCTTTGAAAACTCCCATAACGCTATGTTTTGGTTGATGAATTTCGGAAAGGAAAAACAGAAAGAAAAACACAAAAAGAATAGTTTCTAGTGTTCTCATGTTTTTTTCTGCTTAAAAATTGTTAAAATTAATTTTTTTTAAAAAAAAATTAATTTTAATATATGAATAATAAAGGAAAAACTCACAAACATTCAAAGTGCTTAATTTATATATTTTCAATATATTGATTTTCTCTTTGTTATTTTTCTCATCATTTTCCTAAGAAACAAATTAAAAATATGTATTTTCTCTCTTTTTTTCTCACGAAGTACTCCAACCACCAAAGAAAGTCTTAAAAAAATGCCAGCTTTGCAAAAAGTGGTATCTTGATGGTCAATTATGTGGTACCTTCTAATAGAATGGGGAAATTCTAAATGCTCCCACCACTTTTGTCCCTAGTCTCTACACCCACATGCTGCTTTGAGAAGCTGTACATGCAGTATACTATGTTGTACATGTGGGTGGACATAGAGAAGTTATGGGTATATTTAGAATTTTCTAGATAAAAGGGTGAAAACTAGTTATTTTCAGAATTGATTTTTGAGGTCAACACCTTGTTTGGAATTGGGGACTAATGTAAACGCAAAAAAAAAAATCCCTTGTTTGGTTTGATATAGAAAAAAGGAAAATAGTAAAGCATTTCTGAAAAGATAATGGAGTCGTACCGCAATGCAATGCTTGGGAGCTTGGCTATATGTCTGTATATGATTGGTGCGTAAAAACACGTCAACAACTTTGACGTGGTTTGAAACTCTCAAAATAAGTTCAAGTTCTCAACGTATAGAGGATATTGGATGTGATGGTGATTCCACATGGATTGTTTTAACGTTTTAATACACCTAGACATACTGTTCGTAAATGTACATATTTTTTCTAAAAATAAGGGGGACAGACGTATGAAATGACGAGTTTAATAATTGGTCTGTCATACCACAAATTTTTTTCCTCGATGTGTGGCTAGTAGTTACTTCAAATTATACATCTGCCCTTCTGGATTGCTTAATTAACGGGCGGTGCAAAACATTTCAGGACCAAGTTGAAGCAGACTGAGGTTGACTGTGAATTCCTCAAGAGGTGCTGTGAAAATCTGACTGAAGAAAACAGGAGGTTGCAGAAGGAAGTACAGGAGCTGAGGGCACTCAAACTTTCCCCACAGTTCTACATGCAAATGTCTCCTCCCACCACCCTCACCATGTGCCCTTCATGTGAGCGCGTTGCGGTCCCACCACCGCCATCCTCCTCCTCAGTACCATCATCGGCCACCAATCAGCGGTCTCGCCAGATCGGTCCGACCCACCACCGGCCTCATCCGATCAACCCGTGGGCAACAACCACCCCCATCCAAAACCAGCCGTTCGATGTTCTCCGTCCTCGATCGTAGTAATCGACACCATGAAGGGCAAATTTGTGATCATCTAAAGAAAAACTTACGAAACCTTGTGGAATGTTGTACGGAGCAAGTGCAGAATATTGTTATAAGTAATTATATAACGCACCACTATGAGGTCTAAGATATGGTGGTTAGAATGAGATATGGTGGGGGTCTAATTATGTTTAGTTTGTAAGGGACCCTATTTTCTTTGATGACTAATTAATCTAGTCTTTCGTTTTTTTTGCTGAAGGGATGACTAATTAATCTAGTCGTTAGTACTAATTGTTCTCGACTCCATTCAAGGTGGGGAAGAGGACTTTGGATGTAAAGTGATGTCTAATTCTTTCCAACTAGTTAAACTCCATCAATTATGATTAGGAATGAATCTCTCTCTCTCTCTCTCTCTCTCTCTCTCTCTCTCTCTCTTTCTAAGATAAATGTGTTTATGATTAGGAATGAATCTCTCTCTCTCTCTATCTATTTTTGTGAAATATGTGTGCATATATATATATATATAATGCGGCCTCGGATTATGTAAGGACGTTATTGGATTTTAGGATGATTGTCGAAGATGGCTTTAATTTATTTTGTTAAAAATTAAGGTATAAATCAGTGAGAGATTGTGTTGGAAATGTCTTTTCTTTGTTTTTTTATTTTTATTTTTTTTATTTTTTATTTTTTAGTAATTTTACACTCACATCAAATTCCACATTTAACAATTTTGTCTATTGATTTTAGTGGGCTTCGGATCCCACATGGGTCTTACACAGGACTAGGCCTGGGCCGGGCGGGTTCTTGGCGGGCTAAGATCGGGCTGGGCTCATTACAAACTCGCTGTTGAGCGGTCCGGCTCCTCGTCGGGCGGGAGTTTTTGCGAGTTTTCCCTTCTTTTTCTTTTTTTTGGCCCCCTTTTCCCGACACACTGCTAAAGCCTTGTTTGGGAAGGAAAAAAAACATGAGGGAGATCATAAAAGTAAAATCCCAAAGGCACCATTTAGATCTGTAAAACCCACCCTTTCATAGAAAAAAAAACATTTATGAATACAGAAACCTTAAACGTGCATGTACGGATGAAGATCGGCTAGAGAGAGAATCTATGATTGCTGAGATCCCAGAGAAAATCCAGATCTGAAGTTGACAAAATCCAGATCTGGTACCAATCGACGAGAGAGAGAGAGAGAGAGAGAGAGAGAGAGAGAGAGAGAGGTGGCTGGTAGAGAGAAGAACGAAGAGAGTGGTTTGTAGAGAGAAAGGGTGTGAGAGAGAGAGAGAGAAAAGATGAGAGAGAGAGAGAGAGAGAGAGCGAGAGAGAGAGAGAGTTCTGGAATTATGTTTCTGAAAATGGGGG
Source organism: Hydrangea macrophylla (assembly GCA_033977485.1). Lineage (NCBI taxonomy): Eukaryota > Viridiplantae > Streptophyta > Magnoliopsida > Cornales > Hydrangeaceae > Hydrangea > Hydrangea macrophylla. The sequence continues at coordinate 129,370,285 of CM066989.1, read as the reverse complement.
CAGAATTAGCTTTGTATTTTTGGTTTGTTGCAAGTTGTATACGAGCCTACTTCATGCCTGTACAAGTCCAAACTTGCCGTTCTTTACCCATTAATAGCTCGTTCATTAGAAGTTTACCAACCTGCAATCAATTGACTCGGGCTTTTAGCGGGTTGGATTGTTTAGTAGGTTAAAGATTGCCAGGCCTACACAGGATCCACAAGAATTATGGGTCAGGATGCGTCAGGTGTGAAATTTACTGTGGGTGTAATATTGTTAATTTTTTTTTTGATGGAGGAAATGTCTTTTCTAAATGTGTAGTTTCCTAAATTCAGGGGGTTTCCCAATTGTGCGGCTTTTACTTTGGAGACAATTGAAGAGATTTGCTTTGACAATTATCTATAACATTGCTCCAACTAAACAATTAGGCAAATGGAGCTTTGAGTCAATTCATGTAACTGTAAATTCTCCAAATTCATTGCCCATATTTTTAATCATTATCACCTCATTTATCAGTCCTTAGTAGGTCTATTGTGATTATGCAGAGTGACTCAATCTTTTGAACAAAAAGCTTGAATCCTAATTCAAATTCTTCAAGAAACTTGTTCCCTATTGCTTTGGATGCATTTCAGTTATTGGATTCTAATCCCTTGTCGGGCATGAGCCTCCAAGGTCTTGCAATGCAGCTGCTCATAAGCTTTGTCAACAAGTGTACAGTCACATATTTTTTTTCAATAAATATCACCTACCTTCTCTGAGGTTTGACGTTAATACATATTTCTCCTCTCACGTTTCATAAATCTCACTTACCTTCTTTATTTTTGAATTTTAGTATCAGATTCCCCCTCCCTTTAACAAACCGTTAGAAAATTTAACTGAATCTGAAACTAAAATTCAAAACTAAGGAAGATAAGTGAGATTCTTGAAATGTAGGGAGAAGTATGTGTATTAAAGACCAAACCTCAAAAGGGAGGTTGGTGATATTTACCCCAACTTTTTTGTACCCTTGGATTCCCCCTTTTTTTTTGGTATGCTGGAGCTGTTTCCTGTCAATTTTTTTCCTCGTGTGGCTAGTAGTTACTTCAAATTATACTTCTACCCTTTTGGGTTGCTTAATTAACGGGCGGTGTAAAATATTTCAGGACCAAGTTGAAGCAAACTGAGGTTGATTGTGAATTCCTCAAGAGGTGCTATGAATTAAAATCTACTAAAGAAAACAAGAGGTTGCAGAAGGAAGCACAGGAGCTAAGGGCACTCAAACTTTCCCTACAGTTCTACATGCAAATGACTCCTCGCACTACCCTCATCATGTGTCCTTCATGCGAGCGCGTGAAGGTTCCACCACTGCCATCCTCCTCCTCGGCACCATCTTGGCCGCAAATCACCGGTCCCGCTAGATCGGTCCAACTCACCATCGGCCTCATCCGATCAACCCGTGGGCAACAATCACCCTCATCCAAAACTGGCCGTTCGATGTTCTCCGTCCTTGATCATCGTAATCGATACCATGAAGGGCAAATTTGTCATCTACAAAAAAAACTTAGGAAACCTTGTGGAGTCTTGTACAGAGTAAGTGAAGAATATTGTTATGAGTAATTATAACGCACCACTATGAGGTCTAAGATATGGTTGTTAGAATGAGATATGGTGGGGGTCTAATTATGTTTAGTTTGTAAGGGACCCTATTTTCTTTGATGACTAATTAATTTAGTCTTTAGTACTAATTGTTCTCGACTCCATTCAAGGTGGGGAAGAGGACTTTGGATGTAAAGTGATGTCTAATTCTTTCTAACTAGTTAAGCTCCATCAATTACGAGTAGAAATGAATTTCTCTCTCTCTCTCTCTCTCTCTCTCTCTCTCTTTGTGATATATGTGTGTATATATATTGTGGACTTGGATTGTGAGAGGACGTTATCGAATTTTATGTAAGATTACCAAATTTTACGTTATCGAATTCAGAGGATGTCCCAAATTGTGCTGCTTTCACTTTGGAGACAATTAAAGAGATTTGCTTTGACAATTAGCTATCACATTGTTCCAACTAAACAATTAGGCAAATGGAGCTTTGAGTCAATTCATGTAACTGGTACATTCTCCAGATTCATTGCCTATATATGTTTAATCAATATCACTTCATTTTCAAAGTCCTTAGTAGGTCTATTATTGTGATTATGCAGAGTGACTCAATTTTTTGAACAAAAAACTTAAATCCTAATTCAAATTCTGCAAGAAAGTTGCCCCCTATAGCTTTGGATGCTTTTTAGTTATTGGATTCTATTCCCTTGTGGGGCATGAGCCTCCAAGGTCTTGCAATGCAGCTGCTCATAAGCTTTGTCAACAAGTGTACAGTCATAATTTTTTTTTTTTTTTTGGATAAATATCACCTACTTTCCCTGAGATTTGACGTTAATATACATATTATTAGAATTATCTATTAGAGTTAGTTTTATTTAGTTGTAGAGTGGTTTAGTCTTTTACTTTATTTAGGGTAATAATGTATACCTAGATATACTATTATTGTCTCTTTTTTTTCTATTGTACTCATTTATTCAGATTTTCATATTATAAGAAACTCTAGTTCTTTTTTCTCTTTTCCCTTTGTTGTTCTCTTGATTATTTATACGTTCACATGGTGATAAGTCAGAAAATATTCGGTCAAAGTCAAATCGCCATGTCAACATGGAGACACCGAGTCATCCGGAAAAGTTGCCTGGAATTAAGCTATTTCGGGCTAATCACTTGTAATCAAGTTATGTTCCTGAGTTAGCTAGTTACCTTGTACGATTTGTCTCTTGCATCTATAAAAGAAACCACTTACCCCCATTAAAGGGAAGGACATTCTCATTCAATGAGGATAGCAACTCATACATCACTTACACGCACATCCGGCCGGTTCTCTGGTAGTGCTACTGTCACACCCCAACCCGCCCCCGCGGGCTAGGACACGTGTAACAAAGTCAACAAGGACCAACAATCATTTTTAACGTTCCAAAAATTATATTTTGACTAAATACCAGGGGTAAAATAACATTTTATCAAATAAAATACCCAAAAGAAATAATATAAAGTTTTAAAACCGTTGAATGGTATTTGAGCAGAGTTTCCCCTATTACAGCACCATTCACCCTGTAGCATTTTTTTTTTCATTAAATATTCCAAAACACACGTTCAAAAACCCAGCTAAAATATATATATTTATTCTAACATAATAAAAGTTAAAATCATAATCTCCAACACATATATATATATATATATATTCTTGTACATAAAAATTGTAATCATTATACCACAACTCTCAAACATCTCCAACTAGTAATTTAAAAATAAATAAAATGAATAATACAAAACCAATCTTAGCAAACCCAGCCCTGTAGCCTTGATCATTTCTCACCATGATGTTCATCTGAACCTACGTGGTCATTAGCCACAAAAATCGAATAAGCTTTCGCTCAGTGAGTACGTGGTGCTAATCATGCAATTGGAGTATTTAATGAATCATAACACCAATTGAAATTTTTCGTCGCTAAAATAATGATTTTTATCGACGAAAAATTTCGTCGCTAAAAGCGACATTTTCCTCACTAAAAGTGGTCCGCCCCAAAGTCCGCCCCTTAACACCCGCACCTGATCCTCACTATATATATATTCGTGTATTATATATAAAAATAGGACCAAAAAAGGGCCATAAATTTTTTTCTTGGCCTTGTTTGGCCAAAATACAGGTATTATATATAAAAATAGGATCTTACATATACATGTACTATATATAAAAATAGGACTAAAAAAGGGCATAAAAAATTTTTTCTTCTCACGTTCGCTTAGGGCATCATGTGAATTTCACAATCTTAGGGCCGGCCCTGCCAGCACCGCCCATGTGTATATATATATATATATATGTGTGTGTGTGTGTTTAAACATATCCAAAAATGAATTGATAAACATTCATTTATAAAGGCGAATAGAGGTGATAATAATAAGACGGGACTACCAGTCTTTGATGAAATAAATGATAAAAAATTAAAATAACACTTAACTGGGAGACAAATTTTTTTCAAAATAAATTAGGCAAGCCAGAAAGCCACAAAATAATGACAAGAATTTAACGTATCTCACCCAAATAAAGGATTACAATACTGCAATCCATTAATTTGTAATCCTTTAACAAGATTACAGGACATGAATTTTTCAAAAGTCTACCGAAGGCTCTATTTGGTTCATGGATTTCGTGAGGTTACAGAGATCGATGAAAGGAAAACAAGATGTAAAAAAAATCAGTCTCATCTGTAAAGTAAAAAGAACCAAACAAAGACGAAAAGTATCCAACCCTTTAGACGAATTCTAACAACAATGCCAATGAAGTCAATAAACTGTGATGACATGAGAACAAGTCCGAATAGACATGTGAAACTGAAATGTGAGAATAAAATTGAAGATGCATAATGAATTGGAACTAAGGAGTACTAGAATTTGATTTAGAATTTTTAAAATTTCTCTAGCAGCAAAATATATAGAACTAATCTGAAAACATACTCAGACTACCACCTAGGCGACCCTTGCATTACAAAGTTAACGTTAGTGTTGTCCCCCTTTTTTCGCACGTAGTGCCTCTAACCTTTTCCTAAGTGCCTCTAGTTTTGCTTCTTGTTCCTCTACCTCTCTCTGAACTTCGTCGATCTCTTTATCTAGTTCATCAACTAGTGAAGAGAGGGAATCACTTTTTGTCTCAACCTGTACTCCTTCTGTCATGGCTTCCCTCTTCACTTCATTAGTGTTCTCTTCTACGACATCAGTACTTGATGTGGTCAACATTGTGTCACTGAGTTTGTGAGCCAAGGACCACTCTTCATTTGCGAAACGTACAACCTGAAAAAAACAACCAACAAAAAAAAAAAACTCAAAAGTAAGGGCTCGAATGGTAACGTTGTGATTTTTGGTGTTCACATTTTGTTTTCATTTTTTGAATCAATCACACAGTCAACTCCCAATACAAAATATGAAAATACAAACAGAAAACCAAAAATCACAATGTTACCATGCGAGGCCTAAATAATCAAATAAACTTGGTATCCCATGTGAGCTTCAATCATAGAAATACAACTCTTTGCTCTTCAAAATTCCAAAAAGTTATTCGACCTCATTTCATAATTTTTATTTTTGATCTATATGTGATCTAGGATAGAATCAGAACCCAAAGGAAATTGTGTTATTCACATGCTACCATAATTGAATTGCGAGATACAATGTTAATCTCTCAACATATATAAGTTAGAATATATCACGAACGTTTTCTTAGGCTAGCTAGCTACTTTAGTTTCCTTATAAATATACCTTCAAGTAGAGGCGATCGAGTGAGTGTACGTACCTCTGAGATAACGCAACGAACATGAGCAACATAATGGCATTTTGCACAGTAATACGTGGGATCACTTAGTCTTCTTTCTTTCTCGCACCTATCGCATAGGAACTCTGAATTGTCATCTTCATCCTCATAGTCTTTGACTGGGGATTTGGTGAGGGTTAGGATATGTATGTGATTTCCATCACTGGCGATAGGTGGCAGTGTTGGAATGCAGCAAAGGAGATGGACATTGAAATTGCATAGCACGCAACGGAAAATATCAGAGTTGCAATCGTATCTACAAACATCACAATGGAAATGATCTCCTACATCGCTGAAGAAAGCAAGGGGGTGCTGGCCGTGAAGATCAGAATTCAATACAAGTGGGGTTGTTGATGCACATCTGAAATCCATTCGGAATTCACAATCATTGCAAATATAGGCAGCCGCGTTGTCATGCACCAATTGATCACATGCCCAGCAATATAAGGATTGTAAACCATGGGTGAGCCGCAGAGTGTGTTTTGGGTGGAACATGTGTTCGATTTCGAAAGGCAGTTCTGCACATGATTTGTGCAACAACTGTTTGCATTTTGGGCAGCAAAAGATAGAATCATCATCCTTGAAAGGTTTGCTGCATTTGCAGAAAAAAGGAAACTTTCTTGTACTCTTACAAAGAATCAAAGGGTGAGGGTGATGAAATTGGTGTTGTTCATCAATAATGGGAACCAAGAAAGAGCATTTAATGTGGAGCTCAAAATTTGCACACACACGACAACAATAAGCAAGGGCGCCGGCAGCATGCCCTTCCCCACAGATAGAGCACCCCCACGTTAGTGAATAAGAAGTCAGTGGAAGGAGTGTGAGAGTGTGGTCTGGGTGAAATGGGTGTTTGATCTCTTCAGGAAATTTAATGCAAGATTTGTGGAGCATCTTCTTGCACTGAAGGCAAACGTAGACCGAGCCGTTGTCCATAACTAGGTTGCAGGCAGAGCAATAAAATTCTGTATCCTTGTCTGTATCGCAAAGAATCAAGGGATGTGGCTCTCCAAGACAATGATTGATCTCATGCTTGTCCTTATTACTCTTAGTAGTAGTAGTAGTACTAGTTCTTTTAGGCTTCAGTGCGGCGCAATTTGCGTGGAGGCCAAATTCACAGTTTGGACAATTGTAGTAATAGGACCACAGCCACATCCCACAAGCACTGCAAACCCGAAATATGTTGTTGGTTTCAGGGGTGCGGGTGAGGGGATGTTGAGGGTGAAATGGATGGTTGATTTCTCGAGGCAATTCCGCGCATGTTTTGTGGATAACAAAATCGCAGGGAAAACGATTACCACAGGCATAATTCAAACCAGAGCCGTGTAATCGGCACATCTGGCAGTAAAAAAAGCCGCCTGCGCGAAGGACTAGTGGATGTTGATGGCTGAAGTGTTTAATCTCACTTGCCATCTCTGTGTGTATTTGATCTGGGAGCTCGTTGCTGGATGTATCTAACTAACTATATATAATACATATATATATATATATATGTATATATATAATGAGGGCGGCTTAAGTGCGCATTGGGTAGGTACATTGGGTGAACCCACTGTACTTTTAAGCCTAAAAAAACCGTGGGCCGCTCTGCTGACCCGTGCCCCATCCCGTCGCCCCGCTGACCCGTGGTTTTTTTTTAGACTTAAAAGCCCAATGTGTTCATCCAGTGCGCTTACCTAGTGCGCACTGGAGCCTGACTGTGTATATAATATATCTATATATATGCTTGGACTCTTTTTGGCTCATTTTATGTGTCCATTTTTGAGATACTAATTTTTTAAGGGAACATAATAATTCTTTGAATTAAATGCAATTATTACAAAATTATCCCTACTTGTCCTTTGTCCCATTTTACTTTTTGTTGGGTATTTTCCAAATCAATAAGGATAATTTTGAAAAGTAGCCAAAAAATTGTCACAGTGGACATTAGATTTGGGACAAAAAAAAAATATATATATATATAGATACATAAAATGAGACAGAGAGAGTACATTATAGCCTTGTACATAATGCATTACTTTTCTTACTTTTTTTTCACTAGAGGAGGCATTAAGGTTAGTTTGTTAATCTGAGTAATGTTATGTTTCCCAAATTTGCAATTGAAATGTGGTTCTCAACACATGTGACATCGGGTTCACTTGATTTTTATTAGATAATGTTAAAATATTCTACAATTATTGAAGGTGGTCACATTGCCACATGTATTGAGGGTCACATATTAGATACAAAATTTGAAAAAATAGCATTTTGGTTAATTACATAGAGTTTTAACTACTAAATGGATCTCCAGCGCTCCAACAACTTGCCCAAGGAACAAGGACCTAATGCAAAGCACCTTAAAGCCGATTTTCTCTTATGATCTGGAATTGGTCAGTCTACCAAGAGGGCTTAAAACCACCTTCTGCCATAGTCCTTCATTAACTTACATACTCCTTTTCTCCTAAAATAAGTATCCATTCTCAATTTGTACATTGTTTAGAAAGTTGTACTATTTCAATTTTTTTTTTAATTTATTAAAGAGTCATTTTTCAATTTTACCTTTAGAAGTTATGGTGTTTGACTTTTTGCTTATTTTGGACTATGCATAAATATTTCTTTATCTTTATTATAAGGATAATTTTAGAAAGTAAGTAAATGTTATGTACTCCCTCCGTCCCATAATAAGTGTCCACATTTCCTTTTTTGGATGTCCCACAATAAGTGTCCACTTTCCTAAATTGGCATATAGCTTTTACTTACTTTCCAAAACTACCCTTATAATAAAAACAAAGTAGCATTTATTTGTGGCCTCAAAACAAGCAAAAAGTCAAACACCCGTCACATCTAAGGGCAAAATTGGAAAGTGACCATTTAATGAACCAAAAAAACTAAAATAATACAACTTTCTTAAACAATATGCAAAATAGAAGTGGACACTTATTATGGGACGGATGGAGTACTAATTTAGGAAAGTGGACACTTATTTTGGGACATCTGAAAAAAGAAATATAGACACTTATTTTGGGACAGAAAGAGTAGTTATTTTAACTCTAAGAGTCTCTTTAGGCGCATAGTCCCGTATACTAGCCATTTTGGTTAGTTAAATATTGTTTTATTTACTAAATGCATTTCATGCACGCCAACCCTAATACTCAAAAGTAGCAACCATTTTAATATTTTATGTAGTTTGATGACCATCAACCATCGATGCAATGTAAATTATACGCTACGGGCTAAGATGTTACCTTTAAATTTGGCTACCCGTATTTTCTTTCTAGTGACTACAAATATCCCCCAAACAATGTAACACATTTTGGCTGTGCCTCTACAACCAATATTGGAGTGATTATTTTTTGTAGACCAATCAAAATGGAAGCTTTGGAGGATGGCTACCATCTTGCAACCACATTTGGAGATGCTCTTAAAAGTTGGTGAATGCATATGTTAAAGGCCCCCGTTTTGTTTTTGAAATATGTCGATCCGTTAGTGTTTATGGAATTCCTAGAAGCTAAAATTATTAATGTTTGTTAATTAAATAATATTCTGCAATTAATTTAAAGGCAAAAAAAAAAAAAAGTGTTAGTCAAGTGGAGACTCAGATACTTGGATTGAATCGTAGAAGATTAACCAAACGGGCCATAGCTGGTCACGTTAAAAATGAAAGAAGACTAGTGTAAATTAGTATTTTTGGAGTAATATTATGGTTTCCAATTTGAATTCAAAATTTGGTCCTTGAATGCTTTAGTAATTGTCTCACATGCAATGGTGTATATGTGGTACATCGATCCGTACTGCTACAACATGTGATCTAAATGTAAAAACATTTTGGAACCAAAATTAAGATTTAAATTTGAGAAGAGCATTGTTTATGCATATTTTTGCCAAGAGTGGAAGTTTGCTAATGTTTTCTTTTTCTCCACCACGCTTTACGTGTGTGAACAAATACATGAAAAAGATAGTTGCCCTTTATTCCTTTCTTTTCCTGTCTTAAAACCCTTGAACAAGGAAAGAACTTATCACCTTTCTTTTCTTCCTCCTCGGCCACACTCCTTTCTTTTTCTAATATTCTTTCTCCTTAGGGACTAAGCTTACTTGCTTTTTTGATGCCTTCAACAATACTATTTAAAGCAAATTCTCATCTACAATTTAAAGCAGAAACAAGTACCTGATTTTTATTTATTATTTTTTTTTGGTAAAGAAAATCGTTTACCTTAAAGAGACTAGTCTTATACCATGTGCTTTGTACGTAGTTGGTGCACAAGATATTCTAAACAACTTAGTAATGTGTAATAAAAACAATACAAACACAATACTTTAAAAAATAACTGTGATGGTTTGAAGCATATGTATTTAATTTATCCAAAAAAATTGACTAAGATATTTTGACATAGTGTTACATACCAAAACTGAAGACAATTGCAACGATTAGAAGGACAAATAAAAAGTACTAGTACTATTATGGTCAAACACCAAATATTCTAAATATGACAGAATTTTACTTGCGACGCTTGATATGTCACAAATAATAATAAATTATTAAAGTGATTAAGTATTTGTGATGTATATGCATGTCACAAAAGGTCACAATTCTGATGCGTAAGGTGAATCACACATATTACTCTCCTTTGTGGCACACATATCTGGTATCTAAGGTAGATTATTTGTGATGCTATATCATCTAATATTTGTGATGCTGAAGTGCGTCACAAAAGATTATTTGCCACTAAGATTTTGTGGTACTTGTGTGACACATTTACTGCACCACAAATAAGTATTCATGCCTCACTAAAAATCAAAACTGTTGTAGTGAGTATAGTTGATTGATGAATAATTGAGTATAAGCAAGAAGAGAAAAAATATGTTATCCTTACAAAAGAAATCAATCTAACATACTTCTTCATTGTAACTTAAACTCGGAAATATCATCTAGTAAATAAACTCTAAAGAGTAGAGTAAATTATTTATTGGTATTCAAAACTTGTTCCTTCTCAATTTTGAACAATTAACTTTAAGCTTACAAAGATACAACCATACATCAAATCATTCTATAATAAATAATAATATACACATGTCTCAAATAATACAAAGTTCACCATGACGTGATTGTACTAATATCGAAATTCAAAAAATCTACAAAATAGAAGGGCTAATATTTCCATAACAATAAGTTTTATACTTTTAAGTAAGAGTTGTCCTATTTATTAAACAAAGTCAATTAAACAATAGAATGGATCACGTTTGTACAAATGAATGTTTGCTATTGAAAAGAAAACTATAAATTGCAAAACTTCTCCTAAAAAGATAAAGTTCAAATAAAATTCATTTTTTGATCCAGTAAGTTCACATAATTTACATCTTGAATCATCAAGTCAGAGTTTATATAATCGAATCCTGCAACCACTTACAAGCTGTTGGGTTTGTGACAAAAACTCATAAGAAGACGAAGGCGAAGACGAAGACAAGAACTTGAAGGAGGAGAAGACCGCTCTAGCGGACGGAGAGACGAGAAGTTCTGGTGGACATTCTAGAATGTCGCCCGGTGGAGGAGCCACCCGAGCTGTATCGGGGAGCAGCAACAGTTTCTCTTGTTTCCTATTAGGTTTAGATTACCAAAGTGAGAGAGTTTATTCCTATTAGGTTTCTTGTGGAAGAAGAAGTTTCCCATTATTATAGGACTAGCATTTGTATCACTATAAATATAGGATCAAATCCATGGGAGAGAGTATCATCAATCTGTAGAGGAGAGAGAATCCCACACAATTGTGTTTTCCCAGAGAAGAGAGGATAATTGTAGTGATAGCCCCAAACCCAAAGCCGCAGCCCACAAGCACTGCAAGCCATCTCTAATGAATGATCAAGTCCTCTAGGGATGAGGCTGAGGGGGTGTTGACAGTGAAATGGATGGTTGATTTCTCGAGGCAATTCAGGCACATGTTTTGTGGATTGTGAAATCGTTGCATTGGCGACAGGCTCAACACATACCAAAGTTGCCTATTCGGCATACCTCGCAATACAAAACACGGGCGGGACTGAGTACTAGTGGATGTTGATGGTTGAAATGTTAAATCTCAATTGCCATCTCTGTGTGTGTTGATCTGTGAGCTCATTGTCGCATGAATTTATCTATATGTCTATATATATATATATATATACAGAGTGGGGGCACATGCCTCCACTCAAAATTTTAAAATTATGTTTATACCCTATGTATTTGATATTATATGCATTGTGCCCCCTCAACTTTTTTTTTTATTATTTAATATAAGCACTTATGCCACTCTTTTTTTTTTTTTTCATGTTTCCCCTTCTAAACTCAAAAATTTTACTTTGATCCTTAAATTCTTACCCAAAGAAATATCTTATTTGCTCAATTAGCCCAAAGTAATTAAGCCCTTAGTAATTAAGCCCTTATAGATATCCATTTGGAACATACTAAAAATTCTTTGTTTTACTAGTAAAGGTCATAAAAAATGAAAAAAAATTCAGCAAATGAAAAGATTGTATTTATTTATTTATTTATTTTTGGGAAAGAGTTATGGAGAGGTTCATGAATTTGTTTGTGAATAATTATGTCCATGGAATGAAAGAGGAGGAAGAAATACATTAAACTAACCTAATCTACTCCTAAAATAACCCTAAAACTGCTGTTTTTCGTGTTCTGGAGCGTCCTCCTTGCGTCTGCTATCATATCAGCTTAATTATAGGGTTCTTGCAGACTGTACGTCACTTTGTGGACATTTTCACCTTCAATCGATCGAACTTTTTCGATCGATTGAACTCTCTGCTTTTGACAGCTCTACGCACCGATGGGAGAATGTCCATATCTCTTCACTCGGACCTCAGATTGACCTTTGGTGTATGGCCACGCGACCGTAACTCATAGATCTATATTTTATATTTCTTGGGAAATCTTTCAAATCTGAAGTCTTCAATGTCCAAAATGGCGTTTTCTCAGCTGCTTCTGTTGTTCTCTCCACCAGAATCACTTTCCTTTAGCTCCACTTCATTCACTTACATCCTAATACCTATAAAATAATGCATAAGTATATGTTTTAGCATTAACACAATAAAAAACATTTTTATTAGAATGCAGCTAAATTTAGGGATTTTGGGGATAAAAGTATGCAAAAAAGACTACATAATATACTATAAATATGCATTTTTTTTACCTCTAATCAGTACACTTAGAAGGTGTGTTGTAAAACTATATTAACGTTTTAAAAAACAGGACAATGCAAAATAGAATAATGGATTGTTAATTTGGGATGAAGAATTCCTCTGTTCTTTTTTCCTTTCCATTCACTCGGATCTCTTCCATTTCATAAATTTTGTCCCGATCCTCATTTTCTTCCGAAAAAAAGGAAATAGGAGTAGTATGAAAACTTTATAAATCTCGCACATGGAATGATGGAGATGTAGACGTTGTGTTGGGAAATCGCGTCCAGCTTTCCTCCAAGAACTATGAGAATACATTGCAAGAACGAATAGAAAAAAATAAAGAACAACCACACAAGAGAACACAAGATTAATTTTTACATGGTTCAACAAATTATTTCTACATCGACACCGTTGCAGAGTTATATTATGCTCTAGGTTTTTAGAAGAGTTTGTAATACACTTTACACCCTTTAGAAACAGAACATATAGCCTATAAAAGTTTCCTTCGTGCATATATTTTCTAAAACACATAAGGAGAACTGTAGACTGTGTACCCGCCTAAGCGGACCGCTCGAGTGGACGCCTCTTGCAGACATGCGAGCGGGTGAGATTTCAAAGAATTTAACTCCATTGTCGCATCCCAAATTACCATGGTCACTCGGGCAGGCTCCCTTGTTTTGCCTTCTTTTCCAGTATTTGCCTTAGAAATACCCTCGAAAGCATCTCAATCATGGGATTAGGTTGCACCAAACCCATCAATCTCCCATTTGGTGACTAATCATACTGTTACATCCTGTTATAAGCAGTACCAAGCACAACATTCCTCTGCAACTGTTTTTCAAGTCTAAGCTTGAGGACAAACTGAAGTTGTGCACAACTTTAGTTTGTAAATGGTCACTACCTTTGTCTCAACATACCCAGTTTTTTCAACATGAGCTTCCATCCTACTTGACTCTGTAACCGCTCTATCCTTGTACTTGACTTTCTAGTTGAACATGACATTCTTACTTCTAATAATTTTTTGACTTCAGTCATCCCAAAACTGATACCTAAACTCATCTACGCCATAACCAATGAAAGTGCATTTCTTCGATTTAGGGTCAAGCTTACTCCTAGCTTCAGAATCAATATGCACATATGAAACACAAGTAAACTCACTTAAATGTGAAAGGTTTATCTATTTCCCGCTCAAAACCTTCTCCGGTAATCTCCCATCCAAATGAATATTTGATGGTCCACGGTTGATAAGGTATGGAACAATAATAACTGCATCGGCCTAAAACATCTTGGGCAATCTAGAATGTATCTTCATACTTCTGCTCATTCATTCAAAGTTTTTTTCATGTGTTTGACAACGCCATTCTGATGCGGGATCTTAAGAATAATCTTCTCCATCCTAGTCCCAGTTTTTGAATAAAACTCAATGAACTTTTCATTTTAATACACCCTTGATTGTTGGATCTAAGGCATTTAACCTTCAAGCCCTTTTCATTTTCCACCAATGCCCTTCTACTTTTTAAAATTGCTGGAGTAATGATGGGTTTGTGATGGAGAAGTGGTGGCCTATGATGGTGCTTATGGAGGAGGAGGGATGGATGATGGCCCCGGGTGATTGCAGAGGGGCTGCTAGTAATGGCAGCTAGCAGAGAAGGGAGTGGGGGTGGCTGGGTGTGGTGGTGCTGGCGGTGAGGGGGCTGGGGTCCCCCCCCCTTCTCTCTCTGTCTCACTCTCTGTCAGACTTTTCTCTCTCTCTCTCTCTCTCTCTCTCTCTCTCTCTCTCTCTATATATATATATATATATATAGTTACATGGCTTTTGAAATTCAAAACCCTTATGGCCTTATTGTGGGGAGTAATTATTATATGGATATACATAGATATTTCTACAAATAATTATATTGGGAAATTTTGTCCTCAAAATAGGTGAGAGACTAATCTGTATGTTGACTTATAGAATGAATCTATTTCTAATAAGAGTGTCCATATTGGACTAAATACTAAGTTGCCCTTTACTTTATGTATTTGAGATTATTTGTATTCGTGTTTCCACTCAACTTTTAAAATTTATTGTTTTGCCTTGTTATTTTAAATTATGCTTATTTTATCCCAAAATTATTGTCACACTTTTCATTTTGGGATATCTCAAAATGATTGTCATCTTTGAAAAGTCAGTTAAATATTAGCAAATTTTCTCTTTTACCCTTTCTTTGAATTCAATGTACATTCAATCTCTAAAAGCCAAAAGCTTTTGAGGGGCAAGTTTGTAAAGACAAAATTATACACATGCAATAATTGTGTTCCCTTAAAAAGTTAGATTTCCATAGTGTGACAATAATTTTGAGACGGAGGGAGTATCTATTTGTGCCCATTATGATATGTTGAGTTTACCCATTCAAATTTAGAAATCTCACTTTGATCATTTTTTCCGTATGTACTTTGTATTATATCCCTTCGTTCCTCCTGAATTTTTCAATTTACCCCTTCTAAACCCAGGAATATATCCAACTTTGAATCTCAATTTTTGTCACGGCCCATCCCCGTATGGGCGAAAATAGGACACCTGGCATGCCACCGAGGCTTATCCAATTCACTAAAAGTAAACGCAGCAAAAAAGAAACATAAATAAACTCTTTAAAGCAAAGTTCATTTGAAAAACATTGAACTACGAGTACGTAAAATCCGTATAAAATCGAAAAGTTTATCATATTTTAAAACAAGAATCTGTTAGTTAATAGGGACCCAATGGTACCCAAAGAACCAATTAGAACCTTTAAAATTTTTCCGTAAAAGGCAGCTAAGAGTAAGCGGGCAAGGGTCATTTCAACCGGTCGAACTGTCCCATTCGACCGATCGAATGAGACCTGGGTAGAATCCTTTCTTGCTTGATAGATTTTGCCTAAGTCTCACTCAACCGATTCGAATCCACACTTCTACAACTCATGAAAAACATTGTAGAACACTACTAAAATACGAATTTTATACGTTAAGTATCCAAAACATGAACTCACGAGTTCGGATACGTTTCAACCCAATTTCAAAAGAGTGTACATCAAACCAACGACGTTCCAGAGCTTCTAAGATTCAATTACAAGAGTCTACACTTTCAAATCCTCCGAATTACAACATCAAGAATTTAAATTACAAAATCTTACAAATTCTCTAACCGAGAGTATTACATCTACCACATAAGTGATTACCCTCGACGATCCCCGAATGATCCCAACGGCCTCATTCCTCACGTTCCATCTTTCCTTTATTCATACCTGCAATAGAGTAACACTCTATTGCTCAACTATAAGCTGAATGTGCAATTCTAACAAATGTATATATGGCAATTCATGCTTTAATATCATCAAAAAACATCAACTAATCTCTAGGGAGAGAGATACACATTCATCTGGTATACTGTCAAGTCCTAAGTCTTAAACTGTGATACCAATAGCATATCCAAAGTCTATCAACCATTGCATCCAATTGCTCTGGCAGGGCCGGTTCCCAAACCATGCATAGTAGCCGTCGCTGCTCAAATTCTTAAATATCGAGAAGGTTACCTCGGCATGAAATTGTATAAATCTCTCATTTGACTCACATAATAATCACTTAGCATGCTCACATAACCATATAAACATGCTTTTCATCATTATTCACGAGCATGATTAATGGGCCTAAACTAACACATGAATTTTTCCCGGATCCATAATATCACAATTGATATTTAAATCATGGAATTTTCTATAAACATAGGTTTAGAATTCATACCTCGAGCAATACTCCTAAAATTTCAAGAGGAGTTCTAGAACATCAAATCCACGCTAAATGTCCGATGACAAATGAAAGCTACGAGTTTTACATGGGTTTTCCCAAAATTCTCGAATTAGGTTTTGAAAAAAAAAATTCCAAACAAGGCCTAATAAGGATCAAAATGAAGCTCGTACCTCAAGGATTCCAGAAATATAAACGAGGAGAAAAATTGACAGACGAAAGGCCGTTGTTTGGCGTCGCAAAGCCCGGAGAACAAAATCTCCCTTTTCTCTCCTTTTTCTCTCTTTAGGTTTTTGAGAATAATGAAAATATCTTCATAGCTTTGTATTTATAGGCTCAACTATCCGAAATTGCATTTAACTCCCCACGAATTCTCTAAACTTTCAAATATCTCTCGAAACTTCTTAAAACGTTTCAATACATCTTCTCAAGTGAAAATATCTAATTCCCATAAGTTTTCGTTTAAGTCCCGATTGGGTCCTTTTTTATTTTATTTTCGGACTCTTTCATAACATGAATATTGTTCAGAGCACTCCATCGTGAAAACAAAAAAGTTTGTGACGCTGAACCGAACTCCTGATAGATAAGATAAAATCAGAAGTACCGGACTCTTTCATAACATAAATATTGTTAAGAGCACTTCGTTGTGAAAACAAAAAAGTTTGTCAGGGTGAACCTGCTTTAAAATCGTCCGCCCTGCACCCACCCCCCGAGTATATGTTTCAACAGGAATCACACAAGGGTAGATTCGAAACCTCTGGTAAAATGCCCCCCGAAATCGTAATTACGTTCCGAAAACTATTTCCGTGAAATTCTAATTAACTTACCTTTTATTCAACATGTCAATTACGTCATCATTAAAACTTCCAAAATGATCATAAACATGATAAACTATCAGTAAACATACAAAATATGTATATTTACTATTCACTTAGATCATATAAAGCCAAATAACATTTAATCATACCAATTCCTCATTGATGATTCAAAGTTCCGTGTCCTCGATAGACCCCCACCGTTGACCCAGGGTTCTTTTTATGCATTTAAACAAAAAGATTTTTCAAGACAGGTGTGACAAATTTTTTTTAACAAAATAAATCTCATTTACTCAATTGGCCCAAACTTTGCAAGTTCTTATTGATATCCTTTTGAACCTACTAGGGATACAACTTTTTTGAATATGTAGGTGAAACTAGTAAGAAAAAGAAAAGAGATAAAGTATATGGATACAACCTTTTTTGTGTGTTTAAAATAAAGGCTAAAAAATGCTTTGGTACCTTGTACTTGTAGCGAAGTTTCTCTTTGAGCTCTACATTTTCGATTGCAACACTTTGGGCCCTCAATTTACAAACTTGTTTCAATCAAGGACAATCGTTAATGGCGTTAAAAAAAGTATGACATAATGGATCACGTGGAGGTTGCAACACTTTGGGCCCTCAATTTAAAAATTTTATTGTTTCAATCAAGGACAATCGTTAACAGAGTTATAAAGTATAACAGATTGGACCACGTGGAGGTTGCAACACTTTGGGCCCTCAATTTCCAAACTCAATTGTTTCAATCAAGGACAATCGTTAACGACGTTAAAAAAAGTATAATAGAATGGACTACGTGAAGGGCCCAAAGTGAAACTTCACTATAAGTATAGGGTCCAAATTGAAACTCCATGAGATTGGTGTACAGAGCAAATATGCTTAGGGAGTAAAACAGATGGTGTGTATAGAATTATCCCCAAAGAAAATCTTCCACCAGCTTAGGTAAATTACATTACTGCCACTTGTTTTCCAAACTACTTATTTGTCGCTTAAAATTTGATGAAACAACCACCATGTCCTTATTAAGGACAAATCTGCAAACACACACTGACACACATATATATATATATACACACACAAGGAGAGCCGACTTTTAACGATAAAATTTCATCGCTAAAAATTGCTCCGTAAATGCTCTATGTATTATATATACGGTCAGGCTTTAGAGTGAACAAGGTAGAGTGAACATACCTAGTGAATATTTTTTTTTTGCCTGAAAATACCCGCAGGTCAATGGGGCGCTCGCGGGTCAGCGGATCAGTGGGGCAGCCCGCGGGTTTTTTCAGGCAAAAAAAATGTTCACTGGGTATGTTCACTCTACCCTGTTCACTCTAGAGCTTGGACGTATATATATATGTGTGTGTATATATATATGAATAAAGAGGCAGACTCTCCGATGGACTGTCTTTTAGCGACAAAATTTCGTTGTTAAAAGTCTATTTTAGAGACTTTCTGTTGAATAAAATCCAAAATTTTTACACAATTACCCATTATGTCTTTTATCATACAAATAATTTTAAAAATCCCAACGAGTTGTGTAATTTCACTAAACTTTCAATGCTGGGATTTTTATTTAGAGTAGTTCTACTCTAACAAAAGACTATGGTTGAGATACTTTTTACCAAAAAAAATTTATTGTATCTTTTAACCAATAACTTTCCCTAACGGTGGATTTAACAATAAACTTCTATTTTAGCAATTCAATACTTCCAAAATAAAACCAGGGCTTCAAGTAGAATATTCAAATCAAAACAAGCAAATGCCATAATATCCAAAACCAAGAGAATAGATTATTATCAAAATTTACCAAAGCTTATGGCACCCCCAATTAAGATAACTTGGATCTCATGTCATAACTAGCTTTAAGTAACCTGGTTATATACATATTCTGTATATGTAAATATTTATTTGTGGTACACATGCATGTCCTAGCAAACAAGAGTCAAATAGAGGTAATACATTGCCTTTATTTTTTTCTTGGTATATAAATTTGTATACGTGCGTGTAGAAGTGTTTTTTAATTAGTGCTATTAGATTCCTCACCTGGTTCCAACCTCTGAAAGGGGACCCCAATACCCTATGTTTCAAGGGCAAAAATGGGACCAATGTTTTGCATAAACTAATATCACAGGACTTTTTCAGCAAAACAAAAACAGAGGACTCAAACCATTTTTTTTTCTCAAAATGTGACAAACAAACAGCATAAAAAAATAAAGGTATTTTCACAAATACATACTTAAGTTTAGGAAAGTAATAACAATTTCCTTGCCAAAACATACTTTTAGCAAGGAATTTGATTTTTAGCTGCCAAATAATTCACTTTACGCAAGGAAAACGATATCGTTTTCCTTGCCTAACGTGTATGGCTATCAACTTTTTGGCAATAAAATCAAATTTCCTTGCAAATAGTATACTTTTAGCAAGAAAATTTACCTTTCCTTGCCGAGCTTCCTTGCCAAAACCCTTTTTTGTTGTAGTGAAGGAATATACAAGTTTTTACAACAGGAGAGTACAACTTTTTTTATTAATTTGTTTATTTTTTTTGTATTTATAATCACACCTGCATCTATGTAACGCAATCACTTATGACACTATGATCACTTTCACAACACAACATCGAACAATCACTCATAATCAGTTCTTTCAAATGTAAAAGCATAAGCATTTCCAAACCATCAATTTTTATGCAGCCGCGCTTAAAGAAGAAGATTAATTTCCAATGTGATATTCCATCGGCAAGGGTCCAGCATGAGACCGACAAATGGTGTGACCATCACATGAGATAACTTGTCCTTCACAACTCCTGCGGAAATTGCCTTAGATGTTGCAAGAAGGACAAAAACTTGTCTACATGCTTTACTACCACGTAGTTAACCATTAATTGCTAACATCATAGCAAGCCCAAACCTTATATCTTCTCACCTAGCAAGAATTCATGATTTGATCAGTTGAACACTTACATGTCAAGTTCTGCACGCTTCCTCTGAAGTGTGTCCAACTTTCTCCTTAATCTGTCTAGTTTTGCTTGTTTTTTCCCTACCTTTTTGCAAAGAGATGCAATCTCTTCATCCATTTCACTAGCAAGGAAAGAGTGTGCATTACCTTCTGACGTCCCTTCCAATTCTTCTGTCAGTGGCGTGCTAACCATTTCATTAGTGTTACCTTCAATGGCATCAGTACTTGAGTCACCACGTTTGGGAGCCAAGGACCATTCTTCATCCATTAAACGCACAATCTAATTATAAAAACCAAAAGTAATTAAGTCAAAAGATTTAACCAAAACTAAAGAGTACTAATAAGCTAATTCCCATATTTTTTCCCCCAAAAGTGTGTAACAACGCATGTAGTAGTGGACCCAGTTGATTTTGATTGGTTGATATTGAAGTGATTCCATATGGGCCCACTGTCATATATATTGGGAAACACTTTTTGGGAAAAAAAAATTGGGAAGCATAGCATTACTCAATACTAAAGCATCAAATACAACTGTTTGTGCTTCAAAACAATGTCCAAAAAATTATTCCAAACAATTTCATCTAATTTCCTTTGTTAAGGATCCTATTTTTGACACTTGCTAACTTCATTCTTGAGGATTGATTTGGCAACATTGTGACTCCGGGCTGCACTGAGAATTATCTAGCAAGAGAGGATTATAAATACAGTGGCAGTAAGAGTAATCTAGAGAGAAAAGATGCTGAGAGTCATATTGAGCGTCCTGATCCCGTGGTTGGATTGATGGGCCCTCTTTCTTCTCATGATGAATCTTTGATGTTCTCTTGTGTCGACCTTGATCCTTCCGATTTTGGTTTGGAGTTTTTCAATCATGGTTCTTGTGATGAATTGGTTCTCAAAGTTCCTAAAGTGTTGACTGATGAAGGAAAAAAGGAATGGAGTTCCACTCTTGTTGGTCATTTTTTGGGCAGGAAATTGCCATACTCATGGGTTAATGAAGCTACTTACGGGTTTTGGTCTGGCAAGGCCTTATTAATACCTTAGCCACCGATTCTGGGATTTATTTTTTTACCTTCTCTTCGGTCGAGAAAAGGGATGCTATTCTCGAGGGAGGTCCATGGTTCATTGTTGGACAACCTATTTTTTTGAAACCATGGACACTTAATATTACCTTGGATAAGGAAGTTGTTCAAACAGTTCCCATTTGGGTTAACCTCTATGGTATACCACTAGAGTATTGGAATCCTAAGGACATTAGTTTCATCTCTAGTTTCCTTGGCAAACCCCTTCGTGTGGACAGAATGACTGCCAGTAGAAGATGCATCTCTTATGCAAGGGTGTGTGCTGAAGTTAGCCCTGAGCGTGACTTTATTAAGTAGTTTGATATTGAAGCTGAAGATGATAATGGGGTTTTAATTCTGACTAAAATTAGAGTGGAATACCATTGGACCTCTATAAGATGTTCCAAGTGCTCCAAATTTGGACACGATTGCTCTAAAATTGCGAAGCCGACTTTTGTTCCTAAACACTCCATTTCAAAGCCATATCGTAGTAAATTCAGCTAGACACACAACAGAAAAAAGACAAAAGCTGAGGAGGGGGTATGGAAAGTAGTCACTAATTCAGGTAAGGTGGAACAGATCAATGTAGAGATCTCTCATAATCCCCAAGTTAAGGTCCCTCAGGCAGCGCCCAAGGAGATGAGCAATAGGTTCTCAGTTCTGTCCCATGAAGAAGAACCTGAAGAGGTTGTGCATAGGTCAAAGAATAAAGAAGTGATAATCCTCCATTCTGCAAGGATTGCATGCTCTCAGGCTAGTTCTTCTAGCCACACATCTTTTGTGCATGAACCAGTTGGGGAGGCTGGAAATTGCTTCCATGAAGAGGAGGAGGATGAGGTTGAGGAGGATGAGGATGAGGAGGATGAGTTAGAGGAGGAGTTTAATACGAATTATGAGGATGCGTCCTTTAATCTGGAAAGCTCTATGTCTTCCAAACAGAAGAAGAAAGCAGCTAAGGCGAATTTCAGAGGAAGCCACCATAAGGGTCGGTGACGACAATAGGTTTTTCTTTGATTTGAGCATGGTTGGTAGCCTTTTGGCTAATGGTAGCTTTGTTTGATGGTGTTTGTTTTTCTTTTTCCATTCTTGGTGCCTCGCATTCGTAGCATGTTTTTGATCTTATTATAACATCCTCGGGTATGGCCCTTTTTTGGATTGAATTAACCTTTTTTCAAAAAAAAAAAGACAGATATAGAGGGATTAGGAAGACATACACACACACACACACACATACAGAGAGAGAGAGAGAGAGAGAGAGAGAGAGAGAGAGAGAGAGAGAGAGAGGTTGTACTATTCTCTTCTCAACAGAAGTGAGAAAGTAGTAAGACTATCTTAAAGATTTAATCCAAATTAAGCGGCAACATACCCACATTTACATTTTTATTGTTCGAATATTTTTTTTGGGACACACCCAAAGACACAACTTTTTGGAAACAACTCAAGAGATGTGTCTATCTCTCTCCTGTTATGTCACTGGATCCTGTGTCACTATGGGGTCCAGTGACATCACAGGAGAGACATAGACACATCTTTTTGGTGTGTCCCAATCTTAATTTACTCATTTTTTTGGGGAGGGGGGGGGGGGTGTTTATCATTTTTTCTAAAATTAGAGGAGGATGGAGTATACCTCAGAGATCAGGCAATGGACATGAGCAACATAGTGGCAATCTGCACAGTAATAAGTAGCTTCGCGTAGACTTCTTTCTTTCTCACACTTATCGCAGTAAAACTCTGAATTTTCATCCTCATCTTCATAGTCCCTAATAGGGGATTTGGTGAGGGTAAGGGGATGCATGTGATTTCCATCGCTGGCGGTAGAAGGCAACATTGGAACGCAATGGGATTGGATATAAATTGCACACCACGCAATGGAAAAAATTGTAGTTGACAGAGAAATGACAAGCATCACAAGTACTACTTGATGAATTAATATCTAGAAAGTGGTAGAAAGCAAGAGGATGTTGATGAAGTCCAGACTTCATTGTGAGTACTACTGTAGATGATAATGCACATCGAATATCCAATGTAAAGTCGCAGTAATCGCAAAGATAAGCAGAGTCATGTCCTCGCAGACATGCTATGCACATCCCAGTTTCAAACAGTTCAAAAGAAGTTTTAAACTTGGCCGCAAAGGATGTTGTGGGTGTAATACGTGGTGTTCAATTCGGAAAGGCCATTCTATACATGATTTGTGCAGCAAATGATTACAAGCTCGACAGCAATATATTGAATCATCATCCTGGAAGGGGTCCTCGCATGCGGAGCACGAAAAATCTGAATTCTCATTACGATTACTCTTACAAAGAATCAAAGGATGAGGGTGTTTGATGGCATCATCATAGGTAGTATTAATTACTTGCATCAAGAAAGAACAAACATCGTGTAGGTGAAGTTTATCACACATGGAACAATGGTAAGTGAGGCCAGAGAGATATCTACTACATACAAAGCACCGATCTACAAAAGGTTGATAATGAAATTGGAGAGTGAGAGTGTGATCTGGGTGAAAAGGGTGTTTCTTGATCTCTTTAGGCAATTCAGCACAAGATTTGTCGAGCATGATCTTGGATTCAAGGCAAACATAGATTGAGTCCTTCTCTATGGGTTGCCTGCATCCATGGCAATAATAATTTATATCTCAGTCTATTTCGCAAAGAATCAAGGTATGTGGTTCGCCAAGGGGATGCTCATCGATATTCTCATCATCCTGAGTAATTTCAGTTGTTATTGTCTTTGGCAATAAGAAAATGCAATCAATGTGGAGCTCAAATTGACATTGTGGAAAATGGTAACTACCATTTGCATTAATGCCCCCCGGCTCCCCACAAGCATCGCAGGTGAATGTTACTTTACGGAAACCATCATAGCGGAAGGTGAGAGGGTCTTCTGGGTGAAATGGATGATTGATTTCTGGAATCAAATTTTTAACACATTGTTAGTCGATTTTGAAATCAAAGCATCGTTCACACTTGTAGAACAAGTTGGTGCTCTCACTTCCACATATACTGCACGAAACTGGGTCAATCGCATCTTGTAGATCTAATGAATGCTCATGGCTGAATTGTAGAATCTCATATGCCATACCTCTCTCATTTGCCATATTTGTGTGTGTATTCTTTGATCTGGTAGTGGTAGTTTGATATATGAAGAAACTGAGTGGTGTAAAAGAAGGAAATTATAGCAATTGAGGAGATTAATGGCTAGGCGAAGGTTCTCTCATCTGCCTACATATATAGATACATACATGAGCAAATGGGAGAAGGGGTGAAAGTCGTTGTGTTTCTTGATCTAGAATGATTACAAGTTGATTCAATGGTTATCCATCGACGATCGTTGACTTCACTTAAGAATGACAAAAGTTATTGTCTACCAATATTGCCAACATCATCAGCAAGCCCAAACCAGAGAATCAATGAATGAAGTTGAGCATTTACAAGTCCAAGACTCCATGTTGTCACGCTTCGTCTCAAGTATCTCACTTTCGTTCTGGTTTTTGTGAAACCAAAGGTTTTTATTTTTATTTTATTTTTATTTTTTTTATATAGAAAATCAGTTTTAAGGACTACACTTTGTTTTTGTAGAACTGGCTCACTTACTATAGAATCAGTCCTTTGTTTTACCAAACAATATCTTGGGCTTTGTTTGTAGATCTGGTTCTCTCTTCTGCCCTACACATAGTGTATATATATTAATTTATATCCCAAAAGAGATATTACTCTATCTATAATTATATATTATGCTCTTTTAAAAAAGAAGGAAAAAGATATTACTCTATCTATAATTTAGATCTTGGAAATGCAACGTTGACTTTCCAAACAGATAAAGAAATGGCGGAATGACTCTTATCAAATTTAGATCTGGGAAAGAGATTCTTGATGATCCATAATGAAATATAATAGTAGTACAAGTTGATTCAATATTAACCTCCTAGTGCAATCCCAATCGATTGGGAAACTAGTGCAATCCCAATCGATTGTGATACAGATTACACCAAAGGTAAAGCTAAACTCATACAAGTATTTAAAAGAAGACTACAAGGTCTTATTCATATAATATATTATAGAAATACAGGGTATTACAAAGTTTCTTCCACATATATAATTGTTGACTCTACAACAGATGAGAAATCAAAGACACCAATCCAATCAGAAATCCTCCACAAGGGGTCATAAATGTGGATTCACATTCGAAGGATATGAAAATTTCAGAAGATACAACCACACAGGAAGACATGCAGCCTTCAACTCAGGAAATCCTTAACAACATGTGGAAGAAACACTTGTTGTATAGTTCAGACAAGATCACTTCAATTGAGCAACAAGGCTCCAATGAACTATCTGATAATGTTGCAAAGTGTCTCACATTTGAGGAAGAGGGTATCATGACACCCAAAGTTGACAATACTATTAATGCAGAGACACTTGATAACTCACCTCCAAGTGACGAAATAGGCCGATCTTTAATTTTTCGAACACAAGCAAACAGATGATAGCAACCCCAAGAGCATAAAAAAGAAACTGGTGCGTGACAACACTATAATACCCTATATTTTGGAATGTATATTGATGAATAAAACTTGGTGTTGTTCCCTATGTACTTGTAAGATCCTTACCCTTCTGTTGGCAAAGTTTGTGCTCTAATCGATTACCACTTTTGACTTCCAATCGATTGATCATTTTCCCAATCGATTACCCTTGGAGACATACCCAATCGATTACCCTTGGAGACATACCCAATCGATTGCCTTCATAAATATCTGCATCCAATCGATTGCCACTGGTTCCAATCGATTGCTAGGTGAAGAGCTTGATCTTCAAGTTTGCTTTGTGTTTTGACGCATGGCACTCATATTTTCTATATATATAAGGTGATTTCGAGCCTTGGGAGTTTGTTGAGCAGATTTTTAGAGAGAGAGAGAGGGTATATATATATACATATATATATACACACACTCATACACCTATATATATACACCCACACACACACATACATACACACTACTAGGCAGCAGAGAAGAAGAGAAGAAAAGAAGAAGAAGAGAGGAGAAGAAGAAGAAACAGAAGATAAAGAGAGAGGTAGAGGAGGCAAAGAAGAGGGAAGGAGGAAAGAGAGAGCTTGGAAGCTCCCATAGCCCACACACACAAGGTGAGTCCAAAACTCACTTGGTCCCTTTTATTATGAGTTTTTCGTGATTTAAAGAAGGAAAGACGTAGCTAAAATGTCTTCCCAACGTTTAAACTGCTGGACTGAAATTCTGCTGGAGAAGACGAAGTCCCAATCAATTGGGATGTTTCCCAATCGATTGCCATAAACCTAGACCCAGTCGATTGGTAGATTATCTAGTCGATTGCCATAGTATGACTTAAAATCGATTACTAAGGTTAGCAATCGATTGGCATTGTTTGAGATCCAATCGATTGGACTTTTTTCCAATCGATTGTTATGGTTTTTACCCCAATCGATTGGACCTCTGTCCCAATCGATTGGAAATTTCAGAATATAGATTTTTCCTATTAGTTATTATATGAATGGTTTCACAGTTCAGATATCGTTTCGTACTTTCGATATGCGACTATGGGATAACGATGTAATAATGTAGTATCAGATAATAGTATGATTAAGAAAAATTGGTTAACGTTATGACGTTAGATATATGTCGGTCAGGAATCAGTTTAATATCTGTTTCTTTACAATCAGAGTAGTTATGCCACAATGAGAAATCACGTATCAGTATTAGTACAAAACTTAGGTAGGTTTGATAAGTTCTGGGAACCTTGCATGGGCGAACACTTGGTCATGATATGTTCTTAAAGGCCGATGAGCTATTAATATGTTCTTAAAAGGCGGTAAGCTGGATCAAGTAGTCCTAAGATAGACAGGTGATCCATGATATGCTCTTAAAAGACGGTGAGCTGGGATTACTGGTAGACGTCGCTAAGACGTGGTGATAGATTGATATGCCTTGTTCGAAACGTTATGTCCCTGTATTCCGGTGATCTATGAATATATTCTTAAAAGTTGGGGACGAATTGACGTGGTGTCCATGACATGTGGTGAGCTGTGAATATGTTCTTAAAAGCGGTGGACGGAATGATGGTATATCCATAATGTTAAACGATTGAGTCTGTTCATTCGGTCAAGAGTATGCTTGTTGTCGATCGTAGGATAACAAGAAGTTAAGGGTTGTTGCATAGAAAGGATAGACTGCACATTGAGGCTTAGAGTTAATTTGGAAGCAGGGCATGAGAAAGTATATAAGTTCTATCCACCAAAAGAAAATTTAAAAACTTTTATATTTGGTCAGTTCTTTATAGCAATGAAAATTATTTCACTCATTTTTGGTCGAGAAAAAGAGAAAATCACAAAATTAATTAAATAAAAAGTCATTCGTGCTTCCTGTAATAGAGATCTTTGTACTTTTTATATCAATTTTTAGACTAAAATTTGGAAATTCCAATTTAATTTGCTCTTCAATTGGGTTATATATGTGTTAGTTTTGATTATCTTACTTCTGGGTAATTATTTAAATCTACTATCTCTCTCCTCATATTTGGAGAATTAAATAGGGTCTTTCCATAATGGTGATCCATTTGGAGCCTATCAACAAAAATAAAATAAAAAATAAAGCTTGTTGGCTCTTCCGGTAGAGATAAAAAGCTATTTTAGAGAATATAGTTTGAGATGCTCACCGGCATCCGGTCAAATTATTGATTTCTAAGTAAAGGTTGACTAATGTTTGACGCAGTCCATGACACAGTACACTGAATATTCATGGAACCTTCGATTATACATCCAAAATTAGTACCAAAATATAGTAATTTGTTGCCAACATTTAAAACCACTAGGATGTATCATATAATTTTTTGATTTTTATTTTTTAATGACATTGGGGAGGAGAGGTTCGAACATCTTTTTTCTTTGTCACTTGAACTATGCCGATACTCTTCTCTTTCCTTTTCAGACCTAAAATACAAAGATTAGTTTGTTTGCCTCAACGTGCTGGCGGTACTGTCTCTTTATGCATGTAACTAGAACAATCATTTGGTGGTTGTGTAGTGGTTGTCTTCTACTATAGAAAGCAATTCAATTATGCAATTTCCTTTTGCATGTCAAGGTTTCAGAGTAATGTTATGCTTCTCAAATTTAAATCCTAAATGCTTTGACACAGGAGAGAGATATAAACAGTTTTGCGTGTTTCGTACAAAAAATTGTGTGAAAGTTGTGGGTAAAATATTACTCGGAGGAAAATTACAAGTAGGAAAATAGAATAAACGCAAGGTCCAACATAAGTAACAAGCTAGTTTGGGAAATGCTAATGTTCTACATCCTAAAAGTGTGCACTTTCTTTTTTTGTTTAAAAAATTAATAATTTGAAGAAGAAGAAGAAGAAGAAGAAGAAGAAGAAAAGTACACACTTCCAATTGAATAAAAAAGTCCATGACACTTCATCAAAAGTGATTGCGCCAAAGTAATTTACAAATGGTCCAAATGAGGTAAAATCATGTATATTAACTAAATTGTAAATTGGAAAAATATGAGATGGTTTTAAATTTCTGGTTTGCTTTACGTTCGTTAGTTATTATAAAATATTTCTCATATTTAGTTAATGGGAGAGAGAGTATTAACCAAAAAAAATGTATTCTTTCTTTTAAATTACTAAATTCAAGAACTGATCAACGATTCATAGAAAAGGGAAATGAACAAAAGCGATTTTTTCCAAAAATCAGTAAAAAAATAAATTTTTTTTCAGTCAGAGGTTCAAATCGATTTTTTTTTACTAAAAGGTCCCTTAACAGAAGGCTACACATAACTAGCTAGATATGTGAGATTTGTAAGGATTTTCATTGATTAAACTTCACTAATCAATAAATTTTAACCAAGATTAAAAGCCGGTGATCCCTTTGACTCAATTGTCCAATTTGAGGTTTTTGTTTTCAACTAATCTTCGGTTGAAATAAAATAGATAAAGCTGGGTGATGGAATACAGTGAATACTTGTTTCTTCCCCTGACTACATAATATACAAAAGTAGGAAGATATCCCTTCTAACAGTAACCTTCTGTCATAACAAACACGAGGTGCCATCACTTGACAAGTTTTTGTAACAACCACCATATCTACCATTTCTAATATCAAATTAAGCAAACATAACTTTACCTCTTTCATAGATAATTAAGTACATTGCTTCTCAAGCGCCTCCAACCTTTTCTCTAGTGCGTCTACTTTAAATTCGTGTTCCTGTATATACTTTTTTCTTAATGCCTCTATTTTTTCCTTTTCTTCTTTAATCTTTCCTCGAATCACTACAATCGCTTCTTCTTGATCGTCATGTCGTTGAGAAAAATCTGAAAAATTAATCAAGACTTCTCTAACCATTTGATTAATAGTGATCCCTTCAGATGAAATTGATGATAAGGCCAACTTTGTGTCACCAAATTTATGGGCCAATGACCCCTCTTCATCCGTTGCAAGCTGTATGTAACAGGTAACAAAAAATTGAAGTAAAAAAAAAAAAAAAAAAAAAAAAAAAAAAACAAGAATGAGGTATATACCAAATTATCAAACAATTAACTAATATAGTATTAATCAAGACATCTCTAACCACATCATTAATAGTGTTCTCTTCAATTGATGTTGATGTTGAGGCCAAATTTGTGTCACCATGTTTATGGGCCGATGACCCATCTTCATCCATTGCAAGCTGTATGCAATTAATAAACAAAAATTCAAGTTAAAATTTGATCCATATACCCAATTATCAAAAAATTAACTCCTATAATACTGAAAAAATAGGACTCATCAATCATAAACGTGCAAGTCCATCAACTTTATGAGCCAATTTAGTGTCTTTCATGTGATATCTGGACTGTGAAAGAATATTGAGAAAAAAAAAAAAAAAACCAAAAAAAAAAAAAAACAAAACCGTCTAAGCAAATTAGGGAGGACGACTTGGAGAGAGAGTGGGTGTTGTGATCTCTCAACGAATGTGAGAAAAAAGTAACTTCAGAATGTAGCCTCACCAATCGTAATTACATTGCTCTCGGCAACTTATTTAAAGATACACTCAAGCTAATACAATTGTTACTTTTTGACAAAAGCAAGTCATAGTTGCTTCTGTTTTTTAATTGGAGATGATCATCTCTTGCTAATGAGGACATGAGTTAGGGGTTAACAAACCTCTATTCAATAACTCGTACCTCCATCCATTTTCCTCTTTCACTCTCTCTCTCTCTCTGGAAAAAAAGTAACTTACACAGATACGCACCAAAGTCACAATGGAATTGTGCGTAATTCTATATTTTAATCTTGGAATGTTAAATTAGGGAAGGGTGAGTGCACCTCAGGGACAGCACAACGAAGATGAGCAACAAAACGGCATTGTGCACAGTAATACGTTGGCTCACAGAGTTGTCTTTCTTCATTGCAAGCGGAACACTGACCCACTCCATTGTGTATACCACTGTACCGATCTTTGACTCGGGAACAGGTGAGGGTAAGGGTATGCCAACTGTGTTTTTGATGAAAGATTGTAGGTGGCAGTTTAGAAATGCAAAGGAGGTGGAGATTGAAATTGCAGGGCACACAACGGAAGAAATTTGAGTGGCTATATAAATTGCAAACAATACAAGATAAATCATCAACTACAACTTTAAAGAAAGTAAGAGGATGCTCGTGAAGGTTGGTATTAGTCAAGAGAGGACGTGTTGTCTCCTCCTCTTCTTCAATCAAGACTTTGCTAACCAATTCATTGCCATTCTCTTGAGATGTATCAGATTCAGTTGATATGGCCAACCTTTTGTCACCAAGTTTTTGGGCCAAGGACCACTCTTCCTCCATGAAACGCACAACCTAATTAGAAACCAAAAATTTAAGTAAAAAATCATTGGCCATTGTATCAAATTTTCAAAATAACTTGGTATAAATAAATGTGTCACGATTATTAAAACACAAGTCTGTTGAGAATACCATGTGTGTATTCATGGTCCATGCCACATGAGATTTTTTCCCACTTTAGTGGGTGGTGGTGTAAACCACGTGATCATACAAATAGGTTCAATTTGGGTCAAATCAAATTGGACAATAAGTCTCCTAGTTGGGCCACATGGGCCTAGTTAAAGGCCAAGCTATATACTATAAGCTTGAGATAATTAAAAAGGCATCAGTCTTGTCAATTACAAGTGTTGTGCGCAATATAGAGATACAGAGAAGGCGAGATCTCGGTGTGTGTGCAGAGTGCTCTAGGCGGCGTCTACTAGCTAGTTGTCAAGGGGTTGTTTGGTTACTTAAGACTTGGTCTTTGAAGTTTGGTTTCTCAAATCTTGGGATTTGAAGTGTCTCCACCATTGCTTTGGGCATTTTCTTTGGTGATTGAATTGGGTTTTCTAACCCTAGGAGGTAACCCTTGTACTCTCTCTAGTTGATTGAATACCTCAAGTTTTAGGGCAAAAAACTTGAGAGAACATTTGTATTCCTTATTTTACATAGTGGAATCTTTCGGAGTTGCCCTGTGATTTTTTCCCTCTCCATTGGAGGGTTTTTCCACATAATTCTTGGAATCATTTATTTCTTGCTTGGGTGCCTTATTATTATTATATTGTTTGTGGTTGATTGTGGTGAAAGGAATTTATTCATTGTGGCTTGGATATTATTTGTGCCTATTTAATTTACACTAGACAAGGTTAGGAAGTGTTGCTCCTAATATTGGGGATTTCCGCATTTTTCCCCAACAAAGTGGTATCAAAGCTAAGGTTAATTATTATTTATCGCCTTTTGTAATTAAATGGAGGAATCATCAAATTCAATGATTAAGCTCACAACTTCAAATTATGCAATTTGGAAACCGCGAATGGAGGACATCCTTTATTGTAAGGATTTGTATGATCCGATTGAGGGTGATACGGCCAAGCCTACAACTATGTCCGCTTCGGATTGGGTAAAATTAAATCGGAAGACAATAGGTCAAATTAGACAGTGGGTTGATCACACCGTGTTTTATCACGTTGCCCAAGAAATTAATGCACAGAGTTTATGGAAAAAATTAGAGTCTATGTATGAGAGGAAGACCGCGCAGAACAAAGCTTTCTTGATTCGAAGGCTTGTGAACTTGAAATTCAATGATGGGAATTCCGTTGCCGAGCACTTGAGTGACTTTCAGAGTATAGTTAATTAGTTGGCTACGATGAAGATGAATTTAGATGATGAATTTCAAGCTTTGTTATTATTGAGTTCTTTGCCTGATAGTTAGGAGACATTGGTTGTGTCTCTTAGTAATTTAGCTCCCAATGGTAAGCTGACTTTGGAGATTGTTAAAGACATCGTGTTTAACTAGGAAGCCAGGCGAAGGGTATGGGTACAGATCAGACATAGGCTCTTGTCACAGAGAATAGGGGTAGGAATCCGAACAGAGGGTCTTGGAAAGGATCTAACGACCGTAGTAAGTCCAAGAATAGCAGAGGCAAGTCACAGACTAGAGGAGGTTTTTTATGCTATTATTGTAACAAGGAAGGCTACACGAGCAAAACTTGTAGAATTCGTAAGAGAGACTAGAAACAGGGAATTACTGAGAAGAAGTCAGAAGATAAGAATACTACAGCTACAGTTTCTGAGGATGTGGTGGTACTTTCATTTGGAGATGAGGAGTGCCTACATGTTACAGATAGTGATGTTGAGTGGGTTGTTGATACCGCCGCCTCCTACCATGCTACTACTAGGAGAGAGTTCTTCACGTCGTACAAAGCCGGTGACTTTGGTACTGTGAAGATGGGTAATACCAATTAGTCCAAGATTGAGGGGATAGGTAACGTGTGTATTCGGACTAGCCTGGGTTTCACTTTAACATTGAAGAATGTTTGGCATGTTCCTGATTTACGGTTGAATTTGATTTCTGGTGTTGCACTAGATAAGATGGGTTATGATAACCATTTTGGAAGCGGAAAGTGGAAACTCACCAAAGGGTCCCTATTTGTTGCAAAAGGGGAACTTTGTTGTACTTTGTACAAGACTCATGTGAAGGTGTGTTCAAGCGGGCTCAATGCAATTGAGGATGAGTCTTTACCAAATTTGTGGCACAGGCGATCGGCACACATGAGTGAGAAATGGTTGCAGATTCTGGCAAAGAAGTCCCTCATTCCCTTTGCCAAAGGTACAGTTCTTAACCCTTGTGATTATTGCTTATTTGGTAAGCACCATAGAGTTTCCTTTCATGCTTCTAGTAAAAGAAAAACCAAGTTGCTTGATATGGTTTATTCTGATGTTTGTGGTCCCATTGAGGTGGAGTCTTTGGGCGGAAATAAGTATTTTCTTACTTTTATTGATGATGCTTCACGAAAAGTGTGGGTGTATTTTCTGAAAACAAAAGACCAGGTCTTTCAGCATTTTCATAGATTCCATGCCATGGTGGAAAGAGAGACAGGAAAACCTTTGAAGTGCCTTCGTACTGATAACGGGGGAGAGTACACTTCAAAAGAGTTTGAAGCATATTGTGCAGGTCACGGTATACGGCATGAGAGGACAGTTCCACGTACCCCACAGCACAATGGTGTGGCCGAGAGGATGAACCGCACTATTGTAGAGAGAGTCAGATACATGTTACGAATGGCTAAACTGCCTAAGTCATTCTGGGGTGAAGCAGTTCGCACAACTTGTTAATTGATTAATAGGTCTCCTTTAGCTCCTTTAGATTTTGAGATTTTAGAGAAGGTATGGACTGGTGGTGATATTTCCTACTCTTATCTGAGGGTGTTTGGGTGCAAGGCATTTGCACGTGTTGCGAAGGAGCAGAGATCTAAGCTTGATGACAAAGCGACTCCATGTATCTTTGTTCGTTATGGAGATACAGAGTTCGGGTACAAGTTGTGGGATCCAGAAAATAAAAAGGTGATCAGAAGCAGAGACGTGATTTTTCACGAGCATCAGACTTTGGCAGATTTTGAGTAACCTGCACAGCCTAGAGTGAGTAGTGCTCCAAACCTCATAGCAGTTCCTTCCACATCACAGGGTGCCACAGATGGGGGAAAAGTACAGTATGAGCCAATTATAGATGTTCCAGAATTTGGGGATTATGATGATGTGCCAAATACAGAAGGTGTTGAGCAGGGGGATCAGCCCCATTCACCAGAGATCACAGTACCTCAAGTCAGGAGATCGACTCGAGAGCAGAGGCCATCAGTCAGATATTCAAGTTCTGAGTATATTTTGCTTACAAATGAGGGGGAGCCAGAGAGTTTTCAGGAAGTTCAGACTCACAGAGACAGGGTAGCTGGGTACAGGCTATGCAAGATGAGATGAATTCCTTGCATAAGAACAGTACTAATGAGTTGGTTGATCTTCCTAAGGGCAGAAAAGCATTGAGAAACAAATGGGTGTTCAAGTTGAAGAAGGATGGTGACAAGCTACTAAAGTACAAGGCTCGTTTAGTTGTTAAGGGCTTCGGGCAGAAGCATGGTATTGATTTTGATGAGATTTTCTCATCAGTGGTGAAGATGAGTTCTATTCGAGTTACTTTGGGTTTGGTAGCTAGTATGGATCTTGAGCTTGAGCAGCTAGATGTGAAGACTGTCTTCCTTTATGGTGATTTGGAGGAAGAGATTTATATGGTACAGCCAAAGGGTTTTGAAGTTAAGGGGAAAGAGCACTTAGTTTGCAAGTTGAAGAAGAGTCTCTACGGCCTTAAGCAAGCTCCGAGACAGTGGTACAGGAAATTCGACTCATTCATGGTAGGTCATGGGTTCAAGAGAACCGCTGTAGATCAGTGTGTTTATGTGCAGAAATTCCCGGATGGTAACTTTATTATCCTTTTGCTTTATGTTGATGATATGCTTGTTATTGGACAAGATGTTAATATGATTCGCAGGCTAAAAGAAGAGTTGTCCAAGTCCTTTGATATGAAGGACTTAGGCCCAGCACGACAGATTTTGGGTAAGAAAATTGTTCGTGACAGGAAAGCCGAGAAGATATGGTTGTCACAGAAGAAATACGTTGAACGGGTGCTTGAAAAGTTCAACATGAGAGATGCTAAGCCATTTAGCACTTCTCTTGCAGGTCACTTTAAGCTAAGTAAAAGCTTGTGTCCCTCTACCCGAGAAGGGAGAGAAGAAATGACAGTTGTTCCTTACTTCTCGGCAGTAGGGAATCTTATGTATGCAATGGTCTGTACACGGCAAGATATTGCTCATGCAGTTGGTGTTGTGAGAAAATTTCTTTCCAATCCTGGAAGAGAGCATTGAGAAGCAGTCAAGTGAATTCTTCGTTACTTGAAGGGTACTTCGAGCTTATGTTTATGTTTTGGGGGTTCAAAACTAATCTTGGAAGGGTTTACAGATTCAGATATGGCAAGGGATATCGATGATCGAAAGTCTATTTCGGGTTTCTTGTTTACTTGTGCAGGGGGAGCTGTCTCGTGGCAGTCCAAGTTGCAAAAATGTGTTACCTTGTCTACCACTGAAGCTGAGTATATCGCTGCTACTGAAGCAGGGAAAGAGATGTTATGGATGAAACAGTTTCTCCAAGAGATGGATTTGAAGCAAGGTGAGTATGTGGTTCATTGTGATAGTCAGAGTGCTATGGACTTGAGCAAGAACGCCACATACCATTCCCGAACGAAACACATTGATGTTCGCTACCATTGGATTCATGAGGTAATGGCAAAAGCAAGAAATGAAATTGAAGAAAATTCATACAGAGAAGAATCCGTCTGACATGATGACAAAGGGCGTGACAAGAGAGAAGCTTGAGTTTTGTAAAGCTCTAGCCAGAATGGACTCCAAGTGAGAGGTCAAGGTTGGGTGTTCCCTCCTCTCATGTGCATGGAGGGGGAGATTGTTGAGAATACCATGTGTGTATTCATGGTCCATGCCACATGAGATTTTTTCCCACTTTAGTGGGTGGTGGTGTAAACCACGTGATCATACAAATAGGTTCAATTTGGGTCAAAATCAAATTGGGCAGTAAGTCTCCTAATTGGGCCACATGGGCCTAGTTAAAGGCCAAGCTATATACTATAAGCTTGAGATAATTAAAAAGGCATCAGTCTTGTCAATTACAAGTGTTGTGCGCAATATAAAGATACAGAGAAGGTAAGATCTCGGTGTGTGTGCAGAGTGCTCTAGGCGGCGGCTACTAGCTGGTTCTCAAGGGGTTGTTTGGTTACTCAAGACTTGGTCTTTGAAGTTTGGTTTCTCAAATCTTGGGATTTGAAGTGTCTCCCCATTGCTTTGGGCATTTTCTTTGGTGATTGAATTTGGGTTTTCTAACCCTAGGAGGTAACCCTTGTACTCTCTCTAGTTGATTGAATACCTCAAGTTTTAGGGCAAAAACTTGAGAGAACATTTGTATTCCTTATTTTACATAGTGGAATCTTTCGGAGTTGCCCTGTGGTTTTTTCCCTCTCCATTGGAGGATTTTCCCCATAAATCTTGGTGTCATTTATTTCTTGCTTGGGTGCCTTATTATTATTATTATATTATTATTATTATTTGTGGTTGATTGTGGTGAAAGGAATTTATTCATTCTGGCTTGAATATTATTTGTGCCTATTTAATTTACACTAAACAATGTTAGGAAGTGTTGCTCCTAATATTAGGGATTTCCGCATTTTTCCCCAACAAAGTCCAACAAATCATTGTACCCTATTCAATCTTTCTTTACATATATATATATATATATATAAACATGTCAGATCTGATACATAAAGATAAATTAAAAAGTAAACGAAAGTTAAAGAGGAAAGGGGCCAGGAGAGAGAAGCCTTGTTGCCCTCCAAACACAACTGAGGAAAAAAAAAGTACAGCATATTCAAGAGATTTGTACAGCAAAGTGGCAAGACTCTTAAAATTGCAATAGAATTCTAGGTTTTTTATTTGCAATGATAATTGTAATCATGGATTGGAAGAGAAAGGTGAGTTTACCTCTTGGATGACACAATGAACATGAGCAACATAATGACATTTCGCACAATAATAAGTAGGGTCACGTAGGCTTCTTTCATTCTCGCATCTGTCACAGTAGAACTCTGCATCTTCGCCTTCATCCTCGTAATCTTTGACGAGGGATTTGGTAAGGGTAAGGGGATGTCTATGATTTCCATCACTAGCGATAGGTGGAAGCTTTGGAACGCAATAGATATGGACATTGAAATTGCACGCCACACAACGGAAAAAAGGGGATTTTTTTCTAATGTGATGGCAAATATTGCACTGTAAATCCTTAGCTACAAAGCTGAAGAAAGCAAGCTGATGCTTATGAATTTGGGAGTTAACTAAGAGAGGCGTCGACAATGCACATGGAATATCAATATAGAAATCACAATCGAGGCATTCATAGGCAAAGCCTTTATTTTCTCGTAGACATGCCATGCAGTCATAAAATTTGGAATACTTCCTAAATTTCAATGGGTGATCTGGGTGGAAGCTATGATGAATTTCGTCGGGCAATTCTGCACATGATTTGTGCAGCAAGTTACTGCAATCGAGGCAACAATACATAGAGGAACCATCATCATCGAAAGGTAGTCGACATACTTTGCAAACAAACAAAATCTTATTGTTTTTTGTTTTACTACTACTCTTGCAAAGGATCAAAGGATGGTGGTGGTAATCAATCTGGTGTTCCTCCTTTGGATGATGATCATCAATAGTACTAACGGGCATCAAGAAAGCACAATTAATATCTAGGAAAAATTCACACTCTGAACAGTGGAAAGTAAGACCATCATGTTCTACCCCGCAGGCATTGCAAAAAAACTCCCCTCTGTAAGGGGGACGACGAAGGAGGGTGAGAGTGTGGTTGGGGTGGAAGGGGTGTTTTATAAATTGGGGCAATTGAGAGCAAGATTTATGGAGAATGGCCTTGCATTGAATACAAACACAGATTGAGCCATTTTCGATAAGTAGGTTGCAACCAGAGCAATAAAAATCGGTTTTTTTCTCTGTTTCGCAAAGAAACAAGGGGTGTGGGTGTTGGTGTGGCTTAACAACATGATGATCAATCTGGCACTCCTTATCATGACTACTACTACTACTACTTTCAGTTGTGCTTTTTGTAGGCATCAGCGCAGCGCAATTAACGTCCAAGTCAAATTCACACTGAGAACAATGGTAAGTAGACTTATACCTCTTCTTCTTCCCACATGCATGGCACTGAGATTCTTCCAAAGAATTAGACGGTCGAATGAGTAGGGTGAGTGGGTGTTGAGGGTGAAAGGGATGATGCTTGATTTCTTGAGGCAACGTCTCGGCACATGTTTTGTGGATATCAAAATCGCAGCCTTTACAATTGTATCTCAAATCCTTGCAGATTGAGTCACACACATTGCATGATACATTTTCACCAGCTCTATCCGGATCATCAAGGTGGAGGGTCAATCGATGATGATGGCTAAAATGTTGAATCCTATAGTCCATCTAGTTGTCTTGGATTGAAGAAATTGGAAGGGGACGGACAGAAAAAAATGTGAAGGTAAACTTGGGATTATTCTTCTTCTTCTACGAGGTCACAAAGAGGCTAGTGAAGATAAAGTATGTCAGCTAGAAGACAAATGAAAAAATAATGAGAGGTTAATAATTTTCCGTGTTGTTTTCCTTTGTATTGTATTTGTGTGTATATATATATATATTTAAAGTAAGACTATGTTCTCAAATTTAGATGCTAAATGTATTCCCAATTTAGGACACAAAATTTAACAAGCATAAAATCACTTCTTCTTCTTCTTCTTTTTTTTTTTTTTTTTTTTTTTTTTTTTTTTTTTTTCACTTTTACTTTTATTTTACTTTTTTTTTTTTTAAGTAATGTTATGTTCTCAAATTTAGAATGTATTCCAAATATGTGTGAATAGGGCCACCTTAAGTTTTATTGGAAAATGATAAAGTGGTACTATTATTATTGGATTGCGACATATATTGCAACCACATTTCAACATTTGGGACATAAATTTAGGAAGCATAAAATCATTTTTATTTCTATTCACTTATACTTTTTTTTAAAGTAACGTTATGTTCTTGAATTTAGACCCTACGTTTAGATAACAATGAAGGGATTGGACAATTAGTCCCTTTTAATTGATAGTTCAAGGACAAATAAAACCACTTCTCCCATGGTATAACTGAGGGTGTGTTTGATAACCCAATTAAGTGTTGAAAATGAAAAGTTTCAGCACTTATTTCTTTTCAGTGCGTTTGATAACATACCACTTAATTGAAAAAGGAGCCAAAAATCCACTAAAAATTTTAAGTGAAATTTTTTTACTGAAAATAATCACTGAATGCAGTATATTGCATTCCTTGAAACACTGTTTTCAGTATTGCAAATTCAATCACTTAAAATTTTCATTACTTAAAATTCAGCACTTAATTTCAGTACTTAATTTTCAGTTTTATCAAACACACCCTTAGTCTCCCATATGGGGGACTATTCTTCTAAAATTGACTATTAGTCCCGCGTTGAATAGTCGTGTTAAACGTCGGACTATTCAATTAAGATGAACTATTAGTCTTTATCCCCCCTTTAGTCTTGGGAAATAAATGCATGTACTCCCAATATGTGTGACAATGGGCCATCTTAAGTTTCATTAGAAGATATTGAAGTTGTCCCATCATTACTGGATTGCGACACATGTTGGGAACCATATTTGAGACACTGAATTTAGGAAGCGTAAAATTAATTTTATTTTTTGGAAAATTATGTTTCTGTCAAACTTTATGTGATAAATTTAGAAGTCAATCTATTACTTTTTCAAAATAAAAAAATAAAGTTAAAAAGTCATCAACGAAACTAGTTGTGAGTTTACAGATTAAAAAGAAAAAGGTGTGAAAATTCACAGTATATGTAGTTCTTCTAAACTCAGGACACTACACCACAAAGATATAACAAAGTACCATTGTGAATAAATTGCTAATTACAATGCTTTCAACTCTCTTTTAAGAGCCCTCTAGCTCAACCTATTTATGAAAGAATTGAGTGTATTTTACCTCTATTTGGTTAAACGCATTTTCACTTTCGCCCCTTTTGTTTAATAGTTAACATTTAACTTTCATGTGATTATGTTTTGTTAGTTATTGGCTTAATTTGGGTTCTGTTTAATTTTTTTTTGAAATAGGTGATTTCGTGATTGTACTTGATTTAGTAGTGAAGGTGCTGAAGATATGGCTTACAGAAATATTATGTATATTATGGTGAAATTTGAATAAAATATGCAATATAATAATCCCTAACAACATCAGACCTCAAAGTGATTCCATAGACATCTCTTCTTGACTTGACTTTGATAAGTTGTTATTAGCCATGTTCTTTAATTGGCTTGTTTGGATTAGAGTAATTGGAAGGGGACGGAGAAGAAAGAAGGTAAAGTTGGAGTTCTTCTTCTTCTAAGATGTCACAAAGAGGAAAGTGAATATAAAGTATGTCAGCTAGAACACAAATGGAGAAATGATGAGAGGTTGATAATTTTCTTTGCTTTCATTTGTTTAATTATTTCTTTGTTTACAAAAAAAAAACACTGTTGCTTTCTTTTTAATTTCTTTTTTAGTAATGTTATATTTCTCAAATTTACATACCAAATATGGTTCCCGACACATGTGAGTCCACTTGATTTTTATTGGAAGATGTTGATCCGCGTTTGTGTGTTGCGTTAATATTCATTTGCTTAATTCACCAGGCTATTTCCAACTTGATGTCCTAATTTTTATATTATGACTAGTGTTATATACACCTAAAAAGATACATGCTGACGTGAATAACTAGCTAATTCCCTCTGAATTTCAATTAAAGTATCACCATTTGTGAATCTCTTAAATTTTAGGGAACAAAGCATATATTGGGGGTGTATATGTAATAACTTAAGGTTAAAACATGAAAACTTATATTCTGTTAAATTTAACAGATTTACTAACCATGAGGTGCATGTATACTATTTCAAGGTTACAATAACCAGGACACTTTAGTTAAGCGTACATCTAGAATAGAGATTCTTGACTAACATGAACTATACAAATTAATTAATTTAATTCTTCAATGTTCTTGACTTGAAAAGCTATTATTTTGATCTCTTTAGTTATAGCTTGTTTGGACGGAAATAAGAGGAAGCAAAAAGAAAGAAAGAGGTGCCGAGCTGAGATTTCTCTTTTTGGAGTCCTTGCCATAAAAAAAAGAAATCTAAATACTTAGGGCTCGTTTGGTAACGTTGTCGTTTTCTGTTTTCTGTTTTTGTTTTTGATTTTTAAAAAACGAAAATTGAAAACACGTTTGGTAACGTTTTTGTTTTTTGTTTTTAAAAAACGTTTTCAAATTTTGGGTAAAAAATGAAAACAGCAAAAAGTCGTTTTGAGTTTCCTGTTTTTGTTTTTTTAAAAAAAAAAAAAAAATCAACAATGTTACCAAACAAGTTTTTGTTTTTTTTTTCAAAAAAAAAAACCAAAACTGGTTTTCGTTTTTAAAAAACTGAAAACTCAAAACAGGAAACGTTACCATGCGAGCCCTTAATTTGCACTCTCGTAGTTTAAATTCGGTGACACTTTTTTCCATAGTTTAAAAGTTAGACATATTGGAAAGTTTCTAATTTGTTTTAAATTGCACCTTCTGTCAAAAATTTGTTAGAACTGTTGGCAGAATACAGACGAATTTCAATGGAAAATGGCTTTTTGACGAAATTATTGATAGAAATTTGACAGAAGGTGTGCAAATTGACACAAATGAGAAATATTACTGTCTAATGCGTCAAATTTTAAAGAGTAAACTAGGCTTTAGTCCCCAATCCTAGATTTTTCTAGAAATAGATCCTTCCTAAATTTGAAGAAATTAGTCCACCTGTGTTGCTAAAGACATAAATACCCCTCATTTATTTTTCGCGCATCTACAGTGGACATCCCTACAGTATTGCACTTTTAAAATCTTCTCATTCAAAACCCATAAAAATCGTCACCTACCATTAAAGAATCCCAAATCGTCTCCTCTGCATCTTCGAGCAAAACTCCCTGCCACAATGATTTTGGTGGCAATCGAAAACATCCGGCGAGATTCAGAAGCGCCCATCAACTTTCCGATGCGATCAACGTCAACTTCACCAAATTAAACACAAAGTCGGAGCATTTTGGTATGAAATTCTCACTAATTTCGTTAAAGAAACCTTCATTCTTATGTTTCCTCTTTGCATACTTAGGGTTTTGATGAAAAGAACTTCTTTTTCAGGTTAAGGTATCGGCAATATAATTAGGGGCGAGAGAATCTTCACACTCTAATGTAAAGATTCTCATACACAATGATGAATTTCTCAGTTTTTTGAATGAGAATTTCACAACAGCGAAAGAAATTTTTAGTTTTTTTAATGAGAAATTGCACAAAATAATGGGAATTTATCAGTTTTTTGAATGAAAAATTTCCCAACAGGGTGGGAATTTCTCAATTTAAAAAAAAAAACCCAATAGAGTGGGAATTTCTCAGTTTTTTTTATTAGAAATATAATAAAATAATAAGAATTTCTCAGTTTTTACGTGCAAAAATATTCAAGTAACATCAATTATTCAGTTTATTGACAAAAAT
This sequence comes from Hydrangea macrophylla, assembly GCA_033977485.1. Classification (NCBI taxonomy): domain Eukaryota; kingdom Viridiplantae; phylum Streptophyta; class Magnoliopsida; order Cornales; family Hydrangeaceae; genus Hydrangea; species Hydrangea macrophylla. The sequence goes on along the minus strand of CM066989.1, from coordinate 129,327,674 downwards.
AACTTCTTACTGAATATGAGACACTTCCAAATCTAAGTAGATTTTATCTAATAACTCCAACAATGAGAATTTATTAGTTTTTTGAATGAGAAATTTCCCAACAGAGTAGGAATTTCTCAAATTTTTAAATAAAAAAACCCCAATAGAGTGGGAATTTCTTAGTTTCTTGATTAAAAATTTCAGAAAATAATGAGAATTTGTCAGTTTTTACGTGCAAAAATATTTAAGTAACTTCAATTACTCAGTCTATTGACAATAATAACTTCTCACTGAATTTGAGGTACTTCCCAATATATTTAATAAGATATTTATCCAATAACTCCAACAATCCAATCACACATACACATAGTTGCAAAGATGAATATGATTTGTATTTCAATGACAAACACAATCTACCAAATAAGTCTGAAAAAAATATGAAAGGATTTGAATTTCAACCACCAGATGGTGAGAAAATTAAGAAAATCCTTTGAATTATGGAACATTATCCCATTAACAGTTAATGTCATTAATTTCAAATACCATAAAAATCAATATCTATATACATCTATATAAATATCCGAATATTTATGTATATTAGTATTTATGCGACTAAGGGTACTTTTTGATATTAAAAAAAATTAAATTGGAAAAAATGATCTATTTCTAATTAAGATGCCTAATCAAGGATCTAGTTCAAATCTAGATCTTATGTTGGATTAATTTATAATAAAACAGCTGGGGAGGGACTAATTCTTATATTTCTAAATTTTAAGCTAGAGTAAATTGCCACCAAGTGTTAAGTACGACATGAAGAGTGTAATTTACCCCTTAAAAAATAAAAACAAGTTTATACTTCTTATTTAATTCCTAAATTTTAAATTATGAATATTGACTTATCATTTTATATTCCTCGTAAAAACTAGAGGGTAAATTATACTGACCCCTCATAAAGTTTGAAATATGTAAAACAACTTAAATGTAAGCTGAAAACTGATGAAAAGTTTTCAATTTTTTTACTGCATGTGTTCCCTTTTTTAGTCATTAGAAGACAAACGTGGCCTAAATGGTACATTCCAAACCCCCCCCCCCCCCCCCCCCCCCCCCCCACACACACACACACACGCACACACACGCGAACCTTAACCCATCTCCCTCTCTTCCTCCTCCTCCTCTCTAAATTCTCTGACTCTCTCCTATACTCTCTCTCTCTCTCTCTCTCTCTAAACTTTCTCCCTCACTCTCTCTCTCTTGCATCTCACCACCACCGACCATGAACAACAAATCGTAGATCAGTTCTGTTATGTTTCCACGTACCACCCCTCGGCGTCGTCACCTCTTCCATCACCGCGTCTGCGCCGCCCTATTCTAGGTAATCTCTCTTTCCAATCTTCATCTCCCATTATCTCTTTGTCACACTCTCACACGCACTCGCCCAGATTTGTACACTTAGAGAGATCTGACTCTAACTCTATCTTTCTCAAATCTTAGGGCTTGGATCTCAGATTTTCAAGTGGCTATTTGCAAGAGATCTGTACACACCATTAAAGTAGCCTCCTCCATCACAATCGTTGAGCTTGTGCCGCCTCAGTCAAGGTAATTTCTCTTTCCAATCTTTCTCTGTCATTATCTCTTTTTCATTCTCTCACAAACTCACAAAGATATGTTAACCTCAGTCTAGGTAATTTCTCTTTCTAATCTCTCTCTCTCTCTCTCTCTCTCTCTCTCTCTCTCTATCTATCTATTTATCTCTCTCTCTCTCTCTCTCTCTCTCTCTACGTATAAGTTAAAAGACTACAACTCTCTGCTGCGAATCTGCGGCTGATCGATCAACCTACTAGGAATATGACGACGACACCAATGAGAAATCAAGATGAGGAAGCACGATTTAGGTATTTTAATGCTCTCAGCTTTTGCAATTTTCTTCTCAGCTTTTGCAATTTTCTTCTCGGCTTTTGTAATTACTTGCTTGCATCAGAGTAGAGTAAAAGCCCACATTTTTGTTGTTTTGGAATGCTTTAACAACAAGTCGCCTAAATTAGAAGTTAGATTTGGGTTATTACAACCTCTTTGAGTCCACGTGGACTCTGGCACGCCCGACGCACACTAAACCAGAATTTATCATAAACAATTTTTGGCACGCCCGGTGGGACCCCGTGTTAAATGGCAAGAAAGGGAACGTGATCTAAGGGTATTTCCCAGGAGGTAGGCTCACGCGAACCTCTCTTAGAATCCGTCATAGAATCGGTCATTAGCTCAGTAGCCAGTCAGGCTGATTTGTCAAATATGGGTAATCACTTGATGGAAATATTCAACCAACGCTTGGCTGAAATGTCCATTAGGCAGGATCAGACTTTTACCCAAGTGAGTGAAATGTTCCGTGAAATGAGGGAGTGGAAGGAGCACCAAGCGGGTGACCCTTCACAACCATCTATCCCACCAACCTCTCTGTCTAAGGTTGGGTTGGGGGCAAGTCAAGATGCCCCTTCTTCCTTCCGAATTGAAAAATACATTACCCCATCAAGGAAGGATGGCAAGAAAATCTTAGGGGAGACCTGAAACCCACCTCGGGTTGAGGTTCAACTAAGCATCACCATCAGGGAACCATTGATCGGTCTAAACGGGCAAGATTCAGACCGTCAGTGGAGAAGAGTCATCCCGTTGTTCGGAGACACCGAAGACGAACTTATGGGGAATGATAGAATCGGTCCAGAACATGAGACCGACATGAGGAGGGCTAACCCAATCCAAACAATGAGAGTTGACCGAGAACAGATCGTCGAGGTCATTAACCAAGACTTTGGCGGCCTTCTCCGAAGGACTCAGTGGCCTGCGTATAGGAGGCCGCATAGTGATGCCATTGAAAGAGTGCCTCTTCCACGAGGATACAAGGTGCCCAATTTCACAATGTTCTCTGGTGAAGGAGATCAATCGACCGTGGAGCATATCGGTCGTTTCCTGCTTCACAGCAGAGAGGTGAATCACCGAGGAGATATGCTACTAAAGTTGTTCCCCAATACCTTGACGGGGGTAGCTTTCAGTTGGTACATTAACTTACCTCCAAACTCTTTCAACACCTGGAACCAAATGGAGAAGCTTTCCACGCTTAGTTTTATCGAACTGAGCCCGAAGTCTCTATGGCCGATTTGACTAGGCTGTATCAACTGCCAAGTGAATCGGCTGAAGAATACATTGCTAGGTTCAAACGGGCTAAGAATCACTGCAAGGTCATATTGCCCGAAGAAGAATTTGTTAATATAGCCCTTGGGGGTCTCTCTTTTGAACTATGGAAAAAGTTTGAGGGCATGGGTTTCCGCGATCTCTTCGAGCTTGCAACTCGAGCGGCCCAATATGAGCGAATGCTCGAGGAGGAACAGGAAAGGAAGAATTCATCCAAGGGAACCTATTACAGGGATCTCAACTATGACATTCATGCTACTCAATGCGAAATCAACATTTAAGTGGATGTGGCCAAGAATGTATCAAAAAGGCTATATCTATGTCAGCCTTTGCCAAAACCGACCGATGCGCAGTTGTCCTCAGTCAAAAAATAGCCTTTTGAGGTTGGCAAGCAATATTCATTTAACATTGAGATGGCTGACCAAATTTTTAACTTTATGATGGCCGATAGGCAAATTCGGCTTTCACACGACGTTAAATTACCTTCGGCCAACGAGCTGAAAGGGAAAGAGTACTGCAAATGGCACAACTCTTGGCGCCATACCACTAACAACTACTTGGTATTCCGAAATGTTTTGCAGGATATGATCAATAAGGGGAATCTGAAGTTTGCCGAGAAAGAAAAAGAAGTAATGGGAGTTGATAGCAACCCGTTTCCAGAGATAGTGGGGGCAAACATGGTGGCACCTGATTTTACCCTCCTGCGGAGTCCAAGGGAAAAGATCGATCTCAGAGGAGTTGACGTTGTTGAGACAAGCACGAAAGTGAAGGAACAAAAATCAAGGGTGAGATTGGCTTCTAGTGTGATGTCAGACATGGCTAATCCAGAGACAAGTAAGGTCCCAACTTTGCAATGGATGGTTGATTTGATCGAACAAGGGTTGTGTCCAAAGTGCAAGGCTGAGGTGACTAAAGCCCCCGAGAAAAAGAAGCAAAAAGTGTATCGGCCATCAAGTCCGAGGAGGCCGATCCAAAGCCGCCTCACTTATCCAAGCCAGGAGTAACACAGCAGGCCCGACCTTCAGAAGCGCGAGCATTATCTGGAGGAACCAAGGCAAGTGACCAGGGACGTGAGAAGAAAAACTTACCAACGCCAAGATCGATCTCCGTGGATGGTTGTTCCACCACAGTCTGAAGTGAACCATTGGAAAAGAGTGGAGCGCCCCAAATTCCTAGAACACGCATACTTGAGTAAGACCCAGAAAAGGAGAATGCAAAGGCTGAGGCAGTCAGCTAGGGATTTGGAAGCCAAATATCACTTGGAAAAGAAGCGAGTAGATCAACAAAAGGATATGGTGCCAAGGGTGATCCTAAGCCATAAAGGAAGGGAGAAGATCGGTGCAGAAGATCGGGATACAGACTTCAAGAGCTTGAGACACCATCTATTCTGGAGGTGAACGAATCGGACTTGGAAATGGCCGATATCGATTCGGATTACGATGAATCCTTGGATAAGTATATCCAGTTCGGGAGCGTTCAAAAAGACTTCTTGGTGAATATGGTGTACACATTGCCGATGTCTTTAGGAGCAAAATCGGACCAGGAAAGAAAAATGGAAGGTGATGTGCATGAAGACAAGGGTCCATCGATGCCCGTGTTTGTCAACCAAGAAGCAAAAATAGAAAAGCCAAAGGTATCGGTAATAAGACCGAAGATCGAAGATGAAAAAGGAAAGAAACCCGCTAAAGTAGTCTTTGAAAAGCTAGCAGAAGGAATGTCACAACATCTAAAGCCGCTATACATCAACGCGGCTATTGATGGTTTGCCGTATTCAAGGGTGCTGATCAATAATGGAACTGCGGTAAACATCCTGCCATCCATTATGTTGCTGAAGTTGCAATGCGACGAGAAGGAATTGATCCCAATTGAGCTCACAGTCTGTGGGTTCACAGGGACACCAGCAAAGACCAAGGGGATCCTCCTAGTAGAGCTCACTGTGGGAAAGAAGACCACCATGATAGCTTTCTTTGTGTTGCACTCTGGAGCTTCATACAATGCCTTGCTCGGTAGGGATTGGATTCACACCAGTTGGTGTATTCCATCAACTTTGCATCAGTTCCTGATTTTCTAGAACAGTGATGAGGTAGAGGTAGTTTGGGCTGATCACAAGCCTTTCGTTGCCAGAGTTCATTGTTCGGAGGCCGTTTTGTATAAAGATGATTTCGACCCTATCAAATTTATTGGGACAGATAAGAACAGTAGGCCGCGATCGGCCACCATGGTAAAGGATCAAAAGAATCAATTAATTCAGGTATACAGACAACTTGATCGGCCATCAATCCTGATTACGCCGATCGACGACGATAAAGAACTTAACACCCCGAATGGACCTGAACCCATCATCAGTGAAGCTTAGAAGAGCACTGGTCGTGCAGGCCAGTGTAGCCAGAATGCAAGCTTTTCTGGCAAACAAACGAGCACAGAAATCGTTGGCTAATATGGCCGATATCCTAGAAGACCAAGAAGTCTTGGAGGATTGCATAAACCTCGAGGAATTGGCATCGGCCCCTGCAAAACTTGACAATTTGAAGGCCGAGGTACAAGATCCTCTCCTTGAGGTTGATTTGGGGGCAAACGGGGAATACTAGCCCACTTTCATAAATCAGTTACTCGAGCCCGATTTCCAAGCATGATTGATTTCTCTACTCAAAGAATTCAAAGATTGTTTTGCTTGGGATTACCATCAAATGCCGGGACTTGCAAGGGGGCTTGTGGAGCACAGATTACCTATTAAAGAATGCTGTAGGCCATTTAAGCAATTACCCAGGAGAATGTCCCCTGAGGTCATTCTAAAAGTCAAAGAGGAGATCGAGCGACTGTTGAAGGCCGGTTTTATAAGAACAACCAGGTACGTCGATTACATTTCCAATATCGTACCAGTAGTCAAGAAAAATGGCAAAATAAGGATCTGTATAGATTTTAGAAATCTGAACATGGCAACGCCAAAGGATGAATACCCTATGCCGATGGCCGATCAGCTTATTGACGCCGCGGCCAAACATTAAATTTTATCCTTTATGGATGGGCACTCAGGTTATAATCAGATCTATATATATAGCCGAAGAGGATGTTCCAAAAACTGCCTTCAGATGTCCAAGAGCGATTGGAACATTTGAATGGGTGGTAATGCCGTTTGGATTGAAGAACGCTAGAGCAACATATCAGCTAGCTATGAATGCAATCTTTCATGACATGATAGGGAAAATCATGGAAGTATATATCGATGATGTTGTTGTAAAATCGGCCACGCAGGAGTAGTATTTGGCCGATTTAAGGCGATCCTTTGAAAGAATGCGAACCCACGGGTTGAAGATGAATCCCTTGAAGTGTGCTTTTGGATTATCAGCAGGGAACTTTCTCGGTTTCCTAGTACACCAAAGGGGGATTGAGATCAACAAAAACAAAGTCCGATCTATTCAATCAGTGGAGCCCCTACAAAACAAAAAGGATCTACAGAGGCTCCTCGGGCAGATCAACTTTTTTGCGGAGATTCATCTCAAACTGCGCAGGACGGACACATGTTTGGTCCCCGTTACTTAAGCTGAAGTCTGAGGAAGTATTCTAGTGGGAGAATCAGCATCAAAAGGCCATTGAAGCTATCAAGCAATATTTATCTGAACCTCCAGTAATCATGCCTCCAAGGAAGGAAAGGTCGTTGAAGCTATACTCATCGGCCTCAGACGAATCAATAGCTTGTATGTGTAGACACCCCGATTTTGACCAAACGTCAAATCCAGGGATTGGTTACCTCTTAAAAGACCGATGATGACAATGGCCGGTTACACTCGAAGATTTTCCAGAAAATTCAAAATCTTCAATTGATTCTTCAAGGCAAATTTCAAAATTAAAATAGAAAAATATAAAAGGGAGAAGGAAGAGAGAGAGAGTTTGGGTGTTCGGGAGAAAACCCGAATAATAAAGAACACGTGAGAAACCCAGTCTGCGAACCAGTTTTTAAGAAGATAAAAATAAAAATAATAAAGAGTTCTTTTGAAAAAGATGGGAGGACAAAATAAATAAAAAATCTTGGAAAAAGAGAAAATACAAAAAAAGAGAGTAGTATATTCAAAATATACCATGCACATGGTTGATACCATGCACATGGGGGATCTTAATACAAATATATATATATATAGAATAGAAAAATTGTGTTTACACCAACATTTCTTTTGAAAAATCAAAAAGAGGGACAAAATTCAGTTAGCCCCGGCACGCGGAAAACGCGCCGGCACTCAGTGTTTGCCGCCCGGCATTCATGGAGTGCCGCCCGGCATTCAGTGAGTGCCGCCGGCACCCGTCGAGTGCCGCTGGCTGTAACAGACTGCTTTTCTCACATGTTCTAGAAGAAATCTTTGCACATGGGTTTCCACCCCGAATTTACCCATTTATCCCTGGATTAATGGTCTATATAAACAAGCTTTCATCTTCATTTTTGATACACTTGAAAATATACTTGAACTTGAGAATTAAGAGAGAGAGATATACAAGAATCATATATGTTTTGAGAGAGAGAGAAGAAGAAATTCTTGAAGAACTTGAAGAATTTGAAGAATTTTGGGAAATCTTGGAAGGTTTTCATAAGAAGTTGAAGGAATCCTTGAGGTCCTAGAGGTAACCTCTTAATCCTTGATAGAATTAGGACTATTCAATCACAAGTTCATAGTTCTAGGAACTTTACACATTTTCAAAACCTCTCTTCTTACCTCATTTCATCACACACCACTTAGAACTTGTGATTGAATCTCATAATATTTCATTGATTTGGATCTAATTGATGCCTTGGGTTTAAAATAAATTCAATTTTGAAGAGTTTGTGTTCTTAGTTTCTCTAGGCAAACTTTGATTTCTTATTTCTACCATCTCTTGTGAGGCTCATGAGATCTTCCATATCTCATTGAACCTCCTTGAGCTTGATTATTTAATTTCCTATGATCTTATGATCTATATGGAGATTAGAATGAATCATAGTCTTAATCTACATATAATTAGTGAGATTAAAGTCCTAATCTATGACTTGAACCTCTTCATTAAGAAATCTTATGGAGTCCTATTATATTCCAATGAGGTTTGAGTAGATTTTAACTTCATCTCTAACTCCAATGACCATCAAATGGTAGGAGTGATAAGTTGAATTCAAATTTGGGTCCATAGGTTTGAGTTCTTCATTTGAGGATTTTGTGAAGTTCATCTCAATACTTCATCAAGATCCACTAGTATAGTATGCCTTATAGTCTCCAATGACCATCAAATGGTAGGAGAAAAGGTGTTAATTCAAGTTTATTCCCATGGCTTGAACTAATCCTTCTCTTAGGTTTTAAGAAGTCTTTCATACTTCATCTAGAACCTATGATCATGTATGTCTCTAACTCCAATGACCATCAAATGGTAGGAATGATAAGTTGAATTCAAACTTGGGTCCATAGGTTTGAGTTCTTGATTTGAGGATTTTGTGAAGTTCATTTCAATACTTCATCAAGATCCATAAGTATAATATGCCTCATAGTCTTCAATGACCATCAAATGGTAGAAGAAGTAGTTTGGTTTGAGCCCCAACTTCATGTTTTAATAGTTGAGGCCAATCAATAAAACTTGAACTAGCAAAATGAAACAGTGGGTTCATAAACTGTTTTTGATCAAGGATTTTTAGTTTGAAATCCGACCGTTGGAATCAAATGAAACCAACGAGAAAGTGTTCATAACACATTGTTTTACCACTGTGATTTTTGTTTTAGCAAGATTTTATGCTTAGAAGGGTTTGATCATGGTTTTTGTGAGCTAATCACAATCTGTTCAGAGTTTCAGAATACTTTCAGAACAGTAAGTCCGTTTTGAAATTAATAGATCAGAACCTTAATTACGTTTTTGGGGTCTCAAATATTTTTTTTATAAGTACCTTAATGTGTTAGAAAGGTACCCTAAAAAGATCTAAGTATTTCTCATTTTTTTACTATTTTTAGAAAATCATACAAGATCTCTGGACAGAGAGTTGCAGAATCCTGAGTGAGGCCTAGTATTTTCTATATTCCCGGAGATCTAACCGTTGAAATATTGATTTTCAAGTTGGGTTAGAAACTAGACTCACAGAGGCATGACATATCCAAAAATCATTGAGATCCAACCATCAAAAGTATTTTATTTCTATTTTTGAATGTCGGGTCTACTCTCTGGAATTCATAAAAAACTGCTACTGTTTTTGTCTAATCTTATTTATTTTAACTCAAATGGTCTCCTAATGTCTTGAGACCCAAACCATGTTTTGAATAATGATAATTTAGATTAAATCCAGAGGCTTAGTGATCCAAATTAGTGAATAAATTCATGTCTCATTCTTGTTCATGTTCATGCATTCATTCATACATGTTAATATCCATAAGTAGGACTTATTTCTTGTCTAAGATGTATCTAATTGAACATGACTTAGGATTTACTTATTTATGATATTATATCTTGTCTAAGGCATGTGTACTAACCTTTGTTTTGTAGCGCATTTGAGGTACAATTCCTCAACTCTTCTCTAGTTTAATTCATTTCTTTGATTTTGAATTGATTTTCGACTCCATGTGCGACACCTTAGCTTAGGTTTTGCCTTATGTGTATATATGTGTTAGAGACCTTTCTTAGGTTTATTTTTGCATGCATTGCACGTTTGATATTCGCGGCCGGATCCCGGGTATGTTTTCTAGTTCTCTATTGCATATCATGATGTTTGCTAGTTGAATTATGTGACTTATGAATGATATTTTACCGTTAGCAATTTTGCACCCTTTCAACATGCTTGTGTTATGTATACCTATATATGTATTAATTGAGGGCATGCTTAGATTAATAACTTGATTAAAAAGGATGTTGAGTAGAGGCCTATCATGAGATAGGATGAAAGGGGGTGTTTTAGTCCACCGGGCTCCTTCCCCTTTCATTCCATAATCCCCGGACCCAGTTTATCTTTGGTTTCGCAAAAGATCAGTTTGCTTAAAAATGGTTTCTTAATTTTCCTTCTAAAAATTAAGTGGCGACTCTTCGTGTATTTGAATTGGAATTTGAAAAATATTTGTTTTAAAAGTGGGTAAAATTTGAAAACCTGCGATATCCACAATCTGGCGACTCTGCTGGGGATCGAACCCAGAATCTCTGGTTTCGCAGACCAGAATTTTGATTTTGGGTTCACTCGAGGATTAGACTTGAAAGCATCCTTTTAATCAAATTAATTAATTTTTGTGTGCCCATTGCATTGCACTTGCATGTCTCGCCAGTCGATTGCACGGAACTATGACCTTGGAGGCTCGGGGCAACCCGGTCGGTCAAGTCATCATGGGACCGTGTGATCACCCTTGATCTCGTACCATGTTTTGGTATATGAAGCATCCTATCGGGTGTGTGTCAAGGGTCCCTTATTTGACCAAAACCCGGCCTTTGCATGGTAGTTTCCATAGAACCTTTCAAAATTAGGAATTAAATTCTTGATTAGGATTTATGTGCTAGGGAGTTTTGTATGCCCGAAAGGGATTACTTGAGATGATGACATTGCTTACTTGATAAAAGATATGTAACCTCTTAATCACTTTTGGGCGATTCCTTTTCATGTCCTATGATATTTAAGAATAAGCCAAAGCTTGATTATAAGATTACATCTCTTGTATCGTGTTTAGCTAAGCATCATTGACCTTGTATGCATCCAAATTCATGAAGAGTATGACAACAATCCGATCATGTGATCCTCTTACCCAAAGAATTTTAAATACGTTTTTTTTTGGAAGTAAATAGATTTTTGGTATCTTTATTTTAGGGCATTCAATCACGCTTTCAAAAATTTTTTGAGTTCACTTTTGGATTAGAATTTCAAATCAACCATATTTGAAGAAAGAACCTAAAATTCTTGGAACCCAAAATTCTTGAAGGAGTTTGACAAGTTTTACCAACTAAAGGAATGCTTTTTTTTCAAAGCAAAATTTGGACCTAATCACCTTTTTGTTAAGGAATATAATCCAAGCAATTAAAGAAATCATTTTCCAAATTCAAACCTAATCATCTTTTGTTTAGAAATGATGTTGTTTTCAAGGGAAAGCTTCTTAAGGAATTTTGAAAAAGATCCCATCATCTAAGGGAAATACTTGTTAAATGAATTCTAAATTTGAAAACCTTGAAAGGGTAAAGAGGATCACAATGAAAGGAGGAATTAGCACACTCAACATGGATGAGGATCTTATGTGCTTATGTGTTTATGTGTTAGGATTAGAATTTTCTTTTATTTAGCATATAGAATAGGCACACACACACACATGCATTTGCATCCGTGTGGCATATGAATCATTCATTGAAAGCATATGAATCATTAATAAAAGTAAAAGGTAAACAAATAATGTTGAAAAGGGAGGAAAAGTTGTTAAAATTAAAATAACTAAAATAAATATGGTTGTAGGTAAAAGATAGAATCAACTGCGAGCATAGCCTGGTACAGAGATTCTACTGCAAGACTAGTAAGAAAAGAGATGGCACAAGAGGCTAATGCAAGGGAGATGACAGAGTTAAGGACAATGGTGGAACAACAAGCGGGACAAATGACTAGAATGATGACTATGATAGAAGCACTAGCACGGCAGCAGCCAGGCAATGATCCTCCTCACAGGGATGAAGATTGGTTTGATGAAACAGAAGAGATTGAAGCGCCGAGAATAGAAAGGGAGAAACTAGAAAAAGAGAGGGCTGAGAAGGACAAGTTGATGACTGAGAAGATGGAGAAGTTGGAAAGGGTGGTACGAAAGGCCCAAGGAGTTGATACCTATTTGTTGGAGCTGGAAGGGTTGTATGAGGGGGTTTGTGAGGTATTGCCCGCGGGATTCAAAATGCCTGTATTCGATAAGTTTGATGGAACAGGGAACCCGCGTAGCCACATAAGAATGTGTATAGGGGCATTTCAGCCTAGCGGTCTAAGCACGGTCATGATGGCAGTCTTGTTTCAACAGACGTTGACGGGGGCTGCTTTGTCTTGGTATCTCACTCTGGAACCAGGGAAGACTAGAAACTGGGAAGAAGTGGTAAAAGTGTTTGTGGCCCAATACGAATACAACCAGGATCTGGATGTTACTATCAGGGATTTGGAGACCACCCGACAGGGGAACAAAGAGTCTTTTGCTGAATTTCTAAGCCGATGGAGGGGAAAGGCTGCTAAGATGATACAAAGACCGACTGAAAAAGAGCAAATCCGAATGCTGATGAAGAATCTCCAACCCGTCTATCAGGAGAAGATGAGGTTCCAATCCCTCAATACCTTCACCGAGGTGTTCGATGTAGGAACCAGAATCGAAGACGCGATACAGGAGGGGATCATTACAAAGGAGGAGCCAGTGAACAGGTACAGGCGACCGAACTATGGAACGGGAGGAGGACATTCGGGAGGTCATTCAGGGTCTACAGATGTGAACGCACTGAGTGAACCTGAGAAAAAGTTTGATGTAACCAGAAATTACCCAAAGAGGGGAGGGGATAAGCCTTCAAGGAGGTTTTCAGAGTTGGGAGTATCTTTGTCCACGGCTCTCGATAGGCTGGTAGCAAAAGGACATCTTCGCCTACTGGAGCCACGACCCAGACTAAATCCACTACCTCCAAATTTCAAATCTGATTTATATTGCAAGTTCCATCAGGAGCAGGGGCACTCAACTGACCGGTGTTTAAGACTAAAGCATGAGATTCAGGATTTGATTGGCAAGAAAATAATATCTGAACCGCCCACCAACCCGCCGAATGTTACCAGAAATCCACTACCGGAACATCATGCCGTGCCACCACCCAGAATTTACTACTTGGGAGATGAGGAGAGCTCGTTTGACCCATCGGCATTGATCACCAAGTTGGGAAGTCCGAGAAAAGTTTATCAGATGTTGGAGGACCCGCAAATTTGCACTCTAAAAGGATTGGTAGATGAAGGCAAAGGGAAAGAAATAGAAGGGACTGTTGACGCAGATTGGTGGGCACCTGAAGCTGACAATTCACTTTGGTACAAAGGGGATGGTATTCAGGATCTTAGTAAACTTAAGGAGGACCTTTGGTATGAAAGTGAGGAGGAAGGTTTGAAAATTGTTGAAGCACAAGATAGACTTTGGGTTAAAGAAGGTATTAGTCACCTCACACGGTCCGGGAGGCATTTTAAACCACACGAACTTGAGGAGGATCACCCTGAACAAGAAATGAATAAAGGAAAAGGGAAACTGAATGAGGAAGAAGAGGAAGACAGAGTCTTAAGGCAGATGAAGAAGACACAGGCAAATATCACTATTTGGGGGTTGTTAATCGCTTCCAAGCGTCATAGGCAAGCAGTCCTTGACGCTCTCAATCAGTCGGATGTTTCCATCGATGTTACTCCGGAAGATCTCATCGGCATGATCGGCAGAAGCCCAACCCTGGCTATATCATTCTCTGAAGCTGACTTACCTCCTGGGGGACCTATTTTCAATAAGTCGTTGCACATTACCGTTGAGTGCCTAGGAAATTCTCTACCGGCCTGCCTCGTCGACAACGGGTCTGCATTGAATGTATGTCCTTTTCGAACAGCTAAAAGGATGGGGCTCGATGAATCTACATTTATACCATCAGAACAAAAGGTGAGAGCTTATGATAACACTCTACGGGCAGTGATGGGGATCATCTTTCTGAATCTCTCTGTCGGGACTGGTGAAAGGGAAACGGAATTCCAAATCATTGACATTCCTGCATCATTTAACCTGCTTTTGGGAAGGCCGTGGCTTGATAGCTTGGGTGCCATTCCATCAACCATCCATCAGAAACTTAAGTACATTTGGAAAAACAAGGTATATGATCTTCTGGGGGATAGCTGGATAAATGTGTCTGGGGCCTCATCAAGTGCTCCGATTTTAGAAGTACAGATACAAGAAGGTGAAGCAAGTTTGGGTGGGTTTGAATTCATTAACGTCATAGAAAAGGGGAAGCCGAAGGAATTTTTACCACTGTATTTTGATCAATACGCCAGTCCACTGGTGGCCGGGATCATGAGAAAAATGGGGTTCTTCCCAGGGATGGGTTTAGGTAAGAAACACCAAGGACTGTCAGAATTTCCAAGTATCATCACACAAACCCACACCCATGGGCTAGGATACTCGCCAACCAAGGAAGAGTTGAAGAAGAAGAAGAAAGCAACGGATGCACCGATGGAACCATACATGAAAACTCTCAATGGGTACTTCATCAAGCAGGGAGAAGATTTTCCGTTCTGTGGTTTTCCAGAGCCGTGGATGGATGAAGCAGAGAAGCGTATGAAGCCAGGATTTGAGATTTTCTTTGCGCATAACTTTTCTGATTATGAGGTTCCTTATCTTCAGCAGCCTGCAAAATCTGTCGTTACTCAGGACTGGGTCTGTACTATGGATGGCTCGGCAATAAAGAACCTGCTAGAAGAAGGATACAAGAAGATCGAAAAAGGGAGCTCTGCAGAGATCAAAGATGAGGGTGAGAAGGGTCGGGATAAAGAAGACAGTAACGAGAATAAAGAAAGGGAGAAACCAGAGTACAAAGGAAAGCCGGAAGAAGTGGAAATAGAAGAGATTACTCAAGAAGAAGAAGGGGAAGATCATCTCATCGCTGATATGGGAGGGGAAAGCAAGAAGGGGTGGGTCTTTGAGTCTAGTGATAGGTCCCCCCCTCACCCAGAGTCTGTATTGGCCCAAATGAGGCGTCTTTCCATTTCTATGTCTGTTGTAATTGCTCCCAAGAAAGTTAATGAGAATGTGACTAATTCTGCTTACTTGACTGTGCATAATAATAACTGTGATGCATGTGATGAAAATGATGAAATACCTCATGAATTGCAAAAATTAATTGAAAAAGAAAATGAACCTGCATGCAAAATCATGGAAAGCACTCTAACCGTTAATTTGGGAAATGAAGGTAATCCACAAAATGTTTCTATCGGCTCCACACTTAATAATGAGGAAAGCAAAGAATTAATCAATCTATTAAAAGAATTCAAAGATGTCTTTGCATGGTCCTATGATGATATGCCAGGAATTGATCCAGAAATTGTCCAACACCATATTACCCTTTTCCCAAATTCAAAACCCGTGAAACAAAAATTGAGGCGAATGAGGCCTGAATGGGCGCTTAAAGTGAAAGAGGAAGTTGAGAAGCAATTGAGAGCTGGATTCTTGATTGTCACCGAGTATCCTGATTGGGTCGCCAATATTGTACCGATTCCTAAAAAGGATGGCCGTGTTAGGGTTTGTGTAGATTTTCGAGATTTGAACAAAGCTAGCCCTAAAGACGATTTCCCTTTACCCCACATCGACGTGTTAGTAGATAATACCGCAGGGCATGAACTTCTGTCTTTCATGGATGGGTTTTCAGGGTACAACCAGATCTTGATGGCACCAGAAGATAGGGAGAAAACAACTTTTATCACACCTTGGGGGACTTACTGTTATAGAGTTATGCCGTTTGGGCTTAAGAATGCGGGAGCAACTTACCAGAGAGCTGCCACCACAATACTGCACGACATGATTCATAAAGAAGTAGAAGTATATGTGGACGATATGATAGTAAAATCCAAAGAGAGGGGAGGGCATCTGGAGGCGTTAAGAAAGTTTTTTGGAAGGCTGAGAAAATTCGGGATGAGGCTAAATCCGCAAAAATGCACCTTTGGGGTCACCACTGGAAAACTACTAGGATTTCTGATTACCCAGAGAGGAATTGAGGTAGATCCCACCAAAATCCAAGCTATAGCCGAAATGCTGCCACCAAAGAATGAGAAGGAGTTGAGAGGATTCTTAGGAAGAATACAGTTCATTAGTCGCTTCATATCCAAACTCACCATGACCTGTGACCCATTGTTCAAATTGTTGAGAAAAGGGGAGAAGTTCGAATGGGATAACCAGTGCCAAAAAGCCTTTGAAAAGATCAAAACCTACCTTCAAAACCCGCCTGTCCTATCACCTCCTAAACCCAGAAAACCTCTATTGCTATACCTATCCGTAACCGAGAACTCAATGGGATGTATGCTGGCCCAAGAAGAAGAAGAGGGGCGTGTGGAAAAAGCCATATACTACTTAAGTAAGAGGATGACTGGGTATGAGTTGAACTATTCACCGTTGGAGAAAGCTTGTTGGGCTTTAGTTTGGTGTACCCGTCGCCTTAGACATTACATGCTAGCCTTTCCTATCACCCTGATATCCCGAATGGACCCACTCAAATACCTTTTTGAAAAACCCGCCCTGACCAGTAGGATATCCCGTTGGACCATGATGCTGGCTGAATTCGATATCAGATATGTCACTTCCAAATCTGTCAAGGGGAGAGCTGTTGCCGAATATTTAGCTGACCTCGCCGTAGAATCCGAAGAGAAGGGGGAATTAAAGTTTCCATATGAAGAAGTAATGGAAGTAAAAGAGGACCTTTGGAAAATGTACTTTGATGGAGCAGCTAACCAAATAGGATACGGGGTAGGGATCATCCTCATATCGCCTAGCGGGGCCCCCAGTCCATTGGCCATTAAGCTCAAGTATAATTCGACTAATAACACGGCGGAGTATGAAGCCTGTATAATTGGGATGGAAGCAGCTTTGACTTTAGGGGTAGAGAAGATCGATGTTTTCGGAGACTCTAATCTAATAATATCACAAGTGAGGGGTGACTGGAGAATAAAGCATGAGAAATTAAGACCTTACCATGAATACCTAGAGAGCCTGAAGGTGCAATTCAAAAGAATTTCGTTCTATTATCTTCCCCGTGAGGAGAACCAATTGGCAGATTCACTAGCAACCTTAGCCTCAATGATCCAAATTCCTGTAGGGGTATCCATAATTCCATTGTCTATAGAAGAGAGAACCCGACCTTCGTATGAAATAATCGCCGCCATTGGAGAAGAGGAAGAAGTTGAGATACCATGGTATATAGATGTTTGGAACTTTGTTGAGAAAGGAGAGTACCCCGAAGGAGCTTCAGAGAAGGATAAGAGAGCGATTCGTAGATTGTCAGCTCAATTTGTAACCTATGCGGGAAAGTTGTGGAAGAAGTCCTACACCGGTTATAATTTAGAATGTCTATATGGAAGGGAAACAAGGAAAATGATGGAAGAAATACATGAAGGAGTCTGTGGGCCCCACATGAGTGGACATATGTTGGCCAAAAAGATAATTCGGCAAGGATACTATTGGACGACTTTAGATAAAGATTGCTGTGAATATGTTAAGAGATGCCATAAATATCAGATTCACGCAAATTTAATGCATACCCCACCTTCCCAGCTCTATAGCATGACCACCCCTTGGCCATTTTCTGTATGGGGTATTGATATCATTGGAGAAGTAATTCCGAAAGCTTCAAATGGACACCGGTACATAATTGTGGCAATAGACTATTTTGCCAAATGGGTGGAAGCGGCATCATATGCAACTTTGAAGGCAAAAGATGTGGTGAATTTTATCCAGAAGAATGTAATCTGCAGATACGGGGTGCCAAATGAGCTTATTTCTGACCACGGGAGTCATTTTCAGGGAGAGGTTATCCCATTCCTAGAGAAGTATAGGATCACCCACCACCAATCCTCACCATACAGACCGCAAACAAATGGAGCAGTAGAGGCCGCAAACAAAAATGTGAAAGCCATCCTGGGGAAAATGACGGATACGTATAGAGATTGGCATGAAAAGTTACCTTTCGCTTTGTGGGGATATCGAACTTCTGTGAGAACCTCAACTGGGGCTACACCGTACTCATTAGTCTACGGGATGGAGGCTGTTTTACCAGTGGAAGTTGAAATACCATCTCTAAGAGTTTTGGCAGAGTGTGAGGTAACTGAACTGGAATGGTTGCGAGGGAGATATGAGGAATTGATGTTATTCGATGAAAGGAGGTTGGCTGCTGTGAACCATACTCGGGGATATCAGAAAAGGATAGCTCGTGCTTTCAACAAAAAGGTTCGCCCAAGGAAGCTTGCTGAGGGCGACCTGGTCCTCAAAGAACTTAAAGCGCCCATTTATGACCCACGAGGAAAATTCAAACCCAACTGGGTCGGACCATATATCATCAAGGCGCTCCTCTCCGGGGGAGCTGCCTATCTCATGGACCTAGATGGGGTTGAGTTTAAACAACCAATCAACCTCGATCGCCTCAAAAAATACTTTGCTTGAAACCTTGTCTTTCAAAACCTCCAGAATTGATGAACTACGCTTGACCTGATTCCCGGTAGGGGATACGTAGGCAACCTGCTCGGTTCGGTCACAAAATAAAAGATGTACGTGTGTTCTTTCTAGCCTTGGTTGAACTACTGCGGACCTGATACCCGTTCGGGGATAAGTAGGCGGACTCACAAGGTCCTCAGTCCAAAACCCAAACAAATTTAAGAGCCCTAAGTTTTCACCGTGTCAAACTAGGGGCAAACTTGCGTTTGCCCTAGAACCACATCTAGAACCGAAAACCAGGGGCAAACTTCGTTTGATAGAGCCGATGAACCCAGACAAAGTTCAAACCCATTTCTGGATATACTGGCTATCAAAATGTGCATCATGTGAAAACAAACAAGAATTCATTACATAGAGAGATTAAAACTAAGCAAGACTCATGAAGGAGTAATAAAAGCCGAAGGAGGCATTGAGGGGAAAACTGTTCATAACCCAGAGAAATTAAAGAAGTGCTAACTTTGATTCTTCATGATCAGAGCATTTTCGGAATAATAATAATAAAAAAAAAAAAAAAAAAAATGCATCACAGAAAATAAACCTAGCCGAAGTCAAGCAGAATTTGTCAAAGCTTTTTCTTGCTTCTTTCTTTTCTTTTTTTACTTTGTCTATCTGGAAGCTACCCCCTGACCAGTAACTTAATCTCAAGCAAATACTCTGCGGTCGGGACGATTGGAGCTGGAATCCTCCTAAAGGGAGCTGATACCCTATCATGCCAAGCCTCTGCGAACATCCTCACGGTCGAAGGACGTAGAACAGAGCTCCTCGAGAAATCAGCAGTAATAACATCGGGGACATCCTGGAGCAAGCCGAACTGGCGGGCTACCCGGCTGGGAATGTAAAAGGTGGTAACTCGCAGACCGGTCAACCAGATTCCGGGGCGCCCAGGAAGACGTACTGCGACAGAGCAATAAGACCAGTGAGGGCATATCCAATAGATGTCCTCATGACTCAAGCCTCAAAACCAAGTAAGCCAGCTGGAAACTGTGCGGGAGGGGTAATGGACGTCCATACGATCATAAGGGAGCTGTCTCCCAGGGGGGAGGTGAGCAAAGAAGCCCAAGCGCTCGAAGAGCCAAATCTGTAAAACGTGGGGTGACCCCGAAAGCAGCATCGATCCCGCAGTATGTGCATAATCCAGACCTAGAAAAGTCTCCCCCAGAACGAGCATAACAGCACTCCGCATCTCTCGGAGGCCACATACGATCGGAATCAGGATGTCAGTGGAAGACTGAAATAAAAAGTGTGAAAGCATCGCCAGAGAAAGGGCATTCCGCCTGATGACCTGATAGCTCCTATCATCAGGATCGCCAATGGGTGCGTAAGTGGAGGAGAGGCGGTCAAAATCAATATGATGGTCATAAACAAGGGAGCCGGCAGCGCCCCGAGAAATGCCAAGAAGGACCGATAAATCCTGAATATATCCTGCCTGGATCTGCGGAACAATCAAATCGGCATACGGATCAGTGTGGAGGATGGCGCTAAACTCCTCAAAGAGGGGACAGACCTCCTCGTAACCAAACCGAAAGACGTGAAGAGAAGGGTCCCAGCACATAATAGCTGCTCGAAGCAAGTCCTCATCCAGAGCTGTATGGCGAAAAGCGAAGAGATCAGTCAGTCTGTGGGATTCAAGGTTGAGTCGATCTATTCCAGAAAGGGAATCCATCCATGGGTACAAGATGTCGGAACTGATAGGGGCCATGAAGATAGGAGGGAGATATAAAAAGGAAAAAAGTTTGAATGTAAAGAAGGCAAAATGGCTCTAGAAATCATGAACAAACCCAGGAATGGGTAAATGGCAGCTTATATAGAAAAAGGGGCCGGACCGGCACTCGGTGTAAAGTAGCGGCACTCACTGAGTGCCGGCCGGCAGTCACTGAATGCCGCACGGCATTCACCGATTGCCGCCCAGCCTCACCGAGTGCCGGCCCAGGTTTAAAAGGCACATGGGTCATTTTATAACTTCAATCAGCCCAAACCTGCACAAAATTTGAATGAAAAAAAATGCTGCCAATCATCATTTTAAGCACCATTGCTTGCACCACTCATTAAAATAAAGCTAAGAGAGGGTATTCATGATCTAAATAAGCAAAGGGATAAGATTCAAGAGCTAATACGGGGAAGCAATCAACCATGAATATAAACAAATTCAAAATGGGCACGCAGGCCACCATGCATGAGTATTGCTAATTTCACCTAAGAGAATTCGATATTCTTTGTCCTCGCAGGGACATAACATAGCATAAAGGAGATAAGCTATCCTCGTCTGCGACGAGGATTCCTTCTGGGCGTTTGCTGAGCTGCCTGACCTCTCCCAGCTCCACCATCGCCTCCATCTCCGCCATCACCTCCATCTCCTCCGTCTCCCCCATCGCCATCACCTCCTTGGTAGCCGCCGCCTTGGCCACTACCGCCAGCACCTCCTTGATAGCCGCCGCCCTGGCTCAATTGGAACTCTTGGAGTTGTCTCCTCAGAGCCGCCATCTCAGCTTCCTGTAAGAAAGAACAGGCGAAATAAGTAATGCAATTAAG
Organism: Hydrangea macrophylla; assembly: GCA_033977485.1. Classification (NCBI taxonomy): domain Eukaryota; kingdom Viridiplantae; phylum Streptophyta; class Magnoliopsida; order Cornales; family Hydrangeaceae; genus Hydrangea; species Hydrangea macrophylla. The sequence goes on along the minus strand of CM066989.1, from coordinate 129,306,804 downwards.
AAAAGAGAGAGGAGAAAGGAAAAGAAAAGAGGGAATGTAATACCATAGCTCTAGCCTGGAGATCGGCAGTGGACCTTGCTCCATCAGCCTGAGAAAGAAAAAAGAAATAAAAAAAAAGAGAGAATTAGAATACAGTTATTAGAATAAAGGTGATCATTCGAATTCTTTTTGAAGATAAATAAGAAAATCTTTTGAGTTTTGTAGTTGTTTTTTTTGCAAATAAAATAAAAGAAGAAAATTTTGTTCCAAACAAAAAGGGATTTACCCTCCATTCGCGTCCATGAATCCAGTGCTGGACGGTGTGAGCATATGACAGACCCTCTTCAGCATAATCCCGGGGGACTGTATCATATTGTAGAGGGATAGTCGGGACGTTCTGAGTGTAAGGGGTCAGCTGATACATGGTCTCTTGACCCATGTCAACCGTGGGAACGCTCCAATTCCACTGCGGAAGGGCTGGGGGTTCAGCGACCCCAGGAACAGGCTGCAAATAAGAGTTTTTCGGCGTGAAAAATGGAAAAGGAATGGAAAACAGGAATGAAAGAATATACATATGTGAATGTGAATAATATTTGTTACCCGGACGACATCCATGAGGGGAAAATTATGCATAAGAGAGTTCAATCTAAAGGCTGCATAACCATCAGGGCCGTCCAAAAGATTTGCAATGTTTTCCCCGTCTAGAGCAGCTACCAGGTCCTCGTGATCCAGGGTTTCTGTACTCCTCATAGTAGCTGGAGGGACCCACGGCACATAAAAGTTTGGGGCAGCAAGAGACTGCCTAGTCACCCTCTCACCAAGGTACCATTCCCGGCACGCCTCACCTACCATCAGAACCCTCAATCTAGAATAGGCCACCGCCGCCTGAATTGCTTCACCTGCCTCTGGGAGGGCCGCTGCCCACGGGTTCCATATCACATGAATCTCACGCAAATTAATGAGAAGGTTCCGGTAACCAACAAAATCATGAGCCCCGACTTTTCGGCCCGTTGCCTCCTTCCTCCATTTCAAGCCCTGAGGCATGATAGCCGCCTCGTTGTCCCGAGTACTGGGAGCTCTCATCCGGAGGTATTCATGCGACCATATCTGCAAGGCAAAATAAATAGGCAAATTCAGTTTTCAAAATGGGAAGAAAGGAATGCAATAAAAATAAAAGGAATAAAGATGAAATGAATGAATAAATGAATAATACAGTCGAAGCTTTACCTCCCAAGCTCTCCAGTACCCGCCCGTGGAGGGGGAATTTCCCCTAGAAACCTCACTCATGTGGTTGTAGAGAGTGGCCAAACCTGCCCCTCCCTAGTTGTATTGGGAGATGCGATCGACGTCTGTGAGAGAAGCCAGATACCCCAGACTAATTGTGTCACCCTTTGTACTCATCAGCGAGCAACCCAGCACATACATGATGAAGGCCCTGGCCATTTGATCGTCAGTAAAGGCCTGATCCTTGAAGGTATCCAGAAACCATTTTGCGGGAACTATGAAATCCCCTGGGTGAGCCCCAAGCAAGTCAATGATTTCTTCATGACGGTTCTGAAGATCGTCGTAGCGGGCAATAGGGAGGCCACCAAACGGGACGCCAGTGATCATGGCGAAGTCTAAGGGAGTCATCGTCATCTCCCCGAAAAGCATATGGAATGTGTTCGTTGTGTCCCACCATCTTTCCGCCAAGGCTTGAATGTGGGTCCGGTCATTTGTACTCTTCTCCAGGAGCAAAGCGAATAGCCCAAATCCAGCATTATTGACTAAGGTTCTCACATCGTCAGAGAGCTCCATATACCACCTTCGGCCATGGGCCATGCTCCCATGACCTTTGAGGACAAATTCTGGAGACTGCAAAAAAGGGAGAGAGAAAAGAAAATAAGAAAATGAAGGAATAATAATTACTTTCTTTCGGGATCCAAGCAATGCAATTGAGTGAGTAAAGGAAGATAAAGAAATTCTTTGGAGTCTAGACGACTCATTGATTTAAAAAAAAAAAAATAAATAAAATAATAATAAGAAATTCTTTGGAGTCTAGGCGACTCGTTGATTTGAAGAATAAAGAAATTCTTTGGAGTCTAGACGACTCATTGATTTAAAAAATAAGAAATTCTTTGGAGTCTAGACGACTCATTGATTTAAAAAAAAATAAGAAATTCTTTGGAGTCTAGGCGACTCGTTGATTTGAAAAATAAAGAAATTCTTTGGAGTCTAGATCTCTTGTGAGGTCTAAGCACAAAAAAAAATGTTTGTGGGTTGTAAGCAATGATTGGATTTTAGGTTCATTCAAAATATTAAGCATATGCAAAATTCATCCAGATTAGCACAACCGCCCATTAGCAATGAATAAATGGAATAATGAAATCAATGTGTCCAACTATGGGCAATAATAAAAAGAGGGGAGGGACACAATACCAAGCATCAAATCCTAATCATGAAAGAAGGGATTGGCAAATATGTTGAATTTTCAAATATGGATTCATACAAGCATTGATTGTCATTAGCACAGAAAGGGAAAAAGGGCATTCATGCATGCATTCATTGCTCATCATTCATAGCACTACATTGCATTATCTCATCATAAGCATAAAAAGGAAAGTTTGGGAATGTACCATTCGATTGAAAGCCCGTGCCGAGAGATGTGCCCCGGGATCGGCAAGTAAAACTGATGAACTGTGGACTGGATTGGGTTTGTACTTCTTCTTGGGGGGACCATAAGACCCTGAACCACTAGCCATTGGGGAATCTACAAACATGAAAAAGGGGGAAGTCAATGTTCATATCAAATCTTGAAGGAGAGAGATCAAGTAACATGAAGAAACATGATTGCAAGCACATTGATTGAAACAAAGATGTAATCTTTATGAAACATACCTTGATTGTGAGTGGTTCTTGGAGAAAGAATCAAGAGAAGGTGAGATTTTGGAGAAGAAATCCGAGAGAGGAGGAAGGAGAGAATGAAAAGAGAGAAAAAAAAAGGAAACCAAGTTTTAAACAAACTGCTGCTCAAACCGGCACTCGGCAAAAAGGCGCCGGCACTCATTGAATGCCGTCCGACATTTGGTAGAGTGTCGGCCGGCACTCAGTGAGTGCCGGTTTCTCTCACCGAGTGCCGCCGCGTATGACAGGTGGCCTTTTCACCCTTGATTTTCACTATTTACAAAAGAACCCCCGAATTTTGCTCCCATGTCCTTATAAATTTTCCCTCGTTTCAAAAGAACCCCCGAGGTTTGAAAAATGAGTTTTAAAGCCCTTTTGTGAATAAAAATTGGCCCCTGCTTGCTGAAAATTTTGTCAAGGGACACCCGTTTGCAATAAATGAGTTAATAAAGTCTAATCAACTCCGGTTTTTTTTATGAAGATTGAACTTGATTGGAGTCTAATTGACTCCTGATTTTGGAAAAAGAATAATTTGGAGTCTAATTGACCCCAGAACTTTGAAAATTGATTCGATTTGAGCCTGATTGGCTCCAATTCTTTGAAAATTGATTTGGTTTGAGCCCGATTGGCTCCAATTCTTTGAAAATTGATTTGGTTTGAGCCCGATTGGCTCCAATTCTTTGAAAATTGATTCGGTTTGAGCCCGATTGGCTCCAATTCTTTGAAAATTGATTCGGTTTGAGCCCGATTGGCTCCAATTCTTTGAAAATTGATTTGGTTCGACTCCAGGTTAGGAGAAAATTCAGCCGACTTTAATATGATTGATCTTCAAAGCAAATATGAATCCAAGTGTTTCCAGGTTTAGGAAAATTAATTCGAAATCTAATCAGCTTTTGAAAGTTAGAAATTATGAATTGAACCAAGTCGACTTTGATTTTACATGGTAAGGCAGTAAATTCGCATCTCATCTTTCAGTGTGCTACCTGATTCGGCTTAGCCGATCAGATGATTTTTTGGGGATTTTGAGCATAGAGCTGCTCAATCTCTCTGCGTGCTACCTGATTCGGCTTAGCCGATCAGATGATTTTTGGGATTTTGAGCATAGAGCTGCTCAATCTCTCTGCGTGCTACCTGATTCGGCTTAGCCGATCAGATGATTTTTGGGGATTTTGAGCATAGAGCTGCTCAATCTCTCTGCGTGCTACCTGATTCGGCTTAGCCGATCAGATGATTTTTTGGGGATTTTGAGCATAGAGCTGCTCAATCTCTCCACGTGCTACCTGATTCGGCTTAGCCGATCAGATGATTTTTGGGGATTTTTGAGCATAGAGCTGCTCAATCTCTCTGCGTGCTACCTGATTCGGCTTAGCCGATCAGATGATTTTTGGGGATTTTGAGCATAGAGCTGCTCAATCTCTCTGCGTGCTACCTGATTCGGCTTAGCCGATCAGATGATTTTTGGGGATTTTGAGCATAGAGCTGCTCAATCTCTCTGCGTGCTACCTGATTCGGCTTAGCCGATCAGATGATTTTTGGGGATTTTGAGCATAGAGCTGCTCAATCTCTCTGCGTGCTACCTGATTCGGCTTAGCCGATCAGATAATTTTTGGGGATTTTGAGCATAGAGCTGCTCAATCTCTCTGCGTGCTACCTGATTCGGCTTAGCCGATCAGATGATTTTTGGGGATTTTGAGCATAGAGCTGCTCAATCTCTCTGCGTGCTACCTGATTCGGCTAATTTTGAGCATAGAACTGCTCAATCTCTCTGCGTGCTACCTGATTCGGCTTAGCCGATCAGATGATTTTTGGGGATTTTGAGCATAGAACTGCTCAATCTCTCTGCGTGCTACCTGATTCGGCTTAGCCGATCAGATGATTTTTGGGGATTTTGAGCATAGAGCTGCTCAATCTCTCTGCGTGCTACCTGATTCGGCTTAGCCGATCAGATGATTTTTTGGGGATTTTGAGCATAGAGCTGCTCAATATCTCTGCGTGCTACCTGATTCGGCTTAGTCGATCAGATGATTTTGGGGATTTTTGAGCATAGAGCTGCTCAATCTCTCTGCGTGCTACCTGATTCGGCCATGGAGTGTAAGGCGCAAAGCGCATCCCAGTCAATCAGACGATTCTCAGAACGCGTGTAAAATGTGTATACATCAATCATGATGTTCCTAGAGTAGGACGGTATCGTAATAGGATAATTCAATGTATAGGGTGCATTTCTGATAAATAGGAAGAGTAACGTGACTCAGGAACATCACGTTTAGAAGCATAAGATATAAGATTGCATGAGCATGTGCATCACGATAAGATAGGTGCATTCATCTGTGTGACTACCTGCGTGGGTGTATTGGTGTCCTTTGCCCGAACTACGTCCTGGTCTGATTCCCGTTGGGATACGTAGGCAGCTCACCTTTGAGCACGACCAGCGTTTGGCTATCTGCGCACCTGATTTTGCAACGCACTTTTGTTTTTACCTGGATTCGACTATTTGATCAAAGGCTTGTCTTTCACACAGGCTTTGACATTCATTTGTGATACGCGTTGCTTCACAAGCTCTGTCAAAGAGGGGCAAACTGTAGACACCCCGATTTTGACCAAACGTCAAATCCAGGGATTGGTTACCTCTTAAAAGACCGATGATGACAATGGCCAGTTACACTCGAAGATTTTCCAGAAAATTCAAAATCTTCAATTGATTCTTCAAGGCAAATTTCAAAATTAAAATAGAAAAATATAAAAGGGAGAAGGAAGAGAGAGAGAGTTTGGGTGTTCGGGAGAAAACCCGAATAATAAAGAACACGTGAGAAACCCAGTCTGCGAACCAGTTTTTAAGAAGATAAAAATAAAAATAATAAAGAGTTCTTTTGAAAAAGATGGGAGGACAAAATAAATAAAAAATCTTGGAAAAAGAGAAAATACAAAAAAAGAGAGTAGTATATTCAAAATATACCATGCACATGGTTGATATCATGCACATGGGGGATCTTAATACAAATATATATATATAGAATAGAAAAATTGTGTTTACACCAACATTTCTTTTGAAAAATCAAAAAGAGGGACAAAATTCAGTTAGCCCCGGCACGCGGAAAACGCGCCGGCACTCAGTGTTTGCCGCCCGGCATTCATGGAGTGCCGCCCGGCATTCAGTGAGTGCCGCCGGCACCCGTCGAGTGCCGCTGGCTGTAACAGACTGCTTTTCTCACATGTTCTAGAAGAAATCTTTGCACATGGGTTTCCACCCCGAATTTACCCATTTATCCCTGGATTAATGGTCTATATAAACAAGCTTTCATCTTCATTTTTGATACACTTGAAAATATACTTGAACTTGAGAATTAAGAGAGAGAGATATACAAGAATCATATATGTTTTGAGAGAGAGAGAAGAAGAAATTCTTGAAGAACTTGAAGAATTTGAAGAATTTTGGGAAATCTTGGAAGGTTTTCATAAGAAGTTGAAGGAATCCTTGAGGTCCTAGAGGTAACCTCTTAATCCTTGATAGAATTAGGACTATTCAATCACAAGTTCATAGTTCTAGGAACTTTACACATTTTCAAAACCTCTCTTCTTACCTCATTTCATCACACACCACTTAGAACTTGTGATTGAATCTCATAATATTTCATTGATTTGGATCTAATTGATGCCTTGGGTTTAAAATAAATTCAATTTTGAAGAGTTTGTGTTCTTAGTTTCTCTAGGCAAACTTTGATTTCTTATTTCTACCATCTCTTGTGAGGCTCATGAGATCTTCCATATCTCATTGAACCTCCTTGAGCTTGATTATTTAATTTCCTATGATCTTATGATCTATATGGAGATTAGAATGAATCATAGTCTTAATCTACATATAATTAGTGAGATTAAAGTCCTAATCTATGACTTGAACCTCTTCATTAAGAAATCTTATGGAGTCCTATTATATTCCAATGAGGTTTGAGTAGATTTTAACTTCATCTCTAACTCCAATGACCATCAAATGGTAGGAGTGATAAGTTGAATTCAAATTTGGGTCCATAGGTTTGAGTTCTTCATTTGAGGATTTTGTGAAGTTCATCTCAATACTTCATCAAGATCCACTAGTATAGTATGCCTTATAGTCTCCAATGACCATCAAATGGTAGGAGAAAAGGTGTTAATTCAAGTTTATTCCCATGGCTTGAACTAATCCTTCTCTTAGGTTTTAAGAAGTCTTTCATACTTCATCTAGAACCTATGATCATGTATGTCTCTAACTCCAATGACCATCAAATGGTAGGAATGATAAGTTGAATTCAAACTTGGGTCCATAGGTTTGAGTTCTTGATTTGAGGATTTTGTGAAGTTCATTTCAATACTTCATCAAGATCCATAAGTATAATATGCCTCATAGTCTTCAATGACCATCAAATGGTAGAAGAAGTAGTTTGGTTTGAGCCCCAACTTCATGTTTTAATAGTTGAGGCCAATCAATAAAACTTGAACTAGCAAAATGAAACAGTGGGTTCATAAACTGTTTTTGATCAAGGATTTTTAGTTTGAAATCCGACCGTTGGAATCAAATGAAACCAACGAGAAAGTGTTCATAACACATTGTTTTACCACTGTGATTTTTGTTTTAGCAAGATTTTATGCTTAGAAGGGTTTGATCATGGTTTTTGTGAGCTAATCACAATTTGTCCAGAGTTTCAGAATACTTTCAGAACAGTAAGTCCGTTTTGAAATTAATAGATCAGAACCTTAATTACGTTTTTGGGGTCTCAAATAATTTTTTTATAAGTACCTTAATGTGTTAGAAAGGTACCCTAAAAAGATCTAAGTATTTCTCATTTTTTTACTATTTTTAGAAAATCATACAAGATCTCTGGACAGAGAGTTGCAGAATCCTGAGTGAGGCCTAGTATTTTCTATATTCCCGGAGATCTAACCGTTGAAATCTTGATTTTCAAGTTGGGTTAGAAACTAGACTCACAGAGGCATGACATATCCAAAAATCATTGAGATCCAACCATCAAAAGTATTTTATTTCTATATTTGAACGTCGGGTCTACTCTCTGGAATTCATAAAAAACTGCTACTGTTTTTGTCTAATCTTATTTATTTTAACTCAAATGGTCTCCTAATGTCTTGAGACCCAAACCATGTTTTGAATAATGATAATTTAGATTAAATCCAGAGGCTTAGTGATCCAAATTAGTGAATAAATTCATGTCCCATTCTTGTTCATGTTCATGCATTCATTCATACATGTTAATATCCATAAGTAGGACTTATTTCTTGTCTAAGATGTATCTAATTGAACATGACTTAGGATTTACTTATTTATGATATTATATCTTGTCTAAGGCATGTGTACTAACCTTTGTTTTGTAGCGCATTTGAGGTACAATTCCTCAACTCTTCTCTAGTTTAATTCATTTCTTTGATTTTGAATTGATTTTCGACTCCATGTGCGACACCTTAGCTTAGGTTTTGCCTTATGTGTATATATGTGTTAGAGACCTTTCTTAGGTTTATTTTTGCATGCATTGCACGTTTGATATTCGCGGCCGGATCCCGGGTATGTTTTCTAGTTCTCTATTGCATATCATGATGTTTGCTAGTTGAATTATGTGACTTATGAATGATATTTTACCGTTAGCAATTTTGCACCCTTTCAACATGCTTGTGTTATGTATACCTATATATGTATTAATTGAGGGCATGCTTAGATTAATAACTTGATTAAAAAGGATGTTGAGTAGAGGCCTATCATGAGATAGGATGAAAGGGGGTGTTTTAGTCCGCCGGGCTCCTTCCCCTTTCATTCCATAATCCCCGGACCCAGTTTATCTTTGGTTTCGCAAAAGATCAGTTTGCTTAAAAATGGTTTCTTAATTTTCCTTCTAAAAATTAAGTGGCGACTCTTCGTGTATTTGAATTGGAATTTGAAAAAAATTTGTTTTAAAAGTGGGTAAAATTTGAAAACCTGCGATATCCACAGTTTGCTAGCACAGGACAACGAGTGGGGAAAGGAACAGGAAGTGTATTATCTAAGTATAGTTCTTACTCCTGTCGAGCGTAGATATACGCCGATAGAAAAATTATGTTTAGCCTTGTACTTTGCTTCACAAAAATTAAGAGTATATATGCTTCCTGTTTTGGTTTACTTGATTTGTCAAACTAACGTCATCAAATACATGCTGTCAAGACCGATAATGCGTGGGCGTATAGGAAAGTGGACTCTGGCTATGATGGAGTTCACATTTTAATTCGTTCCACAGAGATCGGTAAAAGGACAAGCCCTCGCCGATTTCTTGGCCGATCATCCTTGTTTAGATGTCGGCCCGAAATTAAATGAAGCAATTGATTCTACTCTATTATCAATAATTTCTTTGACCCCTTGGACGTTAATATTTGACGGATCTAGAAATACCGACGGAGCTGGGGCAGGGATAATTATGATATCATCGAGAAAAAGAAAGACCGTCTTCTCATTCAAGCTAGAATTTGAATGTTCCAGTAATCAAGCTAAGTATGAAGCGTTAATCATCGGTCTTGAAACAATGGCAGAGTTAGACGTATCGGCAATTCATATTATCGGTGACTCAAACCTTGTTATAAACCAGCTCAGTGGTGAGTGTCGGTGCAAGAGTTGGGAATTGTTGCCTTTTAACTCAATCGCCCTCCAATTATTATGTGAGTTTAACGATGTCAGGGTACAGCATGTTGCTCGAGCCTATAATTTCGAGGGTGACAACTTAGCACAGGTTGCATCAGGAACTAAATTGGAAATCACTAATAGTGAAAAGTTGATAAGAGTGCAAAGAAGAATCTTGCCTTCAGTAAGACAACGAGAGATGAAAACAGAAGCATTCTTAATAGTCATGGACGATCAGGACTGGAGAGTCCCAATAATCAGATGCCTTTTGTATCTAAGCGGGGAGACCGAGAGAAAAACAAAATTATCCTCGGTCAATTATGTCCTACTTGATGGAGAGTTGTTTAAGAAAAGCCTCAAGGACGAAGTCTTATTGAGATGCCTGGACAAGTTCGAGGCCATGAAAGTAATGGCCGAGGTACACGAAGGAATCTGCAGAGCACACCAGGCTGGTACGAAGATGCAATGGCTTCTTAGAAGTTACAATTACTATTGGCCAAGCATGCTAAAAGATTGCATTGACTATGCCAAAGGATGCCAAGCATGCCAAAAACATGGGCCAATACAGCGAGTACCAGCCACCAAGATGCAGGTGATCGTAAGACCGTGGCCGTTTTGAGGCTGGGCCATGGACTTGATTGGGAAAATATACCCACCATCCTCAGGTCAACACTGTTTCATAGTGGTGGCAACTGATTACTTTACAAAATGGGTGGAGGCAGTGCCAGCCAAATCGGTGAATCAAGCATATGTGATCAAGTTCATTAACGAACACATAATTCACCGATTCGGGCTTCCAGAAACGATTACAACAGATCAAGGATCGGTCTTCACAGGAGACGAAGTTAAGGTATTTGCTGATAGCTGAGGTATCAAAATCCTTAATTCAACTCCATATTTTTCCCAAGGGAATGGATAGGCCGAGTCGTCAAACAAAATAATCAAAGGAATAATAGAGAAGATGGTAGAAGGCAATCCTTGGGTATGTCATGATCTATTATCTGAGGCGTTATGGGCATACCGTACTTTTAAGAGATCGGCCACAAATATTACTCCTTTTATGCTTACCTATGGACATGACGTGATGTTACCTATGGAAGTCACTGTCCGATCAGTAAGACTAGCATTTCAACTCGGTTTTGAATCAGCCGAGTACACTGAAGCAATGGTGACCGAGTTGGAAGAGCTCGATGACTTTCATCTTAAAGCCTTGGATTGTATTAAGGCACAGAAAAATAGAGTTACTCGGGCATACAACAAGAGGGTCAAGCACAAGTCCTTTTGCGAAGGAGACCTAGTTTGGAAAGCTGTATTGCAGTTAGGTAAAAAAGATGCCCGATATGGAAAATCGTCAGCTAAATAGGAAGGACCATATCAAGTAATGTCAGTCATTACAGGGGGAGCTATCGGTTAATGGATTTGGATGGTAAACTGCATGCAAGACTAATAAATGGAAAATATCTAAAACAATATGTGTCATCACTTTAGGAAATCGTAAAATTAGAATGAGAAAATCAAATTGTTTCATTGATCGGAGTAAAGATACAAAATGTGGCCGTGCTTGAACAAACGGCTATACAAAAAAATATATATGTATACATCTACTTCTTAGCAAACTTAAGTCGCAGTTCCTCCCACGCTTGATCCAGGTACTCCAGTTCCTTCTCAGCATTTGCCTTATCGGCCTCCCACCTACTAGCCTCCACCGATGTCCCAGTCAGGGCCTCGCATACTCCACAGCAGTTCGCCCGACATCAAGAATTACCTTTTCAGAGAGAGCAAGGCTGGCATAAGCGTTTTTCAGATCAGCGTTGATCTTGGCCAGCTCGGTCTCAAGTCTAGCCTTCTCTAGTAGAAGGCACTCCTTCATGGCCTTGGAAGCTTCATACTACTGCTTGCAGACCCCCAGGTTATCGACTTGGGCCTTGCGCACCCTTGATTTTTCTTCAATACCGGACACAAGTTTGCTGGCGGCACGATGTCTGGTCAGGTAATCTGGGAGCCTCACTTAAAGATTCCAAAGATCGACCTTCATATCATCAAATATCTCAAGGCAAGAGAGTAGAAGGACCATGGCCGAGTGGAAATCCTCAAAGTCATGGAGCTGGGAGAGTTTGCGTTGGACCATAGTCCTAAACCACTCCTCGGCCCTTTGATATTCTGCAGTAGAAGGAGCAGCACTGGCTTGGGCCACCATCGGCTCGGCCTGAAGGAGCTACTCGGGATTGAGGAGAGCGAAGAAGGCCTCAACAGATGAGACCGAGCTGAAATCTGGGATGGGGAGAGAGCTGGAAACCTACAATAGAAGATACATTAAGCATAAAGAAACTACAAAAAAACACTCAGCAAAAAGCCAAGGGACAAGCTAAGCTACCTGGACCGAGGGGGAACTGGTCGAAGAAGTCACTGGTGGTGGTGGTGGTGGTGCAGCCGGTGCCGGCGTCTGTACCGGAGGTGAGATCGATGTCTCGGTGTGAGAGGCACCGGTAGAAGGAGGCTGATCTGGAACTTCTTGCTCACCCATGACCTCAGCTGCCCGAGGAGTCCCAGGTTCGCTAAAGTCAGTAGGATCATTAAAGTCTGATCCCAAAGGCCTCTCATCCCCATCTTGCTCAGAGGAATCACCAGCGGCAGTTCCTTCCGTGCTCGGCGTCAGCACATCGGCTGCACCTTTAAGGACGGCTTGACGGGCCTCATCAACTCCTCGAAGCCGTTGAAGCTCGGCCATCAATTGTTCATAGCTCATTTGACGAGCGGCCTCGATTGGAGCAGTTTGAGGAGCGGCCTCGGTTGAAGCCGCTGGGGAGGACGTTGAGGTAGGAGGCTTGAGAGGAGATTTTTGAGGAGGTAGCATCTTTGCCCGAGAAGAGGGAGGCTTCATCGCCGCCTGCTCAGTCTTCTTTGAAGCAACACCTCCAGCTCCCTATTATCAAACAAATAAGAGGTCAGCTTTTAATTTTTTTTATACAAGAAAGAAAACACATGGGAAATTTGATACCTTGCCCGATTTGACGGTGGTCGTGGCTACGTTACGACGTTGACGAGTTGAGAGAGGGACATCTTCGTCCGACTCTATGTCAGTCACGCCGGATGGATTCTCTCTGGGAAGGGCCTCATAACAAGAATGGGAAATAAAATCAGTTAGAGAAGTGGAAGGCTTGCTGAAACATAAAAAAGGAAATACCTAAAACTGGTGCTCCAGTTTCTACAACCCATATAGTCGATGAATGATCGACCATGCCGAGATCATGCAGCCCAGTATAAGTAACTCTTTCCCAAGGTTCCATCGTTGACGATGCCTGCTTATTCACCATCGGAATGGCAATCGCAAAATCGGTCTTAGGCAAGGGAGGAGGCCGACATTCAGAGGGCTTGAGGATCTGCTCATAGGACATGGCAGATAAATAATCAGCCGTCTGCAGGTACTTTCTATACGCTCTTGCTATTTTTTCCTTGTGTTCCTGTTCAAGCGCCCTCAAATGCCACTTCATATCGGACCGCATGATCTCGGGATGTCTGGGATCAAATTTGAATTTAAAGAACTTTTCAAAAGCGAGAACGGCTTGATAGGCGGTTTTACCTTTAGACGCTTGGGCTTTCCTCTTCTGCCCTGCAGCCTGAACCAAAGAGGGGTTAGTGGAATGAGAGGGTTTTTCAGAAACAGGAGGAGAAATGCGTTATAGAACTACAAATACGGATCGCAAGCCCGATATTATTTTGGACCACCAAGCATCAAACTCGGTAGATATTAAAGGAAGCTTTGGAAAAGGTGAAAACTCCAACCCTACTCGGGCAGATCTGCTGAAAGATTGGCATTTTTTGACCTTGGCCAGGTCTGAGAGGAGAGACCGCCCTGCTATGGAGCGGTTGAAAGTCCAGAAAGGAGGAATGGGAATGAGTTGCTTTAGCCTGAGTTGTCGGGCTAAAGCCGGGGCATTATAATTGTAATAACCTGCATTTTCATGCATTATCATATTTAAAATTTAATATATATTGTCTGTTTATATGTTAATTTTAATTCTTATGTGAAAAATCTATTTCTTGACTAATTTCATAATTGAAATTACTTCTGGGGTCAAAATGCAATTTTCATAAAAACTGGTAATATCGGTGTTAAATCTTAAATCTGTATTTCAAAACGGTGGAATTATTTCTTTTAAACTCAAACTGTATTTTTATAAAATCAGAAAACTATTTCTAATGTTAAAATGAATTCTCTGTATTTTTGTGATAAACACCGTGTCACGAAAATACCAGTGTAGGTTTAAAACTGTCCGCGCAGTGTTAAACTTCCACAAAATTTTGGAAGTAAATGATTGAACAAATTTGTTTATACTCAATTATGAATGCTGATGCTTTTCCCTTAGGTCTTGTTTGGCAAATGTTGTAGTATGTGTGTTGTCCTTATGCCATAAGCTAGATTACCCAAACACACTTTGACACCACATCATCTCCACCAACCACCTACAATCTTCAGTGGAGAATAAAGAGCAGTTTTACACATCATATCTGCACATTCATTGTATTTAATGGAGGTTAATGGAGATTGAGTGGGAAGTTAGGCAAATGTTTTCTTAGGGGGAGTTTTGATTATTTATACACCCAATCACACTACACATTCTGCACTTCCATCACAGCATAATTCAGTATACACAGAGAGTTTAGAGAGTGCAGAGAGTTCTTCAAATTCGTAGAGAGAGAGAAGAGCTCAATCCTCCATAGCCAAAGCTTGGATTTTGGGAATTTCGTAATTATATTTCTTTCTCAACAATATCTTCAATCTATATCACAGTGAGTATTCTAAACTCACTTGGAATGTAATTTCATATTTATTTGCTGATGGTTTAGTCTAATTTGCAGAACACCATTTTTAATTTACGTATGAAAGCTTGAAGTTCAAAAATGGTGATTTTTCAAACTTAACCAAAATCGATTTTGTGAATTGGAAATGAAAGATCTTAGTCCCAATAAGCCATGGTTCGAATACTACGGCTTAATTCATATGTATTGCGACGTATCATTGATTTAAAGTTTTGCCACCTCTCGGTTTTACGTGAAATCCGAGAGCTACGATTGAAATTAGTTAAAATCGATCGCGTATTCATAATCCTTGCGGAAAAACGAAGAGATTCATATATTATAAGACATATTTGGTTACAGAATCAAAATGGGTCAAAAACACCCCTGTTTTGCTGAAACAGGACAGTTCCAACGAAGAAGATGAAGTCTCAGCATCATCTCGCGCCACGATCGCGCGCGCGAGAATCGCGCGAGCGGCCTGCGCGAGCGAGCCTTCGCGCGAGCGGACCGCACGCACGATCTTGGGTTACTCAGGCAGACACAAAAGTTTTTATATATAAAGGGAAAATTGGCTAAATCGCGCGAGCGAGGGTCGCGCGAGAATGATCTCGCGCGAGCGATCCGCGCGCGCGACCTCGTTTTCATCAGGCAGAAAGAAAAGTTATAATAATAAATGGAAAAAGGGCATATCGCGCGAGCGGACCGCGCAAGCGACCTTTCGCGCGAGCGGCCCGCGCGCGCGAGTGCTGACAGTTTGTGGTTTTGTCTGTTTTTGTGTTTTAAGGACTGTTTGTCTCAACTTTTATATACTGTTAAGGTTCTGTTTGGGAAATTTTGTTAATCAGAGCTCTTTTTGGTTACATTTGATCGATTAAAACATTGTAGTATGATTTATTAATGCCCGTACGCATGTTGATCTTTCAATTCAGTATTTTGCTTAAGTTCACGTGCATATCATTCATGTGGAGTCATTGGTACATGCATGTGGGTGTCGGTATGTGTGGAAAAGAGTATTGTTAGTGTGGATTGTGTATGAGTTTGAGTTGTGATTGTGGTTGTGAGTTGTGATTGTGGTTGTGGTTGTGGTTGTGGTTGTGATTGTGGTTGTGATTGTGGTTGTAGTTGAAAAAGAGGATGAGGGTGTCTTTGAAATGCGAAGGTGGCAAAAATGGACACTCTCTGACGCCCATGGAAGCGTTAAAGTGTGTGAAGCCGAACTTGGACACTCACTGGCACCCATGGAAGTGCTAAAGTGTGGCCTATGGACACTCCCTGATAACTCGAGTCTGGATACCTGTGTGGGGGTTGCCCCGGTATTTGCATGGCGGTTAGGGTCTTCAAAGTGTGAGGCATTGGACACTCCCTGGTACCCCGGACCAAAGTGTGAGGCAAACTGGACACTCCCTGGCGCCCCGTTGCTAAAGTGTGGCTATCTTAGTATTTCAAAGATACCAGGAGTAGGATAGAGGGTTGTTGGGTTTTGTCGAGAGAAAAGAGTCGGTTAGATGAGATGGTGCATTGTTCTCATACACGGTCACATAGGTTTGAATTTATCTTTTAATTATTGTTGTGGTTGTTTTTCTAACAAGCTCTTTATTATAAATATAAACTTGTGGTTTTTAAATGGAAATGGGAAAAAGGTAAACGAGTATGTCTTTACATTCAAAGCTATGTTTTTAATACTCACCAGCTTCTTGAAGCTGACGGCGTTGATGCGTCCTGGACATTCGTGTCTAGGCTTTGCAGGTTATAACCAGGATGAACCATATGATTATGCTAATTGAGATCAGTTGCTGAGAAGATATTTACTTTTATATGTTTATGTGCTTTAAGATATGTTTTGGTTTTGTAATAAGGATGACTGTAATAGACTTTAAGTATTGTTTTATTTTCAAGGCGGTCTGTGCCTTAGTAAACCCCGTACCATAGGATGTAATAAGTTAGAAAAATTTTTATGAGCCCTGATTACCCTACTCTGATTAATGGTTTTATGTTGTTCGACGTTTTGGGACGGAATCGATCCTTCAAACTGTCGCGACCTACGGGTCCATAAAGGAAATTAAACGCTTTCCATATTTATGCTACGTCGGGGCGTGACAGGAATTGGTGGTATCAGAGCCATAGGTTTTCTAGATTGACCAGGCTCAGTTATTCACGCCATAGATTAGTGACATAGGTTACCCTTAAGTTTTACTAAGCTATACAACCAAGTTCTAGTGTTAGTTTAGTACGGATTACCCTTAGTTCAGAAACTAAAATTCTAAGTTGGTTTTATCATAGAAATGATTACCCGTTTGTCTTGTCACATCGACAAGAATGATAGCAATTTCCATATACCTTCAGACATATCCATTTAGGATTAGCCGAGATAACCATAACTTATGATGCCCCTACAGACATATAGTAGCCGAGTTTCTAAGGAGTTAAAGCATACCATAGCCCTCATTAATAGCTTAGGCACTGACCAACTTCCTGAGTCAAATCTCGGAACAGTCAGTATGGCCCACAACCCAGAGTCTAGAGGATAAGAATATGACCTCTTTGCTATTAGACAGCCCTAATTCGAATACGTGTTTAGATTTTATTGTGTGCTTATGTTATAATACGAGTATGTGATATAGTAATATATACTCCTTTGAAAATTATCGTCATAGTACTGTTGCATGCATGTTTCTCATTCTACTACCCCTATCACGCATAGAATGGCTGGAAGACCAAGGAGGAACAGAAATTTGATTGAAGGAGCGCCTGAGGCTGCCGATCCCACGGGAATATTTGAAGCTTTTATCAGGCGTCTCGAAAGGGTTAGTAATGCGAATGAAAACCAACGAGACCGCCAGACGGGAGATAAGCTGCTGGAGAGATTCCGTGCGCTCAGACCCGAGCAATTTGCGGGTACCACGGATCCCTGGAAGGCGGAACAATGGTTAAGACAGATGGACCGCATGTTCGAAGCTGTCCAATGCAACGAGATGGACAAGAGGAGGCTGGCTACATTTCAACTAACCGACGCCGCTGCAGATTGGTGGGACTCGATCATAGCCACTATCGGGAACACCGCTGCTATGGGGATGACGTGGACGACGTTCAAAGGGAGATTCCTGGAGAAGTACTTCCCGGCTACGGAGAGGCACAGAAGAGAGAAGGAATTTATGGATCTGACGCAAGGAACCAAGACGGTGCAAGAGTATACCACACAGTTCGAGAGGCTGTCACGGTTTGCCCCGCACATGGTTGATACTGAGGAGAAGAAGATCCGGAAATATAACCAAGGGCTGACACCGCAGATTCGTCGCCTGACTCTCGGCCACCTAGACAAGACGTTTGAAGGACTAGTCGGCCTGGCTACCGATCTGGAAGAAGATGCTCGAGTATATCGTAAACAATTTGAATTCCGACCGCCTCAGAGGGGTAATTTTGGGAATAGACCACCAATGAATCGTACCCAAGGGCAGAAGAGGAACTTCGACGGGAGCAAGAAGGCACAAGCTATTACCTATCCGACTCAACCCCGAGTAGGAGAAGGAAGTAGTGGTGTAAAGTGCTTCAACTGTGGCAACCCTGGACATGTGGCTCGGGACTGCAAGGCACCAAGGCGTGCTGCTCAGCCAGGAATAGTCTGCTTCAACTGTGGTGAACCAGGTCACATCAGCAGGTTCTGCACTGCTCCTAAGCAAGCGACTTATGGACAACAGGGTCAGACCCGCTTGAATGCTGTTATTCCTGATGCCGCTGGATATGATGGAACTGTTTATGAAGAAGGAGATCATGGAGAAGCTCAACCTGATCAGCAAGCAGTGGAAGGTACATTGACTCTATTTAACTCCCATGTTAGAGCATTATTTGATACGGGTGCTGCTCTATCATTCATATCTGTTAATACAATTCGGAGATTGGGTATCTTACCTCATCGCTTAGAGAAAGCTTTGAAGGCTACATCACCAATAGGAGCTGCGGTCAGTTTAGGACATGTGTGCAAGGATTGTCCCTTAAGATTAGGAGACCGAGAAATCCCTGCGAGGTTGATTGTTCTATCGATGAAGGAGTTCGACATAATCCTAGGAATGGATTGGCTGTCTCAAAATCCAGTGAAGTTGGATTGTGCGAGGAAGAGAATTACATTCTCCGACAATGAGAATCAACCCTTTGATTTTCAATGTAACCCTTCGGGAGATATGTTCCTCACAAGATGTTTAGCCAACATCGAAGTCGTCAGTACAGAGGTGACAGCTTCATCTATACCTGTAGTCAAGGACTTCGAAGAAGTATTTCAAGACATGTCTGGATTACCGCCCGAGAGAAGTATAGAGTTCTGTATTGAGCTTATACCGGGTACCGTACCGATTACCAAGGTTCCCTACAGAATGGCCCCCACAGAACTACTAGAATTGAAGGGACAAGTTCAAGAGCTCGAGAACCTAGGTTTTGTACGTCCAAGTACATCGCCTTGGGGAGCACCGGTGTTATTTGTGAAGAAGAAGGACGGGACGCTCAGGCTGTGTATCTACTACAGAGAATTGAATCGAGTGACAATCAAGAACAAGTATCCTTTGCCTTAGATCGACGATTTATTTGATCAACTACAAGGAGCTACGATATTTTCCAAGATAGACCTTAGGTCCGGATATCATCAGTTGAGGGTACGGAAGGAAGACATACCTAAGACTGCTTTCAGAACCCGATATGGTCATTATGAATTTCTGGTGATGCCGTTTGGATTGACGAACGCCCCGGCAGTGTTTATGGATCTGATGAACAGAGTGTTCAAGCCTTATTTAGATCAGTTTGTCATCGTCTTTATTGATGATATTTTGATCTATTCTAAGTCAAGAGAAGAACACGAGCAACATCTACGGATTACGATGCAGACGCTTAAGGACCACCACTTGTATGCCAAGTTCAGTAAGTGTGAGTTCTGGTTGCAAGAAGTGAAATTTTTGGGACACAAGGTGTCATCTCAAGGAATTTCTGTGGATTCGTCCAAGACCGATGCTGTATCCAACTGGGTTAGGCCAAGCAACCCTACAGAAGTTCGGAGTTTTCTTGGACTCGCAGGCTATTACAGAAGATTTGTTGAAGGATTCTCTAAAATAGCCGCACCATTGACTGGATTGACGAAGAAGAATTTGAAATTCGAATGGACAGAGAAGCATGAGCGAGCCTTTCTAGAGTTGAAAGAGAGACTCACTACCACACCAGTACTAGCAATACCCAAGCCTGGTGAGAAGTTCACTATCTTTAGTGACGCATCATATCAAGGACTAGGGTGTGTACTTATGCAAGATGGTAAAGTTATAGCCTATGGATCTAGACAGCTGAAGCCGAATGAGTTGAACTATCCTATTCATGATTTGGAGTTGGCAGCAGTGGTTTTTGCACTCAAAATTTGGAGACATTATCTCTACGGTGATAAGTTTGATTTGTTCTCCGATCACAAGAGTCTGAAGTATTTGTTCACACAGAAAGAGTTGAACATGAGGCAGCGCAGATGGATGGAGTTGATCAAAGATTACGACTTCACGTTGGAATACCACCCTGGTAAAGCTAATGTGGTCGCTGATGCTTTGAGTCGGCAGACTCGGGAAACGATCGCCTCCTTAATGGTTAGAGAATGGCGAGCATTGGAGACGCTGGCGGAGTTCGATGTACAGAGTGCTGAAAGAGGAGAAGGACAACTTTTCGGATGTCTTATCCTACAGCCTGTTCTCATTGACCGCATTATTAGAGCTCAGAAAGAAGATGAGAAGTTTCAATCATGGTTCAAGAAGATGTCAGAGAAGGAGCCGACAGAATGGAAGGTGGGAATCGATGGAGGGTATCGGTGCAGGAATAGATTGTGCGTGCCCGGTGATGGAGAGTTAAGGAAGGATATCCTGGAAGAAGCACATAAATCAAGGTATACAGTTCAACCGGGAGGAACGAAGATGTATAAAGATTTGAAGAGGAATTTCTGGTGGGAAGGCATGAAGAAGGATGTGGCCGAGTTTGTATCCAAGTGTTTGACGTGTCAGCAAGTCAAGGCCGAACATCAGAGACCGTCAGGATTGTTGCAACCGCTACCTATTCCTGGTTGGAAGTGGGAGCACATTACGATGGATTTTGTAGTAGGATTGCCCCGGTCGCAGCAGAATCATGACGCTATTTGGGTAATTGTGGATCGATTGACGAAGTCAGCTCATTTTATCGCTTATAGTATGACATACCCGGTGGAAAAGATGAGCCGGATGTACATACAACAAGTTGTGCGACTTCACGGTGCACCTGTGACGATTGTGTCAGACCGTGACGCACGTTTTACTTCTGGATTTTGGGAAAGTCTGCAAGAAGCTATGGGAACTTCACTCAAGATGAGTACTGCTTTTCACCCTCAGACAGATGGGCAAACTGAGCGTGTTAATCAGATCATGGAGGATATGCTTAGGGCTTGTGTGATCGATTTTGAAGAATCTTGGGAGACACACTTGTCGTTGGTTGAATTTGCCTATAACAATAGTTATCATGCGAGTATCGGTATGGCTCCGTTCGAAGCACTGTACGGACGACCGTGTCGTTCTCCATTGTGTTGGGCAGAAGTTGGTGATACAGAGTTGTTGGGACCGGATTTGGTTAGAGAAACCAATCAGAAGATTTCCTTGGTCAAGGAAAGGATGAGAACCGCTCAGAGCCGGTATAAGAGTTATGCTGATCGACGCCGAAAAGATTTGGAATTCAGTGTTGGAGATCACGTACTTCTTAAGGTTTCACCAACACGAGGAGTAGTACGCTTTGGTCTCAAGAGGGGGAAGTTAGCTCCGCGTTTTATTGGACCGTTTGAGATTTTGGAACGTATCGGGAAAGTGGCCTATCAACTGGCGCTACCACCGAAGATGTCTGGGGTTCACAACGTGTTTCACGTGAGTATGTTGAGAAAGTACATACGAGATCCCTCGCATGTGGTTAGTTATGACGACATTGAGACGAGTCATAACGTTTCTTACAAGGAGAGACCGGTGAAGATTCTGGATCAGAGTATCAAGAAGTTAAGGAATAAGGATATCCCGTTAGTGAAAGTTCAGTGGAATCACCATGACGAGAATGAAGCCTCGTGGGAAGTTGAAGCTGATATGAGGAAGAAGTACCCGGAGTTGTTTCATGACTAGTTAGTCTTGATTTCGGGGACGAAATCCTGTTTAAGGGGGGAAGGGTGTAATAACCTGCATTTTCATGCATTATCATATTTAAAATTTAATATATATTGTCTGTTTATATGTTAATTTTAATTCTTATGTGAAAAATCTATTTCTTGACTAATTTCATAATTGAAATTACTTCTGGGGTCAAAATGCAATTTTCATAAAAACTGGTAATATCGGTGTTAAATCTTAAATCTGTATTTCAAAACGGTGGAATTATTTCTTTTAAACTCAAACTGTATTTTTATAAAATCAGAAAACTATTTCTAATGTTAAAATGAATTCTCTGTATTTTTGTGATAAACACCGTGTCACGAAAATACCAGTGTAGGTTTAAAACTGTTCGCGCAGTGTTAAACTTCCACAAAATTTTGGAAGTAAATGATTGAACAAATTTGTTTATACTCAATTATGAATGCTGATGCTTTTCCCTTAGGTCTTGTTTGGCAAATGTTGTAGTATGTGTGTTGTCCTTATGCCATAAGCTAGATTACCCAAACACACTTTGACACCACATCATCTCCACCAACCACCTACAATCTTCAGTGGAGAATAAAGAGCAGTTTTACACATCATATCTGCACATTCATTGTATTTAATGGAGGTTAATGGAGATTGAGTGGGAAGTTAGGCAAATGTTTTCTTAGGGGGAGTTTTGATTATTTATACACCCAATCACACTACACATTCTGCACTTCCATCACAGCATAATTCAGTATACACAGAGAGTTTAGAGAGTGCAGAGAGTTCTTCAAATTCGTAGAGAGAGAGAAGAGCTCAATCCTCCATAGCCAAAGCTTGGATTTTGGGAATTTCGTAATTATATTTCTTTCTCAACAATATCTTCAATCTATATCACAGTGAGTATTCTAAACTCACTTGGAATGTAATTTCATATTTATTTGCTGATGGTTTAGTCTAATTTGCAGAACACCATTTTTAATTTACGTATGAAAGCTTGAAGTTCAAAAATGGTGATTTTTCAAACTTAACCAAAATCGATTTTGTGAATTGGAAATGAAAGATCTTAGTCCCAATAAGCCATGGTTCGAATACTACGGCTTAATTCATATGTATTGCGACGTATCATTGATTTAAAGTTTTGCCACCTCTCGGTTTTACGTGAAATCCGAGAGCTACGATTGAAATTAGTTAAAATCGATCGCGTATTCATAATCCTTGCGGAAAAACGAAGAGATTCATATATTATAAGACATATTTGGTTACAGAATCAAAATGGGTCAAAAACACCCCTGTTTTGCTGAAACAGGACAGTTCCAACGAAGAAGATGAAGTCTCAGCATCATCTCGCGCCACGATCGCGCGCGCGAGAATCGCGCGAGCGGCCCGCGCGAGAGAGCCTTCGCGCGAGCGGACCGCGCGCGCGATCTTGGGTTACTCAGGCAGACACAAAAGTTTTTATATATAAAGGGAAAATTGGCTAAATCGCGCAAGCGAGGGTCGCGCGAGAATGATCTCGCGCGAGCGATCCGCGCGCGCGACCTCGTTTTCATCAGGCAGAAAGAAAAGTTATAATAATAAATGGAAAAAGGGCATATCGCGCGAGCGGACCGCGCGAGCGACCTTTCGCGCGAGCGGCCCGCGCGCGCGAGTGCTGACAGTTTGTGGTTTTGTCTGTTTTTGTGTTTTAAGGACTGTTTGTCTCAACTTTTATATACTGTTAAGGTTCTGTTTGGGAAATTTTGTTAATCAGAGCTCTTTTTGGTTACATTTGATCGATTAAAACATTGTAGTATGATTTATTAATGCCCGTACGCATGTTGATCTTTCAATTCAGTATTTTGCTTAAGTTCAAGTGCATATCATTCATGTGGAGTCATTGGTACATGCATGTGGGTGTCGGTATGTGTGGAAAATAGTATTGTTAGTGTGGAAAGTGTATGAGTTTGAGTTGTGATTGTGGTTGTGAGTTGTGATTGTGGTTGTGGTTGTGGTTGTGGTTGTGATTGTGGTTGTGATTGTGGTTGTAGTTGAAAAAGAGGATGAGGGTGTCTTTGAAATGCGAAGGTGGCAAAAATGGACACTCCCTGACGCCCATGGAAGCGTTAAAGTGTGTGAAGCCGAACTTGGACACTCACTGGCACCCATGGAAGTGCTAAAGTGTGGCCTATGGACACTCCCTGATAACTCGAGTCTGGATACCTGTGTGGGGGTTGCCCCGGTATTTGCATGGCGGTTAGGGTCTTCAAAGTGTGAGGCATTGGACACTCCCTGGTACCCCGGACCAAAGTGTGAGGCAAACTGGACACTCCCTGGCGCCCCGTTGCTAAAGTGTGGCTATCTTAGTATTTCAAAGATACCAGGAGTAGGATAGAGGGTTGTTGGGTTTTGTCGAGAGAAAAGAGTCGGTTAGATGAGATGGTGCATTGTTCTCATACACGGTCACATAGGTTTGAATTTATCTTTTAATTATTGTTGTGGTTGTTTTTCTAACAAGCTCTTTATTATAAATATAAACTTGTGGTTTTTAAATGGAAATGGGAAAAAGGTAAACGAGTATGTCTTTACATTCAAAGCTATGTTTTTAATACTCACCAGCTTCTTGAAGCTGACGGCGTTGATGCGTCCTGGACATTCGTGTCTAGGCTTTGCAGGTTATAACCAGGATGAACCATATGATTATGCTAATTGAGATCAGTTGCTGAGAAGATATTTACTTTTATATGTTTATGTGCTTTAAGATATGTTTTGGTTTTGTAATAAGGATGACTGTAATAGACTTTAAGTATTGTTTTATTTTCAAGGCGGTCTGTGCCTTAGTAAACCCCGTACCATAGGATGTAATAAGTTAGAAAAATTTTTATGAGCCCTGATTACCCTACTCTGATTAATGGTTTTATGTTGTTCGACGTTTTGGGACGGAATCGATCCTTCAAACTGTCGCGACCTACGGGTCCATAAAGGAAATTAAACGCTTTCCATATTTATGCTACGTCGGGGCGTGACAATAATACTCCACCCCACATTTGTTATTATGTTGAAGGAGGGTGGGGCTGTACAGGAGATCTTGGCCAACTAAAAAGCTAGCCCATATTGCTTCATATTCTTCTTGCTCGGCCTTAGGAGCCTGTCCTGGACCGTGAAGAAGCCAGCTCGGACATCGAAGCCGAGGGTGAAAAGGAAGGAATTGTTGGGGCGTTCGGTTCCCCATGAGTTCGTAAAAGAAAGAAAAGAGATGATAAAAAAGACCCTTTGGACCGAAGACAGCAAAGTGAAAAGCAAAGGTCGAAGAGTGCTCTGGTAGAGTATCGGGGTCAAAATTATCGACCAAGCACTTCTCGGGGAAATAAGATTGAAGCCAGCATTGGAGGAGCCAGAGGGCTCTCCCTGAAGTCTTGAAACCTGAAAAAATAAGGTCAAGAATGCCGCGATAGAGATGGGAAAGGATAAGAGGAACAAGGGCAAGTTTTGTGCCCGAGGCCAGAGCAAGAGCAATGTGGGTGTATTCTTTGGTTATGCCGTATGGGGCCGAGCAAATGACAAAGCGGTTCAGCCAGTAGATCAAGAAGGCAACATGCTCTTGATCAGTGACCTCCCCTTGACCCATGCTGGCCGAGATAAAGGGACCAAAGCCAGTGATGACCCGAGAACCCTTGCCCGAATTGGTCCTAGGATGTTCAAACTCAAGGGTGGAGGAAAGGCTGGGAGTAATTTCTTCACCGTGGGCAGGAAGATCAGTGAGGAAACATACATCTTGAATGGTTGGGCTCATAAGACCGCAACGGAAGAAGAAAGCATTGGTAGAGGTCGACCAGAAGAAGAGAGAAGAAAAGAAGAGAGGCTTATCAAGGAAGAATCTCTCTCGGCTAAGCATAATGGCATCATAGATGTCAAGGGCCCTCCATAGGTCCTTTTTCACCTCCGCCAATTGGTCTACCCAGGAGATCCAGTCAGTAGAAGGAATAGGCCAATTCCGCAAAGGGTTAGAAGGAGCGTACTGGGAGCCCCAATCAAAATCAGGAGATTAATAGAGTAACTCATTGTCTTCTACAACTAAAGGGAAATAGGGATCTAGAAAAGACGGAGGAAAGGAATCAAATGCAAGACCAAGTCCTGTTGAAGAACCAGAAGAAGAAGAAATCAATACCTGAGGGTTTATTAGCCCAGGAATGGTCTCAAGGGCTTGCTTAACTGCGGTGGCATTGGTTTTGGCCACCGGCGCAGTACCAGTAGTAGTAGGGGAAGAAGAAGTGGCGCCGGCAGCTTAGGAAGCACTGGTTGTAGAAGAGGAAGCCATAGAACTTTGAGAGAGAAAATTTTCCGGGAAAGCTTAAGGGAAAGAAAATGAAAAGTGAAAAATGATAAGGACCGGATGATTTATATAGAAGGAGAAGGGGGTCATCATGACTTGGGAACGGGTTCCCAAGAGGCGCGCCTCGATTCTGGAAACGAGGTAGGAGGAGCTACTGGGGTGATGACACGTGGAGCCGTACACTGCCAGTTTACATAGTTAGCATTTAATTTGAATTTCAAACGTCTCATCAAACTGATGGCGCCACGTTTGACAAGACATTTTGGGGGCATTGTTTACACCCTAAATTGAGATTTCCCAAGGCACATGACGATCACGTGGCCTGAGGACGTCATCACAAGACCATGTAAGCAGATGAACAGGTGATGAGGCCTATGACGTAGGAAAGACTGATATCAGAGCTAGCTGTTGGTAAGGATGGTACATTTAATATGAGAATATCGGTGTCAAGACCGAGGACATGATGATATAGGGTTCTCAAGGAAATACCTCGGCCTTAACAAGCAATGCCAGAGTTGCAAAGTAGCATCAGCAATAGCCATAACATCGGTCAAACAAGACCAATGTCCAACCAATGAAGATTCTAAAAGGATTGATTAGTCCCAAAACCTCAATATCGACGTTGAGATGGAGAAGAGGGACATTGGGCTCTAGTAGATATATCGGCCTCAACAAGTAAGGCTGATATCAAAGAGGAGCAGTGGTAGACACGATACACCTCGGCCTCATCAGATAAGGCCAATGACCACCCTTGCAGATCCTGCAGTGGCAAGACCATAGGATGATAGCCAACAATAGCCAAGCAAGAGAATGTAATATCAGGTTTAGGAAATGGTCGAGGCCATCTATGGAGCAATTAAAGTCAAAGACAACATTGGTTAAACGAGACCGATGGACACTAGTAGGCTTCCTACTGGGTGGAAGGCCGACTTCTATCAACCAGCAAGGATCAAGCTACTCGGAGAAGGACGCAATCGGGCAACCTGAATCTGCTCACAAGGGTGGTAGGCAGTTAAGCATGGATGAGAACATGTGCTTTAGAATATGTTGAGCTGGAAGGAAAGCAGTTACATGAAAGAGGAACATGGCAGAAGTGGGATCATCACACAAATCATGAAAGTTGATCGTTGGACATAGTGGGAGCAGTAACTTGTACATGCCTAGAAATCAGAGGCCACATAACCCCACTAACCCCATTATCCTACTAATGTAAACAGTTATGTTCTCAAGTCTATAAATAGAGCAGAGGGGGCAACATTTGAAGGGGCTAACACACACGCCACTTCTGCTCTAGCAGACTTTAGTTTTTCCTCATAACAATACTGCTTTTGTTCTTGAGTGATTTATGAGTTCTCATTGTCCTCTGTAATTGTTCTTTGAACGTTTGTAATCACTACTTATTCAATCAATGAAGATGTTGTCCGTGGAGGTATTCTGAATCTCAGTTTGATTTGTCCTTTTTTTAAATTTCCATTTGTAATTACTTGCTTGCATTAGAGTAGAGTAAAAGCCCACATTTTTGTTGTTTTGGAATGCTTTAACAAGTAGTCACTTAAATTAGAAGTTAGATTTGGGTTATCACAACCTCTTTGAGTCCACGTGGACTCTGGCACGCCCGACACACACTAAACCAGAATTTATCGTAAACACACGTAAAAGCCAAGTTTGATAGTTGAAAAGTAAGATTGTATATGTTTCACACCAATTAAGAAGTGCCAAATATATACTTTCTCATAAACTGATGGTTGTTGTGATGAGTCCATGATCTAAAGGCTACTGTTAGATGACCATGAAATGCCCATCTCTGAGTATGCAGTAACCAAGTCCCAATGTCCTATAAATGTAGGTGATTGTATGATACAACCGATTTAGTTTGTATTTCCTTTTGGGGGAATTTGAAATTTTGAAGTTGCTTTTCTTTTCATTTGATTTAGCTAAAAAAGTTTAGACCTCTTGAATCTCATCTACCAAATCTGAGTATGAGATTTACCTATCCTTTTGGATTTATAAATATCTTGCTGCTGTGGTCGCCCTAATATTTATACAAACACTGCAATTTTATTAAAAGTAAATACAATGGGTATTTTATTTGACCAAGGAAGTATTTCAATTTAAAGTAATTGGTTAAATATATCCACAGGCGACGATCGGTCTGAGCAGCAGTTCCTTTTTGCCCGAATCTGGTAATTCTTCTCCTCCATCTCATGTACTGATATATTCATGTTTGTTTGTATGTATGTATGTGCTGTTGTATTTTTTTCATTTCAAGATTGCAATCGTATCGAATTTATGAATTTTTGGATTTGGACCATTTTTTCTAGCCAATGCATACATGCATGGGTTCCTTTGAATTCAACGTTTTGCCTACCCGTGATTACATTTCTCATATAAATAAATTATGAAATCAGACTGATCCATTAGAATGTTCAATGAAGTCTCACTTTCCTTCTTCTAACTTTGAACTAAACCATGTAGGACTCAGCCCCTTGGGAAAACGGCAAAACCTTATAAATCCCCAAGGGACAAAGACCATTTAAAATGTTTTAGCCTGAAAAGCTATTATTTTAAAAGCCAACCCAGACGAGCTCTAAATACTATTGAGATTATCCGAAGGGTACAACCTTAGAAATGAATAAAAGATTTGCTTCTTTCTTTTCATTTCATTGAAAAGGCTATAGAATACATTTTGCAATTCTTTTCGAATCAATTTTTTTTCGCATTGCTACGGTGACCGAATTTAGCATTTACCTAAGTTAAAAAGTCCTCACTTCTACAGATGGAATACGTCTGGACTCGTGATCATACCAATTGACGTTATGAAAGCACGGGTTGTCGACACTCTTCAAGGGTAACACCTCAAATGGAACTGAGATGCATGAAACGTGAAGCCAGAGCACTAAGTTAGTTTTATGTTCATGCTACTCCAAATGAGAATGTTTAAATTTGAAGTTTTTTACTGTACACATGGCAGAGCAATTCGTGAGGAGCATTCTGGGTATGCTCTCTAATCTATCACTTTAAAATTTCTGCTTTTAGTCACCAGCTTGCTCCTGCTCTGTATCCTAAGCAAATACTGTGCATAGAATTCTGGTGCTGGGAAAATAACAAGACTCCGTCATTATTTGTTTCTCAAATCATAGGGCAGTGCAGCCTCAAAGCTATCTGAGTGGGTATTAAATTTGCAGTTATTCGGGCTTGTTTGTTTTGAGTTAGTCAAATTGTGGATAATTGGTTTCTGTTTTTTTTCCCCCCAAGTAATTGAGTGGCATTTAATTTTTATTCGATCTTGTGACTAAAGTAGTCTCCTTCAGTTTTTAAACTTCTATTCTGCAATACGCCGTTTACTCGACAGTACGCATGGCTGGATACGGGATGATTATTTTAGGGCCAGCATAGCATCTGTGGTTCAACTTCGTAGCTAGAGTCCTACCAAGGAGAGATGTAGTTACTACCTTGAAGAAACTTTTTATGGGGCATGTTATTTTTGTACCTATCATTAATATCTTTTTCTTCTCCTTCAATGCAATTCTGCAAGGTACACCCCAAAACCTCTTTTCATTTTCCAATTAAAGAACTGCATTCTACCAAGTTACCAACTTGCATTATCTTTATGAATTATATTCTATGTCAGATCACCTAGCATTGCAGAATAGTGTAAACTAGTTGTGAGTCCCGTGCAATGCACGGGTGATGCAATTTATAAACATTTGACTACAACAAAATTTAAAATATATGTATATTATTAAAATTGTTAGAATACTTTCCCTATTAAGTAATTCTGTATCTTACCACACCTATTGTCTAGGTTCACGTTGTACTAGTTTGTACTCCCTTGTACTATACTATCCTAAGCCTATATAAAGGCTTCTCTTTGTACACTCTTAATCATCAATACAATATACATAATTTCTCTCTTTTCTATCTTGGTATCAGAGACATAAGAATTTGGAAATTTTTCCACCACCACAATTAATTTTTGTCTCTATAGCAATCAACCAACCAAAACCCTACCGATCAACCTACCAAATAAGACTCTTGATCACCATCATCATCATTCATCATTTGACCAAGTCCAACTTACCCCTGCCAAGACACCATCATTCTGCCTCATCATCATCAAACTGCCACAAGCCCTCTTCGTAACATTACCACGCATCAACATCATCACCACCAATCTATATTAATCTATCGCAAACTCATCATCACCACCATCACCACTCTACTGCATTCACTAACCCAATCTGCACCAATCTGCCGCAAACCCCTTGATCATTAATCTGATCATCATCAACCATCCCACAAAACCTCACCACATCACCTACCTGCCTCGCCAGCCCATATCTCACGCCGCTGTTACCCACCTTGTCATCATCATAACAGACTCGCTACATCAACCCATCATCTTTACCCTATCCCACAATCAATACTCTTCCTTTGATCCAAGCCCACCTACATATACCTAAGTCCAAGCCCAATATCCCAAGCTCGCTTAAATCATCACACTAGCTAAACTGCCACAAATATCTACCAAGCTCACAAGCGCAAAACCCAATCAGCCCAACAAAAATAAATAAAAACTAGCCCTACCCCAATCATTGAAGACCAAATCCAAGCTCCTTCCTTTATACCCTACCCAATCCAAGTCACACACCGGCCCACCCGAATCCGAACCTATCCCTTCTATGGAGCGCAACGAAACTTCCCAACCCATTTCCATCACTATGGATGGAACGAACTATATCGTTTGGGCCCAGGCCATATCTAGTTTTCTGCGAGGACGGAAACTTTGGCGCATCGTCACTGGTGATATCACCGAACCCCAACAAAACGAAGGAGAAGATAAGGCCATATTTGCAGACCAGCTTGAGGATTGGGATAGTAAAAATCACCAAATTATAACTTGGGTCCGTAACACCTGTGCCAATTCAATCAGTCTCCAATTTGGCAGATTCACTACTGCCAAATCTCTCTGGGATTTTTTGGCACAACGTTATACCACTGCTAACTTGGCTCATCAATATCAGCTATTAAGCATCCTCCACCGCATGAAACAACAACCCGGGCAGACTATCAATAGCTTTCTCTCTGAGATCTACCATGTCTGGGATCAACTCACTTCTTCTGAACCGAACTTTCCTGATGCCACTAGTGCCGAGATGTTCACAACTTATTGAGATCGCCAGCGCCTGGTTCTCTTTTTGATGGCTCTCACTGATGACTTTGAGCATGTTCGGGCATCCCTCCTTTATTGAAGTCCCTTGCCGACTTTGGATCAAGCAGTCACTGAACTTCTCTCCGAGGAAACTCGTCTTGGTCCTCGCAAGACACCTACTACCGACAGTGTTCTTGCTACTCCCCAAGGAGTGCCTTCTGACACTGTCCTTGCTACTCATCGGGGGTATCCACCTAAAAACCGTTCATAATCCAATTACCAATCCAAGCATCATCCTCAATCCAAACAACATCACCCCTCGTCCTTCGACTCCTCTAAACCATGGTGCAACTACTGCAAAATAGGTGGACACACTCTCTTGGATTATCGTGCTCGCACTTGCAAATACTGCCATAAGCAAGGTCCAGGTCATCTTCAGTATGACTGCTTCCAACACCCTGCCAAACAGCACTCTATGTATCAAGGTGGTTCCTCCAAAATTGCTGCTACTACAGCCAATCATTCATCATCCAATGCTTTTGCCGAAGGGCTTACTGCCTCTCACGTGGAAGATATTGTCAAACAAATCCTCGCTCAAACTGGTAATCCCACTTCCACTGCTCTCTCCGTAACTTCAGGTAATTCATCTTGGTTTTTTGACTCTGGCTGTTGTAATCATATGACACCGGATCCCACTCTTTTCACTACCACAATCTCTGCCGCTCACACACCAACCATCCAAACCGCTGATGGTACTCCGATGTCAGTTAGTCATATAGGCATGGTTTCCACCTCTAATACTCATTTCCTCACACTTATTACATTCCCAAACTCACTCTGAATCTTATATCTGTTGGACAATTGTGTGATCTTGGTCTTACTGTTCTTTTTTCTTCCTCTGGTTGTTGTGTGCAGGATCCACAGACGGGACAGACTCTTGGGATAGGCCGTAAAGTTGGACGACTCTTTGAATCTCCATATCCCAACTCATCTCACCCCCTATAGTCAGACAGCTGCTCCAGTCTCTTCCAGCTCTCCCATTAGTCTATGGCACTCTCGTCTTGGTCATGCCTCTGTTGGTCGTCTGCAACCTTTAGTTTCTAGTGGTCACTTAGGACTTGTTAATAAAGACACATTTGATTGTCTGCCATGTCAACTTTCAAAGCAAACATCATTGCCATTTAATAAAAGTGATTCTTTATCTTCTGCTCCTTTTGACTTAATTCATTCAGATGTTTGGGGGCCCTCTCCCACTGTGACTATGGGAGGATCAAGATACTTTGTTATTTTTATTGATGACTATTCGCGTTATACTTAGATTTTTCTCATGCGTAATCGGTCTGAACTGCCTCAACTATACTTTGATTTTGCTACTATGGTTAAAACTCAATTTTCCTGCAATATCAAAGTTTTTCGTGCAGACAATGCTGCTGAGTACACTGATAATGGAGTTCTTAATTTCCTACGCCAACATGGTTCTCTCCCGCATCGCTCTTGCCCAGGCACCTCCCAACAAAATGGTCGTGCTGAGCGGAAACACAGAGATATTTTAAACACTATTCGTACCCTTCTTACATCAGCCTCCTGTCCCGAACGTTTTTGGGGGGAAGCCGCTCTTACAGTTGTCTACACCAAGAATCGTGTTCCATCCCCAATAATTGGCAATCAATCTCCATATGAACGACTCTATGGTCATTCGCCTGACTATAGTGCCCTTAAAGTTTTTGGCAGTGCTTATTTTGTTCTTCTTCAACCTCACGAACGCACAAAATTAGAGTCTCGTTCCCGCTTATGCTGCTTCCTTAGATATGGTATTGAACATAAGGGATATAGGTGTTGGGATCCTTATTCCAAACGTCTCCGTGTGTCCAGGCATGTTATCTTCTGGGAACATAAGATGTTCTCCTCTATGTCCAAGTTTCACCTCTCACCCGTTACTACTCCTTTACTCTTCACCGATCCTTTGGTTGACCTATTTCCAGAAGACACATCTACAGATCAGTCTTCTACCACATCTACATCTCCTGAGTTACTTGCTCTAATTGATGATGCTCCTGAGTCATCCACCTTACGCTCTCCTGAGCTGCCAGCCCCAACTGCTGATCCTGCTCATCCACCTGCTCCACCTCTCCGACGAAGTGACCGGGTAAAAACTCCTTCTGTTCATCTTCGTGATTATGTTGCTTTTTCTACAAAACTTTCTCATCATGAACCTCAGTCTTATAGTGAGGCAAGCTCTAATCCTCTTTGGCAAAAAGCAATGGATGATGAATTGCAGGCACTTGAACAAAATCACACATGGGATTTGGTAGAACTACCACGTGGCAAAAATGCTATGGGATGCAAGTGGGTGTATAAGATCAAAACTCACTCAGATGGATCCATTGATCGCTACAAAGCCCGCCTTGTAGCCAAAGGTTTTACCCAGGAGTATGGGATTGATTATGAGGAAACATTTGCTCCAGTTGCCCGTCTTACTTCTGTTCGCAGCCTCATTGCTGTTGCCGCAGTCCGCCGTTGGGATTTATTTCAAATGGATGTCAAAAATGCATTCCTTAATGGTGATCTCACTGAAGAAGTCTATATGCGTCCTCCTCCTGGTTATCCTCATCAATCTCATCAAGTCTGCAAACTCCGTAAAGCTCTGTACGGCCTTAAACAAGCTCCACAAGCCTGGTTTGCAAAATTCAGTACAATTGTTGAGCGCTTCGGGTTCACAGCTAGCTCATATGACTCGGCTCTATTCATTCGCCGAACTGACCGGGGTATTATACTTCTTCTTCTTTACGTGGATGACATGATTATCACTAGAGATGATACATCTGGAATTCTGGGTCTCAAAACTCATCTAAGCCAACATGTTGAAATGAAAGATTTGGGCAAGCTAAACTATTTTTTGGGTCTTGAGATCATTTCTAATTCTGACGGTTACTACCTTTCTCAAGCCAAGTACTCTTCTGATCTTCTTACTCGTGCGGGAATCACGGACAACAAAACTAGTCCTACACCTCTTGAGCTCAACTCTAAGCTCACACCTATGGATGGTACTCTTCTAGATAATCCCACTCTATACCGCCAACTAGTTGGGAGTCTAGACTATCTTACAGTTACTCGACCTGACATTGCCTATGCAGTCCATATTGTCAGCCAATTTCTCTCTGTCCCTCGATCGTCTCACTATGCTGCTGTTCTTCGCATTCTTCGATATATCAAGGGAACAATGTTTCATGGTTTACATTTTTCTGCTCATTCCTCACTCAAACTACGTGCTTATTCTGATGCAGATTGGGCAGGAGACCCCACTGATCGACGATCCACTACAGGGTATTGCTTCTTTCTTGGTGATTCTCTTATCTCCTGGTGAAGTAAGAAGCAAACTGTTGTTGTTCGTTCAAGTACGGAAGCAGAATATCGAGCCCTAGCTGATGCTACTCAAGAACTACTCTGGCTCAGTTGGTTACTTGAGGACTTGGGTATTACTCATTCCATTGCTACTACTATCCATTGTGACAATCAGAGTGCTATTCAGATTGCTCACAACGATGTTTTTCACGAACGCACCAAGCACATTGAAATCGATTGTCATTTTGTGCGCCATCATCTCACTAAGGGCACCATCAGACTTATCTCGGTTTCTTCTACTGATCAGACTGCTGACATCTTCACCAAAGCTCATCATCCAGGACGTCATCAGGATCTAGTTTTCAAACTCAAGATGATTTCGATCTTACCACCTTGAGTTTGAGGGGGGCTGTTAGAATACTTTCCCTATTAAGTAATTCTGTATCTTACCACACCTATTGTCTAGGTTCACGTTGTACTAGTTTGTACTCCCTTGTACTACACTTTGTACTATACTATCCTAAGCCTATATAAAGGCTTCTCTTTGTACACTCTTAATCATCAATACAATATACATAATTTCTCTCTTTTCTATCTAAAATAATATGAAACGAAAGTCATTTTTCTATAACATGTCTAATATA
Source organism: Hydrangea macrophylla (assembly GCA_033977485.1). NCBI lineage: Eukaryota > Viridiplantae > Streptophyta > Magnoliopsida > Cornales > Hydrangeaceae > Hydrangea > Hydrangea macrophylla. The sequence continues at coordinate 129,271,934 of CM066989.1, read as the reverse complement.
TAGCAATTGCCTAGAATATGCACAATAATATCTAATAAAAAAACTTTAAAGGATTTCATAAAACCGTAACTTACCAAAAAAAGAATGGATAGTGCATAACTATAAATTAATGAAGAAACAGAAACTTAACACCATATGCATATCACAAAATGAGCTTAGAGGGATATAATATAGCAAGTCATTGAAATATAGTGCATGTAATTCGAACCAAACAAATACTAATTTGTAATACAACATAATACTTACCAAATTAAGGCCGCCCACACGAAATATAAACAGAAAAGCATACAAAAAATGAAAGCAAGGTTCAACTCTAAATACACCTCTATCGAATAGTCGTATTTGTATTATATTAAGTTGTAGTACTAAATACAAACCAAAATTAACCGAACTTAAGAAACAAACTTCTGTAATAGTGTGTTCCTCTTCTTATCTCATTCAAGCTGGTTCATATCTCCTTCAAATAGAATTGAAAATTGAAGTCAAATAGAAACATGATTATCATTGTATATAAAAAGAATTATATTCATATGATCTTGTATGGATGAATCAGCTAACCTTTAATGGAAGATGCTTGGAAATTGGAAAATTCTACTTTTTTTACTAATATAATTGATGTGATATGTGTTATTGTTATTGTTATTATTATTATTTTTAATACTTACCTAGATTATGGCTGGACACATACACACGCCCCCATCCTAACCCAACCTAGCCCAATCCCAAAGCCCCACAATGACTCACAACAAAGTGCAATAAAGGTCGCTCATTCCGACTGAAGAACAAACTTTAGAAGCACGAAGCGGGGGCGGGAGCGGGAGCGGGAGCGCGGGGGCGGGGGCAGGCAGACATAGAAGAGTCTGAAGTTTGGGGTGTCTAAGAATCGTCTATATTAAATAAATGTTATATATTTATTTAGTTTAAAATTATGCAAGAAAAAGTAAATTATGTATCTTCATATTAGAACATTGAAAATAATATGTATTACTTTTTAATTTATGATTTTCTTGTAGCTGTTTTAGAATCAATCATAGAATTGGGGTTAAAACCGTATATATATTTGTTATATGGTGCTATTTGCAGAACAAAAAACATAAGAATATAATGTAATTAGGGTTTTGATATTTGCAAAACTTTAAGGGGTGTATTTATAATAAACATAAAAGTTAAGTGGGTTCACTTGTTTTAAATACACGCATATATTAGACCCATTAGGGTTTTATCTCTATTATTTTCACAGCAGCCACAATGAAGAGAGAGAGAGAGAGAGAGAGAGAGACAGACAGAGATGAGAGTATCAACTGCAATTGCAGCTGTAAGAGAGAGAGAGAGAGAGAGAGAGAGAGAGAGAGAGAGAACGAAGAGGAAGACTCGCCTTGACCCACACGACGAGGACGAGGAGTGAGGATGACGACGATGCCTGGTTCGACAAGGAAGGGGCTGCTTTACCAGGTTCTTTTTTCTTTCTTTCTTTGTTGCCTTCTTCTTCTTCTCCTTCTCCTTCTTCTTCTTCTTCTAGCTTGTCTTCTCTGTTAGGGTTTACATCGATTTTTTTTTATTTTTCTTTCATGGCCGCTTCTACTCTAATAGGAGTCACGAATCACTTGTGAGAGAATCGTGATTCTGTTACGAATCTCACTAAGAACCGCAAAATCGCGGATTTTATAGAAATTCGTAGGCAACATCCACGATTCCTGCTTCTAAGGAACAAACATGGGGCAAGCAAAGGAATCCACTAAGAGAAGTCGAACTCTCCCTCCCCACTAGAGGAGGTCACACCAATTGGGCTAGGCCTGCTTGGTGATGATATGTGTTGTGTTAGATGTTTATCTTGTGGTTAATGTTTCAAATATAACATTTTTAGATGAATTTTATTTTCATAAGTGTATCTTGTGCTTAAAATTTAAATTATATTCAAACTATATTAGTCTTAGATGAATGATATAATATAATTCTTAGCATATGATAAATTGTATAGATTGGCACACTAAAGTTATCCCACGTCTTTGTTTTATTTATTACATATTACATTTCCGTAATAAATTCCAACTTTTATGCATGTTAGATAGTATCAACTATATTTAATGTTTCTTGTTATAATAACAGTGATGATTGAAACGAATTTGAAAAAACAGCTTTCTTCACTGTGGAACATGTTTTAAATGGTGAATAAATTGAATTCTTGTTTTGTTGTATTAACAGGATTACAAAGTAGAGTGTATAATACATCATGAGAATATGTGATTACAACATATTAAGTAATTCAAAATATAAACCGACTTGCATATTTGTTTAGTCATAGTTCAATCTAACTAGAGAAATTTGCATTTGGTATATTCTTCTTTAACAGTAGTGTGTCATTCTTGTCCCCTTCAAATCGAAATAAAAAGAAACACAAAAACATCACATATGGACTACATGAAGCCAAGCTAAGAAATGAAATGGAAAAGAAACCTTACATGCATAAGAAAGTTAGAGATGAAGGTTGAAACTTTTGAACTTGGAGGTAAAAACTATGAATCAAATGTGATGAAGGTTTGGTTTATAATAAAAATCCTATTGCTCATTGCTTAGTATTAATTATAGTACTAACTTTTCTACATGTAGTTTCTCTAATATAAAAAAAAAACAGCTTAAATTTCAATTATAGACTTAATACCTATCCTATATCAAAGTATAAGATTTAAATTCAAATTCTAACAATTACTCATGTTGACAGAATTTATTGAGTCACTAAAATTGCAAAATCTGTGTAAAATCTCTGTTTGTAAAATCTTTGTGTAAGTTTGATATATGAGTAAGTCTTTAATTTGGGCACAAACAAATCTCACAAACATAATCCACAAACACCACAATGTGTCTATCTCTCTTTTGGTGGGGTCCACTAACACTGTAGGGTCCACATAAGAGAAAGATAGATATATTATGGTATTTGTTGATTGTATTTGTTTGTGCCCAAAGACTTACTCTTGATATATATATATATAGTTATATGTATTTACACATTAGAAATTCAGAAAGAATATTTGCAGCAATTAAGGTTTCAGCATATAACCTTAGAGATTTAATTATTATGATTGATGATATATAGAGAGAGCTTAATTGAGTGTAATTGGAGCTTTCCGCGATTAAAAAAAAAAAAAAGAAATTGGAGCTTCCCAAATACATGATTGCTACTAATTTTTTTTTGGTGATCGGATCATAAAATATGATCAGCTGAATTGATTAATTATAGCTTTTGGAACTTTGAAGGAGTTGTGTACTAAAGTCTTACTTCTAATCAAAGGAACTTTGCTGAGGTATAGTCAATTGCACATCTTTAGTTTAGTTGGATAAATTGGGTCTTCACATGGATTTTTACTCTCTTATTCTTCACATTCACAAACAAGCAAGGCCCAATTCTCTTGATTTTGTTGTATGACAATGGGTCTGTCATACCCCGATTTTTGGACAACCAAATATTTAATCCAGAGCATGTATCTAGACTAATATTCAATTTCCAAAACCCTGAGAGTGACACCCTCACACAGACTAATAGATAATTATTGAAAACAGTATTTTATACTCATTAAATAAGTACATATGATTTTGTGTTTAAAGAAAAACTCTTTATTATTAAACTTGTATTCCCAAACATTCATTTTCATTATAAAAGAAATTAAACTCCATTACACATATTATATCCTTTCGATTTACAAATGAAATATTAGGTTCATTCAATAAAACCCTCTTTACAGAGTTCAGCGGAAAGAAAATAAATAAGCATAAAATCCATACATCCATTGGTCAGAGCAACTACAACGTTCTCAATACCCAATATATAATCCTTATTACAATTATACACATGTGGCCCACACTGCCAGAAATAAAATAAAGTACAACAAAAAAATAAGTACAACTCTAATACTAAATAACACCGCGACCATCTCTTCACCCAAATAGAAGCTCCAAATAAAATCTCCAAATACTAAACCTGCACATACATTCGACTACGTTTCATATAGAAACGCACCCGAATGCATAACACACTCGGGTCAGTCGCATGACTGGTATGAGTTAACAAAAAAAAATATGAAACGAGTCTTAGGGAACAACGGTGTCCCATAGACTCCCAAAAGTACTCACAAAGAAAAACATAACCACCTCACATCATACAATATCGTTGCACAGAAAATAAACAATGTCATCACACATAATTCATATCGGGTTAGAACAGTAGTTCCACGCAATTTCAGGACAGAACGGTAGTTTCCTTCAATGTGGTGGCAGTGGCTCCAACCCCGAATAAGCACAATTGAATACTTAGCGGGCGAATATCTATGGTGAGTCAGCCCTGCATAAAAGTTAGTAGTCCCACCATCCTGTAATATATAGTTGTCACAAACCAAGCAAACAAGTCCGTAAACAACATTTTCACATTCTAACTTGAACGTCATATTCATTATTCCAAACTTATCAGTCTTATGAATTACTCCATTGTCATTATTTATTAGCCTTTAATTTATCTTTGTGTTCCCTAGGTTCACCACTTGGCCACCCTCCATGGTACAGCCCACACATATATCCCATGTGTGCCCGAACATACTACCAACACCCACTCCGGTGCCAGTTTGGTTGGGGTATCAACCAAACCAGGTATACACAACGGACGACTGGTCAATATGTCAAGACGTCTATACAATATAAGCCGAGCATAAGGCTTAGGCCAGCTTGATCACGAAGCCACTGGCAAAAAGTACACTCAACAAGTCTTAAGCCAGCTTGATCACGAAGCCACTGACAAAAGAGTGCAAGCTACCAAAAACAATAATACAACAACGGGGAGTAGTGAACACTAAGGTCTTTTCCTAGTTTCTTACTATCCACGTTAATTCTCATAAGTACCCATTCATGAGGGTTTAATCACGTCATTAACCACTTCGGAAATTTATCATTTATTCCATGGAATATCATTATCCAATTATTCACGATATAACCTTTTTTTTTTTTTTTTGGCCAAAATTCTATTCAAGTCTCTAGCGTAGTATTTTCATAATAATTATTTAATACCACACATAGAATAAGTTAGGGTTTCTTAACCCATAGCATATAAAATCGACACTCAACAATACTATTTAAAACAGTCCCAAACATACCCTTACATTAAACAGTCCCAAAACCAACATGGACTGAAATTATTCCTCATAATAATTCCGCACAAAGAAACATCTCTAACAATATTCATAAACATAAATTCGAAATTCGGAGTTAACATTTACTGCTACTGTAATATAAATTTTCTGCCCAAACAGTGCAGAATTGGGAAAAATGCTATTAGACAAACGTTGTGCAGAATTGCGTTTCACATGAGACATCGCGAACAGAAAGCTAAAATTCCAAACAAACAATTCTGTACAATATTTTGAAAATTCAGCGATCATAGAAAAATCAATAAAAACGGATTTTCCTACTTATTTAATTAATTTATTTTTCTTTCTCCCTAGGTTAATCTCATGAATCTGAACATTAGTTTATCAACGTATAACCATATCTATTTGGGTAATACTAGGATCCAAATCAACAAATCGCATACGATACTAAAATTTATATATCAATCCAAACATTTAACTTGCAAGGATTGATTCAATTGCGTATACATATATACCCAAATATATATATATATATATTTAACTCACCAATTGTGCCAAATCCCACAAAGATATGAATCGACGTTAACCACGACGAATGCACCGCATATGATTCAACGATCATTCTCATTCTTCCTCTTCGTCTTCTTCCTCTCAATTTCTTTATTCTCTTTTCTCTCCCTCTTTCTCTTTCTCTTTCTCTTCTTCTTATCTTCCCTTGGTGGCTAGGGTTGAGATAGTAGGGGTGAATGTATTGTTGGGAGAACTAATATAGGGTTAACAAGACATAATCCCGTTTTTATTTTTACCCCTTCATAAAAATGCATCATCTGACCCCAAAATGCATTGCAAAGTACTAAAATGAGTTACCCATTGGATACCCATGACCCAGGTACTTAATTCTTATGTTAAATACATTGTTTAGAATATTTACGAGCCCTGAAAACACTACTAAATTATAAACACATCAATTCTTTAAACTTTAAACTTACACAAATTTATCCCATCACTTAAGTTTATAAAAATATTCACATCGTAATTTGTACTAAAAAATTAATACACATAGATATATAACCATAAACATAAATACCCATAGCTAATTTATCACATATACAAATTCGGGTGGCCACATTAACATATAAAAATAAATATTTATATCTTGAAAATTACGGGGTGTTACATGGTCTTCACATGGATTTTTAGTCTCTTATTCTTCACATTCACACACAAGCAAAGCCTAATTCTCTTGATTTTGTTGTTAACGAATGGATTGGAGATGCTATTTGATGATTATATATGTTTCATCACATTGGTATATCACAAGTTGTTTCCTACTTATGTGTCACACATCCATAACATATTATAGAAACAAATTTCAGACCGATGCTTATATGTTTCAAATGTGACTATTGTTTTGGAGTAATGCTATGCTTCCCAAATTTCTATCCCCAAAGTGTAGGTGATAAAAGGGTAGCATTGATCAGTTATGTTATATTTCATGTAATTTGCTAGAATAAGTAATAACTTAGCATTAATCGTTTGGGTTGTAAGCTTGGGATCATTGTGTTGTGTGTCTTGGCTAAGAGATAACTATGATGTCTTATTAGAGGGAGAGATTTGATTTATTATATATTCCTTGATGTTCGCACTTTTGAGTGCAATGGTTTGTGCACGTAGACCTTTTTTTGTTCCCCTAACTTTATGCATTTTTTGTGTCATGTCTTTCAGTTTTTGTTGTTCGTCTCTTTCTTTTATGGTTCATTCTTGTCCGCGTACCCGAATTTCCGCACCCGCACCGGTGCTTCCTAGGTGATAGGTGGTATTAACCCAAAATCCAATATTTAGTGCGAACGGTACAATAGTTACTAACGAGTGGTCAGCCATAAAGGGATTTTCATGCTAATAATGATTAAAGTTTTATGGCTGGAAGGTTATTTGAAATAGTGGAGGTTCTAAGGTTTCTTGGTTGGTAACAAACAGATTAGCATTTGGGATTTCATGTAAGCAAGGATAGATGATGATTTGGTACAGTGTTGGGAGCTATGAACAGTACCCGTGAATAGTTAACTTTTTGGTGCTGTGCTGGGAGCACTTCATATTTAGAAATTTAAACATTTTGATCATTAAACCTACACGTTTCTGTTAAGACCGTAAAAACCAAATATCATATGGTGTCCTCAGATATGAACTGTAGATTCTACTACACTATTCGAGTCTACGTCCAGCAAATTATAGAATCGCGATATTCAACTTGAGGTCATATCTTAGTCGCTAGTTATATAAACTATACCATGTAGGATTTTGTAACCTCTCACATATTTGTGTAGTAAGATCTCTTAATCTCTCATTTTAGCAACCTTTTTTTTTTTAATTGTCACCGAATTTGTCACCGCTAATAGCAGTGACAAAGTTAAACTTATTGTCACCAACATTGTCGCTGCTAAGAGCAGTGACAACTTTAAAATTATTGTCACTAACATTGTCACTGCTAAGACCAGTGACAAATATAAAATTATTGTCACGGTTCACAACGGTGACGAAGGGAAGGAAATTACCCCGTTTAGGGGTCCTCAAATGGGCAGTGACAAACAAAATTGTCACTGCTCCTCTGAGCAGTGACAAAGATATTGTCACCCCCGAAATTGTCATGGTCTAGAGCAGTGACAAAGGCCCTTGTCACCCCCAGAGCAGTGACAAATCGGCCATTCTGGTCAGTGCCTATGGGGTCAAAAGGTCAAGAATTATGTATATGCTCTACCACACACGATTATTTCTCACACTAATTGGACACACACTCGGTGGGATGGCCGTCAAGCAAACAAGCAATACAAAAGAGAGAGAGAGAGAGAGAGAGAGAGAGAGTAGCAAGCAAACAATAAAAAAAAAAAGTAAGTGGTCTCTTCCTTTTCTAAATAGAGAGTGCTTTCAACAAAAAAAAAAAAGAAAGAAAACAATCTCAATGAAGCAAAGCACTCATAAAAGGAAAGAAAAAAAAAACAAAAAAAAAACGATTAAAAAATGAGATTTTTTGCCTATAAAAGAAGCCAACGCAGAACCATCCAAGAGGGGGAGCAGCAGCCTCTCTCCCCCTCTAAGGCCTTGTTTGGCCCTCCCTCATTTCTCCTTTCTCCATCTTCATCCTTCTCACTACACCATTGAAGCACAAAACAGCCCCTGCTTGCCAAAGTGAACTACTGTGATAATGATAATTCACCATGAATTCATTTTTTGATTAAAATCAAATGAAACTAACTGGAGAGTGTTCCTAACTCAATGATAGTTTCCTATGATTTTTCTCAGAATTTACAAAAATCGTATGGCCCATTTTCAAAGCACAAACACACAAGGCATACAATCTGTTAGAAACATCACATCAGGCTTCCTCAATGACGTCCTCCTTTTGGACACTTTAAATATTTTGTTTTGCTCTATTGTTATTTTTATCATTAATCTTATCCTCTTACCTATCTCTATGATTTTTTTTAGATTTTTAAAAAAATCGATAAATTTTCGTAAAAATTCGTTTACTTTCGGTCGGCAGTGCAGTCCCTAATTTTGAGTAAGGGTGCTTCTAAATTCAATTTCTCCCAATTTATAAAAGATATTGCAAAACGGTTTTCTCTCATGGAAACTAGACTCATTTGGGAGGCTTCCCTCAAAATTTCATAAAATTAGAAGCATCGGAACCCCTCCGTTCCATTTTTGGAATACTCAGCTCAAATCTGCCAAAAAACTGAAAGAAAACAAAAAAAAATAGAATTCTTTTTTTCTTTTATCGAATACCCCCAACTTATCAAGTTTCTCAATAACTCTGATAAAGAGGAAATTCAAACATCACACTTTTCAATAAACTTGGACACTGACCCTTACTTCCGGCATAAAATAAAAATACAAAAAAAATCACTTTTCAGTCATTTGGGCACCGTCCATTTCTTCCGGTATAAAAATTAAAAATACAAAAAAGAAGACGAAAAGAAAAATACAAAAAAATGGGCTTTCTCAAAAATAAAACTCCAATGCTACCTTTGCTTGGAATCTACAAACAGCACAGGTAAGACAAGTAAGTCTTCACACTTTTAATGGGCACCGACCCTTACTTCCGGTACATTTTTTGGTCATTTGGGCATAGATCCTTATGGCTGGCATAGTAATAAAAGCACAGGGAAAAAATAGAAAAGTACAAAAAAAATGCATCATTCTCCATTCACTTGCATAATCTCATTTCAATCTCAATCACTTTCCAAAGGTTAAAGTCTAGGACTATACCGTACAGGTTAAAGTTCCTAGCGACACCAACTCTTTCTCAAATCACTATATCACACATGCACGGTCAAACGTGATCACCTTTTTTAAAATCACCTGCATACACTCACATACAGGTCAGAACTACGTTTGGCCTGATTCCCGTCTTGGGATATGTAAGTAACTCTCAAAGAGTGCGGCCATACCTATCACCAATTTTTGTCCTATTCACTTTCTAAAAAAAGAAAAGAAAAAACGATTTTTTTTCTTTTTCAATTGAATTGCCCCATTTTAATAAAAATCATTAAAACTGGCAACCGTGTTCGCATGGATGTTCGAGGGTGCCTAATACCTTCCCTCGACATAATCGAGTCCCCGAGCCCATCTCAAAATCTCTGGTTTTCGCATGGCTATTCAGAGTCACACTTTTAAAGGGCCCACTTTTCTCAAAACTGTTTTTTTTTAAAGGTCAAAGATGAATTACTTTAAGAGTAATACTTGGGGCACAACCAAAGCCACAACCTTTTTTGTACAACCTTCATATTGTGTCTATCTCTCTCTTGATGGGTCCCACAGTGCCAGTGACCCCACAGTGCCCACTAGGAGAGAGATAGACACAAAATGGAGGTTGTGCAAAAAAGGTTGTGGCTTTGGTTGTGCCCCAAGTATTACCCCTACTTTAATTGTCTTTGCAGGGGACCCTAAGGTGACGACTCTTAACATTTCAAATAGGCCCTACCATACTCTTTTCACGCTTCCCAATAAAAATCAAGTCGCAATTCACTCACTCTCCAGAAGCCGGGCCCACACCGACAGCCTGGCATTCCGGGGGCGCTGGCGCGACAGTTGGTGACTCTGCTGGGGATCTTACTCTTAAGAAGACTCAGGCCATTACTTTAGTAATTTTCATTAAAATGGGGCATTTCTTTTGTACTAACATTTTTTTTATTTTACCTTTTCTATGTAAATTCATATTCTTTTTATACAGGTATTCGCGTCTCAGGCTGAAATAAAATTGCAAGGCCAATGCCAAAATCTTTTACTGTCACGCACACTATACACTGGCATGCAAGCATAACATGACTCTTCCTTAAGAGGAAACCCTTTAAGATTTGATACGAGGATTAGTAAGTTGCATGGCCGTTGCGGTACTATCGCCGGTACCAGCACCGAAACTTCCTCTGCTTGAACCACCAACTTGAGAAAGTGCTTCTGCGCTGGAGGTTTGAAGGTTTGGGGACCATGCCTGATTTAAGTTTGCATTAGACACCAGCCTCTCCACATGCTCTCACTCCTTACACATACATTAATGTTGATACATCACTTTCTCCACATGCTCTCACTCTCTATGTGTGTATCAATATCGATACATCACTCTCTCCACATGCTCTCACTCTCTCCACGTGCTCTCTCTCTCTCTCTGTCACTCTCATTGACCCCCTCTCTCTCTCTCTATCTCTCTCTCTCTCTTTTTCATTTTCTCACCTGCTCCATCTCTTTCTGTCACTCTCATGGACTCTCTTTCTCTCTCTTTCACTCTCACTGACCCCCCCCCCCCCCCTCTCTCTCTCTCTCTCTCTCTCTCTCTCTCTCTCTCTCTCTCTCTCTCTTTTATTTCTCACCCGTCCCCTTTTCCTTGTCCCCTTTATGGATCTACACCCCTCTTTCTTCCTATCCTTTTAAAAAGACTCTCTATGCTCCCTCTCTCACTATCCTTTTCACCCATTCTCTCTCTCTTTGATGAACCTCTCTCTGTCTCACTCTTCTCTTCTCTTCCTTCTTCTTTTCCTCTTCCTCCCACCTCTTGGCAGAAACTCGTCTCTCTTCTCGAAAAAAAACCTCACCCAACTCAAATCTGAATAAGAGGAAGCTAAAACAAGCCCTGTACAGGAGCTTCCCATAGAGATCGAGAAAAGGAACATAGAATTATACCAAAAATGATTTTTAAGAAGGTTGTTAGTCATTGTGGTGCATGCGAGTATTATAGAAGACGGTGCAGAAGTGACTGTTCCTTGGCTCCCTACTTTCAGTACGCAGGGAGTATGAAGGATTATGAGGCAATTTATGATTTTTTCGGATATAGGAAATTTTTTATGCCTTATTGAAAGGGTATCCGAGGCAGATCATCTACAAACTATCAAATCCCTTGTGTATGAAGCCACAGCTAGGATTCAAGATCCCATTTTGGGTTGTGTTTCTTACGTCTTTTTCGTCGAACAACAAGTTCTAGAACTGAAAGAACAGGTCTCACAACTTCAAGCTGAATCAAAAGAAAAGTCACCCAAACAATCCAAAGAGCCTGATCTAGATCCTTCGCTCAAGAATGCCATGGAAGATCTAGATCACGACATAGAAAGCCCTCAAAAGTGTTCCAATCTCATTTCTCCTACCACAACTACTCCAATCTCTTTTGAAATCTTTAGCCCTACCCATATTCCCCCTGTCACTCAAATTTGTACAACCTCTCCTTGGTCTAATCTGGTCCGGTCCTTACAATCTAGCAGCAACCACCAAACTTCTCCAAGTCCGTTGGATCTCGTTACTCCCAATACAATTTCTTCAGTCTGGTCCTTACAATCTAGCAGTAACTACCAAACTTTTCCAAATCCGTTGGATCTCGCTACTCCCAACGCAATTTCTCCAGTCTCTCGTCTTGCCCACACTGCCTCTATTACTCTAACTTGCTCCTGCTGGCCTAATCTAGTCCAACACTCACAATCTAAAACGTCCTAGATTCTCTTAGATCAAACGAAAAAACCAAAGGTCCCAAATTATCCAAATCTTCCCCAAATCTTCAAGCAAGTTCATCAAAAACACCTACTCCATTCACTGATCCTTACTCTTTTTTCACTGTTAATAACTTTGCTCAAAGCTCTTTCTTGGGTTTAATTGACGAGATGGAGAGTCGCCATGTCTCTAAAGGGAAAAGAAAAAAATTTGCAAGATGGCTTGAGCCGTAGAGTTAAAGTTTTTTTTTCTTCTTCTAAAAAAAAATCAAATATTTAAAAAAAAAAATGGAATGAACATCACGGTCCATATTCGAGGTAGTCCCTGTAGATCTAGTGTGCATGGGATTGAGCCCACATGTCTTACTATGCGTGTCCCTCCACCAGCTTAATGTAGTTTGGACCTTTGGGTACTGCTTTATAGGGCAACTGGGAGGGTAAGCATCCCAAGACGGTATTGTCCTCAGAAGTAAGTCCTGAAGAACATTAACCCAAGGTTCTATGGAATGGACTATAGCATCTATATGGTTGCTAAAAAGCGCGTAGGATGTCGTTAGCATTCGACCTTTGGAAGAAAGTCTCACATTGGCAGAACTCTGTTCCCACTCATCAAGATCCAAATGTACATTTCTATCATTGTAACTTTTCATATTAAAAAAAAATCCTCAGCACTATTTTCTCTTCTTATGCAATGTACCCTCACATTGGGCTATCAGTTCAAGAATCAGCTGTGGAAATACTATCTCTTGTTAATAACATAAGTGCACTTTCAAAATGAGGGTTCTAATCCCCATCACTTTCATGATCCACTTGTGTTTTCTATCATCAATCTAAACTAGCTCAAAGGCTGATATGACATGCTTGATCATTTCTAATCCTTCATTCAGGCCTAATTCGATACAATGGTAGCATGTGCAAGTCAAAATTGCGAACATTGATATTATCAAGTCCAAGTAGTACCGACATATTCGCAATTGTCCAAATCATCTCAAATACATTCTTACTTTTTCAAAACAGAACAAAAACCAAAAAAAAAAACAAACAGAAAAAGAAAAAGAAAAGGAAGAGAGAGAGTGTCGGCAAAGGAAAAAAAGAAGAGAAAAAGAGAGAAGAGAGAGAAAGTGTCAGAGAGAGAGATCAAAAAAAAGAAAGAAAAAGGTGGAAAAGAAAAAGAAAAAGAAAAGAAAGAAAGGAGAAGAGACAAGAAAAGAGAGAGAGAGAGAGAGAGAGAGAGAGAGAGAGAGAGAGAAACTTTCTTGCATAAAACCCTTTCTCTCCCCTATTTCTTTCACTTTCCCTTCTCCACCTCCTCGAGCACTGTTCTCCCCTCACCTCTGCATCTCTACATCTTTTTCTCTTCTCTCCCTTCTCGGCCTAACATCTCTCCCCCTGTTCGTCACTTCTCTCTCCTTACCAAACTCATAGTCATTGTCTTTTACCATTGTGTCAGAAGTTTGATCTTGTTTCAGGCGTGGAGGTGCTCATAAAAAAAAGTTTGGAGAACGACATGGATTTGGGTGGGATAATTATACTTTGTGAAGTGTGCATTCTTCTTTAGATGGCTGTGGCAGTTGCAGCTTACTTCTGGTTCAAACGGTCTGATAATGAAGAAGTCCATGAAGACTAGGAAAAATGTTATTGGAAACTCAGCCTGCCCCTGTGATTATAATCATTTATTGGATGGGGTGGCTTAACCAATGAACAATGGATTGATGAAATGTAAGGGTTTTCTTGTTGTTATCTTTTTGCTCTTATATGTATCAAAAAAATATCATGAATAAAAAGAGAATGTCAAGGATTGTGTAAATACATGGGCAGCCAATCATATGTGTTGTTTTCAGCCATCCAATCCATGCACTGTTTCTATACCCTTTACCAACAGTTTGATTCTCCACCGATACATCCACGAGCCTTTGGTCAATCTCGCAAAAGGCCAATACTTTACCCACTACCCATAATGCTACTCCTTACAATGCATCAAAATGTCACACAGGGGCAGTTTCTCCACTACTAAATATATGCATTGTTTGCTTTGTATATGATTCGAGGTGAAAAGTGCATATTTATAGTGTATTATACGGTCTTTTATGCATACTTTTATCCCCAAGTCCCTAGATTTAGATGCATATCAATGATTAAGTGTTTTCTATGATGTTGAGACTCAAACATGTATTTTTACACTATTTTACAGGTCATGGAAAGCAAACATTGCATAGAAAGTGATTCTGGTGAAGAGAACAACAGAAGCAGCTGGGAAAACGCCAATTTTGACAATGATGACTTCAGATTTGGAAGATTTTCCCAGAGATATAAAATGTAGATCTTTGACTTACGGTCGCGTGGCCGCAAACGGGAGGTCAATCCGAGGTCCGAGTAAAAAGTTATGGCCATTCTACCATCGGTGCGCAGAGCTGTCAAAATCAGAAGAGTTCAAGCGATTGAAGAGAGTTCAATCAATCGAACCTTCGATCGATCGAACTAAGCTAGATCGATCGAACTTATTTTCACCCAAAAGTTGCGTAAACTCTGCGGGTACCCTATATATACGTCGTTTTGACGCCAGACGAAGGGAGGACGCTCCAGAACGCAGAAAACAGCAGTTTTAGGGTAGTTTTAGGGTTAGATTAGGTGTAGATTAGGTTAGATTTATGTTTTCTTCCTCCTTTTTCATTGTTTTACTCAAGATTATTGAAGATTGATGTTTATTTCAAGTTTGTTTCAAGTTATTTTCAGATTATTACAGGTTTTTCCTTCCCTTTTCTTTATTTCATTGTTTATTACTTTAGTTACTATGATCGCTATGTTTTACTATTTCTGTATTAGTTTAATCATGTTTCTGTAGTTTAGACGTTGGAATTATGTGATGAAACATTGATTCCCAACCTCTGCCATGCAATCTTTAGAAATCCTGGGCTCGATCGATCGAAGGTATTTCGATCGATCGAACCAGAGCCATAGTCAAGCGATCGAAGGCACTTCGATCGATTGAAGGATGACTGTCCGATCGATCGATCGAACATGTTAAATTCTGAGATGATTCTTTTAAGTATTCCATGACTTTCTGTTTTAGAAATTTGTCATCAAATTGTCCCAATAAGCTCAGTTTGTCACAACAGTTTTTAGAACTTAAAGCCTTAAGGCTATTTTCTTCAATGACTTTTGAAAACCACTTTGAATGCTAACACTATTTAGAGTGCAAGTAATAACCATTGTTTTAAACCGTCTTCCAAGTATTTTAAATCACTTGTGATGATATGGTCCAGGTCATGAAAGGGCTATTGATTCTATATCTTTAGAAAAATACGGAATACTGAAAAGGGATGTATTCCATAGAGCGTTAATGAATATGCATTGTAGATGGTTAGGATCAATGAGAATTCTCGTATTTCCAACACCTTTAGTTTATCTGTTTAATTAGTTATGTTTCTTTATGTTTAGTTTATTATTTAGTTTAATTTAATTAATTAGGATTTGTTAGTACACCTCCACTTCTATAATCTTATTTTCTTTTCTTTAGGTTATAACTTAGTATATATTCTTCCTATTCCTTCCTTGTGGGATCGACCTGGACTTCCAGTACTATATTACTTGCACGATCACCTACACTTGGGTATTGCACAAGAGCACACAACTATTTAGTCGTGTCAAGGACACATTTGTAGTATTCTCATCTTTTTATGGATTAAATCCACGCGTTTTCTGTATCACTGAAATGAATTGCATTTGTAAAGCTATTATGTACCCAATACTTTTGCGCACTAATTGGAAGCTATGTAGAAAACCTGAAAGTTGAGTTAATATGAATATTGTGCGAAAAGAACAAGTAGTGGAAGCTAATAACCCTTTGTGAGCTATTGAACCAATCGTTATTTCTGAGGGGATTCTCATACATTGTCGAATGGTCTTTCTTGCATATACGTGGTGAATTCGTTGTTAAGTCTCAGTTTTCTTTAAAAGTTTTGACTGCTTGTTAGAGGAGAACGTTCAGGATTTACCAATTACACTCAATGAACACTTAAGTGCTAAAAATTGAAAGTTGAGAAAATGATTCAAGCCATCGTTTACCCATTCTTTTACCTGATATAGCTTTCACCTACATTCATTGAATTGTTTCATCCCTGATCCCACACCAATTAAATATTTCCAATGTAAATACAAGAATCCAAATCCTGGATCTATACCTTGACCTCATTGAGCCGTTTGATATATTTGTTGAGAATGAGTCATCAAAGTATGTGAAATGGAAGGAAGTAGTTGTGGGGCATTCAGGTAAAAAAAAAAATGAATGATGAATGAAGGAGAAGAGAAAAAGAGCATATGAAATGAATAGGAGATTGGGTGGAGAAAAGAATGATGAATAAAAAGAGAAGTTGAAACTCCATCACATGATAAAAAGCACACTCTTCTCTACAACACTTCCCCCCTACTAAATAAAAGCCGCAATTCAAAGTCTTGAAGATTCTCAATAATTGATTTGAACATGGAAGTGTGAGTTGAGTTATCCACGGTATTTCGCTCCTCTAGTAAGTAGTGTTCCATTCACGAGACTATGCACTCTTAAATGTCCGTTTTTCATAGAGTCAAGTATGAAAGCATTAGCACTTAGAATATCATCTTTATCAAAGCTTTCATACGATGTGCGATCATTGTAAAGCAAGTTTCTGAGAGACGTTCTTCTTGAGTGTGACCAATGTGATAATTGAGCTAAAACTGCAAGTTTTGCAAGGTACAATAGTCTAGATAACTCTTAATAGGGTTGGACGCATAGTTGTTAAATTCACACACACACGGGTGCATGATGGTGATACATTTGTTATATTTTACTTGGTGATATAGGGGAGCATGTGGGTCTCTTTCATGGGTTGATAGAGGATAGTATATTATTGTAGAGCTGAATTAACAATTTAATGGAAGGGGAAATTCTACAAGTTATTCTAAATCTTTTTGAGCTTAAAAGTGGAGAATTTTGTGGGTATATTCACTGCAAACCCTCACGAGACAACACTCGTCCACTAGGGGGAACCTAGGGGTTTAACGGCTTGTTGCATTTGCTAAATGCAACCGCGATTCCTGCGAAAGTGAGTTAGGATCTTTCTTTCTATCTTAGTTTAGGTTGTTTTTAGTTTTCCTTTGTTTTCTTAGTTGTGGTAGTATTAGTTTAGGAGTTTGTAGTTTATTTTATTTTCGCTTTATCGCTAGGGACTAGCAATAAGCTAGTTGGGGGTTGTGCAAAGCGGGGGTATTTGTAAAATACAACCGCGCTAAAAGAAAGAATTGTATTAGTTTTTATCACAACTTCCCGTTTTATCTGCAATTTGCATTGCAAGGCTAATTTTCATACAATATGATTAATCTATGATAAGTTGTATTGTTTTAGCTGTTGTTTGTGCAGATCACTGCTGTGTGGATTAAACAGATGGACATCAGGATACATGGAATGCTGGAATGAAAACAAAAGAAGTCAAAGATGAAATTTGGAGTTCGATCGATCTAACCCAGTTCGATCGATCGAGCGTTCGATCGCTTAAAGAGTGTTGAAGCGCTTGAGGCTTAAGGGTTCGATCGATCGAGAGCAGTTCGATCGATCGAACAGGGTATTTCCAGTAACATTCGTGTGCGCAGCAGATGCGGGTTTTTAACCCTAGTTTCTTAGGTTTCTTATATATATGTGTATTGTATACGTCCAGGGGGACGCCCACATTACATTTTTACAGTTTTAGAGAGAGGGATAGAGAGTTTGCTTGTGTTTTGTAGGTTTTCATTGAGTTTTTACATTGTGAACCGGATTCCACTAAGTTAATACTAGTACTCTTCGTTCCAGGTTATTTATATATTGCTCATTTATATTCTGCACTTTGTAGTCGTAGTTTAATCGTTCATCTCGTGGTATTGTATGCTAGATATTCTCGAATCCATAGTTTTATAGTTTTCATGAAAAACTCGCAACCAAACAAGGTTTTAATGTTTTCTTACATTAAATATCAATCTGTGACACTCCAGACGATGTCTAAGTAGTCCCAGGTTGGGAGAACACGATGAAACAGTGATCTCCAGCTTCTGCCATGCAGCAGAATAATCACTGTGTTCGATCGATCGAAGTTAGTTCAATCGATCGAACCAGAGACAGTCAAGCGATCGAAGTCAGTTCGATCGATTGAGGGATGAAGGTCTTCGATCGATCGAAAGCGCGTCGATCGATCGAACTCCCTGATTCTTGAGAATGTTCCCTGCAGTATTCCAGGACCTTTTGTTTTAAGATTTGTTATCATTCTGTCCCAGAAATGCTCAGTTTGTCAAAACAGTTTTTAAAACTAAGGCCCTAAGGCATTTTCTTTCAATACATTTTGCAAACCACCTTCAATGCCAACACCATTGAGAGTGCGAGTCTTAACTATTGGATTAAACCGCTTTCACGTATTTTAATTTAACTGTGATGATATGGTCCCGGTCATGAAAGGGCTATAGATTCTCCATCTTTAGAGGAATACAGAAAACTGTGGGTGATGTACTCCTTTGTGCTTTAAGGCAACTGCATGGTAGATAGCTAGATTACTGTGGATTCGTGTAATCCCAACACTTTCTTCTTAAAGTTAAACATCCTAATTTAGAGTACTGTTTTAATTAGCTAGTTAGATTGTTAATTTAATCTTAATTATTTTCATTAGTAATCTTAGCTGTGGAACTTTGTGTTCTGCACCATTGCTTAAACTTATTCATTTTATTTTGTTTTCTTTTGAGGTTAGTCTAATTCAATAGGTCAACACCTTCCCTGTGGGATCGACCTGGTCTTACCAGTTACTACTTGCACGTCCACCTACACTTGGGTGTTGCACAAGAGCGCACAAGATTTTTCACGTGTCAAGTTTTTGGAGCATGAAGTTGTAGAACCATATTCTCCTCAACATACAACCCCAGACATCAACTCCTTCACTGCCTGGATAAAACTGCACAATCTCTTTGTCCAGAGCACCTCAATAGATGACATATATAGTGAGGAGAGTTACAAGGATGAGAATGAGGTTTTAAAAGATGACGAGAGTTTAGGTGATTGCACGCAATTAGGAAAAGAAGAGTCCCCTGTTGACTCTACCCCTACCTTTGAAAGTGACCCTAGAGAGGACATAATTGAAAAATCTAAATCTGATTTAGATTCTTGTGATATTCATGAACCCTCACCTCTTTCGACCGAAGAGGTGGTGTCACCAAGTTGCCCATCACCTATCCTTGCTATCAATCAAAGCTCTCGTCCTAAGCTTGAATGTTATGTGTACCCCATTCGTGAACAAACAGAATGTGTTGTGGAAGAGGATGGTAAGGATACTAGCACATGTTCTTCACAAAATTTTAACTTTCAAAATTCTTTGAGAGAAGACTTGGAAAATATTGGGCCCACTTTAGATGATCTTAAATTTCAACAAGAAGCTAGCAATCTTCTAGACTGCTTGACCTTCTTGAGTGATTATGACATTGAGGCCCAAATAGATAGCTTTATCCAAGTCCAGTCCAAAACCATGTGCATAGAACAGAAATTCAATTCCTATGATTATATCTCCATAGATTCTGTTCTAGGACAAGCGGTGGGTGGTGTAGCTTCATTCAAACATCACTTCGACCCTGCCCCTTTTATTGAACCATGGCCTCCCCCTGTTTTTAGTATTAAAATAGAGGCTGTTATAGGAAATACCAACACCAAATATCGTTTCTTGCATATAATTCCTAAAAAGTGTGGTATTCTTTTTATAACTGTCCCAAAAAATTTTGGAAGCCATAGGTTTTGCATCATCTCCTCTGACCTTGAGCCTGACATTAGTTGGGGGGAGTTGCATTTTTATGAGGATCCCAACATTCTTCTCACTGTTAAATTATTTAATTGGGAAGATCCTCAAAAATTTCGGTTGTTAATCTATGATAAAAATCTTGATTAACCGAATTTATTTACTGAGTAGTTGTATCTATGTTTCCTTGTTGCTACTAATGATCTTGCAGGTAGCTTGAAAAAAAATGGATATTAACGCTTCGAGGTAAAATCCTTCCTTCCCTCGCTTTACTTTACATGTTCATGTGCTTAGTTTAGAACATTGGGGACAATGTTTAGTTTTAGTTGGGGGGAGTGAGCCATTGCATGCCTCATATCTTTTTGATATGCTTTAGTGTCATATACCTACTTAGCAACATGTAACTCAGTAAATTAAAATTGCAAAAATTTTAATTTTTATTTAATTATTTAAGATAATAAGATGGTTCTTGGTTTTCTCTCTTAGTTAATGTAGTCAGTTATGATGTATTAGTGTTATTTTCTGTATGTTAGTAGTATGTGATACACTATGGTAGTTTGTTTACTATCTTAGTTATAGTATAATTTATGCTTTTTAATCTTCAAACAACTTTGAGCACGTGGTGACAACCTTGTACTTAGCTAAAATGGATTAGTAAGCATAGCTTAGGTGTCTTGAGAGACTATAGTGGAGACTAATAACCCGTGTGAACTTTTGTGCCATTCTTTTATTTTTGAGGGTTTTATAAAATTACTCTTACTTTTTGAAAAGCGTATTCATTCGTTGAAAGTCTCAATTTTCTTCATTTTGATTGATTACTAAAAGAGAACGTTCAGGATTTACCAAACTTTAGAGCTCTTGAATTTGCTGAAATGAATTATCCTATTAACTTAGAAGATGATTTAGGCCATCTTTTGACCATACATGGATAATACAGCCTTGACCTACCTCTATATATTCCTTTACTTCACCCATTGAACATTATCATATTTACCTTGTCTACACAATCCTAAAGTCAATACCTGACTCGAAATTATGAGTTCAAGCCTCAGTTCTTTATTTAGGTGTGATTGGGATGTGTTGCGTTGACAAGAAGTTTGTAAGTGTGAATAAGGGAAAGTTGACAAAGAAAAAAAAATGATGACAAAAATAAAAAGAAAAAAAAAAGAAGAAAAAAAAAACATGAAAAAAAAAAAAGTGTCAATGGTTGTTACAAAAGAAAAAAGAAAAGAAAATAATGAAAAGAAGAGTGTGAAAAACAAAAGGATTAAAAGAGAAGAAGAAGAAGAGAAAGAGATTGGAGATGTGGGGAAGTTTGAAAAGTTGTAGTAGGCATTCCAATCACATCCTTTGACCCAATTGAATATCACGAGCCTTTTTCTTCTTAATCTAACACCTCTTTTTCAAAGTCCTGTTGATTCTAAGTAATTGGATTTGAAGTTAATGTAATGAGAGAGTTCTCCACGGTATCTCGCTCTTCTAGTGAAAAGTATCCTTTGATGAGACTTTGTGCACTATAAAATGTCCGTTTTTCAATTTAGATATGAGAAGCATTGGATTCCATTTATATTTACTCTTTATAGCTTCTATATCATGAGTGATAATTATTACACCGAATTCGGAGTGATTTCATCTTTAGAGTGTAATCCCAGTGAGAGTTGAGTCAAAATGAACGTCTTGATAGTATCTTAGGTTATGCAAGCTTTGAAATTAAAGTTTTGTATTTTGGTTGTCCATTCACACACACACTTGAAGATTAAGAGGTATGGAATATTCTAATGACTTTGATAGTAGATTAACTGTAATATGTGTGTTGCATTGCTAGAGCATACTAGAGAGTTTCATGAGAATGTTGAGCTAAACTATATTGCGAAATGAGAGGAAAAATTTCTTGAAAACATTTAAATGAGAACCATTACCATAAATATGAATTTTGTGGGTAGATTCACTGCAAACCCTTACGAGACAATACTCGTCCACTAGGGGGAACCTAGGGGTTTAAAGGCTTGTTGCATACGCTAAATGCAATCGCGATTCCTGCGAAAGTGATTTAGGATTTTTACTTTCTTTTGTTTTTAATTTTTAGAGTTAAATAAACATTGCTGTAGTTCGCTTCATTGCTAGGGACTAGCAACGAGCTAGTTGGGGGGTGTGATTCGACGTGAAAAGTGCATATTCATAGTGTATTATACGGTCTTTTATGCATACTTTTATCCCCAAGTCCCTAGATTTAGATGCATATCAATGATTAAGTGTTTTCTATGATGTTGAGACTTAAACATGTGTTTTTACACTATTTTACAGGTCATGGAAAGCAAACATTGCATAGAAAGTGATTCTGGTGAAGAGAACAACAGAAGCAGCTGGGAAAACGCCAGTTTTGACAATTATGACTTCAGATTTGGAAGATTTTCCCAGAGATATAAAATGTAGATCTTTGAGTTACGGTCGCGTGGCCGCAAACGGGAGGTCAATCCGAGGTCCGAGTAAAAAGTTATCGCCATTCTACCATCGGTGCGCAGAGCTGTCAAAATCAGAAGAGTTCAAGCGATTGAAGAGAGTTCAATCGATCGAACCTTCGATCGATCGAATTAAGCTCGATCGATCGAACTTATTTTCACCCAAAAGTTGCGTAAACTCTGCGGGAACCCTATATATACGTCGTTTTGACGCCAGACGAAGGGAGGACGCTCCAGAACGCAGAAAACAGCAGTTTTAGGGTAGTTTTAGGGTTAGATTAGGTGTAGATTAGGTTAGATTTATGTTTTCTTCCTCCTTTTTCATTGTTTTACTCAAGATTATTGAAGATTGATGTTTATTTCAAGTTTGTTTCAAGTTATTTTCAGATTATTACAGGTTTTTCCTTCCCTTTTCTTTATTTCATTGTTTATTACTTTAGTTACTATGATCGCTATGTTTTACTATTTCTGTATTAGTTTAATCATGTTTCTGTAGTTTAGACGTTGGAATTATGTGATGAAACATTGATTCCCAACCTCTGCCATGCAATCTTTAGAAATCCTGGGCTCGATCGATCGAAGGTATTTCGATCGATCGAACCAGAGCCATAGTCAAGCGATCGAAGGCACTTCGATCGATTGAAGGATGACTGTCCGATCGATCGAGAGCGCTTCGATCGATCGAACATGTTAAATTCTGAGATGATTCTTTTAAGTATTCCATGACTTTCTGTTTTAGAAATCTGTCATCAAATTGTCCCAATAAGCTCAGTTTGTCACAACAGTTTTTAGAACTTAAAGCCTTAAGGCTATTTTCTTCAATGACTTTTGAAAACCACTTTGAATGCTAACACTATTTAGAGTGCAAGTAATAACCATTGTTTTAAACCGTCTTCCAAGTATTTTAAATCACTTGTGATGATATGGTCCAGGTCATGAAAGGGCTATTGATTCTATATCTTTAGAAAAATATGGAATACTGAAAAGGGATGTACTCCATAGAGCGTTAATGAATATGCATGGTAGATGGTTAGGATCAATGTGAATTCTCGTATTTCCAACACCTTTAGTTTATCTGTTTAATTAGTTATGTTTCTTTATGTTTAGTTTATTATTTAGTTTAATTTAATTAATTAGGATTTGTTAGTACACCTCCACTTCTATAATCTTATTTTCTTTTCTTTAGGTTATAACTTAGTATATATTCTTCCTATTCCTTCCTTGTGGGATCGACCTGGACTTCCAGTACTATATTACTTGCACGATCACCTACACTTGGGTGTTGTACAAGAGCACACAACTATTTAGTCGTGTCAGTATAAGTACATACATTTCTTTTTTTTTAATTTGGTTTGGAGTCCCCTCGGTCTCAAGATGGTGATCTTAGGCCGATCGGTTTGTAAATTGGTGGCATCCACGTTCTTACTCGTGGCTTGTAGCATGTTGGGTTTGACGGTCACTCCACCGTTCCAGCTCAAATCTTCTATCATGGCGGACTCATTGGTCTGGCCTTCTATTACCTCTCCGTTCAAGGTCGTTCTCTGGTCCGACTTGGCCATAAAAGACATGGAAAGAGTAAACACCATGTTTGAAGATAAACCCTTTGGGATAGTTCTGAATTGAATCGGTGAATCATCTTCATCCCCGTAATCATCAGTCTCTTCTTCCTGCTGATCTGTCTCAGGCTTATACTCTTCCTTCAGCTTGTCTTGCTCGAAGATTTTCTTCAAGCGTTCTGTGGCATGCATCGCCCTTTTTCCCACTTTCTTATCGAACACGGGTTCTTCCTCTACTAACAACTGTTCATCGGCCTTGGGCAAGTATGGTTGAAAGAGCCTCGGGGGGTTATAAGCCCGATCCTCCCAATACTGCCGTTCTTTCTCGGTCTGTCTAGCCCTTTGGAACCTCCTCTTTTGAGACTTGTTATATTGAGGTGCCACTGGGAATTTGGGGTGTTCAGCCCTATACCACCTCCCTTCATTTACCCTTGGTGGTAGTATCATCCTAGAGCGGATGTCTGAGGCTGCAGCCTTGTCTGATGCGGTCATCCTTGGTCGTGGCGGACGTCGCTTTTCCCCCAGGTGGCTTGAACCTACTATATCGTTCGCTGGTGGCGGCACTGGTTTAGGTTGCCATTCGGGCTTAACCTGACCATGTTTAGGGAGCGAAAGTCTTTGGTGCACAGACCTTCTCGGGCTATGCTCATTTGCCCTTGGCCACTTGATTGGGCTAGAAGCCGCTTTCTTGATATCGGCCTTACATCTTAGATAGAGGCCTTGTTCTATTAGATTAAGTTGGTATCCCAGATCAGCAATCAGATTGTCAGTGGTTGACTGGGCCATTTCAGCATCGGCCTCCTGCTCTGCTTCCTTTCGCTCTCGATAAGTGCTCCGGAGCTCGTGAATTGTTACTTTCGGCCTTTCTGTGGCCGAGATAATAATGTGTTTCCCCTCCCTTTGCCGTGGCAATTCTTCCTTTGTCTCAGAAAGATCCACCTTTGGCCTTGGTCTGGTTAATTTAGTCAAATCAGGCACGACCATATTGCCTCCGGTGATCTGTGGAAATGGATTGGCATCAATTCCCATGTCTTTGTCTGAAAATTTGAATATTCCCTTCTCAACATTCTCCTGCATCATATTGCGAAAAACAACACAATTATTAGTATAATATTTCCAGGAATTATGCCGCTTACAGTATTCTTTATTCTTTATGTCATCGGGCTTGGGGATCCGATGTCCATCGCTTAGCCTGATCACCTTTTCGGCCAATAAGGCATCGAAAATTTGATCGGCCATGGTTATATCAAATGCATAGTTTTTTCCTGCCTCAAACGCCATCTTTTTTGCTGCGGCGTTGTTGTTGATGGGTTTGTTTAAGGCATTGCAGGCAAACGACCGTTTGC
The DNA here is from genome assembly GCA_033977485.1 of Hydrangea macrophylla. Classification (NCBI taxonomy): domain Eukaryota; kingdom Viridiplantae; phylum Streptophyta; class Magnoliopsida; order Cornales; family Hydrangeaceae; genus Hydrangea; species Hydrangea macrophylla. Next base: position 129,246,704 of record CM066989.1, on the reverse strand, counting down.
TTGCTAGCTCGGCCATGTAAATCTCTACCTTGAGGTCGCAGTCCGTTAGGTAGACCTCGTAGTTGGGATATTTGTAATATGTTCCCTTCGACGAATGTTCTTTTTCTCGTGCTCATCTAAGAGGATACGCTCATAACTAGCGGCCCTCGTGGCCAGCTTGAACAAATCACAAAAATTTGTCCCTTCGAACCTCTTACGGAGCTCAAAAGACATTCCACCCATTGCCATCTTAATGTATTCCTCTTCGGGCAAGACCGTCTTGTACCTATACTTAGCCTTTCAGAATCGGGCTATGTAAGTCTCAACTGTCTCTCCTACCAACTGTAGCATCCTGGACAAGTCTGCCAATGATGTTTTAGGCTCCGTCCTATAGAACTGGCCATGAAATAGTTCTTTCATCCCCTGCCAATCTCGGACTGAGTTGGCTGGAAGATTAACGTACCATAGGAAGGCCACTCCTGTGAGGGAGTTTGGAAACAGTCTTAATTTTAGAGAGTCATTGGTACCCAGGTGGCCGCATTGTAGTATGAAACGGCCAATACCTATTGAAGAATGTTCGCTTTCCCCAAAAAACAGCATGAAATTAGGGACCTTGTAGCCTTGGGGAAAGTTGACTAGGTCAATTTCAGGTGGGTATGGCCGTCTGTACGTTGGCCTCTCCATCCTTCTCATGAACAGGCCATATTCTTCGTGTATGGCCGCCACCAGCTCTTCCCTGTTGATGGGCTGTGGGGCAATGGGCTGAGCCACTATCATAGGGGGAACTCTTAGAGGTGGTTCTTGGTGTTGGTTATTATTGGCCTGATGAGTCCAAAACTTACCATTGACTCTTTGTCCCCCAGTAGTGTGGACTGGGGGTGTTTGGTGGCCGATTATTTCTGGATTACGGCCGGTAGGTGGAGGAGTCATTGGTGGCACCAACCCAGTAGGATCGATGATTACTGAACCGCTAGCTTCTCCGAACTACGTTTCGGGCTGTTTGCCCGAACCGTTGGGTCCCCTAAGATTCGGGATGACATATGGCGAATCTTTTGGCTTATCGTGCATGCCTAAGCCCGATCCTGATCATGAGGCCTGCGGATTACCGCCCTTGGCCTCATAAGTATCGATGATCCAGCCTATCTTGTCAGTTAGGCTGTCCAACTTTGAATGTGTTTTTTCTGCCGACGTCATCAGCCTATCTTGGCCTCTTTGCATATCGACGGTTTGCTGGATCAGCGTCTGAAAATTTCCCATGAAACCTAACAAGGCATTATTGTCCCGCCTCACTGGTTCCACAGTTTGCCTCATAAGGTCTGACATCGCTTCCAGAGTCAAGGCACTTTCCATTGGTGAACGGGCGGTGCTCTCGTCCTCTGGTGGGTCAGCAACGGTCAGGTCATCCTGTCTATTTTTTCTAGTATGCTTATCCTTCTTTGGAGCCATATTTCAGCACTATGGGTCTCACCGGGCGTGCCAAAAATGTTTGCTGTAATTTGTGCGGGCGTGCCAGAGCCAAACAGGCTCGGTGTGTATGTGCAAACTAATTTCCTATATGCTTGAGTGAGTGATACTCAAGGCTTTCTAGATCTGACTTCTAAACAGTAATTGTGAGTGGTACGTAGGAAAGTACCCTCACCAAAAATCCCTTCGCAGTAATGAAGAGCACAAGCCAAATAGTGCAAGTTTACTAGGTAAACAATCACAAACGAATAATAAAATACGGATATTATATTAACTGTTTGAAAAATAACTACAAACAACGAGCAGAATCAGAACAGGCTCTGAATTGTTCAAAAGATGAAAACAGTAAAGAAAAATAACAAAGAGGGCAGACCTATTTGCTATGGATACAGAATGACTGAAAACACAAAGGTTTGAATGTTTTGAATGCTGTGTTGAGTGCTGATTTCGAGATGACGCGGAGTGAATTGCGCGGTTCGCCTACCTCGACAGAATCCTTCCTTAGCTATAATTATTTCCTTATCTTCAACTTGTTTGCCTCAATCCCGATACTTTAGGGATTAGCCTTCTATATCCAGCTGGACGTGATCTGATTGCACTCCCAAACGGACTCTAATTCCTTAAGATTAAGATCACGTTATCATGGCAGCTAGAAGCAGAACCATTTTTCTGCTATACCCATCGGCCTCATGGCCGTCGAGCTCACAGTGAGTGCCTTAGCTTTATCGGGCTCATGTCACCCCTCTTCTTTTAGCTTTCTGATTTCCATGACCATATTAAGAATGCTTGTGGTCAATCGGGCTCGTGCAATCGGTCTTTACCTTTTCTTCAAGCATGGTGTCCGATTTTTCAAGTTCGCTCTCTTAGTTACTAATCGGGCTTCTGTTTTGATGCCAGCCCGTAGCTTGGATGCCCGATCGCCGCTATCCATACTTAGCTTTCCAGTTGGGCTTCAAACCTCATTTTGTACTCATTTCAATGCTAATGCCCGATAGGACAGAACATGACCCATATTGCTTATTGGGCTTCTTCAAACTATGTAACAATTTGTCTATCTCAGTCATGCAATGCTCTTTCCATAAGGCCGATGGACCATGACAACCCTGGCTCGGCCACTCCTGGACTTGTCTTGGGCCGATTATTCCCAGGCCCAATCGGGCACAAGAACCTTTGGCGGTTTTTGGGTGCAAACACAAACATACTGAGAAGTTTTTCACTTAATAATGAGAAAATATTCTTACACACTAAGTGAGAAATTCTCACTAAATAATAAGAAAATTATCCATTGATTTTAGGGATATTATTCTCATTATTCATGATCTCCTAAAAGTACGCTTCCCATAACTGCATATAACACGAATTTGTAAGTATTTTGAATATACACAACCCTATATACAAAAAAAAAAAAAAAAAAAAAAAGGAAGAAAAAGAAAAAAAGTGAGAAATTTTCACACTACTCTGTTAAACCGAAATCCCTTGATTTTAGGGATATTAACCCCCATATCCATGATCTCCTAAAAATTCGTTTCCCATAACTGCATATACCACGATTTTGGAAGTGTTTTGAATATACACCACACTCTCTCTCTCTTTATATATATATAAATATATCTATATATATATATGAATTTCGCATTATATTAAGAGAATTTCTCACCTTTTTGTCAGAAACCTTCAATCTTCCACACAAAATTATCTGTTATTTCTAGGATTCAAATCAATGTAAAACATACAGATCATTTTCTACTACCACATATTACATACAGATCATTTTACCAGAGTGAGGAAACTCTTTGATTTTAGCAAACAAATTTGAAAGTTGAGTAAAATAAGGAAACTCCTTGATTTTAGCAATATTTACTCTCTTATCCATGATCTCCATCGATAACACTTGCCATACCCGTCATTCACACGCCTTATTTGTGCTGGTGGTATATATATACATATGTACATATAATCATATGGCCAATTCGAATGCTCTAATGACAAATTTCTCACTTTGTAATACAAATTTCTCATTTTTTGAATGTATATAATACAAAATTTCTCACAACTTAGTCACTTCTTCCAACAATCACCAAATTCTCAAATTATGAATTTCAGCATGATTTCGCACTATATTGTGAATTACAGTTATGAATTCCGTGCTATATTGTGAGAATTTCTCACCTTTTTATCACCAACCTTCAATTTTTCACAAAAAATTAGCGTTATTTCTATAATTCGAATCAATAAAATATACAAATCATTTTCTACTATAAGCATATTACATATATATTTTAAAAAGGCATTATTTTGAACCACAAATCAGCATGCTTTTTGGGATAAAAATCATTATCCATGATCTCCTGTAATACCTGTAATTTTTATTATATTTTATTTATATAATTTCCAGTCTCGGACTGTATTTGTAAGATTTTCACTATAATTAAGTATTATCTTTGAACAGTAATTATACCAGTGTTACCCAACCCTGTTTGTACCCTAAACCAACCCCCCAAACAACCCCTAGCAATTTGTGTGTGTGTGTATGTGTGTGTGTGTGTGTGCCGACATATATATAGGGTGAGTGAGTGAGTGAGTGATTGTGGGGGTGCCAAGTGTTGGGTGAGTGATGAGTGTGTGTAGTGTGGTTGGGTGATGTGTTGTGTAGGGTGTAGTGTAATGAGTGTGTGCATGAATGTTGAGTGGTGTGGTGTCATGTGTTGTGTGCATGTGTGTGACGTGTGAGTGTGTGTTTGTGTGTGTCGTGTGTTATGTTTGTGTATTGTGCATGTGTTATATATATTATATACATATAACCCAACCTCTCCCTCCTCCATAAAAACCCTCCCATTAGTTGTTTAGGAAGAAGAAAATATATATATATATATATATATAGAGAGAGAGAGAGAGTGAGTGAGTTAGGCCAAGAGAGAAGAAAGAAAATAAAAGAAAGAAAAAGAAAGCTTACCCCCTATGCCACACCGCGACCCTGAATCTACGGTGAGTTCCTAACTCACTTGGTATACTTAGATTAATGTCTGTATTATCTTCTATGTATTATTATTTATGGAAAACTCATGATTTAACATATGGTGCCCTTAATCTAGGTCCGTATTATGATTTCTATTATCATTGTTATTATCGCTACTACTTTTTATTATTATTATTGTTATCTTTATTAGTTAGTTGTTAAAACTCATGTTTTAACATGTGGTGTCCCTAACCCAGGTCTGAATTATAATTGTTGTTATTATAATTATTATCGTTATTATTATTATGATTATTATTTTCTGCTTATTATTATTATGGTTCTGTTAATCTCGTGATTAGCATATGTACCCTGAACATATTAATGTCTGTTTTATTTATTCCGTTAATAATAATGATATTATTATTATTATTACTATCATCATTATTATTATTGATTAAACTTCAAACTCTAATATGTTGCACCCCAAACATATTATTCCGCTACTACTATTAATAATAATAATGTTATTGTTATCACTTTCTGGTTACCCTCATGTTAATATGTTGTACCCTGAACATATTATCTCCGTTATTATTATTATTATTATTATTATTATTATTATTATTTCTGTTCGTTATTATTATCAGTCCGATTAACCTCATGCTTTAACGTGTGGTACTACGAGCTTAGGGCCCGTACTACATTCCAAGAATAAAATAGTAACTGTTTAATTAACTTGTCCTTGTGCATAACATATGATACACCTCATGTAAGAGTTAGTGTCGTAATATCAAGTCAACGTGTACGGGTATACTGTCAAACGGTCACGGAGACCAAGTCCGTATGCATTTGGAAATACGCGTAGTCGACTATGGAGATCCGAAAGTTGAAATGTAGTGAGTCGGTACTGTCAACTGGAATTACAGGATCGCATGTCAGCGATGATTGCTACTATGGCTACGGAGAAGCAAACACGATAGCAAATTAGCGATGTTGATAAGAATACATCGAGAAATAAGTAAACACGAATCGCCTGTAAGGCGAGATTACTACTGCGGTCACGACGACCAACGATAGTAAAGTAACCGTTTGCAAATCGGCAACGATATTCATAAGATAAGGTCCCAAGGACCTAGAGTATATGGTTAGCTTTTAAAGCGAGATTACTACTGTGGCCATGGAGAGGCAGACAACGATAGTAAAGTAACCATAGCTTGACCCACTGGGCGAGTCACTCTAAGCCAACGGCATTACACTGGTAATGTAACAAAGTCAAGTAAGTCGGATGTTAAGTCGAGTGAAGTCGAATATATCGATGATGCATAGTTCACGCACGGTCTCATTATAATTCGCTCAACCGACGTAACTAGTCGTTGTGTACTTTCAGATACGTATTTTATAATAGGAGTGTTCGGTTAGGACACTCACTTAGCTTTTATTAAAGCTAACCGCATACTATGCCATGGGCATTCCCATGTCTAGACTATATAGGATATGATTGTCCGAAGGAAGACTATTAGGAAGGAGCCTACAAAGGGGAAGCCTACAATGCTGAAGGTCACGGCTACGCTAGTTAGAGGCGCGGCTTCAAGAAAGAAGACTTTGTTCTTTATAGAGTTTTGTCCATTCGTACAAAGTTGTAAATTGGCGTCACACGCCTTAATTTATTGATCTTACACTTCCTTTTGTCCTTACATATGAAGGTGTAAACGACGTCCAACGCCTTAATCTCTTTTGTTCTTTCATCTTTTTGAAAACTACGCACTCTGATGTAATAGCTAGCAATCTTTTGATGTATATTCAGTTTAAGCTTCAGCTTAAGTTATTCTCCCATAGATCTAGCGTGTTTGTGGACAATCAGTTAATGTAACTAGTCATGGCTTAAGGACCCAGAAAGGAAAATTTTATTTCCTGCTAATTTCTGCTGCTCCGGGGCATGACATGATTTTTGGTTTCAAAGCACTAGGTTTACTTAGATGTGCTCGCTGATTTTCCTATACCTCTATGTTGGGAACCCTAGGATACTTTCGAATAGTGCTCGCACAAAGATAATTCTTTTGGTAGACAGGTACATGGATCCAATCTTTATCCCAAATGCTTTTGGAGGACACTATATCTATGCAGACCATATGGAGCCGGCAGACCTGGCATACTATCTATCGAGGATCCGACAGATTGCCGCCAACAACATGGAACCTGACCTATGGTACGATATACACGGGGTTGGAATCCAGGATCCCGATATCATGCATAGAGATGTCGTCTACCACAGGGATACCACCATGTGCATTGAGGCAGAGACACTAGAGCTACTAAAGGATCGCCATGCCTTCCTGAGACTACTCTCGAAAGTTTAGGAAGATGTCCCCGCCAACTCCGGCAGGATCACTGTCGCAGACACCCCCGTTTCCACCAACAGGGAATATTGTAGAGGAAGAGGGAGACATAATAGTTGAAGTGGTAGTACCTCAGATAGCTCTAGGAGGGATTAACAATGATATAGCATGGATAACCACAAAGTGGGCTGCAGATATGGCATCACATCCTGATGGGTTTGAGATAGGAGAGGTTGAATTGGCTGAGGCCATGGCCAAGGCAACTAGGTTAGCCGTTGCTGCATAGGCCGAAGAGAGAGAGAGTCCGATGAACAGAGAGAGTCCGATGAAAAGGAAGAGTCTGATGAGGAGGGAGAGTCAGATGAGGATGAAGACCCTGAGGAAGATCCTAATGAGGGAGATAGCGACGACGGAGAGCTTGAGGTGGAGCCAATAGAATATGATGAGCCAGTGGAGGATGAGCTAGATGAGGAGCTCGAGATAGCTCCAATCGCAGATGAGCCAGTCATTGAGGAGGTTGACATTAAGGAAGTCCCGGTACCACATATGATAGGCCCGCCTCCTTGGTGGCATTTTGGGATAGTAAATGAAGTCGACGATGATGAGGATGATGAGGACGTAGACGATGAGGATGAGTTTGATCCATACATGGATTGGGTCCCACCAGAGGAGATCACCAGTAGAGATGATGTGCCACCTCCAGAGTTCGACGATGATGGCGATTATTGGAACAAGACTCGTAAGATCCGAAAGAGCTGTAGTAGGGCTCGCAAGCCATAATTATTAGGAATGATGTATTAGGATGAGATAGTAGCCCACTTTTATGTTTATATATGTATTAACTTGGGTTAGTAACCCTGTCTTTTGTAAGATGCATGTGTTAGGGTAATATTCCCATTTTGGAATCCATGCATCCTAGATGTTGTAAATCGGCCCTGTAACCTCTAAACTATTAATGAAAGCTACCTTTTGGTATATACTGCGGTCTAATGATCTTGATGTTTCTAGTTATATTATTTTTGCTACTTTGCTAAATTTCATATCTCTGCGTACATGTTTCGGTGATAACTTGTAGATGTGTGCGCATATACTAGTAGTAACCAATAGATGTCTATGTAGGTACACCAGCACACATGAATCACTATGGCAGGGAGAAATAGAAATACCTGTAACAATCCCGTTGAGAAGATTGAGGCTGCAACCCAAGCACCTGTAGCTGCTGATCCTACTGGTCTATTTGAGGCCTTTGTGTAGAGACTAGAACGCATCAACAATAACGATAACAACAACGCGAATAATAGGAACAACCTCGTACCACCTCCGAGACCTGTAGTGGATAGAGTGGTAGAGCGTTTCTGTCATTTTCGTCCGGAGAAGTTTGATGGAGATGCCGAGCCATGGCGTGCGAAATAGTGGCTCTGCGAAATGGAATCAATCTTTGACACACTGGGATGTACGGAGATCGAGAAACATCGACTGGCAACGTTCCAATTAACGTATGTGGCAGCCAATTGGTGGAAATCGGAGAAAGCAACGGTAGGAGAAGCGGTAGTAAGAAGAATGCCCTATGCTTCATTCAAAGAGCTGTTCCTAGAGAATTATCTTCCACTGAGAGAGAGGAACAAGAAAGAAAGGGAGTTCATTGAACTAACACAAGGAAATTAGACTGTGAGGGAATATACAGTACAGTTTGAACGATTGTCCCGTTTTACCCGCCACATGATTGATACCCCGGAAAAGAAAAACCAATAGTACCACCAAGGCCTATTGCTACCACTTCAACACATAACTCTCAACAATCAAGGTCTGACCTTCAAAGCCATGGTAAGCGTGGCAATCGGCCACGAGGAAATCAATGGTCGAGAACGAGGATGTTTTGGAAATCGACCACCGTTCAGAAACAACCAAGGACCAAGACCCCCAACGAGATTCCAAGGGAATAAGCGTAATTGGACTGGTGATAGAAAACCACAACTCACGTTCCCTCAGAACCGACCAGCTGCACCCCAAGCACAACCCCCAAGAGGACCACCTACTACCACTAGAGTCAATAACGATGGATGCTTTAATTGTGGGAAACCTGGACACAGGTCCAAGGAATGCTGGGCCCCAAGAAGAAGCTAAGAGGACACCGTCTGCTACAATTATGGAAAAAGGGTCACGTATCCAGGGATTGCCGAGCACCTCAAGGCAGATACTATGGAGCATACACTCAGGATCAACCCAAGCAAGCCTGCCTATATGCCATTATCCTGGAGGAAGCAGGATTCGATGAAGGAAAATAATAGAATATGGAAGGTACCCTCACATTGTTTAACAGTCAAGTTAAAGCTTTATTCGATACTGGTGCTTCCAACTCCTTTATTTCTATCAAGTTTGTACAACGGTTGGGTTTAGTACCCCAGACGCTTGATGTAGCTCTGAACGTTATGTCCCCTTTAGGAGTGAGCATTAAGTAGGGAAAAATGTGTAAGGATTGCACTTTGAACTTGGAAGATCAGAACCTCCCCGCTGATCTGATAGTTCTGTCGATGAAGGAATTCGACTTAATCTTAGGAATTGATTGGCTCATAAAATACCATGCCAAATTAGACTGTGTTAGCAAGTCTATTACTTTTTTGATACCCAGAAGCCAACCATTTAAATTCCAATGTGATCCCTTGTGCGATGCCTTCCTCACTAGCTGTCTAGCTACCATTGGAAGCGTAAGTTCGGAGATCCTGATTGCACAAATCCCGGTAGTTCAAGACTTTGAGGACGTACTTTAGGAAATCTTAGGACTACCACCCAAGAGAGACAACGACTTTTGTATTGTGCTGGTACTCGGTACCCTACCGATATCTAAGACCCCGTATCGGATGGCCCCGACAGAAATGCAAGAATTAAAGAAGAAAGTCCAGGAACTTGAAGATCTCGAGTTCGTTCGACCAAGCACGTCGCATTGGGGAGCACCTGTGTTATTTATTAAGAAGAAAGATGGGACACTTTGACTCTGTATCGACTACCGAGAGTTGAATAAGGTCAATCAAGAACCGATACCCACTTCCCAGAATTGATGTCCTATTTGATCAATTGTATGGAGCAACGACCTTCTCCAAGATAGATCTACGATCCTGATACCACCAATTGTTGGCTCGACCCGATGACGTATCAAAGACAGCCTTTAGAACGAGATATGGACACTATGAATTTTTGGTCATGTCGTTTGGACTAATGAATGCCCCAACTATATTCATGGATTTAATGAACAGAGTGTTTAGGCCCTACTTGGATCAATTTGTGATTGTGCTCATAGACGATATCCTCATCTATTCAAAGACCAGGGAGGAACATAAAGAATATGTGAGGATCGTACTACAGACGCTTCGAGACAACCACTTGTATGCGAAGTATAGCAAGTGTGAATTTTGGCTAAAGGAAGTCAAATTCTTGGGTCACACTGTCTCATAGGACGGGATAGCAGTGGATTCAACCAAGACAGATGTTATTTTGCATTAGAATAGACCGAACACTGCAACCGAAGTTAGGAGTTTCCTTGGTTTAGTCGGATACTATCGAAGATTCGTTGAATGATTCTCTAAGATAGCATCCCCTTTGACCAATCTGACATGGAAGGACATGAAGTACGAATGAAAAGACAAGCATGAACACACGTTTCAAGAGCTGAAGGAAAGATTGACCTCGGCGCTAGTGCTTGCAATACTGAAGAGCGGTGGACAATTCACCATTTATAGCGACGCATCACACCAAGGACTTGCATGTGTGCTCGTGCAGGATGGAAGAGTGATAGCATATGGATCACGACAACTGAAACCACATGAGATGAACTACCTTAAGCACGTCCTCGAATTAGCCGCAATTGTTTTTGCCCTCAAGATTTGGAGACATTACCTTTATGGAGAAAAGTTTGACCTATTTTTATATCACAAGAGCTTGAGATACTTGTTCACTCAGAAGGAGCTGAACATAAGGCAGCGACGTTGGATGGAATTGTTGAAGGATTACGATTTCACTTTTCAATACCACCCTGGTAAAGAAAATGTAGTTGCCAATGAACTAAGCCGAAAACCTCACGAACTATTTATATCCTCTCTTATGGTCAAAGAGTGGAGAGCATTGAAAACATTAGCCGAATTTGACTTTCAGATCGTCGAATCTAGTGAAGGACGAATTTTCGGATGTCTAGTAGTATAGCCGACGCTCATCAATTGCATCCTTGAATCTCAAGGAAAGGACGAAGGACTTCTTCAATTATTTGAGAAAGCATCAGCAAAGGACCCAGCAGAATAGAATATTGGGGCAGACGGAGGATTTAGATGCCGCAATAGAATTTGTGTGCCTAACGAGGATAACTTAAGGAAGGACATACTGACTGAAGCGCACAAGTCAAGAATGACGGTCCACCCTTGAGGAACCAAGATATATAAGGACTTGAAAAGAAACTTCTGGTGGGAAGGAATGAAAAGAGAGGCAGCAGATCACGTATCCAAATATTTAACCTACAAACAAGTCAAAGCAGAACACCAAAGGCTAGCAGGGTTATTACAACCACTGCCAGTTCCTAGATGGAAATGGGAACACATTACTATAGATTTCGTTGTAGGAATGCCAAGATTGCAACAGAATCATGACGTTATTTGGGTGATCGTGGACCGACTCACTAAATCATTTCATTTCATCGCCTACAACATGTCGTACCCGGTTAAGAAGATGAGCAGAATGTACTTACAACAAGTCATTCGACTACACGGAGTGCCTATATAGATTGTATCAGATCGCGACTCGCGTTTTACATTGGGATTTTGGGAAATCTTACAAGCAGCAATGGGAACTTCATTGAAGTTAAGTTCAACATTTAATCCCCAAACTGACGGACAAACAGAACGAGTCAATCAAGTAATGAAAGACATGCTCCGAGCTTGTGCCATAGACTTTGAGAGTTCTTGGGAGACACACCTGCCATTGGTAGAGTTCGCGTACAACAACAGTTATCATTCGAGCATAGGGATGGCACCATTCGATACATTGTATGGAAGACCGTGCCGATCACTGTTATGATGGGCGGAAGATGGAGACAATAAACTTCTAGGACCGGAAATGGTTCGAGAGACAAATGAAAAGATAAACATCGTAAAAGAAAAGATGAAAGTAGCACAGAGCAGACCGAAAAGCTTTGCAGATAAGCACCGCAGGAGTTCAGTGTTGGAGATCACGTACTTCTCAAGGTATCTCCGGTGAGAGACGTTGTCAGATTCGGACAGAAACGAGAAAAGTTGTCACCGCACTACATTGGACTGTTTAAAATTTTAGAGCGCGAGAGAAAAGTAGCCTACCGACTTGCACTGCCGCCTAAGATGTCAGGAGAACATAATGTATTTCATATCAGCATGCTTAGGAAGTTTGTACATGATCCGTCATATGAGATTGACTTCACGGACATCGAGGTAAACAACAACGTGACTTATACTGAAGGACCAGTCCGAATTTTGGATCGAGGAGTCAAGAAGCTGAGGACTAAGTAAATTCCTCTGGTAAAGTTCAGTGGAGACACCATGACGAACGCGAAGCTTCTTGGGAGTTGGAATCAGAAATGCACGAGAAGTTTTCAGCTTTGTTTAGTGACTAGCTAGCTCAAATTTCGGGGACGAAATCTTTGATAGGAGGTGGATATTGTAATACCTGTAATTTTTATTATATTTTATTTATATAATTTCCAGACTCGGACTGTAATTGTAAGATTTTCACTATAATCAAGTATTATTTTTGAACCCGTAATTATACCTGTGTTACCCAACCCTGCTTGTACCCTAAACTAACCCCCCAAACAACCCCTAGCAATTTTTTTGTGTGTGTGTGTGTGCCGACATATATATAGGGAGAGTGAGTGAGTGAGTGATTGTGGGGGTGCCAAGTATTGGGTGAGTGATGAGTGTGTAGTGTGGTAGGGTGATATGTTGTGTAAGGTGTAGTGTAATGAGTGTATGCATGAATGTTGAGTGGTGTGGTGTCATGTGTTGTGTGCAAGTGTGTGACGTGTAAGTGTGTGTTTGTGTGTGTCGTGTGTTATGTTTGTGTATTGTGCATGTGTGTTACATATATATATTATATACATATAACCCAAGCTCCCCCTCCTCTATATAAACCCTTCAATTAGTTGTTTAGGATGAAGAAAAAATATAGAGAGAGGGAGAGTTAGGCCAAGAGAGAAGAAAGAAAAGAAAAGGAAGAAAAAGAAAGCTTACTCCATGTTCCACACCGTGACCCTGAACCTACGGTGAGTTCCTAACTCACTTGGTATACTTAGATTAATGTCTGTATTATCTTCTATGTATTATTATTTATGGAAAACTCATGATTTAACATGTGGTACCCCCTAATCTAGGTTCGTATTATGATTTCTATTATCATTGTTATTATCACTACTACTTTTGATTATTATTATTGTCATCTTATTAGTTAGCTGTTAAAACTCATGTTTTAACATGTGGTGTCCCTAACCCAGGTCCGGATTATAATTGTTGTTATTACAATTATTATTGTTATTATTATTATGGTCCTGTTAATCTCGTGATTAGCATGTGTACCCTGAACATATTAATGTCCGTTTTATTTATTCCGTTAATATTATTATTATTATAATTATTTTTATTATTATTATTATTATTATTATTACTATCATCATTATTATTATTCATTAAACTTCAAGCTCTAATATGTTGTACCCCAAACATATTATTCCGCTATTATTATTGATATTATTATTAATATTAATAATATTATTGTTATCACTTTCTGGTTAACCTCATGTTAATATGTTGTACCCCTAACATATCATCTCCGTTATTATTATTATTATTATTATCTCTGTTCGTTATTATTATCAGTCCGGTTAACCTCATGCTTTAACGTGTGGTACTACGAGCTTAGGGCACGTACTATATTTCAAGAATAAAATAGTAACTGTTCAATTAACTTGTACCTTGTGCATAACATATGATACACCTCATGTAAGAGTCAGTGTCGTAACGTCAAGTCGACGTGTACGGGTATACAGTCGAACGGTCGCGAAGACGAAGTCAGTATGCATTTGGAAATACGCGTAGTCGACCGCGGAGGTCCGAAAGTTGATATGTAGTGAGTCGGTACTGTCAAATGGAATTATAGGATCGCATGTCTGCTATGATTGCTACTATGGCCACAGAGAGGCAAACACGTAGCAAAGTAGCCATGTTGATAAGAATACATCGAGAAATGAATAAACACAGTTAGCCTGTAAGGCGAGATTACTACTGTGGTCGCGACGACCAACGATAGTAAAGTAACCGTTTCGCAAATCGGCGACGATATTCATAAGGCAAGGTCCAAGGACATAGAGTATATAGTTAGGTAAAGCGAGATTACTACTGTGGCCACGGAGACGCAACCAACGATAGTAAAGTAACCATAGCTTGACCCACTAGGCGAGTCACTCTAAGCCAACGGTGTTACACTGGTAATGTAACAAAGTCAAGTAAGTCGGATGTGAATTCGAGTGAAGTCGAATATGTCGATGATGCATAGTTCATGCACGGCCTCATTATAATTCGCTCAACCGACGTAACTAGTCGTTGTGTACTTTCGGATACGTATTTTATAATAGGAGTGTTCGGTTAGGACGCTCACTTAGCTTTTATTAAAGCTAACGGCATACTACGCCATGGGCATTCCCATGTCTAGACTATATAGGATATGATTGTTCGAAGGAAAACTATCAGAAAGGAGCCTACGAAGGGGAAGCTTACAATACTGAAGGTCATGACTACGCCAGTTAGAGGCGCGGGTTCAAGAAAGAAGACTTTATTCTTTATAGAGTTTTGTCCATTCGTACTAAGTTGTAAATTGGCGTCACACGCCTTACTTTAAAGATCTTACACTTCCTTTGTCCTTACATATGAAGGTGTAAACGGCGTCCAACACCTTAATCTCTTTTGTTCTTTTATCTTTTTGAAAACTACGCACTCTGATGTAATAGCTAGTAATGTTTTGATGTATATTCAGTTTATGCTTTAGCTTAAGTTACTCTCTCATTGATGTAGCGTGTTTGTGGATAATCAGTTAATGTAACTAGTCATGGCTTAAGGACCCAGAAAGGAAAATTTAATTTCCTGCTAATTTCTGCTGCTCCGGGACGTGACATCTCCTAATAATCTGCTCCATTTATTACCTACCATATATAACTTTATTTGAATTTCACATTCGGATTTATACTAACCATTTAGGAGTAGGGACTAATTATTGATTTCTATTGCAAATTAAGGATTAATTTCTATACACCAAATCAAGTCAGGATTAATTCCTATTAATGGCCATAATTATGGACCAAATCGTATATTTCTATAATGAAAATATCTTCATAGCTTTCTATTTATATGCTCGACTACCCGAAATTGCGTTTAACTTCCCGCGAGTTCTCTAAACTTTCAAATATCTCTCAAAAGTTCTTAAAATGTTTCAAAACATCTTCCCGAGTGAAAATATCTAATTCCCATCAGTTTTCTTCTAAGTCCTGATTGGGTCCGTAATTACGTTCCGAAAACTATTTCCGTGAAATTTCTATTTAACTTACCTTTCATTCAACATGTCAATTACGTCATCATTAAAACTTCCAAAATGATCATAAACATGATCTAAACTATCCGTAAACATACAAAAAATGTATATTTACTATTCACGTAGATCAGATAAAGCCAAATAACATTTAATCACACCAATTCCTCATTGATGATCCAAAGTTCTATGTTCTCAATTGACACCCACCATTGACCTAGGGTCAACCTCATCCACAATTATTAAACCGCGTTAATAATTCCATTTAAAACATTTATGCATTTAAACAAAAAGATTTTTCGAGACGGGTGTGACAATTTTTTTTTTTTTAACAAAACAAATCTCATTTACTCAATTGGCGTAAACTATACAAGTTCTTATTGATATACTTCTAAACCTACTAGGGATACAACTTTTTTTAATATGTAGGTGAAACTAGTAAGAAAAAGAAAAGAGATAAAGTACATGCATACAACTTTTTTTTTTTTTTTAAAAAGCCTAAAAAATACTTTGGTACCTTGTACTTATAGTGAAGTTTCACTTTGAGCTCTACATTTTTTATTGCAACACTTTGGGCCATCAATTTACAAACTTGTTTCAATCAAGGACAATCGTTAATGGCGTTAAAAAAGTATAACTTAATGGACCACGTGGAGGTTGCAATACTTTGGGCCCTCAATTTACAAATTTAATTGTTTCAATCAAGGACAATCGTTAACAGCGTTAAAAAAGTATAACAGAATGGACCACGTGCAGGTTGCAATACTTTGGGCCCTCAATTTACAAACTTAATTGTTTCAATCAAGGACAATCGTTAACGATGTTAAAAAGGTATAACAGAATAGACCACGTGGAGAGCCCAAAGTAAAACTTCACTATAAGTACAGGGTCTAAATTGAAACTCCATGAGATTGGTGTACACAGCAAATATGCTTAGAGACTTTCTGTTTGAAAAAAATCCAAATATTTTACACAATTACCCATTATGCCCTGTATTATGCAAATAATTTTAAAAATCCCAACGAGTTGTGTAATTTCACTAAACTTTCAATGTTGGGATTTTTATTTAGAGTAGTTCTACTCTAACAAAAGCCTATGGTTGAGAGACTTTTTACCAAAAAAAAATTTATTGTATCTTTTAACCAATAACTTTCCCTAACGGTGGATTTCACAATAAACTTCTAAGGAATATACAATTTTTACAACAGGAGAGAACAAATTTTTTTTTAAATTTTTTTTTTTTATAATCACACCTGCTTCTATGTAACGCAATCACTTGACACTATGATCACTTTCACAACACAACATCGAACAATCACTCATAATCAGTTCTTTCAAATGTAAAAGCATAAGCATTTCCAAACTACCATTTTTTATACAGCCGCGCTTAAAGAAGAAGATTTCCAATGCGAAATTCCATTGGCAAGGGTCCAGCATGAGACCGACAAATGGTGTGACCATCACATGAGATAACTTGTCCTTCAGAACTCCTGCGGAAATTGCCTTAGATGTTGCAAGGACAAAAACTTCTCTGCATGCTTAACTACCACCCATGGTTTTGAAAACCGGACCGGATCGGCCGGTTCAACCGGTTGGACCGTCGACCGGTCAGTTTTCCGATCCGATTTGACTCGGTAACCGTTATCGGCACCAAAACCGCCCAAAACCGGTGAGAACCGTTCGGAAACCGTTCAGAACCGTTCAAAACCGTTCAGAACCGTTCAAAAACCCTTTTTTGACCAAAACCGCTCAAAACCGTTTTTTGCCTACAAAAGTTTAATATTTTATTTATTTTTTATTTATTATTTATTTTTTTATTTTTTATTTTTATTTCCCCTACATTTTTTTGAATCTCTTAATAATTTATACTAGTGTGAAAATAAAATTTGAATTTTTGTGTATTATTGTATTTTTTTGGGTATATTTACTTATTAAGACTTATGTATAAATATAAATAATTAAATATTACATAATTATGACATCACGGGTTGATTACGGTTCACCCGACGGTTGAACCTCTAACCCGTGACCCGGTCAATTTTCCGGTTCGATGAACGATCCGGTTTTCAAAACACTGCTACCACCTAGTTAACCATTAATTGCTAACATCATAGCAAGCCCAAACCTTATATCTTCTCACCTAGCAAGAATTCATGATTTGATCAGTTGAACACTTACATGTCAAGTTCTGCACGCTTCCTCTGAAGTGTGTCCAACTTTCTCCTTAATCTGTCTAGTTTTGCTTGTTTTTTCTCTACCTTTTGGCAAAGAGATGCAATCTCTTCATCCATTTCACTAGCAAGGATAGAGTGTGCATTACCTTCTGACGTCCCTTCCAATTCTTCTGTCAATGGTGTGCTAACCATTTCATTAGTGTTACCTTCAATGGCATCTGTACTTGAGTCACCAAGTTTGGGAGCCAAGGACCATTCTTCCTCCATTAAACGCACAATCTAATTATAAAAACCAAAAGTAATTAAGTCAAAAGATTTAACCAAAACTAAAGAGTACTAATAAGCTAATTCCCAAAAAAAAAATTTCTTCCCAAAAGTGTGTAACAACGCATGTAGTAGTGGGCCCAGTTGATTTTGATTGGTTGATATTGAAGTGATTCCATATGGACCCACAGTCATATGTATTGAGAAACACTTTTTGGGGAAAAAAATTTGGGAAGCATAGCATTACTCAATACTAAAGCATCAAATACAACTGTTTGTGCTTCAAAACAATGTCCCAAAAATTATTCCAAACAATTTCATCTAGTTTCCTTTGTTAAGGATCCTATTTATGACACTTGCTGACTTCATTCTTGTAGAATTATTCGGCAACATTGTGACTCCGGGTTGCATTGAGAATTGAGTAATGATTCGTGCACATAAAATGCGCACATAAAGTGTGCACATAAAGATCTAGGTCAATCATTTTGGTGGGTCCTATGATCTAGGTCAATCATTTTGGTGGGTCCTATGTGTGTAGGGATGGACCCCACCAAAATGAATGGCTCAGATCTTTATGTGCACACTTTATGTGCACATTTTATGTGCACGTAGCATTACCCTTGAGAATTATCTAGCAAGAGAGGATTGTAAATAGAGGGAGAAGAAGACAGATATAGAGGGATTAGGAAAGACACACACACACAGGGAGAGAGAGAGAGAGAGACTGTGCTATTCTCTTCTCAACAGAAGTGAGAAAGTAGTAAGACTATCTTAAAGATTTAATCCAAATTATGTGGCAACATACCCACATTTACATTTTTATTGTACGAATATATATATATTTTTTTTTTTTTTGGGAAGGGGTGGGGGGGTGTTGTGTGTTTATCAATGGTTCTAAAATTAGAGGAGGATGGAGTATACCTCGGAGATCAGGCAATGGACATGAGCAACATAGTGGCATTCTGCACAGTAATAAGTAGGGTCACGTAGAAGTCTTCCTTTCTCACACCTATCACAGTAAAACTCTGAAAATTCATCTTCATCGTCACGGTCTCTGATAGGGGATTTGGTAAGGGTAAGGGGATGTATGTGATTTCCATCACTGGCAATAGATGGCAATATTGGAACACAATGAGAATGGATATTGAAATCGCACACCACACAACGAAAAAAATTGTACTTGACGGAGAAATGACAAGCATCACAAGTACTTGATGATTTAATATCAAGAAAGCTATAGAAAGCAAGAGGATGTTTATGAAGTCCGGACTTCATTGTGAGTACTACTGTAGATGATAATGCACATCCATTATCCAATTTAAAGTTGCAGTAATCGCAAATATAAGCAGAGTGATGAGAACGCCGACATGCTATGCACGTTTGAAAAGTAGAGCGATATTGGAGCCGCAAAGGATGTTGTGGGTGTAATACGTGGTGTTCAATTTGGAAAGGCCATTCTACACATGATTTGTGCAGCAATTGCTTACAATCGAGGCAGCAATAAATAGAATCATCATCATAGAAGCGGTGTTCGCACGCGGAGCACGAATAATCACAATTCTCATTCCGAGTACTCTTACAAAGAATCAAAGGATGAGGGTGTTTGATGGCATTTAGTTCATCATCATATTTAGTATTAACTTGCATCAATAAAGCACAATCTTTGTGCAGGATAATTTTATCGCACACGGAACAATGGTAAGTCAGGCCATCGAGATCTCCACTACATACAAAGCACTGATCTTTAAACGGAGGGTGAAGCTGAAGTAGGAGAATGAAAGTGTGATCTGGGTGAAAAGGGTGTTTCTTGATCTCTTTCGGCAATTCAGCACAAGATTTGTCCAGCAAGATCTTGGATTCAAGGCAAACATAGATCGAGTCCTTCTCTATGGGTTGCCTGCATCCATGGCAATAATAATCTATATCTCTATCTGTTTCACAAAGAATCATGGTATGCAGCTCGCCAATGGGATGATGCTCATCGATATTCTCATCCAGCTGAGTAATTTCAGTTATTGTTGTTGTAGTCGTCTTTGGTATTAAGGAAATGCACTCAATGTGGAGCTGAAATTGACAATGTGGACAATGGTAACTGCCATTTACAGGACCGCCCCCGGGCCCCCAACAAGCGTCGCATGTGAAGGATTGTTCACGGAAAGCATCATAGCGGAAGGTGAGAGGGTGTTCCGGGTGAAATGGATGGTTGATTTCTGGAATCAATTTAGCACATGATTCATCGATTTGGAAATCAAAGCATCGTTCACACATGTAGAACCAGCCGCTACTCTTACGTCCACATATACTGCAGGAAACTGGTTCCATCGTAACTTGGAGATCTAATGAATGCTCATGGCTGAAATGTAGAATCTCATATGCCATATATATATATATATATATATCTGTGTGTGTATTCTTTGATCTGGTAGTGGTAGTTTTGATATATAAATTAAGAAACTGAGTGAGTAAAAGAAGGAAATTATAGCAATTGAGGAGATTAATGGCTTGGCGAAGGTTCTCTCATCTGCCTACGTATATATATATATACACATATACACACATACATAGATAGATACATACATGAGCAAACGGGAGAAGGGGTGAAAGTATAGTTGATCTAGAATGAAATACACATATATTACAAGTTGATTCAATGGTTATCCCTCGCTGGTTGACTTCACTTAAGAATGACAAAAACTAGTCTACATGCTTAAGAATTCAACAATGTTACACCCACTCCTCAACCACATCCCAAATCACATTCTTGTTTTAAATGTAAGTATCATGTGCTGTGTAAATGGTTTGCACATAAGATATAATTTAAGATGTGGCTGAAAGAGTTGGTGTAGCATTTTCTTAAAAATTACAAAAGGTATAGTATACCAATATTGCCAACATCATCAGCAAGCCCAAAGCAGAGAATCAATGAATGAAGTTGAGAATTTACAAGTCCAAGACACCAAGTAAGTGCCTTCAACTTTTTCTTTAGCGCCTATTTATCTTTAAACTGTACTAGGTTTAGTCAAAATCTCACTTTCAATCTGAATTTTTGTGGAAGCTAAAGGTTATGTTAATTTTATAAAAAATCAATTTTAAGAGAGTTATTAGAATGTATTGGTACTCGCCAAATTTGAAGAACTGACTCACTTATTATAGAACCAGTTCTTTGTTTTACCAAAGAATCTCTTAGGCTTCGTTTGTAGATGGTTCTCTCTTCTGCCTATATATATAGGAAAATTATCTCATGTGATGGATTTTTTGTGTGATGGATCATCGTGAACTATTAAACAATGTGAAGTTTATAAGATTAACGGTTCACAATAATTTGTCACATCAAAACCCAACAGAGGGGGTAAAAGTCCTTAGTGGTTCTTTACCTTATAACAGGGTACAACAAAACAATTATAGTATGCTCTTTTAAAAAAAGAAGGAAAAATATATTACTCTGGCTATAATTTACATCTTCGGAAATGTAACATTGACTTTCCAAACAGATAAAGAAATGGCAGAATGACTCGTATTAAATTTAGATATGGAAAAGAGATTCTTGATGATCCAGAATGAAATATAATAGGGGAAGGGCAATGCTATTGTAAGAAGCTTCTCATGTGAGAAGGCGGGTTTTAACCGTTGGATGAGCATCTAGCCATAAGATTCCCAGGAATCTGGAGAAGCATCTATTGCTAGATGCTCATCCAACGGTTAAAACCCGCCTTCTCATATGAGAAGCTTCTCACAATAGCATTTCCCATAGGGGAAATGTTTGGCCTCCTCTTCAGTGACTTGACCTGAGAAGCTATTATTAGCCCATGTGATTGATTTCTTTAATTACAAATGTTTGGATGGAAGAAAGGGGAAGGAAATGGAGAAGAAAGAGGGGGCAGGGCAGATCTAGGAATTTGGTGCTGGGCTTGGTGGGTAGCGAGTTTGCGGAGTTTGAGGGTAGCGTTTTTGAGGTAATTTTTTTGGGGTTTATTTATACATATTTTTTGAACGGATGAAAGAAATAGAAAAGTTATACTTTTTTTTTTTTGATAAAAGAAATGGAAATGTAAGTAGATTATCCAACAATTCCACCAAGGAGTATTGAGCCCCAACACCTAGGACTGATATGCAGAGGTCGATCCCCACCGCATCCATGTCGGGGCCAAGGGCGGATGTATTGAGGGGCACGGCAGGGCTTAAGCCCCCCCCCCCCCCCCCCTTGATTTTAGAAAATTTTCTTTTATGTCCCAAAAGAAATTATATTTTTACACTTAAGCCCCCCCCTAAAATTTAGAAACTCCTTAAATACCCCCAAAAAATTATATTTTTACACTTAAGTCCCTCCTAAAATTTAGAAACTCCCTATTTTCTTTTAATTTTTGAGTTGTGACAAATTCTACAATACATCCAAGTATAATGTAAGTATCATACAATAGGGAAGGTTTTTGAGTATTTGTATTAGTATTTATAGCATTATATTATATCATATGCACAAAAAATATGTATAAATAGACCCCCAAAAAAATTACCTCGGGAACAGCATACTCAACTATCCCCAAGCCCACACACACCCTCCCCCCCCCCCCCCCCCCCCCCCAACTTGAAAATTTTAGATCCGCCCCAAGTCGAGGCCGAAGCATGGGACCCACCACGAGCACCTTGGTGCGGCTCCTAGGTTTGACCCCGATAATCGGCTGTGGAGGAGATTCAAACCCAAGCATTTAGCGATGTTGAACAAACACCTTACCACGAGGCCAACCTAGTCATACTGATTGGCACTAAAGGAACAATAAAATGACACCTTGTTACTACAAATTGAGACCAAGAAGATGAATATTTCGACAATAGTAACAACAAAAATAACAAGAGCAAAAACAAAAAGTGCAATAGTAAAGGAAACATAAGTGGCCAAAGAGATCACTTTAAAAGCTGCAAAAGAAATCCAGTATCGCGACATAGAGACAGTCATGAGACTAGATCTAGAATCCAGAGCAAACTTCACTCTTGTACCCTTGCCTCTATATATGTTCGTCCTAGGGGGTTTGCAATTCTTCTTTATCCCTAGTTTTGTCTAATAAAACTTGAATTCTTTTTTTTATGCCTCTAAGTGTAGTGTGTTTTATGGACTATATGAGCTAGAAAATAAATTAAAGGGTAAATAACATTGATCTCTCTTGAGGTATGATCTAATTACATGACTCTCTCTAGTATAATTGAAAATTACTTCAACCTCCCTTGAGGTTTGGGATTAGATGACACTTCCCTCTTCTCCGTTAGTGGACTGAACTGAAAAGTTAATTTTTCAGTTAACATTTTCTAAAATCACTATTTTAACTGCACTGAAATAAAATGAAAAAATAATTCTATTTACAACCTATTGAACTCGCTCTCTTCCTCTCTCTCTCTCATCCAGGGCATACACGCAATGCCCACCACGATGATTCAATTGATACTGCCCAAAGAAAAAAAATTCTATTTAATGTCTTTTAGCTTTAAGCATCCTACACAACAGCAGGTTATAGATATATTCTTATATATATATATATATACAAAGGTTTTCTAAATAGTGCGCCTTCTGTTTATTAAATAGAGGGCCTCCGCTTTGGCCGTTGGATCGTGTTTAAAAACTGTTAATGACAAAACTGTCATTAATGAAATCACAATCCGATGGCCAAAACAGGGACCCTCTCTTTAATAAAAAGAGGGCGCCATCTTTAGAGCCTGACCGTATATATATATATATATATATGATGAATTGCAGTTCAACGTATATATATACATGTGTATATTTTTATGAATTGGAGTTCAATTAAGTTTGCATGTCTATTATACATCACCCACATTATCATGATGCACTCCAGCATACAAACTGGTTGACCGCCCAGAAATCATGGAATCGAAACAAAATTCAGATTTGTAAAACCTTTTCATATCATAATTGAATGAAGAAACAAATATAAAAACTCCAAATTCTTATCCTTTGTTCCTCAGCTGCAAAACAGAGCATAAAGGTCTTAAAACAAGACAAGCCCTAACAAACTCACAAATTGAATTAGAAACCCTAAAAGAGTCTTGTAAGAATTGTAGCCCTCAAAAAAAAAAAAAAAGGAGTGATTAGTGCGAAGTCTCCAGATCGTTGGTCTTGGTGTGGATAGAGAAATACATCGTTCATGTTCTGTGAAGATATGTGGGTGATGGTTGTAGCGATGGAGGGTCTGTGATACCGTTTGTCGAGAGTACATGCATGGTCAATGATTTATTAGAGAGAGAAAGAAATCAGAGGTACGAGTGGAAAAATTATCTCATGTGATAGATTTTGGTGTGGTGGATCATATCATCATGAATCATTAGATCAATATGGGATCCACAAGATCAATAGTCCACAATAATCTATCACACCAAAATCCGTCACATGGGATAATTTTGCCTAGGAGAGAAGAATCTGGACTATCTCCCTTAACTTGAAAATAATACTGTAAAAAATATTTTGCCACTTCAAGCCATACACAATTTTGCAATTTATAATCCGAATTCAAAAAATTTTGCAATTTTGCCACTTCCCCCTGAATTATCTTTAAGGTTACAATGTCTCTCCTGAACTTCAAAAAATTGAAATGTCTCACCTGAACTATCATCTGTGCTACAATGTCTCCCCTGAACTATCTTTCGTGTTGTAATATCTACCCAGCAATCACATTCCGTCAAGAAATGTAATGAAATTTGCTCATGTGTGACGCACATGCCAAATATCAAGTGCATTTACGACATTTTTCCTTTCGCTTCTAAATTAACAATCATAAAAATCATAAAAACACCAAGTGGGCCTTAGCCCATGTGGTATCACTCCACTTTTCCCATGTGGGAGGGGGAGGTGGAGGGTTCAAATATCCCCATGGAGAGTGGGAAGGGATTTTCTCCGCCTCTAGCTTTGTAGAACTAACCATGTTCCGTAGTCTGTCGAGATCTGTTGGGCTACGCCTTGCTTGGGTCTGTGTGTACATGCGTCCCCCCGGGTATGAGATCAAAAAAAAAAATCATAAAAACTCAGTTAATTTCACTGGCCGGGCAAGAAAAAGTTGGAGTTAAAAAGTTCGGGGTGTGAATTGCAAAAACGTATATAGTTTGAGGGGGCAAAACACTTTTTACCCAAAACAATAGTAGAAATGGGGGGGTAATAGAGTAAAATTACAATAATTGTTAACACCGTATCAAAAAATTCCAACAAAGGAGGTCAGTGTAATTAGACCATACCTCGGGGGAGGTTAGTGTAATTTACCCTAAATTAAAATACCGGTTGAAATGAGACTGAAGAGGTGGCTACCCGTTTTGGTAATGTTGCTATTTTTTCAGTTTTCATTTTCAAATTCTTTAATTGAAAATGAAAATTGAAAACCATTTTTTTTTGCCTCTGCGTTCGTTTTAAAAACAATTCTTTGATTACAAGATTCATTCTCTATTTTTTTGTTTTCAAGTTTTTCGTTTTCAATAAAGAAATAAAGAAAAACAGAAACGATTATCAAATGCATTTTCAGTTTTTTGAAAAACAAAATAAAAAAACTTAAAATCGCAACAATTCCAAAAAATTTCGATTCTCTATATTGTTTACCTTAAGTGTAATTATTTGTTATACTTGAAAAAAGTTTATATATATATATATATATATTGTTAAAAGGGCTCTTCGTTCAACTGCCTTCAAACCTCAATGGTATGTATAGAACATGGTCAGGCATGGCTTTTTCTATGCTTCATTCATCCATAAGACTTTCTTCATCCTTTCTTTTTCTTTTGTTTATTGTCTTTAAAAAATATATGTAAAGTTGATCATTTAATTATTGTGCGAGGGCATTTCTGTTCAGAAAAATGCTAAGACACACTATACGAAATTTATATTTGGCACGGACCTCCGGCTCAAAAACTCCGTAGATAAGAGATTTACAACTAAAAAAAAAAACAGCATTTGAATCTACTCGACGAACTAATTTTTGAAGTGAAATTTCACTTACTATTTGAATCTATACATAGATGGGTATAATATAAAGTACATACGGAAAAAATGATCAAAGTGAAATTTCTAATTTTCAATGGGTACATTTAAAACTTCAGGCGGGGTGGCTAGTTGTGGATGGTCGGCCCTGGACGTAGTAGACACATGCACTACACCAAAAGCTTCATTTTCTAACGGACGGATTTTGACATTGCTAACGGAGTTTTACCGTTACAAATTCGTAATGGTAAAAAATCATTAGAAATTGTTTACACCCTAAAATATAAAATATATTTTTATATTTTGACCGGTTTTATTTTATACAAGTGGCAATTAACCACACATTAGTGGGGAGTTTTGCTAGTGATGGTGGTTAGTGGATGTGGGAGTTAACCAACCACTAGTGGACAAGTGGCCAACTTAGTGGGGAAGTGGCCAACATAGTGGGGGAGTTAATTTCCAGCACCTCTATATATAATCAATGCCAAACAACAAGCAAAGGAGGGCTACACACGCCCCACGCCCCTGCGGCTGAATGCAGTCCGTCCAACACCACTGCCCACCTGTGTTTTGCCTTGTAATTCCTTCATTGTTTTGTAATTGATGTCCAGGTGTTTGCTTCCAATTCCAGCCGTGTACTTGATCTAAAGTGCTCATTTCTTTTTTTATTTTCTAAGTCAGCAAGCCTCTGTTTGTCCATTTACTTTATAACATTTTCGAGATTTGTACTTTGGTTTGTTTAATTCACTTTGAATCTCAACATATGGTAGTTACTGTGCTACTGTGTTGATTGAATTTCTATTCTCATTCTTCATTTGTTTCATCACTCAACCAAATCACTCGCATCAGAGTGATTGTACCTTAAGGGAAGAGTCATCCCTACTTCCCAACATCGCCCTGATCCGCACCACAACCACGGATAGGGATCGTTTTGGTTACACGTTTGGGTCTTCGTACAAAGCCCCTGGCACGCCCGGTCAAATTAATTTTTAGCCAAAACAATTTGGCACGCCCGGTGGGACCCACTGAGTGATGAAGGATGTTCACCGATGCATGGCTACGTTTTTACAACGATCAGATCCGTTGGCGACGTGAGGGAATAAGCCATTTTCATGATGAAATTTATCGTCTTAAAAACGATAAATCAACTATTTGTAAGAATTTATGGCACCAAGTTTGTGCATTGCCATGGGGGCCGTATTTACGTGATCAGCATGACACTGAAGCGCGTCGATATGACGTTAAAATCGGTCGATTATATGGTGAGATTCACCGATTTGAGACTGATATACGATTTTTTGGCCGTGAAATCGACCTTATTGAAGCGTCAAGTGGAGTTGACGATCCACCTCCCGGGGGGCAAGACAACTTCATGTCTATGGACGATTTTTTGAGCAACGAATGGATAAAAGAACCGATTAGTAAATCGGATTCACCGCTCGAGAACAGCAACCAAGCGGTGATTATTGATTCATGTGAGCGCCTTGAAAACGTGCTCAATGAAACCATTCGAATTCAGAAAGAGTATGCTCTCTATCTCGAAGAGACACGGACAACCATGATCGCGGCCATGAAAACAACTTTTCAAGAGGCCGCGAAAAAATTTAAACGGCCAAAAGTGGCCAATGGCACTTCCACAAATCCAGAGATCGGTCTCTTTGACCATCTTGGCTCTACGCCGTCTAACCCACTCGGGGGGCAAGACGGCGAAGAAATAATTGTTAGTGATAGGCCAATAATTTCAATTTCGGCTAACACTCCTTCCGCTAGTGTTGGCGACGACGAGAAGGCGGTTGGGGGGCAAGTTCCACGTAGGCCGAGTAATTTCAATTCGGTCCCCAAATTTATTAAAAATGAACAACCCCCGTGGAGAAAAATGACGGCCGAGGAGTTGTTCAAATTTTTTGGCATAATTGCCAAAAATTATTCACACATGAAGCTAACAAATTATTTGGTTTTTGCAAATTCAAATCCTCATTGGGTTTGTGGAGTCCATCAAATATGGACTCTAGTGTGGTGGAATTTTCTTCAACATTATTATTATAAAAAAAAAAAAAAAAAAAGAATATTGACCGAAGTTAATTACTAATTTCGGCCTTGAATTAATCGGACTACCAAAGGCCGATTTGTCAGTTGGATTTGGATCAATACAAAGTCTACTAAATACTAAATGCTTTGTACCGATTTTATTTGAAAAATGGAAGATGTGCAGCCACTAAACCTTGTTGGGTGGGGTCCGATGGCTCATGAGTATTGAATGGAGAAAATTGGTGAACCACAAAGTCAGTGCGCAAGTGGCCAAGCCCGATGACTGGATATATGTGTTGTGAATCCCATTTCATGTTTAGAAAGTGGCCTACATGAATCAACATACGACTACATCGGACATGTAAGACCGATGAAACAAGACATGACCGATTAGTTTCTTGTCTGCCTCACCATTTGGATCTCAGGTTTGATGTCTAAAGCAAATGCAAGGACAAATGCAAACCATATATGTGGCCCACGAAACTTCTCCTTTCACTTAGTGTCATATTGGGCTTGGGCCCAGGTTTGAAAATATTGGTCCATGTGATAAACAAATATCGGTCTTACATGTCCGATATTTTCCAAAAGGGTATCGGTCTCATATGTGTATCATAGGCTGATTTTTCAAAAGGTATCCTTTTAAGACCGATGTGGGAGTGGAAAAATCGGTCTCTAGGCTAACAACAATCGGACTATGCTTAATATATATCGGTCTTCTTCACCTTTCTGGGAAATCGGTCTATGACTTGAGCCCGATGTAGTTTAAGACCGAAAAATTTAAATTCATAATGTTACAAGTTGGTACATCGGTCTGCTCAAGGCCGATCTCACCTGTCCCACTCAGTGATGTTTTGGTGTTGGTCCACATTCCAATCAATGGGGTACCCATGACCACGAAATCGGTCTTCGAGGCCGATAATAACCACAAAAATCGGTCGAGTTGTATACATGGTTCTTCAAAAATTACATGTACATTTCATTTTCAAATAACCAGGGGGGCAATGTTTACACCCTAAAATATAAAATATATTTTTATATTTTGACCGGTTTTATTTTATACAAGTGGCAATTAACCACACATTAGTGGGGAGTTTTGCTAGTGATGGTGGTTAGTGGATGTGGGAGTTAACCAACCACTAGTGGACAAGTGGCCAACTTAGTGGGGAAGTGGCCAACATAGTGGGGGAGTTAATTTCCAGCACCTCTATATATAATCCATGCCAAACAACAAGCAAAGGAGGGCTACACACGCCCCACGCCCCTGCGGCTGAATGCAGTCCGTCCAACACCACTGCCCACCTGTGTTTTGCCTTGTAATTCCTTCATTGTTTTGTAATTGATGTCCAGGTGTTTGCTTCCAATTCCAGCCGTGTACTTGATCTAAAGTGCTCATTTCTTTTTTTATTTTCTAAGTCAGCAAGCCTCTGTTTGTCCATTTACTTTATAACATTTTCGAGATTTGTACTTTGGTTTGTTTAATTCACTTTGAATCTCAACATATGGTAGTTACTGTGCTACTGTGTTGATTGAATTTCTATTCTCATTCTTCATTTGTTTCATCACTCAACCAAATCACTCGCATCAGAGTGATTGTACCTTAAGGGAAGAGTCATCCCTACTTCCCAACATCGCCCTGATCCGCACCACAACCACGGATAGGGATCGTTTTGGTTACACGTTTGGGTCTTCGTACAAAGCCCCTGGCACGCCCGGTCAAATTAATTTTTAGCCAAAACAGAAATATCACATTTCCGTTAGAAATAGTACATTTTTTTTTTCAAAGAAATGAAAATGCGGTGGCATTTTTGTAAATAAAACCCAAAAATTGAAAATGTGGTGGCAGTTTTGTAAATAAACCCTACACCAAAATTTTTCCCCAAATATTTTTCCCAAAATTCGTTTCCCTCTCTTTATTTTATACCTTTTTTTCGTTTCCCTCTCTCTCTCTCGCATAGGAAATCTGTAAAGATCCTCTCCACCATTGTCTCTCTAACCCAATCTCACCTTCATCACCTCACCCTTGTCGCCGCTGTCGATTTCCCACATCTCCTCCCCTAATGTTGATCCGAAGAAGAAGAAAAAGAAGGGAAGTAATAGAGAACACATACACACACACACACACACACACACTCTCTCTCTCTCTCTCTCTCTCTCTCACACACACATACACACACACACATCGATTCGATCTCACATACACACATATCTTTGGATTTTGATGTTTGATTTTTTGATTTGTAGGATGGGGCTTCAAAATCTATGGAGGATAGAGTTTGGGATGTTTAAATTCAAGGATGGAAGGTTGCTAGGTTTCGACGGTGTGGGATCATGATGGTGATGTAGTGGAGAAGGAGATGTGGACACCATTGCCTGTGGCGACTCTGAGGACTTTTTTTTTTTTTATGATATACTGGTATAAATGAGAACTCTTTATTCTTGCACGCTAGAAGACTTTTAATTTCTTCTTTTACCATCTATTATTCAATGAAGCTGGAAACATTGTATATGCAAGATCATCCCCGGATATAGATCATAAGCAACACTACAGCGTACTTGTCTGAGTAAGTTTCCTAGGTTGGTCTTTGATAATTGTAATGTTTTGATGGCATCGGATAGTTCTTATAACTCAATTAGGAAAGTTGTGCCCCTATTAACCACTACGACACTAGTAATTAAATGTTATTTTTTTCCTACTTTTCGTTGGTCTGTTAATTGTGAGTTTCCTTTTTCTTGAGTAGAAAGGTCGACAATCTTAAAGCAAATTAGTACCCATCTGTCACCTTAGTTATAACTAACCACTTTTGTTTTTCGATATGCATATGTAGAATATCTAGTCCTTTCATTAGTAGTGCAACCCTCTATTGAATTGTTGCTAAGCCAATCAGAAATTTAACATGATATTTTCTAATAAAGCCAATACGTGGTTCTTTCCTCACTTAGTTAGTTCTCTTCCTTATCTGTGTAGCATTTGCCACAACCTGCAGATCGATGTAACAAACACATTGGTATGGCAGTATCTCTTTAGAGTTCCAGATGTCATTATTGTTTGAAGTGAAATCTAATGCTGATGATCCTTGTAAATTGGCATTAGTTTTATTTACTTGCTGCCAAAATTGCAGATTTGGCACACTAAGAGGCTCAAATGGAAACTCTTCAACTATCCATGTGTGAACCAATGCGCTTTGGGGGCATTCTGGCGTTTCCATCAATAGTGTCCCGAGACGAATCCCAAGGAGCACACTTCAGGGAAACTAGAACTTCCTTACGCGATCCTAGAGACAAAGAGTAGCCACCTAATTTTTATCGGAAAATAGGAAACCCAAGTTTGACTCGCCCAAAATTGAATAAGGTTACTCATCCTTCATTACCAGAAACTAGGTTCGGGGGTCTTGGTACGAGAGAGGAAGGAGCCCAAGTAGGACTAAAGCACCCCCTCCTCGCCCTACCGAACGGTAGGCCTTGATTCAAATATCATTGTTCTTAATTCATAATTGGTGTTATTTCCTCAAACATAATAGATGATATATACATGGCAAAATGGAACATCTAGTGAAAATCATTTCAAGAGATTAAATCAAGTAGCAGTCGGATGCACATGCAATACGAGAGAGAGGTATACTTACAGTGGCTAGTCCCGCCCGGGACCGATGCAAGTAAAGGAAACATGTCGTGATATGCAAGAGAGAGCGAGAAGACTTACATTGGTTGACTCAAGTGGAGTCGCAAAAAGCAAAAGAAAGGAAACGTGCAATGCAATCACGCAACAATCCTAGATAAGATGTCTCTAACAAATAATCATATAAACGGAGATTATCCTAAAGGAATTGTGTCGTTGAAAATAAAGTTGTAAACCTAGAAAAATTCTAAGAGAAAGGATAGAGATAGTACACGATACATGGGCACTAAGCCACAGGTAGACGAGGCAAGCTCACAAATCGAAATCCGGATCCACGGCATTCAACTCCCTACACTAAGACACCAAGGAATACCCAAGCATTTCAAAAACACAAGCAAACAAATGATATGCATGATAAACAAGGAAAAGATGCCATCAATCAAATTTCTAGATTCAGCAAACTCTAATGAATCCTATCAAAAGTGGTCTTAAACAAGAGTTGGGTTAAAACCCTTTTACCGAAAGTTAGATACATGTCTTAGGAAACTTCTCCAAAAAGTAGGACCTCATTACCATTTTTGAAGTTTGAGAAATAAGGGTTTTTGGAACAGTGGATCAGGACTGTCCACTGTTCTTGTAAAAATCATAATGAATTCTATAAAAATCATATGAAGCTCTATTTAGTGTCAAAAGAAAGATATTTCACTTTAGTTTATGATAAAAATAGTCCCATAGACATGTCATAATCTTAAGATCTCTGAAAAATTGTTTAAACAGACTCTGTTATTTTGGAAATTTGGTATCATTTGACAAAGGAATACAAAACATAATAGAAATTCATGAATCATGTTAATCAAGTTAATCTAAGCTTTTGATCTCTCATCCAATTATCCTAGATGATTTCTAAACCAAGTTTTATTCATCAATTCTTGTTGAGTGATCAAGGTATGACCATTTTGTATACATAATCATGATTGTAATTAAACTTAGAAAATTCCAGAATAGTTGTATCAATTTCAAACGCTTGGAAAACGATCTTAACTCGATCGAATGCTCACAATTTTACATCAGCATATAGATACATGAGTTAGGAATCATCCCCAAAAAACGGATCATCGATAACTATTATAGATTTTCTAAAATTCAAGTACAAAGAGACGCTGTGCAAATCTGTCAACTGATTTCTCAACAATTTCTAAAAATAGCATATGGATCCTTAAAGTTCTCAAAACTGATCGAATGAAAGCTCATTCATCAAAGTTTACCCAGAAAATTAGAAACCCGTCAAACTAGGGGTTTTGATGGACCAAATCCTATGGACAAAACCAATCTGTTTTGCTGAATTTTTTACTAGTTCATTTTAAAGTGTGAGGAAAACATCTTAGGTGTTGATTGAAGCTTATTAGAGAGATCAAACTCATAGATCAATTTAGTTAACATAATTCCCAATCAATTTAGCCCTCAAGTTCTATGAAAAACTTTGGACCATGGATCAAAGGGACTTACAAATATCCTATTGGAGATGAATTTCAATAGGAATTCTAGGTAATAGAAATAATCAAGAGATAGGTATGAACATAGGAATCATCATTCTCATAGATCATACTTCTAAACCATCATAGAATTCAAAATAGATACATATATATATATATATATATATAATCATGTATGCATGGATCTAAACTAAAAAAATTGAAGAATGAAATCAAAATTGAAAACTAAAGTGAAAATCAATCTCTAATTATGAATATTCAACAAAATCAAAGAAGATTTGGATCTAGCCATGTGAGTGTGTGAAGAACAAAAGAGAGAGGAAGATGAGTGTTCTAACAAAATGAAACTAAACTAGATCCAAATCATATAGATCTATATATAAAAGTAGGAATTAGAGATGAATATTGATGTCTACCTGTTGGAGGATTCTCAATTATGCAATCAAAGTTGATTTGAAGATCTTCTTCTTCAAGTGTTCTTCAAGCTCTTCAAGCATTCTTCCAGGGAAGTTAATGGAGGCAATTGATGTCTAATTAATCTAATCTAATTATCTTGAGATTATTTTAGGAAATTTTCAATCATAATTCACTTCATCTCTCTAGAAATCTCTCTTGAATTCTAAGTATATTCTTCTCCCTTGCAAGTATATTCAATTATGTACTTAAAGCCTTTTTTAAAGATGATTCAACCTCTAGGTGCTCTCTAGATCTTCCAAGTATATCAAGATGATCTCATATGGATCTATATATAGAGTTTTGAAAACTTAACTCTTAAGTTTTAGGATTAAAACAGTGATTTTAGAGGTCAGAAAAGGGTTAAAATGGTCATTTCAGTGCCTAAATGATGTTTCTAAGCAATTTCCTCGCAGTGGGAGGCTTCTAGAAGGGTCTGGAACCACAAAAGCTCGATGGAGGGGGCGCATTATGCGTGGCGGCTTAGGGGGGACCCTCCACCCCACATGTGGGACCCGCTATTTACTATTTAGGTTCCCCTGGGTGCCCTTAAGTCCTGTTTCAAATTTTATGTGCACTGCTTTTCTAGATTTTTGTAAATGATGTTTGGTGTCCGAAATCATCCATTTATGTACCGTTGGAAAGCTGTCGAGTTGAATTTCAGTATAAAAATATTTCAGGAGGTTTTAAAATGAAAATTGAAGTCCAATTGAAGTCCAAAAATCCTCCAGAACTTCCGTCGTCTTTTTGAAATCAAACGACTTCTTTTTCAAAATTGCTTTTCAATGAGCGTCGATTTCGGACTTTTCTTTAAAATTGAATCTATGGATGCCTAGAATACTGTGATTAGAACACTTAATGTTCATATAACCCTGAGTGAATATGAATTCTGAGAGAGAATTTTGACAAAACCGGGATTTATGCATGGAAAAGGGCTTTTCTGAGCTTGAAGTCACTTTCCGAAGTTCGATCTTTCGATTGTGTGGAATCCAGTACCTTCCATGTGGTACTTTTCATCATCAAATCCTCCAGGATGTTGTCCACCCTAAATCCTATCAGTGTGGTCAAAATTGGGTGTCTACACCATGTGACTTATTTGAAGTGTTCAAGTAAGATTCTATGTGATGGGCATCCTTGAGATGTATGTTAACATTTCCATATTTACATGAAAAATCTTTTCTCCTCGAATAAACATTGGTCTCGTAGGTGTTGCCCACTTGTAATTAGGCTCTGTGATCTTTGCTTGACAAGCTATTAGGATCTTGACTCATCAGCTTATCTTCATTACATAGAACCTCTATATTTTCTTGAAACAATGCTTGCAATCATGTGAGAAATGTCTACCAATAACTTTGAACACTATGAGTTACTGACCCTCCAAGTGTGGAGTTTGTACAAGGGTGCCTAGTTTACACAACTAGAGGCGAAAAAATGCTCATTCCCTTAGTATAATGTTTAAGATTTTTCATTTGGTTCAGCCATGTTATTTAGTATATACTATATGTTTCACTTGTAATTTGTAAATATTGTTTTTCCGTATACTTCCTTTCCAAGATTTTTTATCTTCACATGATTTTCACTATTGATTTATGTTCGGACTTGAACTACATTTACAAGGTATGATTTGCAAATGCAGAAAACAATACTTGGTACACAATATGGTTTGACAACTATACGCTTAAATTTCTACTTCATATTTCATACCAACAATGCTTATTCTCTTAGTCTAATTCTGAGGTCAATCCAATGATTGACATATGCATTAGTTGCTCTATTGTTCAGTGTAGTGCAAGTACAAATGTCTTTCTTCCAAATTAAATTAAAATATCATGTACTTACGGTGAAATTGTGAGAACCAGCTCTGCCAATAAGGATTATGTTTTTGATTCGCATATATTATAACTTTGGTTGTAAGGACAAGGAAGACATTACTTGCTAAAACTCTAGCTCCCCTAGTGAATGTTCCTTTTTGTCATAGTGGATGCGACAACATTAACACAGGCAGGTTTGAGATAAGTATATTATTTACAAATATTAATGTTTTGCACATTCCTTTATTAGCAATTTGTTTAAATATTTGAGTAACATATTGTTTGTAGGTTTTAAACAAGTTGGTATTGGCGAAAAGAAAGTTTATATTGATAAGTGTTTAAGCCCGATGCTCGTTTGTGGGATTCTCAAGGGAGACACAATACATTGGCAGGCTTTGCTCAAGGGAGATTTTTGATTTGGATGGATTTACGCTTTCAATTTCAGACATGGTTTGATCGTTTAATTTGGTTTGGATTTAGAAACAATTTGTATTTAAGAATATAACTATGTTTATTATGGATTATAGTTCTTATATTTAATATAGATTGAGCTTGTATTTATTATGCTTTGGATTTGAGCTTGTTATATGTTAATAGTAAATGCGATGTGGCTGTGATGTAAACTAGGTGCAAATAAAATTGGGGAGCATATTTAAGTATTTATGTTTTTAATATTTAAAATAATTACTAATGGAAAATTTTCATTAGTATTCTAACATATGTGTTAGAAGACAAACCGTTAGTAATTGAAATTACTAACGGTTTGAATCCGTTAGTAATTGTCTCGAAAGTGTTGAAAACTGTCATATTATATACCGTTAGTAATCATATTACTAACAGACAATGTCCGTTACAAAAATTTTGTAGACAAAACTATTAGAAATTAAACGGTTGATAAAAATATTACTAACGGACAATTTCCGTTAGTAATTGATTTCCGTTAGAAATAATCAATTACTAACGGAAAATAGCCATTAGGAAATATATTACTAACGGATATAGTCTGTTAGTAAATGAATTTTTCTAACGGATATTTACCGTTTGAAAACCCGTTAGAAATATTACCAATGCCCTACCACTAACGGTAATAGTCCGTTAGTAATAATTTTACTAACGGTAATTTACCGTTAGAAACATACCCTTTTGGTGTAGTGACAGGCATTAGTGCCCTTGATTTTTGGCGACCAATTTAGGGTCCCAACTTGATTTAGAAAAATAACAAGGACCCCAAATTTGGTATAGCAAAATTAGATATAATATGTTGGTTTAGTAAACCACTGCAAATATAGGAAAAAACTCTCAAAGAAATT
Organism: Hydrangea macrophylla; assembly: GCA_033977485.1. NCBI lineage: Eukaryota > Viridiplantae > Streptophyta > Magnoliopsida > Cornales > Hydrangeaceae > Hydrangea > Hydrangea macrophylla. Next base: position 129,210,268 of record CM066989.1, on the reverse strand, counting down.
GTCCCAACTTATTTCCATCTCATTTCTTAGTTTAGTCCGTACCAAATTGTTTTACCACCAGCCAAACTTTAATAATTACAATCAACGATCAACCCTTTTAGGCTTTGTTTGGTTCATGAATTCAAGGAGGAAAAGAAATTAAAGAGTTAAGGAAACCAAAAGGAAAAGTTAATTTAATTGTACTTTTTCTTGTGTTTTTCCCATGGTTAAATAATGTAAAAATTTAACAATATTTAAAACATAATTGCAATTTTATATAAACAAAAAAAAAAAGGAGACACTGAGACTCAAAAATTCTGAAATGTTCAATTTATTGGTCACTATATTTTTCCTCTCCTTCCTAGTTTCCTCAGATTTCTTACTAACCTAACAAAGAGAAGTGTTTTCTTTAGAAACACTAAATTTCATACCTTTAATTTCAAGCTATCTATTGAAATCGGTATCACTTAATTCAGACTTCTTCTATTTCGACTTCAAACAAGGATAAATCGTACAAGCATATGACAATTGAGGTCTTTAAGTAGTCTAAACCAAGGACAAAATTTGGGGCTCTAGCCGGCCGAATCTCCTTCGGCTTACCCTTAGCTAGGTAGGTGTAGTTATTAGGCATTATTTTGTTGCTCTCTAACTAACATAACAAAGAGAAGTTTTTTCCTCACAAACACAAAATCTCACAACGGCCCAAAGTGAAAATTCGCTATAAGTATAGGGTCCAAAGTGAAATTTCGCTATAAGTACAGGGCCTAAATTGAAACTCTATGTGGTCCATTCTGTTATATTGTTATAACACCATTAACGATTGTCCTTGATTGAAACAATTTTATAAATTGAGGGCTCAAAGTGTTGCAATTAAAAACGTACATAGGACCTAAAATGAAGATTCGCTATAAATACAGGGTACCAAACTGTCTTTTAGCCATTTCATTATCACTTAATCTAGGCTTCTTCTAAATCCACTTCAAGCAAGGATAAATCGCACAAGAGTATGATAATTGAGGGCCTTGAATAGTCTTAACTAAGGACAAAATTTAGGGCTCTAGCCGGCCGACTCTCCTCTGCCTTACCCTTAGGTGGGTCTAGTTATTAGGCAAAATTTTGTAGTTCATTTCGTAATATTACTTATCATGTTCTAGCAAAAAATTTTGTAAGTACTTACAAAAAACCAAAAAAAAAATGTTTGAATTTGTGTGGGACCTATGGACACGCGACGTTCCACCTCTTGCTCGTTTTTGTTTGAAATTTGATTTTTAATTTGGATCAAAGAAAGAAAAGGAAGGTCTGTTGAAAACAGATACAGAGTAGCCACTTGCTCTTTAAGGAACCAAGAAACCTAATTTTGACTCACCCAAACGGATAAAGGGCACCGGCCCTTCATAACCAAAGAACTTGGCTCGGGGTTTTGGTACGAGAGAGGAAGGAGCCTTTGTCGCGACTAAAACACCCTCAACTCGCCCCGTCTTTCAACGGGCCTCAATTAGCATCCAAATAATCATCTTATACTATGTATGGTTCGACAATTAATACTATGATAGTATATTACATCACATAAGAAAATTTGGAATGGAAGATCTAAAGATAAGATATCATTCATAAGATCTAAGTCAAATATCATACAATGTAAAATGAAAGATCACATAAATGAACCTAGGAAAAATCGTCTAATCATGTATCAAGTAATTAAGTCTCCCTAATCTAAAGGGGACATGAATCGTTCTTGAAACAAATAATCAAAGAAATCAAAATATGCTTAACAAGCTAGTATGATGCATGTTATTTTTTGAGAAAAGAAGATCTCTCAATCCCCGGGACGGATGAGAAAGGAAGATTAGATCGAGGGGAAGCATGAACGGGTGATCATGACCATTCCTTATAATCTTCTTAGATTAGGAGTCACAAAAGCCCCAAATCTTTGCATGGATGCAATGTATGTATCTAGAATGTGCTAAGGTTACGTTGTAGTATGCCCTGTGTTCATAGATTCCTAGAATGGCTTAGAAGTCTAGAATGTGTATGAATGGATGAATGAAATCATCATGAGATATGTATAAATATAGTATGAACTACTTCCTAAGATATGAACTAATTTGGAGTGCATATAAGCATCAAATACAAGGGGGAAAGTAAAAATGTGCTTGCTGTGAATAGTAGACAGAACAGTAACATGATCTTTTGAAAATTGAAAAGAGGGGTTAGGAATGTTTTCAATGCATGATTTTTTATTGAGATCTTCCTTATTGTGTCTAGAACACAACCCAAAAATCCAATCTTTAATAAATATCACAGATTGAGAGAAATCATATAAACAATGAAGGTCACTCAGAAACAGAGTCCGTACTGTTGACTGAAATGTTGAAAAATCTTAGAAAATGAATACAAATGATATAGAGGCCCATTTTATACAGAAAGTTCCCTAAGACATTGAGGTTTAAGGGAAAAATAAGTTAGGACCACCCCTTTTGGAAAAGATGTCTGAAAAAGAAGTTGGAAGTCAACCAAGCTGCTATGACAGCAGAGGCAGAATGTCTGGGAGGAATGTTTGGGTCCAAATGGACCATTTTCAAGTGTTTCCAAGTCAAACCAAAATTCGTGGGTGTTCTCTAATGAGTTAGGAAGACTTTCCAAGTGGCCTTGCATCCATACATTGAGTATTGAGTTCTAGAGAAATCTTTGAACTCAGATTATTCGCTGTTTTGAAGATTTTGATGAAACAAGGTTTGCTTCTTGGAATCCAAATGTTGGAGTTTTAGAGGGGTTTTGAAATAGGGGTTTTGAAAGTATACTTCCAGAACTTGGATGAATATTCTAACCACTTGGAATATCAATTTCCAACTCACTTCAAGAACTTTCCAAGTATTTACAAAATATGGTTTTATTTGGAAACCAAACTCAAGAATCTATGGGAGTATGATACATTAGAGGATGGATGATACATGATATGATATAGCATGCTAAAAGTGGTAAAGAACATATTCATGGGATATGGGTTCATCTAGATACAAGAGAGTGTTGCATTACTTTATAACATCATAATGGGAGGTCAAACATGCCTAGGAAAATGTGGGAAAAATCAGAGATCATCCTTATTGTGTCTAAAAAACAACCCAAAAAGCCAAACCTCAATAGCTATCACAGATTAAAAGAAATAAATCAGAATGTACACATGACTCAGAAACAAAAGTTGCACTGTTGACTGATTTTGTATGATGTTTCATAAATCAAAGAAAGGGTTTATGATGACCCATTATATACCAAAAGTTTCCTAAGACACCCAAGTTTCATAAAAAAAAATAGAAAAGATATATGTACAGTGACGACAACATCCAGAATAAGTGCAAGAAAGTCGGGTGAACATTCTGTGAGAATAGAGGCAGATTATGAATATGAACTTCTCACATCCAAAAATAATACTTTCACATCTCTATAATTGATGAGAAAAATTGGAGACAAACTATGATGTCTTAAGAAGATTTTTCAAGTGGTTTCATCATCATAACTCAAGTATTTAATTCAAAACAAATCTTTGAATCTGAACAGCTCGCTGTTTTGGATCATTCTTGAAGAAAATGGATTTGGGTTTTGAAATAGAGTTTGAGTTCTTGATTGGGGGTTTTGAAATAGATGTTCAAAGCATGAACTCTTAGAACCTCATCCAACCTTGAATCATGTGAGATGACCATGTTTAAACTCTTGAGATGACCATGTGACCACTTAGAACCTCATCCAACCTTAAATCATCAAAGAACTCCCAATATTATTTGCACAAACATAGTTTTGTTTGAGAATATGACTTCAAGAATACATATGAATATATTGAAGGTAGAATCAACATCCATCAAACATGTCTTTGAGGTTAAGAGCTACTATCCATAAGGATTCACTCTCCTCAAACAACATGTCATCTAGATGATGATGAACTAAATAATCAAAGAAAAGTCAAAAGAAATGAGGTTAAGAGAGAGATGAACATCAAAGTAAACAAACATTCAAATAGCAATCAATAGTTGATATTTATTGAGATATTGGACTTGTAGCTTGGTGTTTCACTCATATGTGTTGACATTTGGACATGGAAGTAGCTTCTTATCTCATAGATACTCAAGAATGGTGGTTGGAAATGATTTGAATGTGGAGTATATGAGAGGTAATGGAAGAAAATAAGATTAAAACTTACTTTGATTGGAAAAAATGAAAGAAGAAGACTACTTCTTTTCTTTCTCTCTCTATATTTCTCTAGAGTTTTTTCCTAAGCACTCTCTAAGCTTCCATGTCCCTCCCTAAATGGAAGTAAATGGCTTATTTTATAGGCAAAGGAGGGGTGGTAAATGGAGTGTTAAAAAGTTTAAAATGGTCTCCCATTGATCCAAAATAAGCTGGGAACCAAAACTACGTCGTTTTGATTTCTAATATATCAAATTGGACCCCCAAAATAAATTACAAAAGTGGACTGTTCTGGGGGAGAGTGTCGCGGCGGCACTGGGCCTGTGCCGCAGCGGCAGTGGGCCAGTGCCACAGCGGCATTGCTCCTCCATTGTCCAGATAATGCTGTTAAGGCCCCCTAAGGTTCCGGTATTCGCGAAAAGGTCATATTTCGTCCAAAATTCACAGAAAATGTATGAACTCCAAACCGAGGTTCTAATATACCGTTGGAAAGGTATTGGAGTCTATTTCCTATAAAAAAAATGTTTCGGAGTCAGGTCACTTTGAAAAGTTTTGCGGTATTTGCGATAAAAGCCGATTTGATCGCCTTTTCCACCTTCGGAAATTCATAATAAATTCGTTTTAAATCCAGAAATTATGTGCAATATACCGTTGGAAAGATATTGACCTCTAGTATCCATGAAAAATGTTTGAAAAATGATATGGTGCTCTGGTTTCAAAGTCAACTTTTGGTCAAACTGGTCAAATCAAGGACATCCAGGAAGTTCTGGGGACTTCTGGGAGCTCCCAAGAGCTGACATTTTCATCCGATTTTCTTTTAAAACTCGTTTTAGTACTTTTCACATGATGGAGAATGATCTCAGAATTTTCGGGTGAATTTGGACGATTTTGGTCAAACCTTGGTCCAAACCTGGTCAAATCTTGGTCAAACCGGTCAACAGGGACTTTCTGGGAACTTCCGGGACTTCCAGGGGTCTCTGGGAGCCGACGATTTCATCTGGTTTTGCATTAAAACTCATTTTATTGCTTTTCTTACGACGTAGCGTGTTTCCAGAACATTTGGTTTAAATTTGGAAGAGTTTGGGCTTTCAGGGGTATTTTGGTCATTCTTAGCATTTTGAGAGATAGAACTAACTTCCATGAGTTTTTTTGAGTCTTTTTCGATCATTGTGAACCACCAAGCTATGGGTCTCCTAAATCTGATAGCCGACAAAATGGGGTGTCTACCGGACCCCATTTTAAAAATTCGCTTCGGATCAGAACCGACGATGGATAATAAATTAGATAAATACCATTTTAATTACTCAACTTGGCTACCTACGGTTAGAGATGATCAAATTTTATATATCAATTCGAGACCACACTGTTGAATCAATTAACTTGTAAGAGCATCCACAATGGGCAACTTAAATTTAACTTTAACTTAAGCTAAGTTCGTGTATAGGTGGGAGGACACTAACAATGGTAAATAGTGAGACGGCATAGAGAAAATCGTGTACCACGCAGACGGCACAAGCAAAGCCGTTTGGAATTAAAGAATGTGCCACAACCAAACATTGTGTGTGCCGTGTGGTGTAGGACGCACAGTGTGTGCTCTTTGACTTGTACATTAGTGGAAATTAGGCATATCGCAAACTTAAGTTCCACTAAATTTCACTATCCTATACGTACATTAGTTATACCTACACCATTATTAGTGGCTTTTTGCTAAGTTATCCTAGATTCCTTGCCCATTGTTAATGCTCTAATACTATATCTCATTCCATAACACCATGTAATCAACTTGTAATATTTTACTTCATTCTAGTTTGCTCTTGAATTAACTCGCAATATTATAATCTACACTGTGTCCGACAACTATGTTTAGGAAGTACGAAAAGAATATGAAAAGAAATAAAGAATGAAAAATAAAATAAATAACAATTACACGCAATAACACTAGATTTTTACGTATTTCTGTCAGTTATGCTTGCGTTCACACCGTTGCTGTTGTTGCAGAAACTGAAAAAGAACAATATTAATACAAATCAGTAGCCTTTTGACATTTTCTTGGTATGAGTCGCGGACAATGTCGCTCTCTTTAAGACGTTTCGCGACTCTGCCCAAGATGTGCAAGGAGTTCAGATTAAGGGCACGACGTCCCGAGGACCAAAGCAGCCCAGAAATCGCCTCTATCTCGAATTTTCCTTGCACGGAGGAAAAACCGGAAACCCGCACCCTTTCAAAAACAATTGCTCGGAAACATAGAAATTATTTTGCAAAATTGTATCTCTTTCTGTAACACCGAAACTGTTCTATTTTTTTTTTCTCTGGTTGGAATGAATAAAACTAAAAGCAGATTCTGTATATCTACTACATATTAAAGAGACTAGGTTTCCTATGGTTTCGTGCCAATTTTCAATCAATTTGGCCAATTTCGGTATTAGTCAGTTTGTTATGTCATTTTACGATAATTGCATAGTTAGTCAAATACCATAATATTCCTTTAGTATACCATAATTACTCGTACATGTGTACAACTATATAAGGATATATTAATTTGTGAGAGGCTAATTCTGCCATTTCAAACAATAATTATATTCAAGTCAACTAATAATTACATTAAGGTCAATTTTTAAAATTTTATTTAATATAATAATGAGGATTCAATCAACTTTGGTTTCAATAGTTAGGTTCAATCAGCTTTTTCAACCATAATTACAATTGACTTCAAAAAAAGTTAACAAAAACGGCTACAGAAATTATATTTACATATAGGTCAATTTTTGTATAAAAAATTATAGAATGGTCATCTTTTGGCACAATATTTATATATAGGTGGTTGTTTACATCATATTTACATATAGGTCAATTTTTGTACCAAAAAATACAGAATGATCATTTTTTAGCACAATATTTACATATAAGTCAATTTTGTAAGAAAAATTACAGAATGGTCAATCATCAACAAAATTATCTACTATCACTTGAAAATGCAACAAATACTACCAAGAATAAAAAACAAAATAAAATATTATCAACAATGAGAAAAGAAATTAAAAACGTGAAAATTAAATTTGCAAAACCATACCAAATTGATAGGAAATTGATAGGAATAAAATGCGTCAAAATTAAGTTTGGTTCAAAAAATTCTAAAATGCTCAAAACTTTTGCATTAAAATCATCAACAACATTATCTATACCACTTCAAAATACACCCCAAATTTATCTATATTACAACTTACAATACTTAATTTGCAATTTCTCGATTTGGTTTGTCTGTTTTAGTAATTGTTCAACCCTCCAAATAGCGATTTGATTTATCCGTTGGTATTCCTTCATCATCCAACTTAGAAATTATAATATGCTTCTCGCTTCACTTTTATCACACTAGGTTTCTCATCATTTGTGACACATCTAGGGTGCAATCTTATAATCTGTTGCAGTATTCCTTCATCATCCAGCTTAGAAATTACAATTGGCTTAAAAAAAAAAAAAGGTACACAAAAACGCTAAATACAATAATCACGATAGCTAGAAATCAATAAAAGAGAAACACTTCACACCAATAATTACAAAAAACTGAAAAATATTTACATAAAAATTTTACAGACTAATTATTAATCCTACGAGGAATGTGGTGTTATTAGTCCTCTTAATAATGAAAGGTGTAACTAATAGTCCACAATCTCGTGGAAAAGCTTATGCTTTTATGGTAGCAAAAGTGCTTATAGTGACAAAAATGATTACAGAAATATTTATTAAATTATCAAGTTATAATACTCTCACATATTTTGCTAACTTTTCCTCAATTTACATAAAGCGCGCGTATAGCACAAATTTCATCTGCATTTACCGACGGTGTCACGCCCCGACGTAGCATAATTCAGGAAAGCATTTAATTTCCTTTATGGACTCGTAGGTCGTGACAAGTGAGTATGACCAATTGTCCCTGCAACAAATAACTTAACAAACAATTCTAGAGCAAAGGATACTAACAAAAACATAAGTTCCGGAATAAAAACTTACTAAACTATTACAACAGTCAGAGTCTTAGGCACAAAACGCCTTATTCAAAAGTCTAAACTAGTTTATTACAAAACCCAAATTAAAATACATAGGAAATATAAAGCAGCCTCCTGGAAAGTTTCCTGACTCTAAGTAGCATAGTCAAAATACCCTGGCTTCTCCTGACCCTGAAAATCTGGACATACAGTCCAGGACGCATCAACGCTGTCAGCTTATGAAAGCTGGTGAGTAAAATAGACAAGTGCTCACAATGTATATATATAAGCAAATGAACAACGGTGCAATTTAACTTTAACAGTAATATATTCAAGGTTCCAATTCAACATAATCACGAGGGAATATAGTAATAAATAAATACGAAATTGTACATGAATTGTGAAACATCTTATTTTGCCAATTCTTTCCTTTAAAATAATCCAATTAAATCAATACATCATTTAAGCTACCAGAAGCAATAAGTATTCAGTCTTCCAATTCATACGCTACACTATCGCCTCCAATACCAGGAATACTATCCGATCGGTATTGAAGTCACACGCCACACTACTGCCTCAGATACCAGGAATACTATCCGATCGATATCTAGACCAAACTCAACCAACCATCGCTCCGGATATCAGGAATACTATCCGATCAATATCCGAAACGCGCGCCTTAGATACCAGGAATACTATCCGATCGATATCTAGACCAAACACAACCAACCATCGCTCCGGATATCAGGAATACTATCCGATCAATATCCGAAACGCGCGCCTTAGATACCAGGAATACTATCCGATCGATATCTAGACCAAACACAACCAACCATCGCTCCGGATATCAAGAATACTATCCGATCAATATCCGAAACGCGCGCCTTAGATACCAGGAATACTATCCGATCGATATCTAAGTCGTACACAACACTATCACCTCCAATACCAGGAATACTATCCGATCGATATTGAGGTCACACACCAAACTGCCACCCTTTACTCTTTTCACGCTTTCTCACACACACGCATGTTGACGCAACCTCGACCCTAATATGTATGTCAATGTTTCATAAATAACACCATTAATAAATCACAAAGCCGGATAATCGTACGAGCATAAATTTCGGTCTTAAACATTCTTACAAGTCCAATTTCTAACAGTGAGCCTTTAAAATAGTGTATTTGTCAAACAGTTCTTTAAAAACTTTTAAAACATTTTCCAAACAGTCCCTACTAAGGAAACATAAAAACTGCTCAAACTGCCAGATCGCGCGAGCGGGAGAGAGATGATATCGCGCGCGCGGGTCGCGCGAGCGAAGGGGAAGGCCAGATCGCGCGAGCGGATCGCGCGCGCGAGGGGGGGGGAAAAGGTCCGCGCGAGCGGGCCGCGCGAGCGAGCCTCGCGCGAGCGGGTCGCGCGCGAGGGGGTCGCGCGCGCGAGTTCTTGCAGAATGCCATCTTCTTCGTCTTCTCCCCTGTTTCTGGTTTTTTCAAGCAGATTTTACCCATTTTCAGAATCTGCTCGTACTAGGACATGTGATATATGGTTCTCTTCGGTTTTCCGCGTAGATTATGAATACGCGATCAATTTTAACTAATACGGATTATATCCCTAGTTATTCGCGATTAAAGTTAGAGTGACAAAACTTAAAATCAACGGTTCGTCGCGATACGGATAAATTACTGTGTAGGATTCGAACCACAGCTTATTGGGATCAATATCTTCCATTCCCAATTTACAGAATCGATTTTGGTTACGATTTTTAAAACTTCAATTTCCAAGCTTTAATGGTGTTTTGATATATATACACATATACACACATATATATACTGAAAAACACATATATAGACATTGAGAGTGAGTTTAAATTACTCACAGAGGCTAATTATACAGAAAATTAAAGGCCGAGAACTTCCGCCGTAATGATCCGTCGTTGAGAATTTCCTTCCCGATCTCTCCTCTTGATCTTGAGATGAAAATATATATAGCTATGTATGTGTATATGTATATGTATATACTGTATGTGTGTTATGTGTGTTATGTGTGTGTTTGTGATCTTGCCGAGAGAAAGAGAGAGCTGCAGAGAGACTGGGAGATAGATGAGAGATAGATCAAATGGGGGGGATTGGTGGGTGTATAAATGATATGTAAAGTGCTTAGCACTATGCATATAAAACACACATGACACTCCACACACACTCACAAAGCACTCCAGCACCAAGTTACGCACACACTGCACTAATGTGTACACAAGATACCCTTGTGTGTGTTGAGCTCACGCAATGATACACACACACAGGTAAAATTATACTGCCCATTTCCAAAACTGGTATTTTACGGTTGAAATAAAAATACAGAAAATTATATTAATGTAGGAATTCAATTCCCGGTTATACAAAAAATATAGATATCGATTTTGAAACCACAGAGAATATTTTAGAAATTACAGTTTGACCCCAGATAAAAGTATTAAAAAGAAATTAAAACAAATGCTCCTGGAAATGAAATGCCGTATTTATTTATTAATGATAATAAAATACAGGGCGTTACACCCTACCCACCTTAACAGAGATTTCGCCCCGAAATCTGAGCTAACTAATCCTGAAACAACTCGGGGTATCTAGTCCTCATGTCTGACTCTAACTCCCACGACGCCTCTCCTTCGTCATGATGCCTCCACTGAACTTTAACCAAAGGAACGTCTCTTCTTCTCAGCCTCTTGATACTCTGGTCAAGAATTCTCACAGGTCTATCCTTGTAGACAACATTCTGACACGTCTCAATATCATCAAAATTAACCACATGTGAAGGATCCCGTATGTATTTCCTTAACATACTGACATGGAACACATTATGAACACCAGACATCTTTGGTGGCAACGCGAGCCGATAAGCCACTTTCCCAACACGCTCCAAAATCTCGAACGGTCCGATGAAACGAGGTGCCAACTTCCCTCTCTTCTGACCAAAACGTACTATTCCACGAATAGGTGAAACCTTAAGGAGTACGTGATCTCCAACACTGAACTCCAAATCCTTTCGACGTCGATCCGCATAACTCTTGTGTCTACTCTGTGCAGTTTTCATCCTTTCCTTGACCAGTGAAATCTTCTCATTGGTCTCTCTCACCAAATCTGGTCCTAACAGTTCTGTGTCTCCCACTTCAGCCCAACACAATGGAGACCGACATGGCCGTCCGTACAAAGCTTCGAACGGCGCCATTCCAATACTCGAGTGATAACTGTTGTTATACGCAAATTCAACCAAAGGTAAGTGCGTCTCCCAAGACTCTTCAAAGTCAATTGCACAAGCTCTGAGCATATCTTCCATAATCTGATTAACACGCTCGGTCTGCCCATCGGTCTGAGGATGGAATGCAGTACTCATCTTGAGCGAAGTTCCCATAGCCTTCTGCAGACTTTCCCAAAATCCCGAGGTAAAACGTGCATCGCGGTCTGATACAATTGACACAGGCGCACCGTGCAGTCGCACCACTTGCTGAAGATACATTCGACTCATCCTTTCTACTGGGTAAGTCATATTGTACGCGATAAAGTGTGCAGACTTCGTCAAACGATCCACAATTACCCAAATCGCGTCATGATTCTGTTGTGACCGGGGTAATCCAACCACGAAATCCATAGTTATGTGCTCCCACTTCCATCCTGGGACAGGTAAGGGTTGTAACAATCCCGAGGGTCTCTGATGTTCGGCCTTCACTTGTTGACAAGTCAAACATTTAGACACAAACTCGGCTACCTCTCGTTTCATCCCTTCCCACCAGAAGTTTCTCTTCAGGTCTTTATACATCTTTGTTCCTCCTGGGTGTACTGTCAGTCTCGATTTATGTGCTTCTTCGAGAATATCTTTTCTCAAATCTCTGGAATCTGGCACACACAATCTGTCTCGACATCGGTATCCTCCATCGGCCCCAACCTTCCATTCTGTCGGGTCCTTCTCTAACATCTTGGCGAACCATGCTTGAAACTTCTCACCTTCCTTCTGGGCTTCGATGATTCGACTCACAAGTGTTGGTTGTACTACCAAGCATCCAAAGTGTTGCCCGATACTTCCCTCAGAAATCTGCACATCAAATTCTGCGATTGTCTCCAAGGCTTTCCATTCCCTCAGCATCAATGAAACAATCATTCCTTGAGGTTTCCGGCTTAGGGAGTCAGCGACTACGTTAGCCTTACCGGGGTGGTACTCTAATGTGAAGTCGTAGTCCTTGATCAGTTCCATCCACCGACGTTGCCTCATGTTCAACTCCTTCTGAGTAAACAAATACTTAAGGCTTTTGTGGTCTGAGAACAAATCAAATTTCTCCCCATAGAGGTAGTGTCTCCAGATCTTAAGCGCGAACACTACTGCTGCCAGCTCTAAATCATGAGTTGGGTAGTTCAATTCATTCGGCTTCAACTGTCTTGAACCATAGGCGATAACCTTTCCGTCTTGCATAAGGACACATCCCAATCCTTGATACGAGGCGTCACTAAAAATAGTGAACTTCTCACCATCCCTTGGTATCGCAAGCACTGGCGCTGTTGTCAATTTCTCTTTCAATTTCAGAAAAGCGCGTTCATGCTTATCAGTCCATTCAAACTTCAAATCTTTCTTAGTCAAACCAGTTAACGGGGCTGCTATCTTTGAGAAACCTTCTACAAATCTCCGATAGTAACCAGCTAGTCCCAGAAAACTTCTGACTTCTGTAGCATTGGTCGGCCGAGTCCAATTCGCCACTGCATCGGTCTTTGATGAGTCAACCTCGATTCCTTGTTGAGAGATCACATGCCCGAGAAACTTAACTTCCTGAAGCCAGAATTCACACTTGCTGAATTTAGCATACAGGCGGTGATCCTTGAGAGTCTGCAACACGATCCTCAGGTGTTGTTCATGCTCTTCCTCTGACTTGGAATAGATCAAAATATCATCAATAAAGACAATAACGAACTGATCTAAGTATGGCTTGAATACTTTGTTCATCAAGTCCATAAACACAGCTGGAGCATTTGTCATCCCAAACGGCATCACTAAGAACTCGTAGTGTCTGTATCTCGTCCTGAAAGCAGTCTTAGGTATGTCTTCCTTCCGCACCCTCAACTGGTGATACCCTGACCGTAGATCAATCTTAGAAAAGGTCGTGGCTCCTTGCAATTGATCAAACAGATCGTCTATCCGAGGTAAGGGATACTTATTCTTGATAGTAACCTTATTCAGTTCTCGGTAGTCAATACACAGCCGCATTGACCCATCCTTCTTTTTCACAAACAACACTGGTGCTCCCCAGGGTGAAGTACTTGGACGAACAAAACCCAACTTCTCAAGTTCTTGCACTTGCTCCTTCAGCTCCAACAACTCCGTAGGGGCCATCCTGTAGGGAACCTTGGTTATAGGTCGAGTACCCGGCACCAATTCCACACAGAATTCTATGTCCCTTTCCGGCGGTAATCCTAAAATATCTCGGAATACTTCCTCGAACTCTTTGATTACCGGTATAGATGATACTGTCACCTCTGCACTGATAACCTCAATGTTTGCTAGGCATCTAGTGAGGAACATATCACCCGAAGGGTTACATTGGAAATCGAAGAGTTGATTCCCTTTGTCCGCAAATGTGATCTTCTTCTTTGCACAATCCAACTTCGCATGATTCTTCTCGAGCCAATCCATTCCCAGGATTATATCGAACTCCTTCATCGACAGAACCACCAATCTCGCCAAAAGTTCGCGGTCTCCTAACCGAAGAGGACAATCCTTACACACATGTAATAACTTGACTGTGGTCCCTAAGGGTGAGACAGCACTCAAAGCTTCCTCTAAACGATGCGGTATGATACCCAACTTCTGAACGATCTTAACAGATATAAAAGAATGTGTAGCACCCGTGTCGAATAAAACTTTAACATGAGAGTTAAACAAAGTTAGAGTACCTTCCACTGCTCGTTGCTCGGGCGGTCCCTCCTCATTGGTACCTTCTTCATACCCTGTCTCCTCATAGCCAGCAGCCTCGGGAATGACAGCATTCAGACGGGCTTGTCCTTGCTGACCATAGTTACCTTTCCTAGGAGCCTTGCATTCTGGACTTATGTGACCTGGCATGCCACAATTATAGCACACAACTCCTGGACGATCCGTACGCCTAGGTGCTCTGCAATCTTTAGCTCGATGACCAGGAACTCCACAATTGAAGCAGTTGTTGTTTTTGGCCCCTTCTATTGCTAGAGGCTGATACTGCTGAACTGCTTGTGTCTGTTGAGGTTTCTTCCCTCCATCCCAGGTCCTTTTCTGTCCTTGAGGGTACCCTGGTTTCTGTCCGGGATAACCCTTCTGCGGAGGTCGATTTCCAAGCGGCTTCGAATTCTGACACCCATCATTCTCTAACCCCGTAGCCAATCTCACCAGAGCTTCAAATGACTGGCCCAGATGCCCCATAGTCAAATGTCTGAGAGACAGGTTGAGACCTCGGTGATACTTCTTGATTTTCCTCTGGGGTGTGTCCACCATATGTGGAGCAAAGCGAGACAAACGCTCAAATCGAGTAGTGTACTCTCGGACAGTCAGATTCCCTTGAGTCAACTCCATAAACTCTTTCTCCCTCTTGTCCTTCTCTTCTTCGGGGAAATACTTCTCGAGAAACCTTTCCTTGAACACCACCCACGGCATTCTCCTTGCAGCTTCTTCCCCTATGGTCGCCTTTTCTGCATCCCACGAATCAGCCGCTGCATAAGACAACTGAAAGATAGCCAGACGCTTCTTTTCCAGATCAGTGCACTCTATGGTCTCAAAGATACGCTCCATCTGACGTAGCCACTGTTCCGCTTGCCAGGGTTCATCAGTTCCAGCAAAATACTCAGGTCGTAGAGCGCGAAATTCCTTGAGAAGCTTGTCTCCCGTCTGGTGGGCTTGCCTCCCATTCCCGTTGTAATCCCCATTCTGATTATTGTTCCTTGCGTTCTGATCACTAACCCTCTCCAACCTCCTTACAAAAGCTTCGAACATCCCGGTTGGATCTATTACTGGCGGTGCATCTTCAATAGCGGGACGATTCCTGAGATTTCTTCCAGCCATCTGATCGAGAGAACGGTACCTATCCATCAATCAACAGAATTCGATCAACCTCTCGAGAAGAAAGAAAATTCTAAACGATAGAAAACGACTAGACACGGAATAAAGTCGAACTATCTTATCTCAATTCTATCTTAACGGGAGATCCTATGTGTTCTGGACAATTGGTCGAGCCATAACCTGGCTCTGATACCAAAAAGCCTGTCACGCCCTGACGTAGCATAATTCAGGAAAGCATTTAATTTCCTTTATGGACTCGTAGGTCGTGACAAGTGAGTATGACCAATTGTCCCTGCAACAAATAACTTAACAAACAATTCTAGAGCAAAGGATACTAACAAAAACATAAGTTCCGGAATAAAAACTTACTAAACTACTACAACAGTCAGAGTCTTAGGCACAAAACGCCTTATTCAAAAGTCTAAACTAGTTTATTACAAAACCCAAATTAAAATACATAGGAAATATAAAGCAGCCTCCTGGAAAGTCTCCTGACTCTAAGTAGCATAGTCAAAATACCCTGGCTTCTCCTGACCCTGAAAATCTGGACATACAGTCCAGGACGCATCAACGCCGTCAGCTTATGAAAGCTGGTGAGTAAAATAGACAAGTGCTCACAATGTATATATATAAGCAAATGAACAACGGTGCAATTTAACTTTAACAGTAATATATTCAAGGTTCCAATTCAACATAATCACGAGGGAATATAGTAATAAATAAATACGAAATTGTACATGAATTGTGAAACATCTTATTTTGCCAATTCTTTCCTTTAAAATAATCCAATTAAATCAATACATCATTTAAGCTACCAGAAGCAATAAGTATTCAGTCTTCCAATTCATACGCTACACTATCGCCTCCAATACCAGGAATACTATCCGATCGGTATTGAAGTCACACGCCACACTACTGCCTCAGATACCAGGAATACTATCCGATCGATATCTAGACCAAACTCAACCAACCATCGCTCCGGATATCAGGAATACTATCCGATCAATATCCGAAACGCGCGCCTTAGATACCAGGAATACTATCCGATCGATATCTAGACCAAACACAACCAACCATCGCTCCGGATATCAGGAATACTATCCGATCAATATCCGAAACGCGCGCCTTAGATACCAGGAATACTATCCGATCGATATCTAGACCAAACACAACCAACCATCGCTCCGGATATCAAGAATACTATCCGATCAATATCCGAAACGCGCGCCTTAGATACCAGGAATACTATCCGATCGATATCTAAGTCGTACACAACACTATCACCTCCAATACCAGGAATACTATCCGATCGATATTGAGGTCACACACTAAACTGCCACCCTTTACTCTTTTCACGCTTTCTCACACACACGCATGTTGACGCAACCTCGACCCTAATATGTATGTCAATGTTTCATAAATAACACCATTAATAAATCACAAAGCCGGATAATCGTACGAGCATAAATTTCGGTCTTAAACATTCTTACAAGTCCAATTTCTAACAGTGAGCCTTTAAAATAGTGTATTTGTCAAACAGTTCTTTAAAAACTTTTAAAACATTTTCCAAACAGTCCCTACTAAGGAAACATAAAAACTGCTCAATCTGCCAGATCGCGCGAGCGGGCCGCGCGAGCGGGAGAGAGATGATATCGCGCGCGCGGGTCGCGCGAGCGAAGGGGAAGGCCAGATCGCGCGAGCGGATCGCGCGCGCGAGGGGGGGGAAAAGGTCCGCGCGAGCGGGCCGCGCGAGCGAGCCTCGCGCGAGCGGGTCGCGCGCGCGATTTCTTGCAGAATGCCATCTTCTTCGTCTTCTCCCCTGTTTCTGGTTTTTCAAGCAGATTTTACCCATTTTCAGAATCTGCTCGTACTAGGACATGTGATATATGGTTCTCTTCGGTTTTCCGCGTAGATTATGAATACGCGATCAATTTTAACTAATACGGATTATATCCCTAGTTATTCGCGATTAAAGTTAGAGTGACAAAACTTAAAATCAACGGTTCGTCGCGATACGGATAAATTACTGTGTAGGATTCGAACCACAGCTTATCGGGATCAATATCTTCCATTCCCAATTTACAGAATCGATTTTGGTTACGATTTTTAAAACTTCAATTTCCAAGCTTTAATGGTGTTTTGATATATATACACATATACACACATATATATACTGAAAAACACATATATAGACATTGAGAGTGAGTTTAAATTACTCACAGAGGCTAATTATACAGAAAATTAAAGGCCGAGAACTTCCGCCGTAATGATCCGTCGTTGAGAATTTCCTTCCCGATCTCTCCTCTTGATCTTGAGATGAAAATATATATAGCTATGTATGTGTATATGTATATGTATATACTGTATGTGTGTTATGTGTGTTATGTGTGTGTTTGTGATCTTGCCGAGAGAAAGAGAGAGCTGCAGAGAGACTGGGAGATAGATGAGAGATGGATCAAATGGGGGGGATTGGTGGGTGTATAAATGATATGTAAAGTGCTTAGCACTATGCATATAAAACACACATGACACTCCACACACACTCACAAAGCACTCCAGCACCAAGTTACGCACACACTGCACTAATGTGTACACAAGATACCCTTGTGTGTGTTGAGCTCACGCAATGATACACACACACAGGTAAAATTATACTGCCCATTTCCAAAACTGGTATTTTACGGTTGAAATAAAAATACAGAAAATTATATTAATGTAGGAATTCAATTCCCGGTTATACAAAAAATATAGATATCGATTTTGAAACCACAGAGAATATTTTAGAAATTACAGTTTGACCCCAGATAAAAGTATTAAAAAGAAATTAAAACAAATGCTCCTGGAAATGAAATGCCGTATTTATTTATTAATGATAATAAAATACAGGGCGTTACAGACGGGGACGCGTACCGTGTGTGCTACGCCCCTAGTATATAAAAAAAATATTATTAAAACTCGTGGTTGGAATGAATAACACTAACAGAAGTTTTTAAATTTACTTAGAACTAAATTTATGTATATCTATCGTGCCCGCCCTGAAGGTGGGAGGCGGTCCCTTCGAGGGTCGCGATCGTTTACGTCGAGACACGTGAAAGTAGGTAAGGTATGTGAAAAGTACATGAAGTATAAAAACGTTTTTGAAAAGTAAGGCCCTTTAAAAGTGTGACTCGAATAGTCATGCGAAAGTAGAGTTCTTGAAGTGGGTTCGGGGACTCGATTATGTCGAGGGAAGGTGTTAGGCACCCTCGAGCATCCGTGACACACGGTTGCCGATTTTAGTGGTTTTCATAATAGTGGGGCATAAGTAAGAAGTAGTAGAATATATATACAAGAAATTGAACGCGAGCATCCGTGACACGCGGTTGCCGATTTGCGTATCTCGACACGAGATAGTTTTGAAAGAGAATAGTTATGGTCGCACCCAAGTAAGGGTTGCATACGTATCTCGACATGAGAATCGGGTCGTACGTAGTTCTGTGTTGTGCATATGTATGGGCGTTTTGGTCGATCTAGACTGTTAGTGTGTAAAATAGTGTTTTGAATAAAGTTGGTGTAGCTTGAAACTTTAACCTGTACGGTGTAGTCCTAGACTTTAACCTTGAGAAAGTAGTGAGTTATAAGAAAGTGTTTTGAGTAAAAGTCAGAGTAGATCGACCGTGCGATGAGTTTTTTTGTATTTTATGATTTTTAGATTTTTTTTGGTCCTTTTGTTTTATGTACCGGAAGTAAGGATCAGTAGTGATTTGAAAAAAAACGTGTACCGGAAGTAAGGGTCGGTGCCCAAGTAATGAAAAAGTGTGCCGGAAATAAGGGTCGGAGCCCAATATTTGATAAAGTGCCGGAAGTAAGGGTCGGTGCCCAAGTAATGAAAAAGCATGCTGGAAACAAAGGTCGGTGCCCAATTGACTAAAAAAATGATGTGAAAGTTTTACCGGAAGTACAGGTCGGTGCCCAGTGAAAAAGAGTGTACCGGAAGTATGGGTCGGTGCCCTAAACAAATGGAGAAAAGTATCATCATTTTTTTTGTGTTTCCTGATTTATCAATGAATATCTATAACATGAGATAAAGTGCAGCCGGGTGGGTCATTAGATCTCCTTCGGCTGGCGCAGGATATAAAGTCCAATCGGGTGGAGTTCGAAGGTCTCCTTCCGACTGGCGCAGGATATAGCAGTTTGATAAAGTTCAACCAGGTGGGTCATTAGATCTCCTTCTGGCTGACGCAGGATATAAAGTCTAATCGGGTGGAGTTCGAGGCCTCCTTCCGACTGGCGCAATATATAACAGTTTGATAAAGTTCAGCCGGGCGGGTCATTAGATCTCCTTCCGGCTGACGCAGGATATAAATTCCAATCGGGTGGAGTTCGAGGCCTCCTTCCGACTGGCGCAAGATATAATAGTTTGATAAAGTTCAGTCGGGTGGGTCATTAGATCTTCTTCTGGCTGACGCAGGATATAAAGTCCAATCGGGTAGAGTTCGAGGCCTCCTTCCGACTGGCGCAAGATATAACAGTTTGACAAAGTTCAGCTGGGTGGGTCATTAGATCTCCTTCCAGCTGACGCAGGATATAAAGTCCAATCGGGTGGAGTTCGAGGGTCTCCTTCCGACTGGCGCAAGATATAAAGTCTAATCGGGTGGAGTTCGAAGGTCTCTTCCGACTGGCAAAAAAAGAAAGAAAAAGGCGGAATATCCGACCAGTGGATTTATAGGGAGCCCAGACCACTAAGAGTATGAGTTAAGGATGTTACCTGTGCAGAGGCGACTATTGAAGTTCAGTCGATATTTGTTAAGAAAGAATGAAAGAAATCCGAGAAACGTTGCAGAATTAATTCGAGAAGGCCCAAGTCATATTTCGACACAAAATCGACTTAAATGGACGTCATGGTTAGGTTCAGAAGGGCCGAAATAGTCAAGATGTATATCGTATGTTTGAATAGTACCCGTACATATACTGTATGTATGAATAGTACTCGTATGTATGAATAGTATCCGTATGTATGATTAGTACCCATACGTAAGAATAGTACTATATGTATAAATAGTACTCATATGTATACTGTATGTATGAATAGTACCCATCCGTATACTGTATGTATGAGATTAGAGATGCTTATGATGGTGTTTGGATTTTATTTGGTTAATGTAGCCAAACAGGGCTTAGGAGAGGAAAAAGGTTAGGGATTCCCAAACAAAGCCTAAGGGAGAGAGTTAATTAGCAATTTTTTTTGGAAAGGGGGGCCTCCTATTTATAGGAAAAATT
Source organism: Hydrangea macrophylla (assembly GCA_033977485.1). Taxonomy (NCBI): domain Eukaryota; kingdom Viridiplantae; phylum Streptophyta; class Magnoliopsida; order Cornales; family Hydrangeaceae; genus Hydrangea; species Hydrangea macrophylla. The sequence continues at coordinate 129,189,799 of CM066989.1, read as the reverse complement.
TTGATTTTGAAAAAATTAATTAAATAATAAAATAATAATAATAATAATGGTAAAGTAATAAAATATCTAGATATTGTGTGTGTGCGCTGCGTTCTCTGGGATTTTTCAGAAAGCTACGTGGTTGAAAACTGGACCGTTGGGTTCTCTCGACTAACATAAAATTTTGAAATCAGAATTGGATTTTTAAAACGTTGTTTGGCCCACATTCGACACCAGTTAAGGCAGAACGCGCCAATCGAGGTGCACTTTCCGAAATCCGGTGTCGGAATGAGACGAAATTACATAGATCCCTTTATTTCAATTGTGAAGAGTATTTTCCTCAAATCAGAAAGTGACTCCTATGGCCCGATTGGCCTAAATCTGGATTACTTAGTCGCTAAGCAAAGAAAATATCTAGATGTCTGTACAAGCGCCGCGCTTCTGAATTTTCTAGAAGGCAGTGCGACGAAAACTTGGACCTCCGTGGTCTTTTCGACAAACGCGAAATTTTAGTACAAAAATAGAATTCTTGAAATGCTATATGACTCGTATTAAGCACCTGTCTTGACAAATCCGTTGGTTAAAATGTACTTTTTTTCAAAATCTGGTATTGGATTGAGACGTAGTTTACAGGGATTTCTCTGTCTCAATGTAAAAGGTGTTTTAATCCAGACCAAAAATGCCACAGCTGATTTGATCTCGAAGACCAGGACTTTCTGATGATTTATCAGTATAAATTGACGTACCTGTGAGCGATCTTATCGCAGTTTTGCAACTTTCTTCGTTTGATGGCAACGAAATTTCTGAAGGCTCTTTTATCTTGACAAATATGGATTTTTGGCATCTATTTTAAACCTTCCGAAGTTTTCTGGCGATGAAATGGAATTTTCCCGTTTGATTCCCACGCTTGATAAAGTACTTTTTTCATATTCGATGTTCAATTGTGGTGAAATTTTAGGGAGTCCTCGGTAATGTCACGCACTTCCATTCTGTCATGAAAAATGCTTGTTCTGACATCCGTAAAGCTAAAAAAGTAATCCCGGTCCCTCTCTGGCAAAATAGCAGATTCATCTGAACTTTAAACAATGATTATTTCTTTGCTCGTGGTTTGATTTTGACGATTCGAAGTCTAGGGACCTTGTATTTGTGAGCTCTTCACACCTGTTGGACTTGATGTACATTATCTGTCCGCCTCTTTGTAGGTGGGCAAAAATCGGATGTCTACAATTGACCCGATATGCTTTTGAAACCATGCTAGTGGGTATTTAAATTGACGACAACTTGATTTGACATTTGATTTGACCTCTGGATATTCTGATTAGGACTCCAGCTTTTTTTCCTCTGCGTGCCCAATGGGCCCCATCTGTGACAGTTATTTCTTTTTTTTGGCAGGTCAAAATGGGGTGTCTACAGCTGTCCCTCTTTGTCATGTTTTGCGAAGCAAATCATGACAAAGAAACCCGACAACCTATTTTGTTCCTTTTCTTTTAAGTGATGAGAATAAGTAAAAACGTGCCAAAGTAGGCACGTGAGTATGAGATGCCATCGTAGGCAAGTGATTGGTGTGCCAAAATAGGCAGCTGGGGATTAGGAGTATTGCCATAGTGGGCAAATAGCTCCATTGAGGATTGAGAGCATTACCAGAATGGCTGAACAACTCTGTTGGGAATTCATGTGAGAATCGAGTAGAAGAGGGATAGTGTAGTCAAGAAGTGCGTAATCACGTAATCTCGAACTTTAATAAAAAAATGTAATAAAGTGAGGGTATAGTCGAGCCTTTATAGGTGCCTACGTATCTCCTGTTGGAGAATCAGACTGTGCGTAGTTCGTAACAGGGTGAAGAGGATGCCATATTGGGATAGTGAAGAGCAAAATGCCATGTCGGGCCGTGATTGCAGTGGATACGAAAGAGCGAAATGCCACATGGGGAGTAATCGTTGTGAGATAGGAGAGCAAAATGCCACGTGGGGGCGTGATTGTTGTGGATATGAGAGAGCAAAATGCCACATGGGGCGTGATCGTTGTGAGATAAGAGAGCCAAATACCGCATCGAGGCGTGATTGCTGAAGTTATATAGCAGCAAAATGCGATTCGCGTGATTGCCTTGAATATGAGAGACAAGAATAGCAAAGTCTGATACGGGCGATTGCCATGGAGATAAGGTCCAACAGAATGCGATACGCGTGACTACTGGGAGTATGAGAGAGCAAAGTGCCACGTGAGGCGTGATTGTTGTGAGATTTGTGAGCAAAATGCCACGTGGGGCGTGATTGTTGTGAGATAAGAGGTTCGAGAGCAACAGAATATGATACGCGTGACTGCCGTGGTAAGGTGAAGACAGCAAAATGCGATGCGCACGATTGCTATAGAGTGCGAGAGGGTAAGAAAAATACCTGATGCTTGATGTCGATATAAGTTGGATACCGTTTGAAGGACTTAGACCTGATGGTAAGTGATATGAATAGGATCCCACTTGACGGACTCACTCCTGATATTGAATGATAGACGATGACGTGAATAGGATGGCCCTTGATGGACTCACTCCTGATTCTGATGATTGATAGTGTGAATAGGATACCACTTGACGGACTTACTCCTGATTTCGATGATAGATAATGTGAATAGGATGCCACTTGACCGACTCACTCCTGATTCCTGTGGTTGATGGTGTGATTAGGATGCCACTTGACGGACTCATTCCTGATTCCTGACGCTTATGATGGAATAAGACGCCGTTTGAAGGACTCACTCCTGATTCTGATGATGGATTCTGATGACGAGTGAACAGAATGCCACTTGAGGGTCTTATACCTGATTCTGGGAGTGGATAGTAGACAGGACACCACTGGGGGTCTCATACCTGATCCTGATTCGAGTGTGAATATTAGTCCTGAGCGAGGGATAGATTTCTTGACAATCCACCAAGGAGAAGACTGATCTGAGTAGATGGATCAGTGTGAAGTTGGCGAGTCTGGGCAAAGGTTGATATCGTGACTCGGTTAGTGGAGAGCTTTTTGGGTCATTCGAGAGTGGTGTCGGAACCAATTATCCCTGCTATAGAAAGTATGCACTGTCTGCTATACTGAAAGATATGAATGGATTTTGAAAGTCGTGTCATGCTAAGTATACGTATTTACAAGAGTATGATGCATGAATCTATCATCTGTGAAAGAACGCTCATGAGTTAGTGGATATTGACCGTCTTATCACCTGTTGAGTACCAGAAGATAAAGTATTTGACTGTGTGGGCTAGGTGCCCCAGTGATCGTCCTTCAGAAGGACCCAGTTTTCAGTATTTGATTTCTCTCGAGCTCTCATTCTCTCTAAAACCATTTTTACCTTCAGCGCCCTCACGGGTTTTCACTGAATCCGGTTATATGATCGTTGCACTTCAATGTATCTTGTGATTTGAAAGTAAGTGGCATACTCGTCATTTGGAATGATGCAAGTATGTGATCTTGTAAACCCAACAAGGCTTGTATCAATCAAAGTGGACTTTACTGGGTTGTAATGTAGGCCAGGGTCATGGGTTGAGAAATGAAAGGATCGCATGAAGGCTCAAAGTATATTTTGAAAAGTCGGTTGAGATTCCTGAGATCACCTTATACCCTGCTTTTTTCCTTCTTTTTTTTTGTCCCAATCTAGTATGGGGTACGTTAGTGCTGAGTAAAGTATGTACTGGAGAGAATTACCCTATTTTGAAGTATGTATCCGAGTCAGATCGTATCTTTTGTGGATTTGCTCCAGCTTTGCATTGAGTTTTATTTTGTTTGTTTTCTCTTTCTTTTTCCTTTTGGCATTACCCCAGTATAGGGGGTGATCCTCAGGGGTTTAAGTTTGAAAAGAAATCATCGTATGGCTCAAGTGGGCTAACGAGGGAAAGTAGTGTATAGATAGCTAAAATGATTGGCTCTAATCATTTTGACACAAGTCAAGTCAGGTTCAGAGATCACATATATGCACCATTGAAGTTAAAGATCGTGGGAATGCGTATTTACTTTCCTGATGAGGATTGAGGGGCCTCATAGGCCGTCAGTGATCGTGATGACCTCTTTTGCTGAGATGTAGGGGGCAAAGACTGCCCCAATCGATGTACGTTATGATCCTGAGAATGGACCAAGGCGTTCCTGTTCTTGAATGCCCGTCAGCTGTCTGCTCTATTCTTGTGTACTCAGATGACATCAAGCGTTTGTGAACATGCATTGAGTGCACCTTTTGTCATCTGATTCTGGTTGAGATAGTGAGCATTTTCAAAGGATGAAATGGCCAATTTGTTGGTGTGAGTTGTTCTCAACATAACGTTTGTACTGATCGTACTTTCAGGTAGAACCAGATATAGCTTTGTTACGTTCGGAAGTCAAGTACAATGTCTAAATCGTATTCAACAAGTAGTAAGATAGTCATATCCAGCAAATCATGAGATTTAAAGAATGAGAGCAAGATGACAATTATTGAATGATGTAAAGAATGAGTTTTGGTTTTGTTTTTTCATATGAAAGTATGTACTTATGTAAAGCAGACAAAGCATAAATTTAATAGTATGGTGCAACTGCCCCTGTGTGGCATATGATGAGGAGTAATGTTTCAGGACAGTGGGATGAATATTGGGTCTCTTACGAGAGTTGTCTTGGACATGACCAAAGGCTTGTGGATGTATATGTGTAAAAGTAGGCCTATTAGTTCAACGGCTTGAGGGTTCGAACAATCACGAATGTGCTGGTACTACTCGGATTTGATCTCCTCGGATTTTGTCATCCGACCCTGCTCAGGTTTGATGCTTGAACATGTTTGGATTGATGCTTGAATTCAGAATTTAGAGTTGTTTGGACAAGTTGTCCATTCGGACTTTCTCGATCTGTAGAGAAGTTAATGATGTCGAGAGTAGACTGAGCATGTAGAAGCTTCCCATGTTGACTTCTGCCAGAAATGTACCTGTGGTGGAGGTCAGAAGAATTAGCGGTAGATGTAAAGTTAGTAAGTCGCTTTAAAGAAAAGAAACGGAGATTCTTCTCATAGTGACTCGTTAGAGATGGGAGAGTACTGCCCTAGTGTGATGTGTGTTCCCAAGGTATGAGATGAATCTGGATAGCCTTTCGGTATCACCAAATGTCTTTGAAAAGTGGATTTGTCCTTGGGGAGTTTTATTTTTGCTTTGAAAGGTGAGAACGAGTTTGGAAAAAGTCTAGCAGCCTTCTGGCGCCGTTATGAAATTTTGGAAAAGCGTAGCCATCCTTGTTAAAATGTAAGGAAAGGATAAGTGAGAATGGGCAGCCCTTCGGTTCCATTATGAAGTTTTGAAAAAGTGTATCCATCTTTGTTAAAATGTAAGGAAAGGATAAGTAAGAAAGGGCAACCTTTCAGTGCCGTTATTTTATTTTGAAAAGTTGTTTCATCCCCTGGTTAGTAAAAAGTGCAGGGGAAAGACAGAGAAGAATCCGGTAGCTTGTCGGCTCCATTTATTGTTTTTGAAAGTTTTTTCGTCCCTAGTTTATATAAGGGGAGGATAGAAAAGAATTGGGCAGCCTATCGGCACCGTATTATGTTTTTTGAAAAGCTTTTCCACCCTTGGTTTATATAAGGGGATGATAGAAACGAATCGGACAGCCTATCAGCACCGTTTCATATTTTGAAAAGTTTTTAATGCACACGTGGAGAATGTGACTATGTGGAGAGGTTGATGTCTAATGTAGACTTAGTTAGGTCCGGTTCCCGAACCTTCAATCCTCCAGTGCCGTAGCACCTTCTCAGGTTGGTGGTTTCCAGCGGAGGAACTTTCGATGCTGGTACCGACGGTACTACCTCAACGGTCATGCCACTTACTGATCCTCCTATCTAATCTTAAAGGGTTTTAGTTTCAGAACCGGGTTATGTCATGCTTGATGCAAGTGTGTAGTGTGTATAGCAGTAAAGTACGACATTGGCCTTGTAGTTTCAGTATGGCATTGGCTTTGCAGTTTCTTTTGAGTAGGTACCTGTGCAAACAAGTTTATCACCTAAAAAGAATTATAGAAGTATAGAGTAGTTAGTAAAAGAACTGACCCTTTAGAATATGAAAACCACTAAAGAGACAGCCTAAGTCCTCTTAAGTGAATCCCCAATAGAGTCGCCATCTGTCACGCCCGCACCGAAGGTGGGGGGCAGTCCCTTCGAGGGTCGCGACCGTTTACATCGAGACACGTGAAAGTAGGTGGGGTGTGTGAAAAATACATGAAGTATAAAAAAAATGTTTTTAAAAAAGTAAGGCCCTTTAAAAGTGTGACTCGAATAGTCATGCAAAACTAGAGTTCTTGAAGTGGGTTCGGGGACTCGATTATGTCGAGGGGAAGGTGTTAGGCACCCTCGAGCATCCGTGACACACGGTTGGCGATTTTAGTGGTTTTCATAGTAGTGGGGCATAAGTAAGAAGCAGTAGAATATATATACAAGAAATTGAACGCGAGCATCCGTGACACGCGGTTACCGATTTACGTATCTCGACACGAGAGAGTTTTGAAAGAGAATAGTTATGGCCGCACCCAAGTAAGGGTTGCATACGTATCTCGACACGAGAATCAGGCCGTACGTAGTTCTGTGCAGTGTATATGTATGGGCGCTTTGGTCGATCTAGACCGTTAGTGTGTAAAATAGTATTTTGAATAAAGTCGATGTAGCTAGGAACTTTAACCTATACGGTGTAGTCCTAGATTTTAACCTTGAGAAAGTAGTGAGTTGTAAGAAAGTGTTTTGAGTAAAAGTCGAAGTAGATCGACCGTGCGATGAGTTTTTTGTATTGTATGATTTTTAGATTGTTTTTGTCCTTTTGTTTTATGTACCAGAAGTAAGGGTTGGTAGTGTAATACCCCGTATTTTATTTTCGCGTTTTGATTTAAAAAAAAAATACCAGTTTTGAATTTTGAGCAGTATAATTTTACCTGCATGTGTGTATCATCGCGTGAGCTCAACACACATGAGAATCCCTCATTAGAACGTTGGAAACCACTCAAATGAGTGGGCAATAAGTGCATGTGTATTATATGTGCACTATGTGTTTAGTGCTCATGTGTATTATATGTTTAGTGCCCCATTATATGCTTAGTGCCCCATTATATGCATAGTGCCAAACACCTTTTGATTATATATACACACCTATAGTCCTCTAAAGCTCTCAACACTCCTCTCATCAGTCTCTCATCTCTCCACTGTCTCTCTCTCTCTCGGATACAACATCACACATACACACAGAAATTATTACACACACACAGAGATTGATCCACACACATATAGTTATATATATTCACACATATACATATATATTCAGAGAGTGGAGAAAGTGATCAACATTATTTTTAAGGTACGGGGTTGTGTACAATATGCTCTTAATCTCCGGAGTATTTTCCTTGTCATCCCTATTTGTACTCTCTTTGATTTAAGTTGTCTTTTTATTGAAATCCATGTCTGTTTGGTTAAATAATATTAACATATTATTTTGGTTAATACTATGGAACTAAAGGGTACATGAGCAATGAGCACCTACCAAGATCCAACAGGCCTCAGGGACCGAGGAATGGTGACGGGTGAGGTGAGGTTGGTGTCTCTTATTGCTATGTTACCAAGAGGAACCTGGTATAATGCTCTTGTGGGTGAGCGGGTAAATTGTGTGAACGGGTGGATTGAGTGATTGGTCTATTTTATTGATCCGTTGTGGTTGTTCATTGTACTTTTGAGCCCTTATTATTCCTGTCATATTGTATACTTCCCCGTGTGTTATTTTAGATGCAGGTACCATTGGTAGCAGTCAAATTGGAGTACATTAGAGTACCGTGTGGGTTGGAGTTATTTGGGTCCTAGCCGTGTAAACGAATTAAATTGTAATTTTTGGACACTCAAGTGTAAATATTTTTGTTGTTTTAAAATACACTTGGCTATTTACAATTTTAATGTAAATATTTCTTTTATTTTTGGTAATGAAAATCGGGGCGTCACAAATGGTATCAGAGCCTGTACCCAGCCGGAAATGTAGGACTTAGTTCCACATCGCCTGGGGGAATCAATGAGGGTAGTACTATTTATTTGTACTATTTGAATTTTTTTGTCTATAAAAAAAATAAATAAATAAATAAATAAATAATCTTTTGAAATTTCAAGTTGTTTGTCAAAATATTTATACTTTAATTTCGCGGACGAAATTCTTTTAAGGAGGGTAGAGTGTAATACCCCGTATTTTATTTTCGCGTTTTGATTTTAAAAAAAAAATATACCAGTTTTGAATTTTGAGCAGTATAATTTTACCTGCATGTGTGTATCATCGCGTGAGCTCAACACACATGAGAATCCCTCATTAGAACGTTGGAAACCACTCAAATGAGTGGGCAGTAAGTGCATGTGTATTATATGTGCACTATGTGTTTAGTGCTCATGTGTATTATATGTTTAGTGCCCCATTATATGCTTAGTGCCCCATTATATGCATAGTGCCAAACACCTTTTGATTATATATACACACCCATAGTCCTCTAAAGCTCTCAATACTCCTCTCATCAGTCTCTCATCTCTCCACTGTCTCTCTCTCTCTCGGGTACAACATCACACATACACACAGAAATTATTACACACACACAGAGATTGATCCACACACATATAGTTATATATATTCACACATATACATATATATTCAGAGAGTGGAGAAAGTGATCAACATTATTTTTAAGGTACGGGGTTGTGTACAATATGCTCTTAATCTCCGGAGTATTTTCCTTGTCATCCCTATTTGTACTCTCTTTGATTTAAGTTGTCTTTTTATTGAAATCCATGTCTGTTTGGTTAAATAATATTAACATATTATTTTGGTTAATACTATGGAACTAAAGGGTACATGAGCAATGAGCACCTACCAAGATCCAACAGGCCTCAGGGACCGAGGAATGGTGACGGGTGAGGTGAGGTTGGTGTCTCTTATTGCTATGTTACCAAGAGGAACCTGGTATAATGCTCTTGTGGGTGAGCGGGTAAATTGTGTGAACGGGTGGATTGAGTGATTGGTCTATTTTATTGATCCGTTGTGGTTGTTCATTGTACTTTTGAGCCCTTATTATTCCTGTCATATTGTATACTTCCCCGTGTGTTATTTTAGATGCAGGTACCATTGGTAGCAGTCAAATTGGAGTACATTAGAGTACCGTGTGGGTTGGAGTTATTTGGGTCCTAGCCGTGTAAACGAATTAAATTGTAATTTTTGGACACTCAAGTGTAAATATTTTTGTTGTTTTAAAATACACTTGGCTATTTACAATTTTAATGTAAATATTTCTTTTATTTTTGGTAATGAAAATCGGGGCGTCACAGGTAGTGATTTAAAAAAAAAAACGTGTACCAGAAGTAAGGATCGGTGCCCAAGTAATGAAAAAGTGTGCCGGAAGTGAGGGTCGGCGCCCAATATTTGATAAAGTGTCGAAAGTAAGGGTCGGTGCCCAAGTAATGAAAAAGTATGCCGGAAGCAAAGGTCGGTGCCCAATTGACTAAAAAAGTGATGTGAAAGTTTTACTGGAAGTACGGGTCGGTGCCCAATGAAAAAGAGTGTACCGGATGTATGGGTCGGTGCCCTAAGCAAATGGAGAGATTTATCATCATTTTTTTATATGTTTCTTGATTTATCGATGAATATCTATAACAGGAGATAAAGTGCAGCCGGGTGGGTCATTAGATCTCCTTCTGGCTGGCGCAGGATATAAAGTCCAATCGGGTGCAGTTCGAAGGTCTCCCACCGACTGGCGCAGGATATAGCAGTTTGATAAAGTTCAGCCGGGTAGGTCATTGGATCTCCTTCCGACTGACGCAAGATATAAAGTCCAATCGGTTGGAGTTTGAGGCCTCCTTCCGACTGGCGCAAGATATAACAGTTTGATAAAGTTCAGCCGGGTGGGTCATTAGTTCTCCTTCTGGCTGACGCAGGATATAAAGTCCAATCGGGTGGAGTTTGAGGCCTCCTTCCATTGGCGCAAGATATAACAGTTTGATAAAGTTCAGCCAGGTGAGTCATTAGATCTCCTTCCGGCTGGCGCAGGATATAAAGTCCAATCGGGTGGAGTTCGAGGGTCTCCTTCCGACTGGCGGAAGATATAAAGTCTAATCGGGTGAAGTTCGAAGGTCTCCTTCTGACTGGCAAAAAAAGAAAGAAAAAGGCGGAATATCCGACCGGTGGATTTATAGGGAGCCCAGACCACTAAGAGTATGAGTTAAGGATGTTACCTGTGCAGAGGCGACTATTGAAGTTCAGTCGATGTTTTTTGAGAAAGAATGAAAGAAATCTGAGAAACGTTGAAGAATTAATTAGAGAAGGTCCAAGTCGTATTTCGACACAAAATCGACTTAAATGGACGCCATGGTTAGGTCCGGAAGGGCCAAAATAGTCAAGATGTATACTGTACATTTGAATAGTACCCGTACGTATACTGTATGTATGAATAGTACCCGTATGTATGAATAGTATCCGTATGTATGAATAGTACTATATGTATGAATAGTACTCGTATGTATACTATATGTATGAATAGTACCCGTACGTATACTATATGTATGAGATTAGAGTTGCTTATGATGGAGTTTGGATTTTATTTGGTTAATGTAGCCAAACAGGGCTTAAGAGAGAAGAAAGGTTAGGGATTCCCAAACAAAGCCTAAGGTAGAGAGTGAAGTAGCAATTTTTTTTGGAAAGGGGGACCTCCTATTTATAGGAAAAATTTTGATTTTGAAAAAATTAATTAGGGTAAATTACACAAACCTCCCCTGAGGTTTGCCTTAATTACACGGACCACCCCTCTAGTTGCAGAAATTACACGGACCTCCCTCGAGGTTTGTAATTAGGTAACAAAATGCCCCCTCCCCTAACGGTTCCGTTAGTTTTTTTACATTAGCCTCCCCTGAAAATTATAATTAGCCCCTCTAATATTTTAAATTATCATACTAAGCCCCGTTTCTCTTATATTTTTGTGTTAATTATAAAATCCCTCCTCTCTCTTATGTTTTTTGGTTAATTTTTTTAGCATTAATTTATATTATCTACACAAAATATACACAAAATACATATTAATAGGTCCAAATTTTTTTTCCCCGAACAAACCTCTGTCAAGCCCCCCTGTATTAATTTTCTAGATCTGCCCCTGCCCCTATGCTTCAAAAGTGGACAGTTAACCCCCTGTGATTGTGGACTAAAATAGAACTGTTATGATTTCACTCAAAGAGCGTTAATCCCAAAATTAACATCAAAAAGGGGTTAAGTGTTTATATTTTTAATCAATTTTAGAATTTTCGTCAATTTTCGTCACTTTTGAAGCATAAGGGCAGGGGCGGATCTAGAAAATTAATACAGGGGGGCTTGACAGAGGTTTGTTCGGGGAAATTTTTTTTTTTGGACCTATTTATATGTATTTTGTGTAGATGATATAAATTAATGCTAAAAAAATTAACCCAAAAACATATGATGGAAGAGGGATTTTATAATTAGCACAAAAATATAAGAGAAACGGGGCTTAGTATGATAATTTAAAATATTAGGGGGGCTAATTATAATTTTCAGGGGAGGCTAATGTAAAAAAACTAACGGAACCGTTAGGGAAGGGGGCATTTTGTTACCTAATTACAAACCTCGAGGGAGGTCCGTGTAATTTCTGCAACTAGAGGGGTGGTCCGTGTAATTAAGGCAAACCTCAGGGGAGGTTTGTGTAATTTACCCAATTAATTAAATAATAAAAAAATAATAATCATAATAGTAAAGTAAGAAAATTTCTAGATGTTGTGTGTGTCGTGTTCACTGGGATTTTTCGGAAAGCTACGTGGTTGAAAACTGGAGCGCTGGGTTCTCTCGACTAACATTAAATTTTGAAGTCGGGATTGGATTTTTAAAACGTTATTTGGCCCACATTCGGCACCAGTTAAGGAAGAACGCGCCAATCGAGGTGAAGAATATTTTCCTCAAATCAGAAAGTGACTCCTATGGCCCGATTGGCCTAAATCTGGATTACTTAGTCGCTAAGCAAAGAAAATATCTAGATGTCTGTACAAGCGCCGCGCTTCCGAATTTTCTGGAAGGCAGTGCGACGAAAACTTAGACCTCCGTGGTCTTCTCGACAAACGCAAAATTTTAGTACAAAAATGGAATTCTTGAAATGCTATATGACTCGTATTAAGCACCTGTCTTGACAAATCCGTTAATTAAAATGTACTTTTTTCAAAATCTGGTATCGGATTGAGACGAAGTTTACAGGGATTTCTCTGTCCCAATGTAAAAGGTGTTTTAATCCAGACCAAAAATGCCACAGCCGATTTGATCTCGAAGACCAGGACTTTCTGATGATTTATCAGTATAAATTGATGTACCTGTGAGCGATCTTATCGCAGTTTTTGCAACTTTCTTCGTTTGATGGCAACGAAATTTCTGAAGGCTCTTTATCTTGACAAATATGGATTTTTGGCATCAATTTTAAACCTTCCGAAGTTTTCTGGCGATGAAATGGAATTTTCCCGTTTGATTCCCACGCTTGATAAAGTACTTTTTTTTTCAGATTCGGTGTTCAATTTGATGAAATTTTAGGGAGTCCTCGGTAATGTCACACACTTCCATTCTGTCATGAAAAATGCTTGTTCTGACACCCGAAAAGGTAAAAACGTAATCCCGGTCCCTCTCTGGCAAAATAACAGATTCATCCGAACTTTAAACAATGATTATTTCTTCGCTCGTGGTTCGATTTTGACAATTCGAAGTCTAAGGACCTTGTATTTGTGAGCTCTTCAAACCTGTTGGACTTGATGTACATTATCTGTCCGCCTCTTTGTAGGTGGGCGAAAATCGGGTGTCTACAGCTGACCCGACATGCTTTTGAACCCATGCTGGCGGGTATTCAAATTGACGACAACTTGATTTGACCTCTAGATATTCTGATTAGGACTCCAGTTTTTTTTCTCGATTTGCGTGCCCGGTGAACCCCCTTTGTGACAGTTATTTCTTTTTTGGCAGGACAACTTAAAAATTGATCCTTTAGATTTTAGTGTTTTAGGGTCCTTTAGATTTCAATCATTTATTGTATCAGTATCTAGAAATTGATCCATTCTATAAGTCAACTTAAAAATTAGTCCCTCACCTATTTTGAGGACCAAAATACCCCTACTCCCATAAATCAGGTTTTGAAATTCAAAACCCAGATTTATTATATAATATATATATATATAGAAAGAGACAGAATTAAAAGAGGAAATTTAAGAATTACCCCAAACTCCCATAAATCATGGTTTTTAAATTCAAAAACCTGATTTGTTATATATATATATATATATAGAGAGAGAGAGAGAGAGAGAGAGAGAGAGAGAGAGAGAGAATTAACAAAGAAATTTCTTACCAAATAAAATAAATTTCTCACCATTTTTCTCTATTACAGTGAGAAGTTTCTCACCATTTTTTTCTAACCAAATTAAAACAAATTCTCACCTTTAAAACTCAAAAGTAAAAATCCACACATTGTAAGAAATTTCTCACACTGTTGATAATTCACACACAAACTGTCTAAACACTAACATGCAGCAACAATACACATGGATTTGGTGAGAAATTCTCAGTATTTTGTCTTATCATTTGGAAAATGTATATATGAATATATATGTACACACATTTATATTTTTATTAAATAAACTCTATCACAGAAAAGAAAAACCTACACACTTTTGTGATGAGACCAAAAGTTGTACAAACCTAGCATTTGCTGACTTCTGTGATCGGCCATGGCTGAGCTTGCCCAAGCTGAAGCATACGTGCCGAGGACTGTGCAAGTATGGAGGACACTAATGAACTGGTTGGCCTTCTTCTTCCAGATCTTCGTTCAGAACATCAAAGGTGCGCCTTCGGTCGCTCAAGTTCTCACCTATGTCGGCCTCAGCCACCAGGCTTTGCTATCTTCTTCTTCTTATTCTTCGCCGTCGTTTAAGCCTCTATCCGTTGTTGAATTGCCGGAATCGGAGGATTGGGCTATTAATACCATCAACACAACAACAACAACAACAACAACAACAACAACAACAACAACAACAACAACAACAATAATCTTCTCCCTTGTTTCTCTCTCTAGACTTCTCGTCGAGGCAGCTCCTCCCTTGACCATAACTCCATCACCTATACATACAGAACCACAATTGTAGAGAGAGAGAGAGAGAGAGAGAGAGAGAGACTGCGAATTCAATGGCTCTTCTAATCATCAATAAAGACTGGGCAAAATTTGGTCCCTGGTCTTGATTTGTTTAAATCCCTGATTTTAAGTTGATTTCAAACATAATTGTGGTTTACTCCACAAGCCTAAAATATAGGAGTAATTCTGACTTAATCAAGTAACTAATATTGGCAACCTCAATTTTATATATAAATTGATAATGATCATAAATGCAAGGGTATTCATGTCATAAACAAGATGAAAATATTGGGGAAAAATCGTCCGTCCTTTAATTCAGGGATATATTTTCATAGACACAATACCAATAGCACCAACTTTACATTAACTGCCTATTGAAGGATCATTTCTAATATTTCTTTTTTTTTTGTGCTTTAATTTTTTTTTTTTTCACTTACAAACAGGGTATTACCAAATAATTATATTCTTTAAAAAAAAAATACACTTAATACGTGTTGGTTCAATAAGATATCTCTTCTTGACTTGGCGTGAAGTTGTGAGCCCTTTGAATGTAAGAAAGTGGACGGGAATGATGGAGTGGGTCGGACCCATGATTTTTGTTGTAGAAAAAAGTATACGCGGGTCAAAATGAATATATAAGTAAAAAAAAGAGTGATTTTGTTGAGGGACATGCAATTAAGGGATAAAAATGAATAAAACATGAAACATGTGAGGCAAAAGAATTATTTTGAAAAGTTGAAAGAGCAATTAAGAGTAAAAAATTATTAATGTATGAAATATGTGAGATAAAAAATAGTGATTTTTAAAAGTTAAAAAAAGCAGACAATTAATAGACAAAAATAAATAATGCGTAAAATTTATAAAATAAATAGTGATTTTGAAAAGTGCATCCGTCCCACTGGTGACAAAATATATAGAGTAATACTTTCATACAACTTTCACACAACTTTCAAAAACTTGTGGCTATCTCTCTCCTGTGTCACTATGGGGTCCAGTAACATCATAGGAGAGAGATAGACACATCTTTTAAAAAAATTGTATAAAAGTTATATAAAAATTGTGTCCCAAATATTAGTCAAAGGGAAATGCTATTGTGAGAAGCTTCTCACATGAAAAAGCGGGTTTTAACCGTTGGATAAGCATCATCTAGCCTTAAAATTAGTCTTAAGATTCCAGATTCCTGGGAATATGTCTTAAGACTAATTTTAAGGCTAGATGATGCTCATCCAACGGTTAAAACCCGCATTCTCATGTGAAAAGCTTCTCACAATAGCATTTCCCTTACTCAAATATATAATGGCCTACGTTTGCTTTTGGTCAGGTACCTCACCTATATTTAATTTTTTGTTTTCCCAGGTATATTATTTTTCTTTTGGAGTTATCTTATATGGCTTATAATATTTTGGGAAAATTACAACATCACCCCTTGAACTATTACCATTTTTTACTAACACCTCCTAAACTTTAAAACTAAACAGACTCACCCCTGAACTATCTAAAATAAATAAGATAACCCCCCTGAAGAAAGGGTTTTAGTGTCAATAAATGATAGCTTAGGGGTGAGTTTGTTTAGTTTTAAAGTTTAAGAAGTGTTAGTGAAAAATGGTCATAGTCCAAGAGGTGTTACTGTAATTAACCCAAATTTTTAGAGTAAAGATTGGGAAACACCCAAAGACACAATTTTTGGGACACAACCCAAAAGATATGTCTAGATCTCTCGTGTGATATCACTAGATCCCACAATGACACGGGAAAGAGATAGACATATCTCTTGGGTTGTGTCCTAAAAATTGTGTCTTTGGGTGTGCCCCAAGTATTATCCATATTTTTATGGGTAAATTACAGTAATACCCCCTGAACTAAGACTGTTTTTCACTAACACCCTATAAACTTTAAAATTGAGCAAACTCACCCCTAAATTATGCTTTGTTTAGAGGTGTCAATCGAGTCGGGTTGGCCCGGCCCAGTCCGAGCCCGGCCCGATTTTTCTGGGCTAAAAGCCCGGCCCGATTTTTTCGGGCTAAAAGCCCGGCCCGGCCCGCTAGGTCCGAGCACTTTTGTCCGGTCCGGGGTGGACACCCTTAGTCCCGTCCCCGGCCCGCTCCTTTGCCTGAAATCCGGCCCGGCCCAAAAGCCCGGATAGACTAGCCGTTGTGGCCCGGCCCGGCCCAAAGCCCGACCCGGTAGGCCCGCCCGAGCCCATAACGGCTAGTTTGGCCATTTTTCAAATATTTTTTCACTTTTTACCCCTCTAACGACTATAAAACGGCTAGTTTTGGGGGTTAAAATGTAAATGTGCTTTTTGACTTCGCAAAATGCCCCTTGGCCTATTTTCTATAAATATCAAACCTCCCACAACATATTTTCTCATACAAAAATCAATTATCTCTCTCTATTCTCTACTTTCTCTATACTACTCCATAAACTACAAGTCTACAAGCACTTCTACTCTACAAGTTGGTGATTCAATTATCAAAGCTCTAATTTGTAAAGGCACTTCTAGTCTTCTACAACTTGAACTTACAAGCTCTCAAGTCTCAAGTCTCAAGTCTTATTATAATTTATAGTTGTTCACTTCTTCTTCTACTACTATAAGTTGAGGTAAATTTATTTATTGTTTCATTTCTTGCTTTATTAGTTGCTTATTTAATTGTTAGTATTTTTAATCTTTTATATTTCTTTCTCCTCTTTTTTTTTATTTAAAAAAAAAATGGCATCTCACTCAAGATCTTCAAAAACTAGGGAAGACCCAACTTATGACTTTGAAAATTTAGATTATGGGGAAAGAAATGAGATTAATGATTTGGAATTGGAGGATGATGAGAACGTTGAAATTATGGGGTCTAATCCATCTGAACCATCTCCTTCAAATCCTAATGATCCCAGTCCCACCATTGAAAGAAAATTAAAATCACCTATTTGGTTATTTTTTAAATTAAATGACGAAAAAAATGGAGCTATTTGCAAAATATGCGGACTCAAATTTTCTTACAAAGGTGGAGGAAATAATACACTTAAAAGGCACATCATAAATAAACATAAAGGTGCATGGGAAGCAGGTACCGCTCAAGCGGGCGGCCTAGTACAATCCCAAATTTCTGCTTCTACTGGCACAAGTGTTGGAACTTTTCTTTATAATAAAAAAAAATGAGGGAAGGCTTGGTAAAATTTGTTTGTGCATCCGATATGCCTTTTATTTTAGTTGAAGAAGAGTGATTTACACGTTTTATTCAAAAAATTTTACAACCCGCCTACCAACCTATTACTAGAAATACTCTTAGAAGTGATATACAATCTGTTTTTCAACAAACCGAAAAAAAAATTAATTGAGAATTTTTCTACTTTTAATTGTACAATTGCATGCACTTCTGATTTGTGGACTGGTTGTAATAAAACGGGATATATATGTATAACGGCGCATTTTGTAGATGAAAATTAGAATATGAATAAAAATATCATTGCTTTTCGTGCATTAGACTATCCTCATACTAGTGAAAATATATATAACTATATAATCAATGTTTTTAATGAGTATCATATTATGAAAAAAAATTATAAGCATTAGTTTTGACAATGCTAATGCTAATACAAATGCTATTAATATGTTTAAAGATCTTATGCGCCCAATGTTGAATGAAAAATTATTTCATGGTCGTTGTGTATGTCATATCATTAATTTGATTATCCAAGATGGATTAACAAAAATTAATGATCACATACTTAAAATTAGAGAGGCAGTGGTCTTTTGTTGTTCAACGCCTAGCCGTCTACAAGCATTTTATGGTGTTTGTAAACAAAATCGTCTTAATCCAAAGAAGTTGCAAACTGATATTAAAACTCGTTGAAATTCTACTTATCTTATGATAGATTCTTGTAAAAAGTATAGTAATATTATTACTCAATTTGTTAATGCTAATTATCCATCACTAAACTTGACTTCAAACGATTGGGAGATGGCATTTGACTTTCATGGATTTTTAGAAGTATTTTACAATGCTACAAATAAACTTTCCGGTGTTTACTATTCTACTTCTTGTTTAGTTCTTATGGAATTATATAATATGGCTCATACATTTCATAGTTATAAAAAAAAAAAATGATATTTTTATTGATATTTGCGAGAAAATGGAAAAAAAAAAGTTTAAAAAATATTGGTCTAACATTCTACCTGTATTTTACTTATCTGCAATCTTGGATCCTAGAATCAATTTTGATGGTGTTTGTGAAATGGTTAAACAAATATCTGAATTGATGCAAGGACCAGATGGTGAGCCTGGTCTAGAAATAACTACTTTTGAAATGGAAAATACTTTGGAATCTTTATTTCGTATTTACTATGAAAAATATACAAATAAAGAAAGTGCTACTTCTTCTTCTACTTCTAATATTGAGTTAAGTTCGGGAGCGTCAGGTGGTTCTTGGGCGAGCCAGTTTCTCAGTCGAAAGAAACAAAAGGGTGTTAGTCAATCATTTGTAAGTAGCTCTAACATTCTTGGTGAATTAAATAAGTATCGAGAAACCGAGTGGGAAAGCCGATTAACCAACGAGGAAATGGTCGATTTAAATATTTTGACATGGTGGAAAGAACACGTAAGAGCTTCCCTGTTCTTTCCATCATGGCTCGTGATCTACTAACTCCTTCGGCTTCCACAGTTGCATCGAAGTCTGCTTTTAGTGTAGGTGGAAGGGTGCTAGAGGAAAGGAGGAGCAGATTATCTCCTGATATGCTTGACTGCTTGATGTGCTTGAAGGATTGGGACCGTGCACAATATCGAACTCAAAACCGCCAAGATCCTATTCTTGAAGACTTCGCAAATTTGGAAGTTATGGAAGAAAATTGAGGAATGAATAATTGAAGAATGAATATGAGAGTTGAAGATCATTTAGTTCCAAACAAATCAATTGTAATGCTCCTGGCCCGCATGAGTTTACACTGTGAACGACTTTTAAAAAAAAAAAATCCAATTCTGTAAAATGTAATCTTTACTTTTTATTATACAAACTAATGATAAGTAATCTTTATTTTTTATTAGACTATAATTTTAAATATCAAATACTAGTAATCTCTTTAATTTTTATTGAATAATAAAAATTCTTTACTATTTTTTTTAATGAACTTTTTTTAGACTTTTAGTAATCACTAATCATTAATGAATAATTTTTTTTTTATTTTACAAATTATTGAAATTAATGATAATAATCTTTATTTTTTATTAGACTACAATTTTTAAATATCAAATACTAGTAATCTCTTTAATTTTTATTGAATAATAAATATTCTTTACTTTTTTTATTTAATGAACTTTTTTTACTAATCACTAATCATTAATGAATAAATCTTTACTTTTTATTGTACCATTTATGATAAGTAATCTTTATTTTTTATTAGACTATAATTTTTAAATATCAAATAATAGTAATAGCATTAATTTTTATTGAATAATAAATATTATTTACTTTTTTTTTTTGTTAAACAAACTTTTTTTTAGTAATTACTAATCATTAATGCATAAACTAAACATATAAAAAAAAAGAGTAAAAGTAAAAACTCCCCCCAATAATCCAATTCCCAAACATTAAACTTTAAAAGTTAAAACTTTCCCCCCCAAAACTCCGGCCCGGCTCGTCTATGCACCCGTCCACGAACCCGTCCACGAGCCCGTCCACTAGGCCGGCCCGGCCCTAAGCCCGGCCCTAGTGAGCCCGGGCCACCGGTCCGGGGCGGACATCCCCCCTCCCTTCCCAAGCTCGGTCCGGCCGGGCCAATTTTAGGTGAGGCCCGGCCCGGCCCGGCTCTCTAGCCCGGTTAGGCCCGCTTTGACCGAGCCTGGCCCGGCCCGACACCACTAACTTTGTTGACACTAAAAGCCCTTCTTTAGAGCATCCTTAGTAAAGATGCTAACATTTACCCCTTAACTTTTATAACTGGACACCACGTGTAACATGTTAAAAGATAGGGTAATACTCGAGGCACAACCAAAGTCACAACCTTTTTTGCACAACCTCCATTTTGTGTCTATCTCTCTCCTAGTGGGCACTGTGGGGTCACTGGCACTGTGGGACCTATCAAGAGAGAGATAGACACAAAATAAAAATTGTGCAAAAAATGTTGTGGCTTTGGTTGTGTCCCAAGTATTACTCTAAAAGATATATCTGACATAACTAGTAGAAAACAAGTCATCTCCTCACAGTGGAGATGTTAAAGTTGCATTATTTTACTATGCAAACGGTGACATTTTGTTTCTCTGGTTTTTCTTCTTTTTTTTTTTTTTTGGTTTCTTTCAATGTGGCACAGTGTTTGCAACTTTTGAATTGATTATTTAATATACACGTGTACGTGTTAGTGTACTGGCCAAAACTAGCGAGTGCTTTAACATGTATGATATGAGTCCCATATTTAGTGAGTGTTTTAACATTTTCACTTCAGGTGATTTTACATGACATACACTCTCATCTGACACAAACATGTGCTTTAACCTCTCCACTAAGGATGTTCTTAGGGGGTGGGTTTATTCATTTTGAATAGTTTAAGAAATGAGTATGTTCAATTTTAAAGTTTAAGGGGTATTAATGAAAAAATGGTCATAGCTCAAGGGGTAGTGCTATAATTTACCCTATTTTTGTTTGGAAAGAGTAGGGGGATGAAGAAGTGACACCAACTCTAAAAAAACGAAAATCAATGTAAGATATCATTTGAATCTGTACAACGACATAGTTGACACATTAATTGAGGTAGGTGATAGCATTAAAAGAATAATAATGATAAGTATACACACTAAATAATACACTAACTTTAAATACACGTATTCTGTGCTTAAAAGAAAAACTAAAATAATTGATTGGGATTGAAGTATAAAGAAAGACGTACTGTAATAACTTTGACTTTGTAAGTAATTGATTGGGATTGAAGTATAAAGAAAGACGTACTGTAATAACTTTGACTTTGTAAGTAATTGATTGGGATTGAAGTATAAAGAAAGACGTACTGTAATAACTTTGACTTTGTAAGTATTTGCCGTCACATCTTTTAGAAATTTTAAACAATGGTGTACTGCTTAAATATAGAGATTACTCTTTTAAGTTTTGCTCCCTCCGTCTCTTTTTTTGAGTCTTATATTTTATTTTGGAATGTCACAAAATTAGTGTTCACTTTTTTAAATTGGTATACAATTTTTACTTACTTTCCAAAACTACCATTTCTTTAAAATCTATATCAATACAAAATTAAAAAAGTTATTACAATAATTAGAGGCAATTGTGAAAAGTAGATATAGATTCTTTTTGTCCCCTTAATAAGTTGAGTTCCCAAAGATAGACTCAAAAAAAGAGATAGAGGGAGTAAATTTTTATGAAATAATCCAGGTAAATATACATATTGCATCACTAGTTGCAACCCAACCCACTAAACCATCAATTTAGTCACGGTTTTTACAGGGTACAACAAGATCAATCATACACAACTAAGATTACAAGCACCAATCCCAACTTCCAAATAAAAAAAAGGGCAGTCTCAAAGGAACACTGTAAATGTTATTTTATTTTTTTGACACATAAATTCAATAAACAATAGATCCAAAAGTTTTGCTCTGGAGTGCTGACTTCCCACTGGACCCAAGCTAAAATACATGGCTCTTCAATGCACATTTCTGGTTTCGTCTCAGAGCCCAAACCTCAGATCTTCTTACATGTCAAGTTGTGCACGCTTCCTCTGAAGTGCTTCCAAATCTCTCCTTAATTCATTTAGGTGTGCTTGTTGAAGCTTTACTTGTTCCGAAAGAGATCTAATCTTTTCATCTAGTTCATCTCCTTCACTAGCATTACCTTTTGTATCCCCCAATTCTTCTATCAGTGTCGTGCTAACCAATTTATTAGTCAAGGACCATTGTTCCTCTATTAAAGGCACGATCTAATTACAAACACCAAACGTTAAGTCAAAAAATTTAACCAAATACATGATCATCAAATAACTTAGTGAAAATTGGACGAAATTATATTAAAAACAACTGTTTGTGCTTCAAAACGATGGGCTCAAACATTATTCCGAATCTTGTTTCCTTTGACATACAAACTTGAAACCCAAAGGGAAGAAATCTATGTACATGACATATTGATCCTATTTATGGCACTTGCAGTCTTTATTCTTGGGGTTTGATTCAGCAACAACTGTGACTCGGGCCAGCACTGAGGATTATCTAGCAAAAAAGGATTCTAAAAGGGCAGCCCAGTGCACGAGGCTCCCGCCATTGCGGGATCTGAGGAGGGTAAGATGTACGCAACCTTTTCTCTGCAAGCAGAGAGGCTGTCTCTAGATTCGAACCCGTGCCCTTCAGGTCACAATGGAGCAACCTTACCGTTGCGCCAAGGCTCAAAAAAGATTCTAAACAAAAAATAAAAGATGCTAAGTGAGAGAGAGATTAGGAAGATCACAGAGAGAGGTATATATTAGGAAGAGACACAGAGAGAGAAATAGAGATGTTGTGGCCTTTCCCTCTCAACAGATTTCCGAAAAAAGTAAGAATGTCTTAAAGATTAATCCAAATTAATCTGCAACATTCCCATATTTTACATTTGCATATTAGTCATTTTATTTTGGGTTCTTATTAATGTTTCTAAAATTAGAAGAGGGTGGAGTATTATACCTGGGAGATCAAGCAATGGACATGAGCAACATAGTGGCATTCTGCACAGTAATAAGTAGGGTCGCGTAGACTTCTTTCTTTCTCACACCTATCGCAGTAAAACTCTGAAAATTCATCTTCATCCTCACGGTCTCTGATAGGAGATTTGGTGAGGGTAAGGGGATGTATGTGATTTCCATCGCTGGCGGTAAATGGCAATATTGGAACACAATGGGAATGGATATTGAAATCGCACACCACACAACGGAAAAAATTGTAGTTGACGGAGAAATGACAAGCATCACAAGTACTACTTGATTTAATATCTAGAAAGTTGTAGAAAGCAAGAGGATGTTGATGAAGTCCAGACTTCATCTTGAGTACTACTGTAGATGATAATGCACATCGAAAATCCAATGTAAAGTTGCAGTAATCGCAAAGATAAGCAGAGTCATGTCCTCGTAAACATGCTATGCATGTCCCAGTTTCAAACAGTTCAAAAGATGTTTTAAACTTGAGCCGCAAAGGATGTTGTGGGTGTAATACATGGTGTTCAATTTGGAAAGGCCATTCTGCACATGATTTGTGCAGCAATTGTTTACAATCGAGGCAGCAATAGATAGAATCATCATCCTGGAAGGTGTCGTCGCACGCGGAGCATGAAAAATATGAATTCTCATTGCGAGTACTCTTACAAAGAATCAAAGGATGAGGGTGTTTGATGGCATCATCATAGGTAGTATTAACTTGCATCAAGAAAGAACAATATTCGTGTAGGTGAAGTTTATCACACATGGAACAATGGTAAGTGAGGCCAGAGAGATATCTGCTACATACAAAGCACCGATCTTCAAAAGGTCGATAATGAAATTGGAGAGTGAGAGAGTGATCTGGGTGAAAAGGGTGTTTCTTGATCTCTTTAGGCAATTCAGCACAAGATTTGTCGAGCATGATCTTGGATTCAAGGCAGACATAGATTGAGTCATTCTCTATGGGTTGCCTGCATCCATGGCAATAATAATTTCTGTCTCTGTCTGTTTCGCAAAGAATCATTTCTGTCTCTGTCTGTTTCGCAAAGAATCAAGGTATGTGGCTCGCCAATGGGATGCTCATCGATATTCTCATCATCCTGAGTAATTTGATCAGTTGTTGTTATTGTCTTTGGCAATAAGAAAATGCAATCAATGTGGAGCTCAAATTGGCATTGTGGACAATGGTAACTGCCATCTCCAGCAATGCCCCCCCGACTCCCCACAAGCATTGCATGTGAATGTTACTTGACGGAAAGCATCGTAGCGGAAGTTGAGAGGGTGTTCTGGGTGAAATGGATGGTTGATTTCGGGAATCAATACTTTAACACATGATTTGTCGATTTGGAAATCAAAGCATCGTTCACACTTGTAAAACAAGCCTGTGCTCTCACATCCACATATACTGCACGAAACTGGTTTGATCGCTTCTTGGAGATCTAATGAATGCTCATGGCTGAAATGTAGAATCTCACACGCCATAACTCTCTCATTTGCCATATTTGTGTGTGTATTCTTTGATCTGGTAGTGGTAGTTTTGATATATAAATTAAGAAACCGAGTGAGTAAAAGAAGGAAATTATAGCAATTGAGGAGATTAATGGCTTGGCGAAGGTTCTCTCATCTGCCTACATACAGCAAACAGGAGAAGGGTTGAAAGTCATTGTGTTTCTTGATCTAGAATGATTATAAGTTGATTCAATGGTTATCCATCGTTGACTTCACTTAAGAATGACTAAAGTTATTGTCTACCAATATTGCCAACATCATCAGCAAGCCCAAACCAGAGAATCAATGAATGAAGTTGAGCATTAATTTACAAGTCCAAGACTCCATGTTGTCATGCTTCATCTCAAGTATCTCACTTTCTATCTGGTTTTTGTTAAACCAGCGGTTATATTGGTTTTTACAGAAAATTAGTTTTAAGGAGTACACTTTGTTTTGTAGAAGAGTAATAATTCATGCACATAAAATGTACATATAAATATCTGGGCCATTAATTTCGGTGGATCCCATGTATGCAGGCATGGATCCCACCAAAATGAATAGCCCAGATCTTTATGTGCACATAACATTACCCTTTGTAGAACTGGCTCGCTTATTATAGAATCGGTTCTTTGTTTTACCATACAATCTCTTACGCTTTGTTTGTAGATCTGGTTCTCTCTTCTGCCCTACATATAGTGTATATATTAATTTATATCCCAAAAGAGAAGGAAAAAGATATTACTCTATCTATAATTAATGAGTAATGCTACACACACAACTTAATTTACAATCTATTTCACAAGTGCACATTCTGGTCATTGATTTCGATGGGCTCCATAAGAATCCCACATAGGTCCTGCTCGGGACCTACCAAATGGTTAAAATGTCCTGATTGTGGAATAGATTGTGAAATAAGTTGTGTGCGTAGTATTTTTGATAATTATATATTATGCTCTTTTAAAAAAGAAGGAAAAAGATATTACTCTATCTATAACTTAGATCTTGGAAATGTAACGTTGACTTTCCAAACAGATAAAGAAATGGCGGAATGACTCTTATCAAATTTAGATCTGGACAAGTGATTCTTGATGATCCAGAATGAAATATAATAGTACAAGTTGATTCAATATTAACCTCCTCTTGAGTGACTTGACCTGAGAAGCTATTATTAGCCCATGTGATTGATTTCTTTAATTACAAATGTTTGATGGAAGGAAGTGGAAGGAAATGGAGAAGAAAGAGGGCCCCTCTTCTTGGAGTTTTCAACGAGCAAAATAGAAATTAGGTTTGCAATTCTTCTTTTATCCCTAGTTTTGTGTAATAAAACTTGAATTCTCTTTTTTATGCCTCCTAACAAAGTGTAGGTTAAGTTAGACAGACGTCTCATGTGTTTTGGACTATATCCGCTAGAAAATAAACTAAAAAATTGAAAACCATTTTTTTTTTTTTGCCTTTGTGGTCATTTTAAAACCGATTCTTTGTTACAAGAATCGTTCTCTTTTTTTGTTCTCAATAAAGAAAAACAGAAACGATTATCAAACCTATTTTCAGTTTTTTGAAAAACAAAACAAAAAAACTTAAAATCACAACCATACCAAACATTTCTATATTGTTTTCCTTTGTGCAATTATTGATTATACTAGAAAAAAAAATTATATATATATATATATATATATTTGATAAAAGGGGATAGGCAATTAACTCTTTGTTCAACTCCCTTCAAACCTCAATTGTATGTATGAACATGGTCAGGCATGGCCTTTTCTATGCTTTCATTCATCCATAAGACTTTCTTTAAAAAAAATATAAAGTTGACAATTTTATTATTGTGCGAGGGGCATTTTTGTTCAGAAAAATGCTAAGACACCCTATACGAAATTTGTATTTGGCATGGACCTCCAGCTCAAAAACTGCATAGATAAGAGATTTACAACTAACAAAAAAAAACCGTATTTGAATCTACTCGACGAACAAATTATTGAAGTGAAATTTCCCTTATTATTTTACGTGAAATTTCATTTAAAAATTAAGTTTTACTTGCTTTTTTCTTTTTCTTTTTTAAGTGAAATTTTAGTTGACCAGGTTCAATCCTAATTGTTGAGGGTATTTTTTCAAAAATAAAATAAAATAAAATAAAAGTCAATTATATACTCAAATGATGTGTATATAGTATTAACTTAAACACAACAAATTTGGTCAGTTAAATAAACAGCGACCACCCACTGGTGTAATAACTATTGACACATGCTGTCTTTACCCCATGTGTGAACTCATGAATTAATTATAAAAATTTGTTGAATCGGCTCAAATTATTATTATTACATTATTTAATTTTTGAAATTCTTATAATGTCATTTTGCAAATTAAGCAAATTCTGGAAAGTGTTGAGGAATGCCTTGGTTTCAAACATGTATTTCAAAATTTGATTTTCAATGCAGGTGATGAGCATCAGTTAAAAACAAGTTCCAATATAAATTAAGTGGTCTCATTGTTATTGGGAAGGACATATTGAAAACGTTGAGATGTAGGGCCGAGCTAGGATTTCATTTTAGGAGGCACATAGTTACATGGAAATTCGGGTGAACCGCCTCCGCCCAATTTATTTTGTTAAACTAGTATCTTTTCTAGTTTTAAAATTGTGTGGTTATTTCGTGGGTTTCACGTATAGTGGATTGACATTTAAAACACGCGAAGCTCTCCGTCCAAAAAAAAAAAAGGGGTACACAAAGCTCTCGGTAACTCTTTTATCAAATTAAATTGATCATATGCTTTATTTCTTTTCTTACTAGTTTCACCTATAATACAAAGAATCCCTATAATATGTTAAAAAGATCTCTAGTACTTGTGTAGTTTGGGCTAATTGAGTAAATGAAATACTTATTTAGGTAAAATTAAAAATATCTAAGGATCAAAGTGAGAATTATGAGAACTACATTAATGATAAATTAAAAAAATTCAGAAGTGACACAGATGGATATAATATAGAGTACATAAGGGAAAAAAAATGATCAAAGTGACCACTACAGAATGTTGCCTCATCAGAATGTTTAGAAATGCAAAGGAGATGGAGACTGAAATTGCAGTGCACACAATCGAAAAAATTGGAGCGGCTGTATCGATGGCAAAGAATATAAGATAAATCATCAAATACAACTTTTAAAGAAAGTAAGGGGATGCTGGTGAAGGTTGGTATTAGTCAAGAGAGGGCGGCGTGCTGTCTCCTCCTCTTCTTCAATCAAGACTCTACCAACCAATTCATTGCCATTCTCTGGCGATGAATCAGGATGGATCAGTTGATATGGCCAACCTTTTTGTCACCAAGTTTTTTGGGCCAAGGACCACCCTTCCTCCGTGAAACACGCACAACCTAATTAGAAACCAAAAATTTAAGTAAAGTAGAATTAGCCATTAAACCAAATTTTCAAAATTACTTGAATGTGTCACAATTATTAAAACACAAGTCCAACAAATCACTAGATGACTGGACCCTATTCAATCTTTCTTTTATATATATACACACACACATATATATATATATATGTATATATATATCAGATCTGATACAGAAATATAAATTAAAAACCTAAAGAAAGTTAATGAGGAAAGGGTCAGGAGAGAGAGATGCTGAAAGAGATAGAGACCTTGTTGCCCTCCAAACAAAACTGGGAAAAATGTAAAAAAGCATATTCTAGAGATTTGAACAGAAAGTGGCAAGACTCAAAATTGCAATAGAATTCTATTTTTTTTTTTTAATTATTTGTAACAATAATTGTAATCATGGATTTGAAGAGAAAGGTGAGTTTACCTCTTGAATGACACAATGAACATGAGCAACATAATGGGCTTCTTTCATTCTCGTATCTGTCATAACATAACTCTGCATCTTGGATGCCTTCATCCTCGTAATCTTTTAACCAGGGATTTAGTAAGGGTAAGGGGGATGTCTGTGCTTTCCATCACTCAGCGGTAGTGTAGGTGGATACATTGAAAATTTGAAACACAAAAGACATGTACATTGAAATTGCACGCCACACAACGGAAATAAGGGGATTTTATGATGTGATGGCAAATATTGCACTGTAAATCCTTGGCTACAAAGCTGAAGAAAGCAAGCGGATGCTTCGTGAAGTTGGGAGTTACTAAGAGAGGCCTCAACAATGCACATGGAATATCAATAGAGAATTGGTGATCGCGGCATTCATAGGCAAAGCCTTTATTTTCTCGTAGACATGCCATTCAGTTTGCAAAAAAAGCTATATATCATTAGTTTCAAAGGGTGATTTGAGTGAAACAGGTGTTGAATTTCATCAGGAAATTCTGCACATGATTTGTGCAGCAAGTGACAGGCAATTGAGGCAACAATACATAGAGGAACCATCATCATCGATTTGCAAAGAAACGAAATCTTATTGTTTTTTTGTTTTACTACTACTACTACTCTTGCAAAGGATCAAAGGATGGGGGTGGTGATCAAACTGGTGTTCCTCCTTTCGATGATATGAATGATCAGTAGTACTAACCCCATCAATCCTTGTGCTTATCCTCGTATAAGCACAATCAATCCTTGTGTTCCATTGCTTGTTTTCTGCAATCTCTCGTATAAGCACAAGGATGGTGATGCTTCTTTAAATTTTTTTTTAAAAAAGAAATGATATGAGAAAACAACTGAATAATGACTTCCTTCAGAATGTGAATTTTCCAATTATAATCAAGTATTCATATCACAATGGAAAAAGAGTAATCATAATTTCATTCACTAAAAAAGATTAAAAAAAAAAATTTTGATTTGATGCAATTGAATGTACCACTACATCGATCCTCCAGTCCATTCATAGTCTTGAATGAAATGCTTAATAATTGTCACTGGATTTTGATTTGATGCAATTGAATGTACCACTACATCGATCCTCCAGTCCATTCATAGTTTTGAATGAAATGCTTAATAATTGTCACTGGTATGACCCGTCTTGGATTATTGCTTTCTAGATCTTGATGAAAGGCCATAACTGGCCTACATATTTTCCATTCATGTTGAAAACAGCTGATCCAGACTCTGCAA
This sequence comes from Hydrangea macrophylla, assembly GCA_033977485.1. Taxonomy (NCBI): domain Eukaryota; kingdom Viridiplantae; phylum Streptophyta; class Magnoliopsida; order Cornales; family Hydrangeaceae; genus Hydrangea; species Hydrangea macrophylla. Next base: position 129,160,479 of record CM066989.1, on the reverse strand, counting down.
TCGGTGAATCATAAATAACCTGTTTTTAAACCATTTTGATCCAACCAGTGATCTCAAATTAAGAAGAGGGCTTCTCAGCCCCAAGGAAAAGAAAGCCATCATGTAGTACCGAGCATGCATCGCATTCCAATTCCTTAAAAATTTAAGGATGAGGGTGAGAGTGTGGTTCGGGTGTTTTATAAATTGGGGGGCCAATTGGGAGCAAGATTTATGGAGAATGGTCTTGCATTGAATACAAACATAGATTGATCCATTTTCGAGAACTAGCTTGCAACCAGAGCAATAAAAATTGGGTTTTTTCTCTGTTTTGCATAGAATTAAGGGGTGTAGATGTGGATATGGATGTGGGTTTAACAACATGATCATCAATCTGGTGCCCACCTTCTCATTGAAACAAATCATATAGAGATACAGAGACACAAGGAAGATGAAAACTATTCTTATTTTCACAATCCCTCAATTGTTTACAGACCACTACATTTTATATACAAAACCCACTTTATGCTATCCAGCCTATCCTAACAGATTCACAAAAACACCCGTGTGATCCCACGTGAACCCACGTGAACCCATGTGAATAATTTGACTAATTCTCAACACATCCACCTTCTCGACAGGGCGGATCCAAAGAGAGTAAAAGAGCTCAAGTTTCCTCTATTTTTTAAAAATTATAAATTTATACTAAAAAAATATATATTATAGTTAGATCCCCTCAAAAATTATAAAAAATTTCTAGTATTATAACATTATCATACTAAGTCTCCTTTCTTATGCTTTTGTGTTAATTATAAAATATGTATAGAATATTTATATATATAGGTCTAAAATATACATACAATATATATAAATAAGTTCAAAACATGTATAAATATGTTCAAAATATACACAAAAAATGTATAAATATGTCAAAAATATGTATAAAAAGTCTAAAGTATATATAAATAGGTCTAATTTTTTTTTTTTTTTTCAGGGACAGCCCATACTCAAGCCCCCTTCAATTGGGTTTCTAGATTCACCCCTGCTGCTTCCAGAGTTGCTGAGTTGGACTGATGAGCTGGAGGATTGGCTGAGTTGGATGTTTGAGAAGAGGAACTATTACAGAAATGCTAGATGTACAAAAAAAAAAAGTGCACAATGAAATGCACAACTAGTTTAAAATTGTTGGACTTCGTGCTGAAAAGTCTGTACACGCAAAAAGACAAAAAAAAAATGAGTATACAGTTTTTTCAGCACGAGGTCCAATAAATTGAGAAGAGGAACTGTTACGGAAATGCAAGATGCACAAAAAAAGTGCAAATTGAAATGCACAACTAGCTTAAAATTGTTGGACTTTGTGCTGAAAAGTCTGTACACACAAAAAGACAAAAAAAAAATGAGTGTACAGTTTTTTCAACACGAGGTCCAATAAATTAAAGCAGATTGTGCATTTCGTTGTACATATTTTTTTGTGTATCTAGCATTACTCGGAACTGTTAATACTCATGACTACTACTACTACTTTCAGTTGTGCTTTTTGTAGGCATCAGCGCAGCACAATCAAAATCTAGGCCAAATTCATACTGAGAACAATGGTAAGTACACATATAACGCTCCTTCCCACAAGTGAGCTTGTCTCAAAAAACATAGGGTACGTGAGTGGGTGTTGAGGGTGAAAGGGATGATGATTGATTACTTGAGGTAAGTCGGCACATGTTTTGTGGATATGAAAAGAGCAGCCTTAATTTACAAGTGTATCTCAAACCCTTTCATATCTATTTACAAATATTGCAATCTTCATCAGCATCATGGCGTAGGGTAGGGTCAGTCGACTATGATGGCTAAAATGTTGAATCCTATCGTCCATCTAATTGTACTATTTGTGATCTGTTTTAATAGGATTGAAGAAATTGGAAGGAGACGTAAAAGAAATTGTGATATGCTCTTCTTCTTTTTCGAGGTCACAAAGAGGAAAGTGAAGATAAAGTATGTCAGCTAGAAGACAAATGGAGAAATATTGATGAGAGGTTGATAAATTTCCGTATTGTTTTCTCTTTTATTGCTTTGTTTTTAAAATTGATTTTTTAAATTTATTTATTTTTTAAAGTAAATGTTATGTTCTCAACTTTAGACCCCAAATGTATTCTCAAGTTTTAGTGAAAGATGGTAGGCCCTTTTAATTGATAAATCTGGGAATAATAAAATCACTTTTATCATGGTATAACTTAGTCTCTCATATTGGGGACTATTCTTCTAAAATTGACTATTAGTATCGCACTGAGTAGCTGCGCCAAACATTAGATTATTCAATTAAAATGAACTATTAGTCAAATCCCCTTCTATTCCCCTTTAGTCCTGAGAAACAAACGTGCAACATTCCCAACAATTAACCACCTTAACTTTTATTGGAAGATGTTGAAGTGCTCCCACTATTACTGGACTACGACACGACACGTTGCGAACCATATTTGAGACACAATATTTAGGAATAGTAAAATTACTTCTTTTTTTTGGATAATTAATTATGTTTCTGTCAAACTTTACGTGGTAAATTTAGACGTCAGTCTATTTCTTTTTTAAAATTAAAAATAAAAATAAAATTAGAAAAGTTAAAAAGTCATCAACGGAACTATTTGTGACTTGTGAGTTTAGAGATTAAAAAGAAAAGAGTAAAAATTGGGACACACCCAAAGACATAATTTTTTAGACACAATCCAAATAATGTATCTATATCTATTACCCATACTATATTAAACTTTGGGGTAACTAAAAAGGGAAATCCGCAAGAATTATTCCCAGATATTTTCAATTTTGCTTAACTTGGGTAATATTATATAAATATATATATATATTTTAGTAATACTAGGTACATTTAAATGAGACACCTAAATAATACACCTGTTATGTGAATTTTCAAAATTATTCATCAGTTACCAAACAAAGTTCAAATTTATTTCAAAACTCTCACATTAGTAGCTGAATAATTTAAGTGTATAAAACTGGTGTAGTTAACATTTTTTTTTTAATCCATCCCTTCTTTTTAAAAAAAAAAACAACTTGGGCTTGGCCAATCAATTAATTATCCTAATCAGAGTGAAACTTTTTCTTTGTCTCAGCGTTCAGCATTTACTCTTCGTTCTCAATTGTTCTTAACTGGTCCCCACTAATTTTCTGGGATATTTCTTCTCTCCAATAATGTAGAGTTAACTGGGACCCAGTGCAAATAATGTTCAAGAGTAATACTAGATGCACTCTCAAATGCACAACTAAATGCACAATACTGCTTAAAAATGTTGGACTTCGTGCTAAAAAGCTTGCACACCCTGTACACCCCCTTTTATGTGTACAGACTTTTCAGCACGAGGTCCAACATTTGAAAGCAAAGTTGTGCATTTGGTTGTGCATTTGAGAGTGCATCTAGCATTTTCGTAATGTTCAAACAATGTAGAGTTAGCTGTTTGATTTTTCCCTTCGATTTGGTCCACGTTTTATTAGCTTTTTTTTTAGAATTAATCTAGTTTAGTGAGTGTCTATTTTTTAATTACATAGAATTTCATCTAATAATTTTTTTAAAATAGGTTCTCTATCAAACTAACATACACTTGATTCTTACTAAAAAGTAAAAACACATAAAAAGTGAACTTAGATTAAACAAAATTCTATTTTGAATGTTCTCAAATATGACGGATCTCACTTTTTATTAGATTCTTGTATGAATCAAGATATTGCTTGTTTGAAAAAAGAAAAAGAAAAGAAAAAAAAAAAAGAAACCAAACAATGTAAATTCGATTTACAATCTCAAATCCGACTCTATGCTGTCCCAAGTGACTCTAGATTTTTCATCGCAGAAAGATATTATTGTAGATCTGGAATGAAATATAAGTACTGGTTTGTATGGACACCAAATGCTTCATATCTTTCAACTTACATTGCCCCACAGGTACTGGACGCCCATTTATTTTGTTGGTCACAGGAAAAGGACATGACCAAATGATTCAATCGATATCTTTAATTGTCGATATTGACATAATTTGAAAAGTTGTTAGGCATGTGAACGGTGAACCCTTTAAAGAAGTTATTAGGTGAGACTATGACATCAAGTCATTTTAGTGAAGTATTGTGACTTCCTATTAATTTGTAGCGAGGAACCGATGATAGGTAATTGGGAGGTGACATGTTACTTAAATATCTTAACTATTTGTTATGCATCCCTATAAATAGAGGGCATATGATCTTATGCTATGGGCATCGCACCACTTTATTACGAGGACATGGTTTGACTGTCACTGAATAATATAGTTACGTACCTTGTTTTTTCATTTATTAAGGAGGAAAACTCAATGAGTACATATCCTATAATTACCTTGTTTGGATTGAAGAAAGTGGAAGGAAATGAAAAACAAAGAGAGGCCAGGTAAAGAGTATGATCAGATAAGCTGTTCTTTTTAGATTTCACAAGGATTCTTGAAAGATAAGAAAAGATTGTACCGGAGTATACCCGCTAGAAACCAATCATTTCTATGTTGCTTCCATTTTTTTTTCCCCCCCACTTTTCTTGTGGTTCACATAGGAGAGGATAACAAAAAACATTTTCGTTTCCTTCATTTTTTCCTTGACTAAATTCAAGAACAAAGCAGTGTCTTAGAGCAAAAGGGACATAGTAGAATTAATTTGGACTTTGGATGATACAAACTATTTCAAGAACAAAGCAGTGTCTTACAGCAAAAGGGACATAGTAGAATTAATTTGGACTTTGGGTCGATGATACAAACTATTTGAAGTGTCGGATTTGTTTGGTTTGTGGGTTTATAGATCTAAAAGAAAAATAAAAAGAAAACCATAATATACGTGCCCGGTTCTCCAAAATGCAGAATATTCCATCGTAAGGAGATATTAAAGTTTGAGAGGATCTATCCACACCCATGCCCTCTACACCCGTTTAGTCTCTACTCTCACTACTTAAATTAAGGATATAATAAACAATAATACTAGGGGCACAAACACATTACACAAACACCTACAAACACACTCTATCTCTCTTGTGTGGTACTGTGGGGTCTGGATAATTTCTGTGGACACCACCACTGTGTCACCAGGAGAGATAAAATGTGTTTGTAAGTGTTTATGTAAAGTGTTAATTTGTGCCCCTTTTTCTTTACTTTATTTTGTTCAAAATAACCCTAAACCCCACCTCATCGCCTTTACTACATTTCTCCCACTTTCAGCACTCTTTCATTCTCTCTTTTCTTCCTTATAAAATAAAGAGAAATGCCCCTAGCTATACCGGTTTGATTCTCAGCTATACCGGTTTGATTCTCACTGGATATTGCTTTCACTACAAGAAAACATGTCTTTTGTGACAGAAAAAATCCGTCACAAAAAAGGTGCAATTCCGTCACAAATACTGTCACAGTCCGGTCCCCACAATAGCAGACCGGAGCCCGTGGCATGCTACCAAGGCTAAATCCATTCAGTAACGTTCTCAAAAGAATTAGTTTAAAAATACGCAGCAGAAAAACAAGACACTTCATTTTACAAACCAGGAATCCAGTTGACTGACCAAAGGTCTGGAAATACAAGATACAGAGAGCCTAAAATCTGAGCACCTTGTCCAGTTGACTGTTTATCAAGTCTAGTCGACTGGGGTGAAAAATTATTAGTCGACTGTGCTGTTCGGTCGACTGAAGTCCAATCCAAGCAAAAAGATCTGATTCTGAAACACGACCCAGTCGACTGTGTCGGGGGACCCGGTCGATTGTTTTTTACAAAACTGATGCAGTGAATTGCTCACAAAAGGGTCCAGTCAACTGTTTTCATAAACCGGTCAACTGTTTTATGGCAGCAAGGCATTCTCAATGTGAATGCTTAGTTCCTCCATCTTACTTGTATGAACAAGGGTTTAAAAAAAAAACCTTTACTACCGTGTATTTTTGCTACAAAATGTCATTTTGAGTCCTCTTAAATTAATTGTTTCACTTATGAACTTCTACTTTCACATTGGCTTAAGTTCAGGGCAACTGGAGCGAATTAATTTCAGTTAAAGACACTTATTGAAGGGGCTTTGATGGTCATAATATTTGGCATCAATTGTTCTTCACTAAAATAGATGTAAAATTCAAGGAACTTTAATAAAACAATAATTTTTAGACAAGGAACTTAAATAAAACAATAAATTTCAGAGGCCCCAAATAAAAATTTAAGGCCAGCACAAGTAGCGAAAAGTGGTTTAGCCAACCAACAATGAGTGGTTGTTGAAGCGTCTTACATTAATCCTCTCTCATTTTAGAATTGATGTTTATTGACTCCACCTACTGTTTTCAAGTCAATATTTATGTGCCATATAAGATAGCTCCAAAAGTAAAATAACGTATTTAGGAAATCGCATAATCAAATAATGGTTAGGTCATGACTCATTAAGTGTGTGACAAAATTTCATTAATTAATAAGATAAAGCCGCCAACAAAGGCCATGAGATCATCACAAGGTGTGTGGTCACATGGTAAAATTTTTTGGATCTCTATTGAGGTGTTCATCAGTCGGTTCGGTTGGATTATTATTTATTTTATTTTTTTTGCATATTTAAAAACTGATCGAATCGCTCGGTTCGGTCTAATTTTTGGGTGTTTTGGTCGGTCGGTTCGGTTTCCTTCTTTGCCTATATTTTTTAAAACCGACAGAATGAGTTCGATTTGGTCGGTCGATTTTTTTTGTACAACCCTAATCATTCAAAGAAAAAAAAAAAGATACTAAGATCATTTCTAGTACAAACGCATCGCCAGCATAAACGAACAAAAAAGGTGGCTGAATCATCTCAAATTATTTTTATTATCTTCTGGCAAAGTATCCCTCAAAAGTCTCCATCAAAAAATTTAAAAACTCTTAAAAGCTTGGCCATGCTCTAGTTTCAAAATCTATATCTTAAAATGACTTAAAACTACTTATATTCATCAATGCATCAACCTTCTGTTCAGAAACAATTAATAAAAATTTAATAAAACAGGAAGAAACTAGTGTATAAATCAAGAATTCCAAGTGCATTTATCCAAAATTTAGCGCTCCATCAATGTGAATGCTATTCATCTGCTTAACTGATACAAACAAGGTTAAAAAGATCTTTTGCTACTTTGCATTTTCTCCAACATTTTAGTTTGGATCCTCTAAAATTAATTGTTTAACGCATCCCTGCTTTTGACATCGGTTTATGCTAAGAGCAACTGAGGCCAATTAACTACAGTTTAAGATACTTATTGGAGGCATTTAATGGTCATTTTTAGCATAAATTATCCAATACCATAAAATATATATATATATATATATATATATATTTGAGAGCCTTAATTGAAAGAATAAATTTTGAGTAATACTTGGGGCACAACCAAAGTCACAACCTTTTTTGCACAACCTTCATTTTGTGTCTATCTCTCTCTTGATGGGTCCCACAGTGCCAGTGACCCCACAGTGCCCACTAGGAGAGAGATAGACACAAATGAAGGTTGTGCAAAAAAAGTTGTGGCTTTGGTTGTGCCCCAAATATTACCCATAAATTTTAGAGGCCCCAAAGGTAGCCAAAGGTTGTTCAGACTACATATAAAGATTGGTAGTTGATAACAATCTTACATTGATTCTCTATATTTTAGAAAATGGTGTTGCTTGACTCTAGTCTACCCATTCTCATTTTAGAATTGGTGCTCTAGCAGCTCTACTATATTTTCAAGAAAATATTTATGTTCCATATAAGATAACCCCAAAAGTAAAATTAAGAACATATCTAGGAGACCCTAAATTAAACATTGGTTAGGTGTGACAAAATTTCATTAGTTAATAAGATCATTAGATCAAGTCGCCCGCAAGGGCCATTACAAGCTCAGATGACACCAACAAAGACCAACAAAAAATTGGCTCTCGGCTTAGATTTTAATTGGTTTTATTTTTTTTAAAGACAATTTGAATATCTTCTGCCCAAAGTAACTCTCAAAAGTCCCCATCAAAAAATTAAAAATATGTTAAAAGTCTTGTCAAATGCTATGGTTTCAAAATCTATATCCTAAAACTGACTAAAAACTTATATACTTGTCAAAATACATCAAACTTTTGTGTCGTTAAAAAAAATTGAAAAACAATTTACACATAAGAAATAGAAAAAGAAAGAAACTAGTCAATAAATCAAGATTCCACAATGAATTTACGCAAAATTTATGCAATCTTTCTCACTACTTTAAATTAGCGATGCCTCAATGTGAATGCTATCTGTCCACTTAATTGATATGAACAAGGTTAAAAAAAAACAAAACCATTTGCTACTTCATATTTTCTCCAAGATTTTATTGTGGTCCTCTTAAATTAATAGCTTCACTTATAATCTTCGATTTTTTACATGAGCTTAAGTTAAGGGCCACTAAACCCAATTAATTTTAGTCGGAGACTCTTAGTGATCGAGCCTTTGGTGGTTAAATATAGAATCAATTTCCTCAACTAAAATCAATGTAAAAATCATTCAGTCATAATTCAGGTAAGTAAAAAAATAATTAAAAAAAAATCAATGTAAAAATCGAGCGCCTTAAATGAAACAATAAATCTTAGAGGCCCCGAATAAAATTTTAAGACAAGTACAAGGTAGTGAAAAGTGGTTTAGCAAACAAACAGCGGTTGGTAATTGAAAATGATCCTACATTGATTCTCTGTTATATGATAATTTGTGTTACTTAAATCTACCTACTATTTTTAAGTAAATATATATGTGCCATATAAGATAACTCCAAAAGTAAAAAGAACATATGTAGGAAACCTTAAAATTAATATTGGTTAGGTGTGCTGGTGTGTGACATAAATTATTAACTAATACTCCCTCTGTTCCAAAATAAGTGTCCACTTTTCCTTTTTTGGAAGTTCCAAAATAAGTGTCCACTTTCTATTTCGGACAAAAATGTGTGGTTGATAATGTCACCCCAAAAGGTGAATAAACATCCACCACAAGTTATTGTTTTTTTAAACTGCGTGCAAAAGGGCAGTGGACACTTATTTCGGAGAGAGTAAATTCAAGCCTACCTATCCAATTTGTTGTGCTATAATATCCAAAAACTTCTGGTTTAAACAACTAGAAAAGCTGAAAAGCTGTTTAGAAAAAAAATAAAAAATAAAAAAACTAGAAAAACAAGAAGCTGTAGTGAGATTCCATTTCTCCAACTCCTCCTAATAGAGCTGAGCAGAAGCTAGACGAATCTGGATCATTACCCCCTAATCTCATTAACCACCAGCTCAAAGAATTACACACACACACACACACAGAGAAAGCGATGGAAAGTAATCAGATTCAACATATCAGCCATCCTGATCATCCATTAGTCCTCCGTTCTTCTGACAATAATACATTCAAGCGCTGCGAGATGTGCAGATCAAATTGCAAAGCTGGCTTGGTTTATGCTTGTAAGAAATGCACCGGTTTCCGAATCCACGAATCATGTGCTAAATTGCCTTCCCAAATAAACCATCCCTTCCACCCTCAACACCCCCTCAGCTTGTTTGTCATAGCGCCTTACAGTCAAGGAACATTTGAATGCAATGCGTGTGAGACGTCGAGTTGGGGCTCTACTTACCATTGTCCCCAGTGTAAATTTGACCTCGACATTAATTGCGCCTCGTTGATTCCTAGAAGAACAATTGAAAGTAATTACAAGTCGTCCCACCCACATCCCTTGTTTCTTTGCAACACTCTAGAGAATGATCATACACTTTTTTATTGTTGTGGGTGTGGACTACCCATAGAGAAGGACTCAGTCTATGCTTGCCTTGAATGTCATACCTGGTTCTGCCAAACTTGTGGTGTTGAAGTGCCTCGACAGCTCAAGCACCCTTTCCACCCAGACCACACTCTCGTCCTCCTCCTTCTTGACCCTAAGGATACAAGAAGCTTTCGTTGCTCTATTTGTCCGAGAAAAATAAACAGACTCGTTTTCCACTGCTTAGAGTGTGAATTCAACCTGGACATCCCCTGCTCTTTCTTGAGGCCGATTAACACGGCTAACAGTAATGATGATGTCCGGCATCCCCATCCTTTGTTTCTTTGTGAGAGTAAAAAGAAGTATGATTTTTCCTGCGCATGCGGGAAACCTTTCAAGGATGATTCTATTTCCATGTTTTGGTGCCTCACCTGCAGTCACTTACTGCACAAATCATGTTTTGATCTGCCTTTAGAAATAAAATACGTTTTACACCCAAATCACCCTTTGTTGCTCAGGCATTCTTATGAGACATTTGACTGCAATGCTTGTATGGTAAAAGGTATAGGCTTTGCTTATACGTGCTATCATTGCGAGAACTGCAATTTCTGTACTAGATGTGCATTCAAGACTCCCCACACAATAAACTCTGAACTTCATAAGCATCCACTTGCTTTCGTTAGTCAAATGTATTCGCATGAAGATTCCAATCTCGAGAGCGCCAAACCAATATGCACCCTTTGTGATTTCTATTGCGCACCCAATTGGTTGCGCTGTGTGCCGTGCAATATCAATTTTCATTTCCAATGCATTCCAACTTTGCCACAAAAAGTCAGTTATCGATTTCATAGACATGCCTTTACCCTCAACAAATCCCCAATCAAAGACCATGAGGATGAAGATGAAAATTCAGAGTTCTTATGTGACATTTGCGAGAAAGAAAGAAGACTATATGATCCTACTTACTACTGTGCAAAATGTCATTATGTTGCTCACATTCATTGTCTCATCCCTGAGGTATGTATTCTCACCCTCTCCTAGTCTCTCTCTTTTAGAACATATTCAAACAATGGTATATATTCAAACAATGGTAGTGAAGGAAAGCATTCCAAATTGGAACATACAAACTCCACAAGGAGAGAAAAACAACTACAGAAGGACACAAAAAATCTCCTGTTAAGTGATCCAAATTAAATTGAAAATAAAATTAAAAAAAAAACAACCTAACAACCTCAAAGTAAACCCTTAGATCAAACACGTAAGCACCAATCTCCTATTAAGTGATCCCAATTAAATATAAAAAAAAAAAAAACTAACCTAACAACCTCAAAGTAAACCCTTCGATCAAAAACGTAAGCACCGTGCAGCTAACAGCAACAAACAGCAAAATGGCAAAACACCAAAATCAAGTATATTTCTAAAGGCTCCCCTAATCTTATATATATTTTATCTTGAATGGTAGTGTACTTTTGCGAGTATTGCCTGACTTCGGCAAGATCTTTACGCTATTTTTACGTTCTAAGCCAACATTCTACCTCTCTATTTTTCATTGGCTCTGTCTTTAGAATATTGTCTTGTTAGGAAAATTCTCACTGGCACCCAGTGCCACTGTTATTGTCGAATTAAAATTCAAAGACTAAATCTGTTCTTCAAAATCAAGTACTTGAATTACTTTCCTTTGGGTCTTATTGTACCAAAGACCCACTAGTATGAAATGGGGTTGGTCTGCGGTTTGAAGCCCACTTGTGTTTTTGCCACCAACGCTGAATACTTATTATTATTATTTTTTTTTTAATTTACAGTGTGGTTATTTTACATTGAGAGATGGTTTGGTTATTTTTCTAATTAGATTGTACATTTAATGGAGGAAGAGTGGTGCCTGACTCACAAACTTGGTGATACAAATGAAGCAGCTAAAAGAGCCTTAGAGTGGCCAAAAAGTCAAACTGTGGAGGTAACAGAGCAGTATTCCCTTAAGGAAGCAATGAAGCCAGAAGAACTTGATAAGCTTAAAGAACTTAAAGCAAATGTAAGGGTGCACAGAGAAAAACTGCATGGACTAAAGAAAAGGTTGGAGGCATTTGAGAAGAGTGCACAACTTGTCGACTTGTGATAGGCAATTTATAGGGTGTGTTTGATGATTCAATTAAGTGGTGAAAATGAAAATTCTAAGCATTTATTTTTTTCCGATGCGTTTAATAATGTATCATTTAATTGAAAAAATAGAATTTTAGTCCAAAATACCTTATTTTGGATTAGATAAGTTTAATCTCCATCCCGTTTTTTATATTAGCCAAAACTCCCTCATAAATGAAACATATCCAAATCAGATCTCTTAACCAACTTAGATAAACAATATCAGGACCAAAATACCCTCTAGAAATTTCTGCTGACCTAACTACTAGAGCGAATACTTTCCAAACGATTCGACGGACAGAGAGGGGGACAACGCAGGCAAGGCGGCGACCGGAGACGCTACGACGGTTCTTGGTCGTCGTTGTTAGCATCTTCCAGTCATCCAATTTACGATGCCTCCCATTCTGGACTCCTTCCAGTTTCTGCATATATGAGGGTTTGGTTGTTCATTGCAAAGTTGGAACTGAAGAGAATTCGTGTTCGGAGACTACAATGACAGTGATCGATGAAGCGTTTGGTGTTTGATATTGATGATGTTGATGATGTTAATGGCTGAAGATTTGGGATGTGGACACAAAAAGTAACGTGGTGAATTATTTAGTAAAGCAAACTAACAATGATGGAAGGCAAGGCTTGAGTTTGATCTTTAAGGCTTGTTTGGGGCTCTAAGGCTTGTTTGGTTCGATGGTTGAGGTTTGTATGGACAATTTTAATTTTGAGTGGAAAATTATTTGTGGGCATTTGATCCTCCTCTAGTAATGTTTAGTTGTGTGAAATTTCACATCACCATTATATAAATAAAATAAAAGTGAGTTAGTTTAGACTTTGTTTGAGAGAGATTTTTGTACTTTGCTCATTATGTGAAATTTCATGCTGAAAAATGTTGTGTGAAATTTCACATGACTACAGCAGTATGTGGGAAGAGTTTTGGGAAGTTCTTAGAACAGTTACGTGAAATTTCACATAACTAGTTTTGTGTGATTTCACACTGAAAAAAGTTGTAAAATTTCACATAATGAATTTTGGATGAACCGTTGCCACTCTCTTTCACACACACACACACACACACACACACACACACACACACACACACTCTCTCTCTCTCTCTCTCTCTCTCTCTCTCTCTCTCTCTCTCTCTCTCTATCTTTCTAGAATGAAATTTCACATTGAAAAAAGTTGTGTGAAATTTCACTTTTTCTTTTCAGAAATTTCACATAGATAGTTATGTGAATTTTCACATAATTTCACATAACTTTTTTTTTCCCCACAAATTTCACATATCTAGTTGTGTGAAATTTCACACAAATTTTTTTTTCCAGAATTTTATAGCGACAATGGTACTTGTTTGATAGATCTCGTCGAACAGATTCTGAAAATATAAATTTTGCAAAAAAATGATTTTTGGATTCAAAGTTATGAATTTTTGAAGTTTGCAAAACTATTTGGGATGTTTGGTGTGAGTGACTGCACATTAAAAATGCTAAATAGCAACTGCACGCGTCTGCCATACTAGGAGGGGTAGTTCTGTCCACAAAATGACTAGATGAGTTTTCACCTAAATTAAAAATGGGGTGGAGTGTTTACCAAAAAAGTTCATTATTTAAGATTTTTGACCAAATCTCCCTTGAAAAATCAACCAAAAATCACTAAAAATAATCATTAAATGCAGTCTATATTAGTACATGAAACAATTATTGCAAATTCAATCACTTAAAATTTTGAGTACTTTGTTTTTCAGTTTTATCAAATGGACTCTTTTTGCTAATAGAAAATTAAGTATTGAACTCTTTAGTACTTTGCAAAGGGTACAAAGTCCATTAAAGAGAGGATGTCACTACAACAAATCAGGTTTTTTGTGACGCGCACTTTTTGTGACGTGCAAACGCATCACAAAAGATCATTATTTGTGACGCTTATTTAGTATTTGTGACGCACATATAGATGTCACAAAAAAATAAGGTTGATCAATTATTCGACCTTATTTGTGACGCATCTCGTGCGTCACAAAAATAATTCCTACTAGTTGTGACGCATCTGGTGCGTGACAAATAAAATCCCTACTATTTGTGACGCATCTGGTGCGCCACAAATAAAATCCCTATTATTTGTGACGCGTATAGTGTGCCACAAATAAAGTCCCTACTATTTGTGACATATATTGTGCGCCACAAATAAAATCCACAATTCAATCCCTACTATTTGTGATGCATATAGTGTGCCACAAATAAACTCCCTATCGGGTGCGTCACAAATAAAATAAAATCCATACTATTTGTGACGCATATTGTGCGCCACAAATAAAATCCACAATTAAATCCCTACTATTTGTGACACATATAGTGCGCCACAAATAAATTCTCTACAATTTCCAATGCACCACAAATAAATTACTTGCTAAGTCTGACGCATATGGTGCGCCACAAAAAAAATCTCTATCTCTACTTTGTTGATAGTAGAGATAGAGATCTCTAAATCTAAATTAGACCTGGCAATTGAAACTTATATTTGCGGGTTGGTTGCGGGTCAATCTCTAAAAATAGAGAGAAATGAAGCGTTGTCTTTACGGTTTCTATTTCTCTCATTGTATGTTTGGGTCCCATTGATTCTCATCTCAAAAGTTTAGATCAAAAGGAGAACTGTTCTCCGACTTTCACGGTTTCGACGACGCCAAGAACTGTTTATAATTACAGTTTATATAGAAGCTGCTCAAGAACTGTTTACAATTAATGTTAGAAATAAGGAATCAAAGCCTTGGATCATTTTTATGATTACAAAATTGCTCAAAACAGAAACAAATTTTGATGTGGGTAAGTTTAATTTCTTCAACCATGTTTTGATGAAATATATATATATATACAGCCCAAATCTTAAGCGGGCCGTAAAAAACGGACTTAAAAGACGGACTGTGTAAAAAGTGAGAATTTCTCACAAAAAGTGAGAATTTCTCACTTTTTTGAAAATGTGAGAAATTTGAAAATGTGAGAAATTCTCACTTTTTTGTGAGAAATTCTCACTTCTTACACAGTCTGTCTTTTAAGTCCATTTTTTACGGTCCGCTTAAGATCCGGACTGTATATATTTATTTGTTGTATATGAAGTATCTGTACATATATATATGTATTTACAATGATTTTAAAAATCGGACTGGACCGGATAGCCGAACCGTTGGAATCGGGAACCGGACTATAAAACGGGTTGGGATGAACCGGACTATACATATATTTGTTGTATATGAAGTATATTTATATATGTATATATGAACATGCACGGTACAGTGTGTGTATACATATATGTATATATGTATATGAAGTCATAGATGAGTTTGTTTGCAGAGAGAAACACCCAAAACATGTTTTAAGCAATATATATATATATATGTATATATATATAGAGAGAGAGAGAGAGAGAAAAGGGATAGAGATAGAGAGTGTGTGTGTGAAAAACGTATAAATCATATATATAGTATACTATAAAGTGGAATGAGTTTTTCCACTTTTCTATATGTTTCTTATTATTTTCAATTTTCTTATCTCTAGAATTAATACAAATATGTACGTATAATCTCTCATTTTTTCTAATATATTTACCTTGAATAATGCTATGATTTTCAAAAAAAAATTTATCACAAATGTAATTCTCAACACGTGTGGCAGTAAGATCACTTTCAACAATGGTGGGACCACTTTAACATCCTCTAATTAAAATCAAGTGAGTCCACTATCGTATGTGTTGGGAGTCACGTTTGGGATACAAATTTGAGAATCATAGCATTACTCTATCCATGTGATACAACTATTAAAACATTTGGAAACTAAATTTTGAATTCAATATTTTGTTTTTTTGGTTATATTTTAATGTATACCTTGAATAATACTATGCTTTCCATATTTCTCAACACGTGTGATAGTGGGATCACCTTCAACAATGGTGGAACCACTTTAAATGGCAGTAACCTCATAAAGGGGGGTTAAGTGTTAATATTTTTGGCCAATTTTAGAATTTTCATCAATTTTAAAGAAAATCTTAACAATTTCACTTTAATTCGAAAACCACAAAGGATTAAGTGTCCGCTCACTACAACAAAAATGGCCAGAACACACATTTATTTTGGAGTGCAGTTTTGCTCACCCCAAAATTGCTCACCCATTGCACACCCAACTCTCCTAATGGCTAATGTAGTGGGACCCATGACTTTTTACCATTAATTAATCTTTATTTAATACTGGGTTCCACTGCATTAACCAATGGCAGAGTTGGGTGAGCAATGAGTGAGCAATTTTGAGGTGAGCAAAATGTATTCTTTATTTTGAGACAGAAAATAAATAGTGTTGATTCGGCGCCCAATTTTTTCCCCAAAATTACTTCCCCCCAAAATAACTCTGTGTGTCTAATTTCTCACACACGTCTCAGGGATATTCAGAGAGGGAGAAGGAGAAAGAGAAAGAGACGGGCCGACGCCACCGCCGCTCCCCGACCCCTCCCCGCCGCTCACCCCTGCTTGGGCTTGCCTCGACTTACCTCGCCGTCCCTCCTCCATCATCGCCTCCCACTCTCCGATCACTATCACTATTATACAGCAAAACCTAGATTTGATCTCAGGTATGTTGTTGTTGGATTTTTGGGTACAGCTTGATTTTCAAGTTTATATTTCCTTTCTCTGTTTTCCTGCTATTTAACCTGCATTAAATTGTGAGCTGGAAACAATAGAAGCTTAGGTTACAACAGGTATACATTTTATTTCTAAAAACTCATGTCTTTCTCCATTTTTACTTTCCATTTAAGCAATTTAGAGCTGAGGTGTTGTCAAAACATGAGTTGTATTGATACTGGAATTGAAGAGGCTGGCTTTGTGTCGGTGTGTTTGCATTTGTGTGTTCTAGATGTTTATTTTCCCGAGTCTTTGTATGTACTAAATGTTTGTGCACATTGACTGTTTGATAAAATGCTTCAGTGGGATAAGATTGCTTCGGTTTCATTTGGTTCCAAACTACTTAAGTTTCCGTGGGATAAGATTGTTTAGGTTTCATTTGGTTCCAAACTGTATAAGTTTTAGTATTAGTTCAACATATATGTAAAGAATACATTAGAATTTAGAATACATATGATTAGATGTACCACATGAAATGGCATTGATACCAATTTTCACTTGCACAATATGTGATACAAATTTAAATAATTTGAAAGTGCTTCACAAATGATGAGTAATGGTATGCTTCCCAAATTTTGCCATGTAGACTTAACACCCTCTAAATGACGAGTAATGGTATGCTTCCCAAATTTGTATCCCAAAAGTTCTTCCCAAATGATGTAAGAGTGGGGCCAAGTCTAATAAAGTGGGACCAATTAAATTTTGATTGGAAGTTATTTACGTGGTTTCACTGCCATATCATTTGGGGAGCACTTTTGGGATAAAAATTTGGAAAGCACAACATTACTCCTAAATGAGTAGTACAACTAACTCGCAAAAAAAAATTAATACAATTAAAATAAGCATTACTCCTATAAGCATTACACCAGTGCTATAAGAACAAAATCTGTGAAGTCCCCCAAATTTGGGGTTGAATAAGAACAAAATTTGGGGAGTCCAAATGCTATTTTGTGTTTGAAAGTCATGCACTCATCCATGTCCATTGCCTTAATCAAATTGAGCCAAGACCAATATTTGCTCAAGCCAACCGGCCTATAGAGATTTTGGGCATCTTAAGTATTCTTTTTTATTTTTGTTTCTAGACTTCTTAAGTTTAAGAGTAATGCTATGCTCCTTAAATTTATGTCCTAAATGTGGTTCTTTAATTTATATTCTTTTTGTGATGTTCTAATGATGTCCAAGTTTGTAGTTTTTGTAGTGTTGGTAATTTTTTTTTTTTAATTCTCTCGGGTATTTATCATTAAAATGTAAAACGTTTATTATTAAAATTAAAACATTTATGCTTTCATGTGGTATTGCTTTAATAAAATAGAGCCTTAGGATAGTAAGGCTATGAATTATTATTAGGTTTCATCTAGAACAACAAAAGAAAGACTTTTATCTATGCGTATATTTAAGACTTTTATCTATGAATACACACATACTTTTTGTGTTGACCATATGCGCCATCGAGAACTTGGGAGATATTTAGCGCGGTCACTCTGTCAAATTTTAATCAAATTACCTACTTTTGTGTCACACAACCAGTTATTGCAATATGATTCTATAATGTTATTAGGCATTACTAATTATCACCCAAAAGTGGGCATAGAGACCACTTATTTTCTTTATTGGGGGGCATAGTTGAGATTCTCACAACCTTTTTACTAACTTCTAAAATAAGTTAATTACTTGTTGGGTTTATACTATATAATGCCATTTTTTCCACTTTGCTATTATAACATTGCCTTATATTGATTCTCATTCAAGTTCTCTAATTTTAATGGTCTAAATTTGTCTACCCAAAGTAATAAAGTTGAGTTCTAGGTGACTAGTACAGGATGTTAGTGTTGCTTGCTTTCCATTTTAAAAAAGTCTTTAAATTGTGATAGGTAAACAAATATGGATAAGAGTTAGATGAAGCTTCCAGGTAGATATTTACCCGGGTATGTGAAAAGGATTGAAGATTTCATTGAGTATGCACGTGCATTTGTGGATGGGATGGATAGGATAAGGTGTCCATGTACTAAGTGTAAGAATACTGGTTATCTGCACATATATACTGTGAGACAGCATCTATTGGGTACAGGGATGCATAAGGAATACACTCGATGGAACTATCACGGGGAAAAGGGGGAGAAAGTTTATGAAGTACTGAGTGAGGATGAGGATGATGGTGAACTTGGTGATTTTGGTTTTGGGGATTGGACGAAATGTTGGAAGACTTCGAAAGGGGTGAGACGAGTCACGTCATTCCTGAAGGAGATGCCTCAAGCAATAGTGATCCTAGAGAATCGGGACCATACAGACTTCTGTTCAGGGATGCAAAGTTGCCACTTTATCCAGGTTGTCAGAAGTTCTCAAAGTTGGAGTATTTGGTGAAGTTACTTCATCTTAAGACCATCAACCTCTGGAGTAATAAATCATTCAACATGCTTCTTT
Organism: Hydrangea macrophylla; assembly: GCA_033977485.1. Classification (NCBI taxonomy): domain Eukaryota; kingdom Viridiplantae; phylum Streptophyta; class Magnoliopsida; order Cornales; family Hydrangeaceae; genus Hydrangea; species Hydrangea macrophylla. The sequence continues at coordinate 129,141,582 of CM066989.1, read as the reverse complement.
AACTAATTAAAGAGCACTTCCTTTTGGGAAAACCCTTCCAAATTCATTTTATGAGGCGAAGAAGTATATGAGGGACATAGGCCTCGGCTATATCCCTATCCATGTATGCAAAAATGATTGCATGCTTTTTTGGAAGGAGACCGAGAAAGAGCAAAAGTGCCAGATTTGTAGTGAGTCGAGGTATAAAATTGATGAAGGAAAGGGTAAGAAAATTCCGCATAAGGTATTAAGGTACTTTCTCTTGATAGCGAGGCTACAGAGGTTATATGCATCACAGAAAACAGCTTCAGATATGAGATGGCATGCAAAGAAGCGTCCAATGGAGGAAGATGTGTATAGACATCCGGCAGACGGTCAAGAGTGGAAGGATTTTGATGAAAAACACAAATGGTTTACCGATGAGCCGCGTAATGTGAGACTAGGCCTTGCTAGTGACGGGTTCAATCCATTCGATGACATGAGCAATGCTTACAGCATGTGGCCTGTTATGGTGATGCCATATAATTTGCCACATTGGAAGTGTATGAAACAACCCTTTCTTTTCATATCATTGCTTATTCCTGGACCGAAAGCACCAGGAAATGACATTGATGTTTACTTGCAGCCTTTGGTAGATGAATTGAAGGAATTGTGGGAAGTGGGTGTGGAGACGTATGATGTACCTAAGAATGAGACATTCCGAATGCATGCATCGCTATTATGGACTATAAACGATTATCCTGCGTACAGAAACCTTTCTGGTTGGAGCACTAAGGGGTATATGGCATGTCCAGTTTGCAACAAGGATACATGTTCGCAATGGGAAGAAAATATGCTACATGGGTCATCGTCGTTTCCTGTAGCGAACACATGGATGGCGAACCCGCAAGAAGAATGTGTTTGATGGCAACGTAGAAAACAGAATATCCCCTAGGTTGTTGTCTGGGGACAATGTGCAAGCACAGTTAGAACTCATCGAACCTGTGAGATTTGGGAAGGATCCGAGTAATAATAAGAGGAAGCGTCCAGATGTCGAGTTGAATTGGACAAACGCAGCATTTTTTTTTTTTGAACTACCGTACTGGAAGACCCTTAATTTGCGCCACAATTTGGACGTTATGCACATCGAGAAGAATATTTGTGACAATGTGATAGGAACGTTAATGAACATAGAAGGGAAAACAAAGGATAATGCTAAAGCCCAACTGGGCCTGGAAGCGCTCGGTATTAGAAATGAATTGCACCTAACTCGAAGTGGAGATAAATTTATCATACCACCAGCATGCTATACTTATCACCCGATGAGAGAAAGAGTTGGTGCGAGTGGTTTAAATCAGTGAAGTTCCCAGATGGATATGCATCAAATATATCTCGGTGTGTTAACATTAAAGAAGGCAAAATAACTGGTTTGAAGAGCCATGATAGTCACATGCTCTTACAACGTCTTCTTCCGGTTGTCATTAGTGGATATCTAAATGACTTTGTATCAACCACCTTGATTGAGTTGGGAATATTCTTTAGGGAATTGTGCGCTAAGAAGTTGAAATTGCAAGTACTTGAGAACCTGGAAAACGACATTGCCATAATCCTTTGCAAGTTGGAATAGATATTTCCTCCAGCTTTCTTTGATGTTATGGTCCACTTAGCAGTCCATTTACCCTTAGAGGTCAAATTAGGTGGACCTGTGCAGTATCGATGGATGTATCCAATCGAATGGTACTTGTCTACATTCATCCTTCATTAGCATAAACTTTAGAAAGCATATGAAATACTTAATAACTAGAATTATTTTCAGGTTTTTGGGCACAAACGGAATGCAAAACAGACTTTCGGTTGTCAAATAACGCGAAAAAAACAAATTTTGACATACTTGGGCTTGAAAAAGCTATATTTTTGGGGTTTGGGGGGGTGAAACGGTAAACCGTCGATCCAATGGACATGAAACTTAACTCGCACCTCAAACACTTCTAAATAAAGTTGTGGGAATAAACGGAATGAAAAACAGACTTTTGGTTATCAAATAACGCAAAAAAAAAAAAAAACAAATTTTGACTTACATGGGCTTGAAAAAGCTATGTTTTGGTGTTTGGGGGGGTGAAACGGTAAACCGTTGATCCGATGGACGTGAAACTTAACTCGCACCTCAAACATGACAAAAGAAAGTTGTGGGAACAAACAGAATGCAAACGGACTTCCGGTTATCAAATAACGCGAAAAAAAACAAGTTTTGACATACTTAGGCTTGAAAAAGCTATGTTTTTGGGGTTTGGGGTGGGGGAGGGGGGGTGAAACGATAAACCGTTGATGCGATGGACGTGAAACTTAACTCGCACCTCAAATACTCCTAAAGAAAGTTGTACAAACAAATGGAATGATAAACGGACTTCCGGTTATCAAATAACGCGAGAAAAACAAATTTTGACATACTTGGGCTTGAAAAAGCTTAGTTTTTGGGATTTAGGGGGGTGAAACGGTAAACCGTCGATCCGATGGACATGAAACTTAACTCGCACCTAAAACACTCCTAAAGAAAGTTGTGGGAACAAACAGAATGCAAAACGGACTTCCGGTTATCAAATAACGTGAAAAAAAAAAAAAAACAAATTTTGACATACTTGGGCTTGAAAAAGCTATGTTTTTGGGGTTTGGGGGGGTTGAAACGGTGAACCGTTGATCCGATGGACGTGAAACTTAACTCACACCTCAAACACGACAAAAGAAATTTGTGGGAACAAGCGGAATGCAAAATGGACTTCCGGTTATCAACTTACGCGTCACAAGTAATATTTTTTCACTAACCTAGTTAGACTTCAAAATAAATATGCTTTTTGAGTTTTTCATTTTATAATTTTTCTTCGATCGGCTAAAGTGTAATTTTTTTTTCACCTTTCAGGTTTGGAGTTACATTTGATGGTGGAAGATGTTGGATGTGTTTTGTGATTACAAATGTTGGATCTGTTGAATTTTAGTGTTATATTCAAAAAGACTTAAACTTTTTATTTGTATGAATTAGTATTTTGGATGTTGGACTTGATCCTTAAATTGTATGTCGATGTTTATTTCTTGTGCATGCGTTTTGTAGTTGTGTTTTTGAAATATTAATATTATCGCAGGTATATAGCACGTAAAAATTACCTAATTAGGAAAAGATAAAAAATATATATATAATTTCCCTAACTATTTGTGGCACATTTTACTGCATCACAAATACTATACATAATTCTGACAGAGTATTTGTGACGCATATACAGGCGTCACAAATAATATTCTTAAATTGGAAATTATGCGTCACAAATAATAATAAATAATTAAAATTATTGAGTATTTGTGACGTATACAGTGCGTCACAAATAATACTCTTATTTGTGGCGCGTGTATTTGGTATTCATGGCAGTTTATTTGTGACGACGTATTCTATTATTTATGACGCAGTAGTGCATCACAAAAAAATTATTTGTGACTAGGGATTTTGTGACCCCAACTGTGACGCATTTTGATTATTTGTGACGCACTTTGCGCACCACAAAAAGTCAAATCTGTTGTAGTGTGGAGTTCAATCAAATATTCTCACCTGTTGTGAAAGACTGAATATTTGAAACTATTGAATTTACAATAGTGAAAAGGCTTAACTATAAAATACACACCTAAAGTTTGGTTCATGTCTCATTTTAGTCCCTATAATTGAATTGCATAAATATGGTCTATGTAGTTTAAAGGGTAATTACATTTTTATCCCCTTGTGGTTAGGCCATTTTCACTTTACCCTGTGGTTTAAAAGTTGACGCTAAACACCCTGTGGTTTTGGACTTAAGTTAAACTACTAAGATTTCTCTCAAAATTGCCCCACATGGGGATTAAGTGTTAAAATTAGCTTCTCATAGGAGAGTTTATATGTCAAAATTAACCCTACACAAATGGATAAAGTGTTAAAAATTAGCCCCACGTAGGTGGGTTAAATGGTAGCATTATCCCCACATAAGGAGTTAACCTCAAAATTAACCTCACAAAGGGGGTTAAGTGTAAATATTTTTACCCAATTTTAAAATTGTCGTCAGTTTTAAGAGAAATCTTAATAGTTTCACTTTTGAAGCACGAGAGCGGGGGGGTGGGGGTGCAAAGTAAAAACGATCCTAACCACTAGGGGTAAAATGTAATTAAGGGCCTAGTTTTAAACTAGAAGCAATGTAGTCTGGAGGTGCCATTCTGTAATAAAAAATAATGAACATCACCCATTATAAGAATATGAGAGTCATTGTGGTTTAAGCTTGAAAATTGAACTTTAAGCGGGAGATTGGTGGTATTCCATTTTTCCCCTGAAAAGAGTTGATTTCCATCAATTTTTCACACAGAATGGCATGTCTAAACCTCATTGCTTCTAATTTGAAAATACTAGAGCCAAATTGATATGATCGAAACTGTATGGACTACAATGAGACAGGGGCTAAACTTTCAGGGGGTATATTCTGCAATTAAGCCACACTAAAAATAATGTTTTAGTTTAATTTCTTCAGTACTATTTTGTAACTTAAAGCTTTCACTAGATTTTTTTTTAGACTAATTGAAATACGTGGCGAGCCTAGAGTTACTAAGATCATGGTAACCCCGCCCCATGGAATCAGGATCCAAATCTTGCGAGCCAGATAAGGGTTCCTAGGTGATCCGGATAATAAATTTTGGGAACTAAATGAAAACAAGATTGAAGATATATAGTAATTTTCATTTGAGACTTAATTTTCATCGAAGAAATGGATGAATAAGTACTATCATTTAAGAGATTCTAAGATATTTACATTTGAGAATTAAGTTGATCATGTTTTCTTAATTTTTTTTTTTTTTGAAACTTGGTTATACGAAATCATGGAAGGATTTCATACAATGTATAAACATAAAGTTATTTACATACATTCTATTCAAAACAAAAGTTGGAACCAAAGTGAACCAACGAAGACTACCCCATACCATGAGCACATACCACGCAATCGAATCAGTCAACGTATAGGGGGTGAACCACGTTCGAGATAACATTGGGCAAGACCCTATACATTGTTAAACACACTAAAACAAAACAAGTGTTGCATGACAATGATAATCTTCAGCCCTTAATTAGCTATCAAACACACCGTATCCTACCCAAAAAAAATAGGCAAAGAAGAAAAGGAAAAAGAAACATGTGAGTTGACTTATTAAGCTCATATTCTTGTCTGCATAGAAGTACTACAAATTGTCAGTAACCATGCACGCAACCCAAAAAATTATTTTCTGTTAAACCTATGTCTAACAGATTTTCATTTAAATAATTTTTACAATATTAATATTTAGATACATACTATTTTAGAGAGAAAAAGAGTGTTGGGGGAGGGTGTGTGTGTTGAATTTCAAGTTTTGCAAAGTTTAAATTCAAGAAAGCGGTGAAGAGTGAAATAATTTTGGACCCTAATATGATGACAAATATCAAAGATCGAAAGTGTGGTAAGCATCTAAGGCATTCCTCTTCTAGCAATAGATGCTCATCCATCCATTCGAGTTATATGTACTAATATATATCTTCAGTTTCTTCCTTTTTTTTAATATTTATTTAACTCTCAAGAATTAAATAACCTACTTGTTATTTTTATTTCATTGTAATTTTTTTTGGGGACAAGACAACAAAGTCCCGCTTGGCATTTTGTGACTTTGGAATCAACACCTAGTGTCTTTTAATCGGTGTAGAACAGAGACGCAAACCCTTATATGCCCCACAATGTGACAATATTGTGTTTATGTCACCAATTAGTTATTGTCATTGTCTAAACTTGTGACAACATTTGTCTACAGTGATAAATCGACCAAAAATAAGAATGACAATTCAGCCAATTTGGTGTAGTGAACACATGCACCAGGTTAGTGAGGTAGACAAGTAAACATGCGTCTCGTTTCTTTTATCGGTATTCATAGATTCTCAATGACATACTTATTGTTGGGTTTGTGAAGCCTGTTCAGTTGTAGGCGAAAATTAGACCAGAGGGTAGGGTATTTCGGTAATTTTTAGTATAACCGTAGTACTATTAAACCTATCTATAGCACTTTTTTAAAACAGAAATAAGGACAGAGCAGTTGCAGAATGTACAATAGTTTAAAGCAGTGAAAAACATAACATTCTTGAAACTGTTAAGCTGGAGTGCTGCAACCAACTCGAGAGCTCCACTCTCAAGCGTTCTCTAGCGCTCCGGCTTTGGGTGCTCCCACTCGCTTGAGCACTCGCACCTGGAGCGCTCCAGCTCCCTCGAATGCTTCTGATCGTCATCTTCAACTTCCAGCTAGTGGGTTCTCTGTTACACTTCGAGTTTTTCAAACCTAACCTAAATGGGGCTTGTAATCAGTCTCTTCCTTTTTCTACGTAGATTACAAATATAAAAGTTTGGAATCTTGAATTTGACCGTAGCTCTACATACATTAGAAAAATTGAAAATTGGTAAAACTTAAAATCGACCGTTCGTCACAATCGTTATGAGTTATCGTTCCAAACTTGAAACCTAGCCTCTACGGATCTCCTAATCTATCACTTTTCATTCACGAAATGCGTTTTCGTTAACATTTTCGGTACCGCTATTTTTCGAGCTTCCATTGATATTCAATACGTATATCAATTCTAACCCTACTGAAATATACATGGGTGGTGAGTTTAAGGTACTCACTGTTATGAATTTCACAGAATTAGGAAGTGCTGAGAATTTCCCGAGAATAACGAATAAGCTCCTAGCTATGGTTTCTCAAGCGCTCTCTCTCTCTCTCTCTCTCTCTCTCTCTCTCTCTTCCTTTCTGAATTTTTTCTCTCTTATCACTGTGTAGTTAGTTGTGTGGTGGTAAGAGTTGTGTGAGAGAGTATGTATATATAGGGAGTTTGTAGAACTTGAGGACTAAGATAGGGACTTGTGGTCCACAGTCCTTGCACACACACATGCAGCACACACTTACACATTAGTTAAGGTTTTGTTTTGTTAGTTTAGTTAGATTAGTTAGCTTAAATATCCCAAATACAATCATTGAAAATATTAATGCAAGTAGTGCTAAATTATATTTAATTAGTGATTTCATCCCAATCGTAGAAGATTTCTATGGCGCGGTCTTTACATATTGTCGCGTATAATTCGCTGACAGTCAGGTATGCCGCGGTATTCATGTGTCGGAGTATTAACACTTGCGGTTATGTAATTAAATTACGGAAATTGTGAATAGTAACACAAGTACTATTTATTTATTATTAATATAATATGATCACCGAGTATATAAAACACAATAGTAATACAAAAACTTGTATTTTATTTAATATTACAGAAACGGAAATTACAAGTTGCTACATTTATTGTTAGCATTTCCTCTCGTTATTATGTTTATTTATGGTTGTTAGAGGACAAGACGGTAATTCAATCTGTCATTCCCTACGGATCCAAAAAAGAAATTAAAATTTTCCTATTTTTGCTACTCTAGGGCGTGATAATGTGTTAGCCCTATTCCATTTGACCACTTTTCAATTTTGCCTCTACCATTTTACCTCTTGACCATTTTACCCCTTACCATTATGCCACTTTTCAATTTTGTCGCTTACTATTTTACCACTTTTCAATTTTGCCCCGTACCATTTTATCACTTTTTCACTTTTACCCCTACCATTTTATCCTTTACCATTTTACTACGTTTCCATTTTACCCCTTATAATTTTACCGCTTCTCAATTTTGCCCCTTACCATTTTACCACTTTTTAATTTTGCCCCATTTACCCCTATTCCATTTTACCACTTTTCAATTCTGCCCTACCATTTTACCCCTTGACCATTTCTATGCTTACAAATTTAATTTTGTACAGACACATTAATTTACACCCACACACGCCAACAGATTTAATTTCAGATTTTATTATATCACCCTAAGGATATATTGATTTCTGTGAGGGTAATTCTGTCATTTCAGATAGAAAATAATGTTTAGGTCAGCTTTGTAAATTAAATTAATATCAAAATGAGGATTCAATCAACTTTTGAAATAATATTTAACATTTGCTTCAAAAATAGTCAAAACTTACGACTAATTACATATTACGCCTTGTTTGGCACAACCCATTTTTTTTCTTAAAATTGAAGGCTGTAACCGGTTGTGCTTCTGTTTGGCACAATCAATTGTGTGTGTGTTTTTTAAAATTATTGCACACACATGTCTATAAATTTAGGGTATTGCTATGTACACCCGTGTATTTGCTATGTACACCCAAATTCCTTTATTCTAATCATTTTTCTTCTAATAATTTTCACTTTTGTAAAGGTGAGCGGTGTACATAGCAAAATTAGCGGTGTACTTAGCAATTCCCTAAATTTAATTTACATAAATGCTTAGAAATTTAATTTTATTACACACCCATGCATGCCTTTTTAATTTTATATTTTGATATTACACACACACATAAATTTAAATTACACATACACATACCTCTAAATTTAATTAATACACACATGCTTATAAATTTAAGTTTTTTACACACACATATAAATTTAATTTCTAATAAATATGTACTAATAATACATACGAGATATAGTAATCCTAATACAACATACCAATGCATTTAATTTCAGATTTATTAAGATTTTCTTTTTAATTCACACACACACGCACATGATTGTAATTTAATTTTTTTACACTCACCCATTTTACCCCTTACCATGTTACCCTGCGCCTTGCGCAATTAATAATCTTGAGCTCTTACAAAGATTTTACAAATTTATAGTTATATCTAATTATAGTTGTAACTTGTAACATCTTTTCCATTACCCCTTTTAATACAAAAAGTAAACGTTTCGTGCACCGAGAAACACCATAACCACGCGCATTGCGTGTTCCTTCCCCTAGATATAAATATAAATTAATCATAAGTCATCTCATTTATTGGTAGACATACTATGCACTTAGAAACACAATTAACCATAAACAAAATAAGGGTGTGCCTTGCACGTGGCCTCCCCCTAGTGTTAGTAAAAGAATTGTTAGTAACTAAATTAAGTGAATATATTAGATAAATAAATAAAAGGATTACTTAATTTTTTTTTATTATGTTCTATACGCAAAATAAACAAATGGGCAGGTGGGTTTGTCTCTTTGTTAACAACAATAATACACCCACATCTCCAACCACACCTCCAACCACATCCTATGCTTTAAATGCTTGTACCATGTGTTGTTTGATTTTTTCACACTTTTTTGTGCACCACTTACACGGCACAGGGTACATGCATTTAAAGCAAGGATCTGGTTGGAGATGTGAGTATATCATTATTGCTTTGTTAATCCGTTGTCAGACTAATTTAGAGAGTGGAATGGGATACTGACAGTACTGTCAATTTCGAAAATATTGGGGTGGAAGAATTTTGTCATGTAGTGAGGTGAGAGGAGTCAAACGGGCCTGCCGGGCTCGAGAAGGAGGGGCTTGTGTCTAGCCCGGCTCGGTGGACCGGTCCCACTAGGGCCGGGCCTGGCGAGCTAGGGGCGGGCCGGGGCAGACTTGAGGGGTAAAAAGTGAAAAAAAAAAAAAAAAAAAAAAAAAAAATGGTAAAAAGTAGTCATTTTTACATTCTTATCCCCAAACTAGCCGTTTTATGGTCATTAAGAGGGGTAAAAAGTGGGGAAAAAAATGAAAAAATGTGCCAAACTAGCCGTTTGTTAGATTGGGCTTCGGGTCGGGCCAGGTTGAGCTTCGGGCTCTAGGCGGGCCAGATTGGGCAGTGGACGGCGGGGGATGTCTAGACCAAATCGGTATATGTGAACCGGGCCTACCGAGCCTTTCGAGCTGGTTCCGGGCAATTATCAGTCAGAATCTAAAAATGCCTTCAACTCTAAGAAAAAAAAGGAAAACTAAAAATCTGATTGAGAACAAAAGTGCAATTATCAGTCAGAATCTAAATCAGTCAAATCTGAATACTTGAGAAACAGGTTAGTAAACTGTGGAAACTTCTCCTCAAATGCCTTCAACTCGTCCATTGATGTCTCTAGTTTTGATTCTTCTTCCGCTACCTCTGCTCGAAGAGCTATAATCCCTTCATGTTTTTCAGCAACAGAATAGAGAATCGAATGTTTATTAGCTCTTAGCTTTTCACTCTTTGTGATCCCCTCCACTTCTGTTGTCAATGCTTTGCTAACCACTTCATTTTTGTCATCAAGTTTTTGACCCAAGGAACACTCTTCCTCCATTAAACGTATAACCTAATTGTAACAACCAAATCATAAGTCAGAAGTTTTATCTCTATATGTTCAAATAATGATACTAAGTATTCAAATTGGGACTTGTTAATTAGAAAAAATAAAATAAAATAAACATTTCCAATTTCATTTTTTCCACATTTGATACAAGGAACAAACTTAAAAACCCAAAGGAAATTATGATAAGTACTTAAAATCCAGTGGAACACAAAGCAATTGATCAAATGAAAAAACTAGAGGAGGAGAGTGAGGATACCTCAGAGATCACACATTGAATATGAGCAACATAGTGGCATTCTTCACAGATATAAGTAGGGTCACACAATATTCTTTCTTTCTCACATCTGTCACATAAGAACTCTGCATCATCATCTTCATCTTCATAGTCTTTCACTGGGGTTTCAGTGAGAGTGAGGAGATGTATGTGGTTTCCATCGCTGAGGACTCGTGGTAATCTCGGAATGCAAAGGAAATGGACATTGAAATCGCATTCCAGACACCGGAAAAAGTTGTTTTTGCTGGACAAATTGCAAAGTGTGCAACATAACTTTTTGGCTACGAGGCTGAAGAAAGCAAGAGGATGCCTGTGAAGTGGAGACCTCAATATCTGGGGAGTTGACAATGCACAACTAACATCAATTGCAAATTCACAACCATTATCGCAGACATATTCAGAGCGTCTATCTGGTTGTAGACATGCAATGCAATCTTTCCACGACCAAAGCCTAAGCTTCAAAGGGTGTAGTCGATGGAACACGTGCTCAATTTCAACAGGAAATTCCGCACATGATTTGTGCAGCAAGCAATGGCACTCGAGACAGCAAAGGATAGAATCATCATCATCCTCTATTATGGCTTCCCCACAGTTACAAACGAAACTAGACTTCGTTGTGCTCTTACAAAGAAACAAAGGATGAGAGTGAGAGTGACCAACATTATTCAATGTTGTTTTAATGGGCTTCAAGAAAGAGCATTGGAAGTCCAGGCTGAATTGATCACACTCAAAACAGTGGAAAATGAGGCTGTAGCGCCTTTTACTGCAAGCAGAGCAACATATGTATTCTGAATTACCAGAAGGTGGGGGCCGAGGAATGAGTGTGAGAGTGTGGTCGGGGTGAAAAGGATGGTTCCTGATCTCTTTGGGCAGTTCTGCACATGATTGGTCGATCAAGATCTTGCACTGAATGCAAACGTAGATCTTAGAATTCTCAATGGGTTCATAGCAGCCAGAGCAAACAAAATCAGTCTCTCTCTCCAGATTGCAAACAAATATGGGATGTGGCTCACCATCGCCAATATGATGATTAAGACATTCAGTAATCATCAGCGTAGCGCAACTAATGTGGAGGTCAAATTTACACAGGGAACAATGGTAAGTTGAGCCGTTACTCATTCCCCCACAGGCACAGCACTGAAATTCTTCGAAATCATCATAAGGCGATTTAGCAAGGAAGGTGAGTGGGTGTTGAGGGTGAAATGGATGGTTTATTTCTTGCTGCAATTTAGCGCACCATTTGTCGATATAGAAATTGGGGCACTTGTCACAAGTGTAGATCTTGCCGTAATCGGACATCCCACACATATTGCAGCAGGAACCCCTGCTCCTAGGAGTACTGAGGCCTAATGGATGTTCATGGCTGAAATGTTTTAAGCTCATCTCTGTGAAGAAACTGATCTTGAAAGAATGAAATTAAAGTAGTCTGAATGGAAAAGGGGATGGGGGTGATAGACCTATATAGAAGGTCGCTATGGTGCTTCCAAATCATCACAAGAATTGTTTAAACAATTGGCTCCTTGTTTTATGAATTAACGAATCTTACCGATTTACACAAAAAAAAAAAAAAAAAACACTAAATCTTATCTTCGAAGCCATGTGTAAATGCTACGTCTATGTAAGCCAACCTCTGGTTCGATCAGTTTCAAATATTTTATATAGTGTAAAAATTGAATCGACCCAAGAGTTTACACTAAATTAAATCAAAACTGTTCGATTTCACTAAAAATTGAACCGAATCGAATCGTTTTTACCCTTAGCTACGTCTCTACCAACACAAAGTGGTAACTCAAACACTTGAGTTCGAGTTCGAGTCTTTCCCACAATCGGTTGTTGGAGCCAAACCTATGCGTCAGACCAAGGTGCTTGTGGTGGGTCCCATGCATTGGCACCAACATAGCTAGGTGCGGCGGAGACTTTGACAGATCAATCCTAAATGTTGGAATCCAATGTTCTCTGGCAGATTTGTGGGATGACCTTTTTCTAACCGAAAAAAAAAAAAAAAAAAAAAAAAAAAGAATGCTGTGTTAATTTCTAATTAATTAAAAATGGGTCAAATGGATTTTACCCTCTTAAGTAATTTTTACTTTGCCCCCACCATGCTTTAAAAGTTACTCTTTATCCTTAATTTTTAAATTGAAATGACAAATATATACCATTTATTACAGACACAACCGTATGAGGTACATATTTTGAAACATAGGGAGGTAAAGCAAAAATAAGAGTGAATATTGGGGGTAAATTTATTTAGAGTGAATTAATTTTGCTCACCCAAACAACCCATTGGCCAAGTAAGCATGTCGGATATCCACCATTTTTTAAGGATAAATTGTGGATAAACAAAGATGACAAGTGATGGGTCTAATATGCTCCAATAAGATGCTTGGGTGAGCAATGAGTAAACAAAAATGCACTCGTGTATTTAATCATACAATTTTGACCGAAAATAACGAGGTCATAATGTTGGGGTATTATTTTCCACAGGGATTTTTGTGTGTTGAAGGCAAATAGAATTGAAGACACTTGTTAGTAGCCACTTATTGAACGCCTTCAATGGTTATATTCGACGTACATTGACCGTTCTCTACATCCAATCAATGTAAAATTGAAGAGTTTAAGTGAAATAATTAAGAGTAATGCTACACACACAACCTATTTTACAACTTATTTCATAACTGCACATTCTGGCCATTAATTTTGATGGGCTCCATGAAGATCCCACGTGGGTCCTGCACAGGACCTACTAAAATCAATGGTCAAAATATCTTGATTGTGAAATAGGTTGTGAAATAGGTTGTGTGTGTAGCATTTTTGAATAATTAATTTTACTTTTAAAAGGCCCAAAAATAGATTTTAAGGAAAAGGTTGTTTTACAAACAACGATTATGATCTTACTTTAATTTTCTCTTATTTTAGAATTGGTGTTGCTTGACTCTACCTGCTCTTCAAATAGATATTTATGTGACATTAAAGATAACTACAAAATAAAATAACATATCTAGGAGACCAGGTAACGCTTGTGAAAAAATTTCATTTAAAAAAAAATAATAAGATCAAGCCGCCCACAAGGGCCAATACAAGCGATGACGCAACACCCAATTAAAACCAAACTAAAAAATAAATAAATAAAAAGGCATAGCTCAAGTTTTTTTTTTTTGAGGAAGAACTGGTATATTAATGAACCAAATCAGCGAGAATAAAAGTTTCAATACAAGGAGAACACAAACCTACATAGGACTGGCTGTCCTCAAAAGCAAGGCTAAATTTAGCCAGCTCATGTGCTGCTACATTGCACTTTCTACTAATATGATTCACATAGGAAACTTCAAAATGAGCAAGCAACTCTTTCACATCCAGAATAATATTCTCATGACTTGCAAAGCATTCAGTATGATCATTGACTTCTTTGACTATCACCAAAGCATCAGATTCAAAAACAACCTTCCTAAGACCAAGCTCCAAAGCAAATTTGACAGCTGAGTATAAGGCGATAGCCTCCACCATGGTTGTCGAAAGGTAGGGATTTTCCTTTCTCGCAAGAGCACCAACGATCTTTCCACAATTGTTTCTAGCCACCACACCGATCCCCGTGAGAGCTCCCTCACAAGAGAAAGAGCCATCACAATTAACTTTAACAAAATCTCCCTGGGGTGGACTCCACATTGGCTGAGGGAGGCAAAGAGTATTTTCAGCAATGATTGGGTTAGATGCTTCAAATTCTTTAACAAGAGGCCAAATCTTTTCCACTGCCACATCCCAATCTATGTCTTGTTTATCATGAACAAGAGAGTTGCGAGCTGTCCAAACATACCATAACGTATAGAAAATAATAGTCATCATTCGCCCCTTGTTCTCATGCATCATGGAATCCCACCAAACATCAAAACTTTGGGACTGATCGTGCAAACTCGAGCAATCATTAAGAATTCCTTTCCAAACCTTTCTAGCCCATTTGTAGTCTCTGAGAGCGTGAATAATAGTTTCTGTATGTCTCCTACATCTGGGACACCTGGAATCAAAACCAATGCCCCTTTTTTTAAGGACATCAAAAGTTGGGATAATGCCTTTAAAAGCCCTCCAAGCAAAGTTTCGGACCTTGGGGACAATGGTGGTGTGCCACAGAGACTTCCAAGTTTTCACCATGGGAAGATGGGATGAAGAACCCACCCCAGCATCTGCTTCTTCATTCCACAAAGAAAGGAGGTGGAAGGCACTTTTTACATAATAAATACCATTGGAAGTTCTTTTCCAAATGCGAACATCCTCCCTATTACAATTGACAGGAGTTTTAAGAACCTGTTCCGCTTCAAAAGGGAGAAACACCTAATTCACTAACTATGAATTCCACCAATTATGGTCGGCTTCAATGAGATCAGCAACCTTTGCATCATCGTGAAGTAGTGATAACCTGATTCGAACCTGTTTCTTGAAGCCAATTATCCTTCCATATCAAGGCTTTATTACCCTTTCCAATGCTCCAAATAAAACCCTTTTTCAACTCCTTACCAACATTAAAAATACTCCGCCAAACATAAGAGAAATTATGGCCCATTTTAGCTTGAAAAAGATCACATGTTGGGAAGTATCTTGCCTTGAAAACCTTATAGAGAAGTGTGTCCTTACATTTGAGAAGCCTCCAGCATTGTTTCCCTAGCAGCGCAGTATTGAAAGAATCAATCTTTCTGAAACCCATTCCCCCACTCCATTTTAACTTACATAAAGAGTCTTTGTTGATCCAATGAATCTTTCATTTTTCAGCGTCACTAGACCACCAAAAACGATTAATCATAGCTTGAATATCATAGAAGATCCCAAGGGAAATTTTGAAGCAGCTCAGAATATATGACAGGATTGCTTGGACAACTGATTTAATAAGCACTTCACGCCCCGCATATAAGAGCACCGATTCCTTCCATCCTTTTAGTTTCTTCCAGATCCGATCTTTAATAAAGTTGAAAACTTCCTTCTTTGACTTTCCGATGACAGTTGGCAACCCTAGATATTTTTCATGATATTCCACCTGTTGAAAAGCCAAATTGTCAATCAGACGTGCTCGCTGGTCACTGGGCACATTCCCACTAAAAACCACTCCCGATTTATCAATGTTCACTTAGTCCTGAAGCCTTGTCGTATTTGTGGAGCACCTCCTTAATAGTTAAACAATCCCACACAGTTGCGTCACAGAAAAGAAGGCTATTGTCATCAAAGAAAAGATGGTTTATTCGAGGAGCTTGTCTGTAGATAGCGACACCCTTCAGATTTTGATTCCTTTCTTCATGATGCAATAAAGCCGACAAACCTTCTGCACAAAGAAGAAATAAATAAGGAGACAATGGGTCCCCTTGCCAGAGCCCTCTGGATGGGGTAATGAGACCTTTGGGGGTCCCATTAATAAGGACAAAATACTTCACTGTGGTGATACAAGCCATGACAAGTTTGATCCATTGTGGGTGAAAGCCCATTCTATTCAACATTCCTTCAAGAAAGGTCCATTCCACCCTGTCATAAGCCTTAATTTATTAGCCATAAACCACTTTTTCCTTTTTTTTTTGCTTTTGATAAAATGCATTATTTCAAATGAGAGTAAAACATTATCTGTAATGAGCCTACCGGGAACAAAGGCACTTTGATTTGGGGAGATTATTCTATCAAGGATCTTCTTTAGTCTATTGGCCAGAATTTTAGACACAATTTTATAAATAACATTGCATAAAGAGATAGGTCTAAAATCAGCTTTGCGCCTTGGATGCTTCACTTTTGGGATAAGAGTGATGTGTGTAAAATTTGCTTTTTCGAGCATGATCCCATTATTCAAAAAGTCAAGAACCGCTGTAATCACATTATGACCAACAATGGGCCAAAATTTTTGAAAGAAAATAGCAGGCATACCATCGGGACCGGGAGATTTGGTCGGGTGCATTTGCTTGAGCACCACCATCACTTCATCCTCCTTAAAGCATTGCAAGAGTTGTTCATTCATTTGATCTGTAACCACTCTCTCAACCATACTCAACACTGGTTGTGTATCAAGCCCACCACTTGAGGCAAAAATGTCTGAGAAATACTCAATGATAGTTATCTTCCTCCTTTGTTACCCACGCATTATTGTTGTTCAAAATCTCTTCGATTTCCCTTCCTATTTTGACGTTGAGTCGCCTTCGCATGAAAAAAGGGGTATTGCGGTCCCCTTCCTTAAGCCAACTCGCTCTTGAGCGCTACTTCCAATAAAGCTCTTCCTTTTCCATTAGGATATGTAATTCCTTCCTGATTTTCTTTTCCTTTTCTACCATTCTCCGATGCCGATTGTGTCCTAGGAATTCAAGCCGAGCTTTGTACACTTTTATTCGTTTTGGTAAGCTCCCGTATTTCTGTTAGCTCCAAAGTTTTAATTCCCTGGAAGTACTTCTTAGTTTCTCCACAACTTTGCCAAGTCTACCATTGCTTGCAGAAGAGCGCCATCCCATATCCACAATATCATTACATTCGTCCTCCTTGGCCCAGAAAGCCTCAAACCTGAATGGTTTAGGGCCTTTTCTAATATTGATTTGTGGTGCATCGAAAAGGATAAAAATGGGGCAGTGATTCGAATAAGAAGCCGTCAAATGATGGACACTGTTTGAAGGAAACATATCTAGCCACTTTTGGTTTGTCGTGCCCCGATCAAGTCTTTCGGCCATGTAATCATCATCGTTTCTACCATTGTTCCAAGTATTAATACTCCCAACAAAACCCAAATCTTGAAGCTGACAGTCATCAAGAGTGTCACGAAATGCCTTTAACTGGCTAAACGGCTTTGTTCTCCCTCCTTCTTTCTCCCAACAATAGATAATTTCATTCATATCCCCAAAATAGAGCCACGGAAGTGAGAACAGGGAGTTTAGATTTCTCAAAAGATCCCAGACGACATGTCGTTTACTACTATCAAGATGTCCATAAATTCCAGTAAGCCTCCAGTGTAGTTATCTCTGTGTATCAAGAACAAGAGCATCAATATGGTGGCTTGAAAAAGATTGGATAGAGATATCTGTGGACACGCGGAATTGATTTTCCCTTTTTTGTTTTGAAATTGATTTTGGAAGAAAAGAAAAGGTCTGTTGAAAATAGATACAGACACCACTTGGTCTTTAGGGAACCAAGAAACCCAAATTTGACTCACCCAGACGGATAAAGGGCACTGGCCTTTCATAACCAAAGAACTTGGCTCGGGGTTTTGGTACGAGAGAGGAAGGAGCCTTTGTCACGACTAAAACACCCTCAACTTGCCCCGTCTTTCGACGGGCCTCAATTAGCATCCAAATAATCATCTTATACTATGTTTGGTTCGACATTTAATAATGTGATAGTATATTACATCACACAAGAATTTTGAAATGGAAGATCAAAAGATAAGATATCATTCACAAGATCTAACCCAGTATCACACAATGTAAAGTGAAAGATCACACAAACAAACCTAGGAAAAATTGTCTAATCACTTATCAAGTAATTAAGTTTTCTTAATCTAAAGGGGACATGAGTTGTTCTTGAAACAAATAAATCAATGAAATCAAAATATGCTTAGCAAGCTAATATGATGTGTTAATTCTTGAAAAAGAAGACTTCTCAATCCCCGGGACGGATGAGAAAAAAAGATTTGATCGAGGGGGAGTATGAACGTGTGATCAAGTTCATTCCTTATAATTTTCTTAGATTAGGAGTCACAAGAACTCCAAATCTTGCATGTATGCAAAGTATGATCCTAGAATGTGCAAGGTTGTAGTGTGTTAGTGTTCATGAGATTTCTAAAGTGACTTAGAAGTCTAAAATATGCATGAATGTATGAAGGAAATCATCATAGGATATGTACAAATGTAGTATAAGTTACTTCCTAAGACATGAGCTAATTTAGATTGTATGTAAGCATCAAATGAAAGTTAAAATATACTTGCTGTGAATAGTGGAAAGAACAGTAAGTTCATCTTGTGAAAATGGCAAAGTAGTGAGGTTAGAAATGTTTTCAATGCATGATTTTTTATGGAGATCATCCTTATTGTGTCTAGAACAAAACCCAAAAAGCCAAACTACAATAACTATCACAGATTGGGAGAAATCATATAAACAATGGAGGTTACTCAGAAACAGAATCCGTACTGTCGACTGAAATGTAGAAAAATCTTTGAAAATGGAAACAAAACATGTAGAGGCCCATTTTATACAGAAAGTTCCCTAAGACAATGAAGTTCAAGGAAAAAATGAGTTTAGTCCACACCATTTGAAAAAGGTTTCTAGAAAACAAGTTGAAATTCAACCAAGCTGCTGTGACAGCAAAAACAGAATGTCTGTAAGGAATGTTTGGGTTAAAATGGAACCCTTCCAAGTATTTGCAAGCCAAGCCAAAAATCGTGGGTGTTCCATAATGAGTTAGGAAGACTTTCCAAGGTGTCTCATGTCCATACTTTAAGTGTTGAGTTCTAGAGAAATTATCACTTGCTGTTTTGAAGATTGTTTGGTAAAATAGGGCTTATTTCTTGAAATCCAAATGTTGGGGGTTTTAGAGGGGTTTTGAAATAGTGATTTTGTAAGCACATTTCCAGCACAAAAAGGGGATTAAAACCACTTGGAACATCATCATCAAACTCATATCAAGAACTCCCAACATTACTTGCACAAACATAGTTTTGTTTGAGAATATGACTTCAAGAATACATATGAATGTATTGAAGTTAAAATCATCATCCATTAAACATGTCATTGAGGTCAAGAGCTATTATCCGTAAGGATTCACTCTCCTCAAACAACATGTCATCTAGATGATGATAAGCATGTAAGGAATCAAAGAAAAATAAAAATGAAATGAGGTAAGAAGAGATGAACATTAATGTAAACAAGCAAGTAATAGCAATCAATAGATGATAATCAATGTGATTTTGGACTTGTAGCTTGGTGTTTCACTCATAGATATTGACATTTGGACATGGAAGTAGCTTCCTAACTCAAGATTGCTCAAAAATGGTGGTTGTGAAGGGCTTGAATGTGAAATATAAGAGAGGTAATGGAAGAAAACAAGATTGAAACTCACTTTCTTATAGAAAATCAGTGGGAGAAGCTCCCTTTCCTTCTTCTAAACCTATCTCTATCTCTCTTTCTCTCTACAACTTCTATGAACTTTGCACTTGGTCCCCCCAAAATGAAGAGCAAAGGGGGGTTTATATAGGCCAATTTGGGGTGGTTTTGGGATTTAGAAAGTGCTCCCATTGGTCCCAAACATCTGTGAACAAGAAACTACATCGTTTTGGTTTCCAAATAATCAATTTGGACCCCCAAAATAAATTACAAAAAATGGCTTCTCTGGGGGTTGAGTGCCGCCGCGGCACTGGCCATGTGCCGCACGGCAGTGGCCCAGTGCTGCCGCGGCACTGCTCCTCAGACGCCCAGAAATTTACGTTTAGGCCCCCAGAGGTTCCGGTATTCGCGAAAAGGCCCTATTTCGTCCGAAATTCACAGAAAATGCATACGAACTCCAAACCGAGATTGTGATAAACCGTTAGAAAGGTAATGGAGTCTACTTTTCATAAAAAATAATTCGGAGATAGGTCACTTTGAAAAGTTTTGCGGTATTCACGATAAAAGTCAATTTGATCGCCTTTTTCACCTTTGGAAATTCATAATATATTCGTTTTAAATCCAGAAATTATGTGCGATATACCGTTGGAAAGCTATTGACCTCTAGTATCCATGAAAAATGTTTGAAAAATGATACGGCACTCCGGTTTCAAAGTCTCATTTAGGTCAAATTGGTCAAACCTGGGATTCCCAAGAAGTTCTGGGAACCTCTGGGAGTTCCCAGGAGTTGACGTTTTCGTCCGATTTTCTATTTTTTCTACGTCGGGGCGTGACATCTTAATATGAGACAAAGAAGATGGTTGGAACTTATGAAAGATTACGATTTGAAATTTCAATATCACCCAGGAAAGGCAAATGTGGTCGCCGACAAAGAAGATGGTTGGAACTTATGAAAGATTACAATTTGAAATTTCAATATCACCCAGGAAAGGCAAATGTGGTCGCCGAAGCCTTAAGCCGGAAGTCGTCGGAAAACTTAGCTTATACCTTGACGGGACAGAAAAAGTTGATAAAAAAATTTGAACAACTAAAACTTGAAGTGATTCCTAGAATTGAAGGTGGTTTAATGACTGCAATTATGGCATAACCGAATTTAATTGGTGAAATAAAGTCTAATCAGCTTCTAGATCTGGATTTCAAGAAGATTGTGGATGATTTACCTGAGGGTAGAAGGCCAGAATTCAGTTTCCAAGGTGGTGTTCTGAGATACATCAGTCGCTTATATGTTCCCAAAGTTGGAGATTTGAGAAATAAAGTTATGGATGAAGCTCACAACACTAGATATTCAGTGCATTCGGGTAGCAAAAAAATGTACAGAGATTTACAAGAAGTTTATTGGTGGAGTGGTATGAAACGAGAAGTAGCAGAATTTGTTGCTAAGTGTATGACTTGCCAAAAAGTGAAAATGGAACAACAACGACCTGTAGGATAACTACACCCTTTAGAAATACCAGAGTAGAAGTGGGAGCATATTACAATGGACTTTGTATTAGGTTTTCAGAATTCTTCAAAGTCAAATAATAGTATTTGGGTCATTGTTGACCGGTTAATTAAGTCAGCCCATTTCTTACCGATCAAGACCAAGAATCCATCAAAGCTCATAGAGATTTATATTAGAGATATTGTTAGACTTCACGGGGCACCATTGTCTATAGTGTCGGACCGTGACACTCGATTTGTGTCGATATTTTGGGAGAGCTTACAGAGCGCCATGGGGATGAGTTTGCATTTTTGTACCGCATTTCATCCCCAGACCGATGGTCAATCCGAGAGGGTAATTTAGAGTTTGGAAGATATGTTGAAGGTATGTGTTATGGATTTCAAAGCTGATTGGGAGACTCATTCGCCGTTAATAGAGTTTTCCTACAATAACAGTTTTCAAACTAGTATTGGAATGGCGCCTTACGAGGCATTGTACAGAAGAAAGTATAGATCGCCGGTTTGTTAGATAGAAGTTAATGAGAAACAACTTTTGGGACCGGAGATAGTTTAAATCACTACTGATAAGATTCGATTGATAAAACAGCGGTTGCAAATAGCTTAGAGTCGTTATAAAAGTTATGCAGATACGGGTAGAAGACCGTTGGAATTCGAGGTAGGTGATTATGTGTTTTTTAAAGTATCGCCCTCAAAAGGCATATCACATTTTGGTAAGCGAGGTAAGCTCAGTTTGAGGTATGTTGGACCTTATTTGATTTTGAATCAAGTTGGACCGCTAGCTTATCGCCTGGAATTGCCACAAGAGTTGGCGGAATGTTCACAATGCATTCCATGTGTCGATGCTTCGCCATTGTGTTTCAGATTCGAAACATATCATCATTCTAGAACCGTTAGAGATTCGGGAAGATATGACTTATGTGGAGTATCCCGTGCAAATCCTTGACATGAAGGATCAAGTGTTGAGAACCAAGGTGATTCCCCTTGTATTGGTTTAATGGCGTAGCCATTCAGTCAAAGAAGCTACTTTGGAATGAGAGGATGAAATTCGAGCAAAGTACCCGCAGTTATTCGATACGTGAGGTAAGAGTAAGTTTGGGGACCAAACTTCCTTTTAGGGAGGGAGAAATGTAACACCCTTACCCGGGAAAATGGTTTGATTACCATTTAAATATGCATTAATTAATATAATTAGTGTGCATGATGGATTAAGGGGAGGCTTTGGACTCGCCTGAGGAAAGGTGTTTAGTAAAGAACACAGTTGGAAAAGTCCCCAATGACGTGGGACAGGTATTGAAGTGGGACCTAGTGATGGGCCCGGATAAAATAACTTGCATTTACATGATTAGATGCATTTTATATGATTAAATAGTATATTTTTAAAATGTTTTCATATTATATTTTGTTATATGTGGTAGCTTTTGGTACCAGTTTGGGTACCCATATAAGGGCATAAATGAAAAAGGTTCATAATTAGTAGGTACGATAGCAACTTCACAAAATATTTGGGACCACGTATAGGACCCATACGGGACTTAGCCAAACACTCATTTAGATATTTGGGTAGTTAATGGAATGTTTGGAATTTCATAATAAGAACTTAAGAAATTCCAGGGGTGTAAATGAAAAGAGGGAAAAAAAGAGGTTAGGACACCTCATGCTTGTGCATGTGTGTGTGTATCAAGATAGGAACACTCTCTCAATGTATAGAAACTTAAAGAAAATAGAGATAGAGCCAGAGAGAGAGAAGAGAACACGAGTTGCCGACTTCGTTAATTCGCCGCTCCGTCGCCGTTCGTCGTCCAATTCGCGAACCGAAGCCATATTCGGACTCGTGGAGGTGAGACGGTTCTTTCTCTACCTTTTAATTTTGTTTCAATCGTCAAATTTTAGTGACCCATTTTAATCGGTGATACGCGGTTTGCCGAAAACGTGTAGGATTTACCCCGGAGTAAGAATTGGGTTGAAATTTGGAAGAATTTTGCATTTTTCTAGCTTATTTGTGTAGAATTCTACTAAGGTGAGTTTTCTAACTAAAAATTGATTGGGGTTTTATGTGTTTAATGCTTCAATGATGATTAGTGTTGATAATTCATGCTTAGAGATCATGAAAATGCTATTATGTGAATTGCATGTCACATATGTAAAAGTTGTTGTGCTTATGTGTTTACATGTTTATGTGCTTATATGTATATGTGGTAATCAATGAACATGGGGGAAATGATTCATTGTTGGGAGTAATAAGGGAGGGGAAGAGGAAGAATCTGATAAATACGGAAATTCAAGGAATAGAAGTGACCACAGGACCAAGGGAAGGTATTCTGGTTTGAATGAATCATTGAACCGGTGGTTCGGCGACTACAAATATGGAATATATGTTGAATTGTAGCATTGAACATGTTAAGCGTTCAATCATGTTTAGATTGCTCACTAAGCGTAATGCTTAAGGAAACCGTTTTCCTTTTTCTGTTGTGGTAAATAACAACCACCGCAGGTTCGGACCAGTTTCCGGAGAGGTGATGATGGAAGCATGGAAGGGGGCTGGGCTGTCTCTGGTTTTTAATGTTCATAGTTATCCCAGCCAGGTCCCACAATAGCGGAACCCAAGCCCGTGACACGCCACCGAGGCTACTCCAATTCATTAACGTTCCCAAAAGAATTAGTTTTAAGAACACACGCAGCAAAAAACAAAACAAATCATTTTAAAGTACAGCCATTAGAACACTTGAAAGAAATGATCCATTTTGAAAACAGCAATCCAGTCGACTGATCGCAGGTCCGGTCGACTGGAAATGCAAGATACAGAGAGGTCTAAGTTCCAGCAGCCAGTCCAGTCGACTGACTCCCTTGTCCAGTCGACTGGGGTGTTAAACTTCCAGTCGACTGAACTCTAGCCTGGGCAGGAAAATCTGATTCCACTTCACTATCCAGTCGACTGCGTCGGGGGACCAGTCGACTGTTTTTCCAATACACTGAGGCAGTGTCTATTTACCCACAGGGATCTAGTCGACTGGACCAGACTGGACCCGGTCCGGTCGACTAGTTCCCTTGCAGCAGCACAACCTACAGAAATTCCATGTTTAAAAGCTTTCTAAAATTAACCAAGGATCAAACACACACTCCAAACTCATTCCAAAGTGATCCTAACTGAATTATAACATTGCTAAAACATAATTACAACATGATACTGTCTACTACAACATTTCGAATCCGCTCTAGCATACTAAGTTAAACATAGTTAAAATCCATAAAATCCTTATTAATGCACCTCTATTATCAAAACTACAAAATTGACAAGATAGGTCGCCTGCTAAGTGAACTCCCATTCCCACGTGCTCACTTCTGCGATTCCTCGTCAGCATTAACACCTGAAATGGTTATTTGAATAACCACACATATTCGATTTGTTTAAGCTAACGCTTAGTGAATAAAACAACAAATACACATGAATGACAAACATGCTTGCATTCACATCTTTACATTTCATACTAGTCTCCGGAGTCTCACGTGTACGTTCCATACTCCTAATCCGCGACTCCTCGCCAATAAGTCCACGCAAAAAGGTAAGACCCACGTTTCTTTTTTTCAATCGTGCGACCTTAATGCCTATATCGGCTCCACAAGATGGCTTGGTACCACGTGCTCATTTGACCAAAATAAGCAACTCAACATGCTCAAATACATTTCACCAAATATTTCACCATGCTATTAGGCCTACTTATCAATATAATTGCCCAATATGAACTGCACAATATATATCTATGAATTAACACATGCTATTCAAACAAAACTTGAACACATGTCAAGAAATCATTCCAAACACATAGTTGAATCACTCACCTCCGAATAACGCTCCTAAAATTCGATCCAAGGAACACCCAATTACAAAGAACTTGCAGAAATCCTTCTAGTACAATTCCTATGGATCAAAATTCCAATTATCAACTTTTATGAAAAATTATAGAAAATAACTTTTCGAAAAACTTTGCCAACAAGCCCTAATGGGTATCAAAATGAAGCCCTTACCTCAAGGAGTTCGAATATGAAAATCTGGGAGAAAACAAACGGATAGAAGGTCGTCGTTTGGCGTCGGAAAGCTCTAAGCTCTAAATCTCCCTTTGGCCTCCTTTTGATTTAGGTTAGAAAAGTTTTATAAAATATCCAAGTCATCTCTATCTATATATGGGCAATACTCTCAGAAATTACGTTTACCTCCCCACGAGTTCTCAAAACTCCTAATTTTCCTCCGAAACTTCACACACGCCTAATTCATTTCTTTACTAGTAAAAACTAAAACTTATAAAAGTTTTCGCCTAAGTTCCGTTTGGTTGATAAAACGCAGTCTCACATGATTTTACGAAATTGCTAATTAGCCTACCAAATTAGTAGTGTGTTAATTCGTCCTCACCAGGATACTAAAATTAACAACAGAAATAAATTCTAAACCAGAAATAATACAGATAGTGAAATACACATGTAAACATTTATTTCCAGATAAACATTTAAGGTGTTCCACAATGAACGTCTCATACTCAACACTCATTCACTACAGTCTCAAAGGGTTCTTTAACACAGATACCCAAATCAACTCGTGAGTCAAAACTCACTCATACATGTGCCACAAATGCACAACACATCTTATTATCATGTATGACAATGTAAAGAATGCAACAACACAATTACGGGTGCTATAATTCTCTCCCCCTTAAGAGAAGTTTGTCCCCAAACTTGTACCTCATGTATCGAAAATGTGCGGATACTGAGTTCGCATGTCATCTTCTATTTCCCATGTCATCTCTTCCGTCGTTTGGCTACGCCACAACACTTTCACCTTTGATAGTACTTTATTTGGTAAGACTTGATCTTTCCGATCTAAGATCTCTACCGAATACGCAACATACGTCAAATCATTCTCAATCTCATTCGGCGTCGGTGTCATCACTTGATCTCTATCTTCCGCCAAATGTTTCTGTAGTAATGATACATGGAATACGTTATGAACTTGAGCATTCTCATTTGGCAAGTTCAATCGATACGCTACGGGTCCAACTCTCCCAATAATCTCAAAAGGTCCTACATACCTCGGATTGAGTTTCCCGTATCTCCCAAATCCGGTAATCCCCTTTGAAGGTGACACCTTCAAATGCACCAAATCTCTCACATCGAATTCCAACGGTCGCCTCCGCGTGTCGGCATAACTCTTATACCTACTCTGAGCTGTCAATAACCATTGTCGAATTACCTTTATCTTGTCTGTTGTTTCTTGCACATTTTAGGTCCTTCTACCATTCTTTCTCCGACTTCCGTCTAAAAAACCGGTGAACGACACACACGACCATATAAAGCTTCATAAGGAGCCATGCCAATACTTGACCGAAAACTATTATTGTACGCGAACCCAACCAACGGCAAGTGGTCTTCCCAATCACCCTGAAAGTCAAGTACACATAAACGAAGCATGTCTTCCAAGATCTTGATTACTCTTTCCAATTGACCATCAGTCTGAGGATGAAAAGCAGTACTGAAATGCAATTCGGTATCCATTGCTTCTTGCAGGGCCCTCCAAAACTTCGAGGTAAAACTACTATTTCTATCCGAAATAATAGAAACTGGAATACCATGTAGTCTCACAATCTCGCGGATATACAACTTAGCTAAAGTCTTCGGCTTAGTTGTTCGAAGTGGTAGGAGGTGCGACGACTTCATCAAACGGTCTACGATCACCCAAATGATAGTATTCGATCTCTTAGACCTCAGAAACCCATTAACAAAGTCCATTGTAATGTGTTCCCATTTCCACTCAGCTATTGGTAACGGTTGTAACAATCCCGAAGGTATTTGGCGTTCGGTCTTCACTTGTTGACAGCTCGTACATCATGAAACGTAGCGTGCTATTTCTCTCTTCATTCCCGGCCACCAATAAACATGTCTTAAATCTCTATACATCTTGGTGCTTCCCGGGTGAACGATGTACTTCGTATTGTGTGCTTACCCTAATATGTTCCATTTCAATTCCTTCTCGTTGGGCACACAGATTCTACCCCTCAATCTCAAAACATTGTTTTCAAAAGTAAATCTCGGTTGTTTGCCCATCGGGATCTCATCACAAATCTTCTTCAAAGCCACGTCTTGAAGTTGTTTCTCTGTGATCTCGTGAATCAAGAGTGGTTGTGCCACAATCGTCGAAATCAAGGCACTTTCAACTCTCGAAATCACTTCAAGGTCCAATTTCTCCATATCTTGAATCAAGTCTCTCTGAGAAGTCAAATCTGACGCAGTATTGGTCGGTGCCTTACGACTAAGAGCATCGGCGACTATATTCACCTTGCCCGAGTGATACTGAATTGACAAGTCATAGTCCTTCATCAACTCTAACCATCTCTTTTGCCTCATGTTCAGATCTCATTGCGTGAACAAGTACTTTAAACTCTTATGATCCGTGTATATCTTACATTTCTCCCTGTACAGGTTATGATGCCAAATCTTCAATGCAAAAATCACAGCGGTCAATTCTAGATCATGTGTCAGATAATTATTCTCATGCGATCTAAGTTGTCTCGACGCATATGCTATGACCTTATCACCTTGCATAAGAATGCAACCTAAACCTCGATATGAAGCATCACTGTAAATGACAAACCCTTCAGTCCCTGATGGAACGACTAAGATTGGTGCCTTCACTAGTCGATTCTTCAACTCTTGAAAACTTTCCTCACATTCCGGACTCCATACAAAAGTAACATCTTTCCTCATTAACTGTGTCATTGGCATTGCTATACGTGAAAAGTCCTTTACAAATCTTTGATAATAACCAGCTAATCCTAGGAAACTTCGAATCTCTGTCATATTCGTCGGTCTCAACCATTTGGTAACAACTTTTATCTTCTGAGGATCCACCAAAATTCCTTTCGCTGATACTATATGCCCCAGAAAAGCAATCTCCGTTAACCAAAATTCATACTTCTTTAATTTTCCAAACAATCTCTTCTCACGTAATCGCTGTAAGGCTAACCATAGATGGTAGTCGTGATCTTCAACACTTTTAGGATGTCATCTATAAATACAATAACGAACTCATCCAAGTAGTCTTTGAAATCACGATTCATCAAATCTGTGAAAGCAGCTGGTGCGTTAGTCACTCCGAACGGCATAACCAAAAATTCAAAGTGACCATATCGAGTCCTAAAAGCTGTCTTCTCAACGTCCTCTTCCTTAACCTTCAACTGGTGGTAACCCGATTTCAAGTCAATCTTCAAAAATACTTGAGCCCCTTGCAACTGGTCAAACAAGTCATCTATTCGCGGCAATGGATATTTGTTCTTGACTGTCAACTTATTTAACTCTCGATAGTCGATGCACATACGCATTGTCCCATCTTTCTTCTTCACAAACAAGACTGGAGCTCCCCACGATGAAACACTAGGTCGGATAAAACCCTTCTCAAGCAGCTCCTGTAACTGAACTTTCAACTCTTTCAATTCTACTGCTTCCATTCGATACGGTGCTGTGGATACCGGTTGTGACCCTGGTACTACCTCTATCGTGAACTCAAGCTCTCTTTCAATCAATACATTGGGTAACTCGTCGGGAAAAACATCGGGAAATTCTCGAACTACTGGAATGTCTTCTACTAGTGGTCCAAGAACTCGTGTATCAACAATCGAACATAAGAAACCCGAACAACCTTTCCTCAACATCCTACTGGCTTGAATCGACGATATCAAATACGGCGGTATAGTCACACCCTTACCCTGAAAAGTCAACTATTCTTGCCCTGACGGATAGAAACTAACTCGCTTCTGCTCACAGTCGATTCTAGCTTGATTAATCGACAACCAATCCATACCTAAGATAACATCAAAGTAGTTCACTGTCAATGGAATCAAATCGACGCTCAAGACCTTATCACCTATCTTGATCTCACACGACTTGAATACTGAAGAAGTTACTAAAGGTTCACTACTAGGCAATGATACACACAAGTCATATCCTAACGGTTCGGACTTAACAGTTAGATGTTTAACAAAATCCCGTGACACAAATGAATGCGTTGAACCTGAATCCATGAGTATGCGTGCAGGATATGAACAAATCGGAAGAATACCTGATACGACCGTATCACCCGTATTCCCTGGCCTAAGCTAGAAGTATCGTCCTTGTTGTTGCTCGACCCCTTTTCCTTTATCCACTCGTTGACCTATCTTTGATCCGCACGGCATACTCGATGCCTCGGTACTCATTCCCGGTTGTCTCTTACTCGGACAGTTCTTCGCTATATGTCCCAGTTGTCCACATTCAAAACATTTCCCCCTCATCTCAGGGTTATAACTCCTGGTGTTCGAGGTGGTGTTGGGTGTCATCATGCTTGTATTCATAGGATAATTTTGGGATATGTGTCCTAGTTGATTGCAAAGGTAGCAAGTGCTCAAAAGATAGCAAGTCCCCTTGTGTCGCAGGTTACATGTCGGGCATAACGGTCTCGAGTCTTCGAAGAAAGTACTCCCTCCTTGGCTACCCACGTTCGATCCCGAACTTTGCGTGAATGGCCTCTTCGCATTCCCTTGCCCTTTTCCTCTATTGTCATTTGTTCTCTTCCTTGTTGCCCTTGTCGATATCGATCAACACTTTTCTCAGCTATGCGAGCGGCTTCCTCAACTAGAAAAATAATTAGATGTTGCAACATGTCAACTTGACTGCGAATATTTTCCCTCAGCCCTTCCTCAAATTTACGAGCTTTGTCTTTATCGGTCGGAACTGTCGTCTTCCCAAAACGTAATAATGCATTGTAACGAGAAACATACTCACTCACAGTCATGTCTCCCTGCACCAAACTTGCAAACTCTTGTCACTTCTGAGTATGAGCAGATCGCGGGAAGAAACGCTTGTTGAACTCATCCTTAAAGGTTTCCCATGTAGTTGGCTTCCCTTGCTCCAGTACATTGTTCCACCAATCCAACGCTTCACCCATCAATGTATCGGCTGCACAAAGAATTTTCTCCTCATCTGTGCATATCACGGTACGGAAGTGTCGTTCCATATCCATCACCCAATGATCGGCCAAATCTATGTCAACTTGTCCATAGTACAAAGTCGGTTTCCATTTATGAAACTGTTCCACAATTGTGTGTTAAGGTCATGGTACCGGTGGTGCGTTGATATACCGGACTTCAACTGGTGGAGTCTGAACATTCATTTGATCTCGTTCACTCACAGCTTGAATGAAATCTGCTACCATGTTCACTATTTGGTCCATTCGCGAATGCGGTAACAAATCTCTTACCGGCTCAGTCATAACGGATCAAGTACTCGCACTGATGGATACAATGTATAAAGACCATGCATGGCATGCCACAATATATATGTGCACACAGATCATCAACACTATCAACAAATGCTAACACATGAAGCATTTCTACAATGATAATAATATTATCGTTATATCCACACACTCCACTCGACGTCACTCAGCATATATCGTCACTCGTTCCCAAGGCTCTAAACCTATAGCTCTGATACCACTACATGTCACAGCCCGGTCCTACAATAGCGGAACCCAAGCCCGTGGCACGCCACCGAGGCTACTCTAATTTATTAACGTTCCCAAAAGAATTAGTTTTAAGAACACACGCAGCGGAAAACAAAACAAATCATTTTAAAGTACACCCATTAGAACACTTGAAAGAAATGATCCATTTTGAAAATAGCAATCCGGTCGACTGATCGCATATCCGGTCGACTGGAAATGCAAGATACAGAGAGGTCTAAGTTCCAGCAGCTAGTCCAGTCGACTGACTCCTATGTCCAGTCGACTGGGGTGTTAAACTTCCAGTCGACTGGTACTGTCCGGTCGACTGAACTCCAGCCTGGGCAGGAAGATCTGATTCTGCTTCACCATCCAGTCGACTGCGTCGGGGGACCAGTCGACTGTTTTTCCAATAAACTGAGGCAGTGTCTATTTACCCACAGGGAT
This sequence comes from Hydrangea macrophylla, assembly GCA_033977485.1. Lineage (NCBI taxonomy): Eukaryota > Viridiplantae > Streptophyta > Magnoliopsida > Cornales > Hydrangeaceae > Hydrangea > Hydrangea macrophylla. The sequence goes on along the minus strand of CM066989.1, from coordinate 129,110,599 downwards.
CCAGTCGACTGGACCCGGTCCGGTTGACTGGTTCTCTTGTAGCAGCAGAACCTGCAGAAATTTCAAGTTTAAAAGCTTTCTAAAATTAACCAAGGATCAAACACACACTCCAAACCCATTTCAAAGTGATCCTAACTAAATTATAACATTACTAAAACATAATTACAACATGATACTGTCTACTACAACATTTCGAATTTGCTCTAGCATACTAAGTTAAACATGGTTAAAATCCATAAAATCCTTATTACCACACCTTTATTATCAAAACTACGAAATAGACAAGATAGGTCGTCTGCTAAGTGAACTCCCATTCCCACGTGCTCACTTCTACGATTCCTCGCTGGCATTAACTCCTGAAATGGTTATTTGAATAACCACACATATTCGATTTGTTTAAGCTAACGCTTAGTGAATAAAACAACAAATGCACATAAAATGACAAACATGCTTGCATTCACATCTCTACATTTCATACTAGTCTCCGGAGTCTCACATGTACGTTCCATACTCCTAATCTGTGACTCCTCGCCAATAAGTCCACGCGAAAAGGTAAGACCCACGTTTCTTTTCTTCAAATGTGCGACCAAAATGCCTTTATTGGCTCCACAAGATGGCTTGGTACCACGTGCTCCTTTGACCCAAATAAGCAACTGAACATGCTCAAATACATTTCACCGTGCTTTTGACATAATCAAACATTTCACCGTGCTATTGGGCCTACTTATCAATACAATTGCCCAATATGAACTACACAATATATATCTATGAATTAACACATGCTATTCAAACAAAACTTGAACACATGTCAAGAAATCATTCCAAACACATAGTTGAATCACTCACCTCCGAATAACGCTCCTAAAATTCGATCCAAGGAACACCCAAGTACAAAGAACTTGCAGAAATCCTTCTAGTACAATTCCTATGGATCAAAATTCTAATTATCAACTTTTATGACAAATTTTAGAAAATAACTTTTCGGAAAACTTTGTCAAACAAGCTCTAATGGGTATCAAAACGAAGCCCTTACCTCAAGGAGTTCGAATATGAAATCTGGGAGAAAACAAAAGGACAGAAGGTCGTCGTTTGGCATCGGAAAGCTCTAAGCTCTAAATCTCCATTTGGCCTCCTTTTGATGTAGGTTAGAAAAGTTTTACTGTATAAAATATCCAAGTCATCTCTATCTATATATAGGCAATACTCTCGGGAATTACTTTTACCTCCCCACGAGTTCTCAAAACTCCTAATTATCCTCCGAAACATCTCACACGCCTAATTCATTTCTTTACCAGTGAAAACTGAAACTTGTAAAAGTTTTCGCCTAAGTTCCATTTGGTTACTAAAACGCAGTCTCACATGATTTTACGAAATTGCTAATTAGCCTACCAAATTAGTAGCGTGTTAATTCGTCCTCAACAAGATACTAAAATTAACAACAAAAATAAATTCTAAACCAGAAATAATACAGATAGTGAAATACACAGGTAAACATTTATTTCTAGATAAACATTTAAGGTATTCCACAATGAACGTCTCATACTCGGAGAGACTTCACTACAACAAAACACTCATTCACCGTAGTCTCAAAGGGTTCTCTAACACAGATACCCAAATAAACTCATGAGTCAAAACTCACTCACACATGTGCCACAAATGCACAACACATCACATTATCATGTATGACAATGTAAAAAATGCAACAACACAATTACGGGTGTTATAATAGTTTTGTCAATGTAATTCGAATTTAGCAAGGAGACTTGTAGAGTTGAACTCTTGTAATATGTTTAATTCGTAGGATCTATAACTTTGTGAACTATGTAAATCATCGAGGCTCATTTTGTAACTATGGATATATTTAACTAAGCTTATGATGTTTTAATGAGGTCTGGTAATGGTTTGATTTAAGTTTTGTGCCTTAGAAAGGTGTTTAAAAGCTTAAATACAAGTGTTTGCTGCATAATGCTCTCCTGGTGCAAACCAGTCGACTGATCGGGTGTACAGTCGACTGGGTCATCTTTCAAGAAGGTTAAACTCTCTGTAAATCCCGATCCAGTTGACCGGATCCTCCGACCAGTCGACTAGACTTTTGAAAACTCAGTCGACTGGACCAAGCCGATCGGCCGGACCAGTTGCTTCTCAAAATTGAGCTCTCTGTATTTTGCATTTTCAGTCGACCAGACTCCCGACCAATCGACTGGATTTCCCAGTTCAAAAAATACGAATGCTTTCTCATTAATCTGATTGGTATTTTCTAAAACCACGTTAATAATTGATGTTTAGGGTAGATAGTCCTTTGTTACACGGTCCTAATCTGCACGTGGCGGGATGGGGTAGCAATTGATGGGCCTTATGTCATTGTATGCATTTGATACAATTGACAAAACAATTGGGAACCAAATTTGAGATTCATATTTGGGAGTCAAGCATAACTTATTCTTTTAATAAAGGTAATTTTGGAGGGGCCTACATAGATTAATTCCAAAAATTCTACAAATTAAATAGGTAAACATTATCGAAGATTTTTAAAAATTTGCAGATGATGTTCACTTTACTGACACCCATTATAAAAATGGCTTACGTCACGGTTGTCACGCCCCCAAAACACTGCCTGTGGATTTAGGGTGCATAACCGGCCTATGAGGCCTAAAAATTTGTACAGAAAACTAGCGGAAGCAAAATAACACTTTATAGAAACGGTTGTTAAGGCCATAGATTTCCATAAATACAAGACTTCATATTACATGGCATAGTCTTAGGCCAACATAAGCCTTCAAAACACAAAATAGACTAGGTAAACGATAAGCCTTAAAGTAATCCGTCTAGAAAAAAAAAAAACTTAAGTAAGTACATAGCGAAAATGATCCTATCTCTACTAATTTCCATCTAAGACGGGACCCTTCTGAAGGGACTCGTCTCCAACTACACTGGCTTCTTCCTCTATGTAATCACCCTCAAATGATTCGTTACCTGAAAGGGGTTTTAGGAAAAAGGAAAAAAAAACGAAGAGCATGAGTAGAAGACTCAGTGAATGAACATAACCTGGATGAAAATCATAAAAAGGATTGTATATCGACATAAATAGATAAAAATACTAACATTATATATGATGAACACGAAATATCACAACAGGTTCAATTTAATATTTTTATAAAAAACATCTTTACACGAAAGCCAATTTACCAACTACCCACACGCGCACACTTTCATTTTATATTACATGGCACATTGATCAACGGCAACCCTGCTAGTCGGGTTCATGGGTCCAATAGGACCTGCCACTTGGGACTTCATTACATGGGTCCAATATGACCAACCACTTAGGGCTATACTTCATAGTTTGTTGTAGTGGTAATTGACTTTGGGAATAATGAATGAATTTCACAATAACATAGCAACTTTGAGCATTAGTTAACTTTATAATAAACATATATAATCCCCTTTTCAGTGGAACCAAACGATAATGTTCCGAAATGAGTCATAGCAATTACATAATATCATCGATAATTGGAGATAGAACAATATTCACTCGTGAGGAGAGGAATCAACGAAAAGGAATATGAACACTCACCTTGGTAGTTTATGAAGTTAAGAAAGCTTCTATTATAGATCAATTAAAGCTCACGTCCTACACAAAATATTGAACATGCAGAAAGTAGCATTCAAGCTCACGATATAGGAGCAAAATAATAATTTATTGTTCTTTAAGGGTAATTGCATAACTAAATAAAAATATTAATAGGATTCTTTATTTATTACTAAACAGAAGATTTTTCTTAGGTTTCTTTTGACTAGTACAGGCTTAATGTGGATCCAAATTTATATGACGAATTCATAGTGTTAAAGAATTACAAATTAAACCCATTCATATATATTATAGTCCATTTAAAATAAATAAAGTCTAAACTAACCCATTTGTAAAGTTTGTCAACCAAACACACCCCATACTGATACACATGGAACAACTCCTAAAAAAAAGCTAGGACCAAACCCATGCAAGGTGGTCATCTCTCCCGACCATGCACGGCCCGGTGGCCAAGTTTGGCCGCGAACTTTGCGGGTTCGGAACTTCCTCATTTCTCGATCATTTTTAACGAAGCAAGAGTCATTTTTACTCAGTTTTTCGTGTAGATTTCAAATATGCTGGTTTTATAATTCGAATCTAATTATATCTTCCGAATAATGGAATTATTCTTTTACACCATAAAAGAATAATACTATGGTTATGTCTTTAGGTGTAGAGGTACACCAAACTATTTTTACAGTGGTCTGGTGGGGTCCTAAGGAGTCCTTAAGTCTATTACAACAAAGCCTAGTGGTGTCAACAACATTCCGTAGTTATGGCCCGGAACGAGCATGGTTCTCGGGCTGTTTTGAGCGTCAATTTTAGTGTTGTTTTAGACTACAATCTCTTATAGTAAGGGAGCTCTAAGTACCCTACTAAACATAGAATAAAAGTATAGAAGAAACTCACTGGAAGACTGACAAAGATATGAGCCGAATTGGAGTAAAAAAAAAAACTGTGGAAGTTAGTTCGATTCCTCCTCTCTTCGCAGCACATACACATGTACACTATGAGTCTTGCACATACACTCACATACTATTGTGCAAAAAGAAGTCTTTAAAGTTTCTACCACTTCTGATTCTCAGTGGGGTATTTAAGGACCACAGTGGTTTTCCACTTTGCTAAGTCCGCCTCTCACATTCACATACATATACTCAACCTAGTTGGTGTGTGAGATGATGTAGCCTATAAGGTGGCGTGTGTGGGATGATGTAGAGTGTACGTTGCTGTCAAAGTAGGAGTGTGTTAGCATGTGTCTCGGGTGTGGGAGTAGATAGCCGTATGTGTGTGTGATGTTGCGTGTGTGAGTGGCTTTAATAGCATGTGTTCACACCTTCAAGTAAAAGAAGCATTTGCATGAGATTTTCTTGGAAAGAAATCATTAGTAGGTAGCTAGGCTATTGTATAAGAGAATAGGAGATGGTGATGATTAGCATGTGTAAGGAGGTCGGCCAAGTATTTAGGGGTTGTTTGGCTATGTAAACTTTGGGTGCTAGTTTGGATAGAAATGAAGCATAAATAATGTGGGAAAAGTCTTAGATCTAATTTGGGCTTTTGGTTTGGGTTTCAATAATTGGGTCTCAAGTCTCACAAAAATGAAATAAAACTTACTCTTAATTTGTGAGGATTAATAATAACACTAATAATATAAAAAAAAATAATAATAATAATATATTTTAGGGTCATGACATTCTCCCCCACTTAAGAAAGTTTGGTCCTCCAAACTTACCTTACCTTACAGGTCAAAAAGATGAGGATACTTTCCACGCATTTCATCTTCGCGCTCCCACGTAGCTTCCTCAATCGCATGATTTCGCCAAAAAACCTTGACTAATGGAATGACTTTTGTTCGCAGAATCTGATCACGATGATCCAAAATTTGAACTAGTTGCTCGACGTAGGTAAGATCTTCCCGTACTTCCAATGGTTCATGAGCTAAGACGTGACTGGGGCCTGAAATATAACGACGAAGCATGGAAACATGGAATACATTGTGGACATTTGATAGGTCGGGTGGTAACGCCAAACGATAAGCCACTGGTCCAACCTTATCCAAGATCTCAAACGGTCCAACGAAACGAGGACTGAGTTTACCCTTTCTTCCAAAACGAATGATGCCTCTTGAAGGTAACACCTTGAGGAGCACATGATCACCTTTTTTGAACTCTAGGTCTCTTCGACGGGTATTGGCATAACTCTTATGTCGGCTCTGAGCTGTCTGAATACGTTGGCGAATGAGGTGAATCTTCTCCGTTGTTAACTGTACTATCTCTGGTCCCACAATTTTTCGTTCTCCAACTTCCGTCCAACAAATAGGAGATCGACACTTCCTTCCATAAAGCGCCTCAAATGGTGCCATGCCAATGCTTGCTTGGAAACTGTTGTTGTAAGCAAATTCGACAAGAGGTAGATGTTCTTCCCAATTACCCTTGAAGTCCAAAATGGTAAGTCGAAGCATATCTTCTAAAATCTGAATTACTCGTTCAGACTGACCATCTGTCTGAGGATGAAAGGCAGTACTGAAGTTGAGAGTAGTACCCATAGCTCCTTGTAAACTCTCCCAAAAGCGAGACACAAATTTGGGGTCTCTATCAGAGACGATAGATGCTGGAGCACCATGAAGCCTGATAATCTTCGCGACGTACAAGTTTGCTAACTTCTCTGAAGAATAAGTGACCTTGATTGGCAGAAAGTGGGCAGATTTCGTTAGTCTATCCACAATTACCCAGACAGCATCGTTCTGTTTTACTGATCGTGGTAACCCAACCACAAAGTCCATGGTGATGTGCTCCCATTTCCACTCTGGAATAGGAAGCGGTTGAAGAGCTCCACCAGGACGCTGATGTTCGATCTTAACACGCTGACAATGTAAACAACGTGATACAAAGTCAGCGATGTCCCTTTTTATATTCGGCCACCACCACGATTTCTTCATATCTTGGTACATCTTTGTTCCACCTGGGTGAACTGCAAATTTAGAGGAATGAGCTTCCTCTAATACTTTTCTCCTGATCTCCGGAATGTTGGGAACACAAACACGATCTTGGTATTGTAGAATACCATCCTTTGATAAGAATTCAAGTCTTTTCCCTTCCGGTATCTCCTTAGAAATCTTCTTTAAGTGGACATCCTGCATTTGAGATCTCTTCACTTCCTCAATAATTGAAGGTTGAGCGATAAGGGCTGCTAGGACATCCTTAGAACGATGAGGAGTAACTTCAATTTCCATTCTTTCAAAATCGTTAATCAATTTTTTTTGTGAAGTAAGCGTGTAAACTATATTCCCTAAGGACTTCCGAATCAAAGCATCTGCTACTACGTTAGCCTTGTCAGGATGATATTGAATATCAAGATCATAGTCTTTCATTAATTTGAGCCATCTCCGCTGCCTCATATTAAGCTCCTTCTGCGAGAATAAGTACTTTAAACTCTTATGATCGGTGAAAATTTCACATCTTTCACCGTACAAATAGTGACGCCAAATCTTTAGTGCAAACACTACGGCGGCTAGTCGGCTAGTTCCAAATCATGAGTAGGGTAGTTTTTCTCATGGATCTTGAGTTGTCGGGACGCATAGGCAATAACCTTGCCATGTTGCATCAGGATACACCCCAATCCTTGATAAGAAGCATCACTATAAACTACAAACACACCATTTCCAATAGGTACGCTGAGAATTGGTGCTGAAACCAATCTATTCTTTAATTCTTGGAAACATTTCTCGCATTCGTCCGTCCATTCGAAAGCAACACCCTTTTGTGTTAGCTGCGTCAAAGGTCCTGAAATCTTAGAAAAATCCTTCACAAATCTTCGATAATAGCCAGCCAAACCTAGGAAGCTGCGTACTTCAGTTACAGTTATTGGTCTTTGCCAAGACTTGGTTGCTTCTATCTTATGTGGGTCCACCAATATGCCTTCCTTTGAGATCACGTGCCCCAAGAAAGAAATCTTAGAAAGCCAGAACTCACATTTCTTGAACTTCGCATACAGTTGATAATCTCTCAGCGTTTGCAAGACTGTTCTCAAATGACGTTCGTGTTCTTCGAGACTCTTTGAATAGATAAGGATATCATCGATGAATACAATTATGAAATCATCAAGGTAAGGCTTGAATACTCAATTCATTAGGTCCATGAATGCGGCGGGAGCATTGGTGACGCCAAAAGGCATCACTAGGAACTCATAATGACCATAACGAGTACGGAAGGCTGTCTTTTCCACATCTTTTGCTTTCACCTTCAATTGATGGTAACTTGATCATAGGTTAATCTTTGAGAACACTTGTGCTCCTCGTAGTTGATTGAATAGATCATCAATCCTTGGGAGAGGATAACGATTCTTTATCGTTACTTTGTTCAACTCACGATAATCAATGCACAATCTCATAGTTCCATCCTTTTTCTTCGCAAATAGGACTGGAGCACCCCAGGGAGAGGTACTAGGCCTGATAAAACCTTTATCCAGTAGTTCTTGCAATTGGGTTTTCAATTCCTTTAGTTCAATTGGAGCCATACGATAATGGGCCTTCGATATAGGTTGAGTACCAGAAACGAGGTCAATGGTGAATTCAATCTCTCTATCTATTAGAATACTGGGTAGGTCTTCCAGAAAAACATCTAAAAATTCTCTTACCACTTGGACGTCTTCCAAGATGACTTCTGCAGTTGAATCTCCCAGTATAGCACATAGGTAACCCTAACATCCCTTTTTAAGTAATTCCTTTGCTCGCATGGACGAGATAAGGCAAGGCGGCGATGAGACACCCCTTCCCTTAAAAGAGAATTTGGTCGGTCGGGAATTTGAAAGTTGACTTGCTTGGCAGATCAGTCAATGGTAGCGTGGACCGATGACAACTAGTCCATCCCTAAGATGACATCGAAACCTCGAATCTCTAGGGGTATGAGGTCGACTAGCAAAGGTATATTACTTATCATGATTTCACATGATCGATACACCTGGGTGCCAATCAACGAAGTGCCAGAAGGAATAGCAACTGACAGTTCATAACCCAGTGGTTCTGGGGATTTACAAAATCTTGAAGCAAAAAATGGATATACAAAGGAATGCATAGATCCACAATCTATAAGTACATGAGCATCAAAACCACAAGTAGGGATAATACCTGCCACCACGACATCTGCCTCTTCATTATTCTCTCCAGGAATGAGTGCAAATGCACGCCCTTGGCGTTGCTGACTTCCTCTCTGACCTCCCTGATGTTGGGTCGTACGTTGATTAATAGGGGTTGGTGCTTGAACAATCCCTTTCATCGCAGGACAATCTCGGATTAGGTGGCCTGTATCTCCACACTTGAAACAAGATCCAGAGCTGAGTTGACAAACACCTCCATGCATCTTCCCGCAAGTCTTGCATGGGACTTTGTTATCTGGTGGCCCTCTCTTGGCCTGGTCATTAACATTAGAGCCAGAAATCCCAGGGAATTGCCTCTTCATACCTCCTTGTTGACTTTTTCCTTGGTTGTTCACCGGTCTTTTGGAAACATCTTTTCTCTGTTGGAACTCTGTGTTTGTCCTTTCTGCCTTGAGAGCACGATCATACACTTCTCTGTATGTTTGGAATTCGAACATTTCTAGTTTGCTTCGAATATGAAGTTGTAGACCATCCTCAAATTTTCTTGCCTTCTTCTCTTCAGTTGGAATGAGGTAGGAAGCGAATCTTGATAGAGAAGTAAACTCCGTAGCATATTGGAGAACAGTCATGTTCCCCTGCTTGAGGTTCATGAACTCTTTTTCTTTTTGGTCCTTCACGGATTTAGGGTAGTACATTCCATCAAAGAGAACCAACAATTGATCCCATGTTATTCCCTCTTCGCTGTCCTCTAGGGTACTCCACCAATGATCATCCTCACCGACAAAGGTATAGGTGGCATAGCTCACCTTTTCTTCCTCGGTGCAAGGAAAGTGCTTGAATAGCCTTTCCATCTTTGGACCCATGTCTCAGCTGCAGCAGGGTCAGCCTTGCCATGAAACGCTGGCGGTTTGAGCTTTTAAAAGCGTTCTATGTCAAGAAGCGTTCCTCCTTGGCCGTTAACATGCCCATTAGCATTCCTATGCCCATTTCCATTCTCTAGTGCAGCGTATGCTAATCCTTCCATAATTCTCTCGACACGGGCAAAACGATCTTTGGTAGCCTGATCCATTCTAGCTGTACCACTGCGACTCCTCGTTAATACTATTTAGACTAGAACATGATGAGGAAGTATAGAAGTATATAAATTTATCAATACACATAATACTTAAATACTTATAAACTTCTAACTTGGAAGTCGTAGTCAAAACTCTATGTCTTCTAGTACCCTAAAATCTTATGCTTTGATTATAAACTTCTAACTTGGAAGTCGTAGTCAAAACTCTATGTCTTCTAGTACCCTAAAATCTTATGCTTTGATACCAAGCTGTCACGCCCCCAAAACACTGCCTGTGGATTTAGGGTGCATAACCAGCCTATGAGGCCTAAAAACTTGTACAGAAAACTAGCGGAAGCAAAATAACACTTTATAGAAACGGTTGTTAAGGCCATAGATTTCCATAAATACAAGACTTCATATTACATGGCATAGTCTTAGGCCAACATAAGCCTTCAAAACACAAAATAGACTAGGTAAATGATAAGTCTTAAAGTAATCCGTCTAGAAAAAAAAAACTTAAGTACATAGCGAAAAATGATCCTATCTCTACTAATTTCCATCTAAGACGGGACCCTTCTGAAGGGACTCGTCTCCAACTACACTGGCTTCTTCCTCTATGTAATCACCCTCAAATGATTCGTTACCTGAAAGGGGTTTTAGGAAAAAGGAAAAAAAAATAAACGAAGAGCATGAGTAGAAGACTCAGTGAATGAACATAACCTGGATGAAAATCATAAAAAGGATTGTATATCGACATAAATAGATAAAAATACTAACATGATATATGATGAACACGAAATATCACAACAGGTTCAATTAATATTTTTATGAAAAACATCTTTACACGAAAGCCAATTTACCAACTACCCACACACGCACACTTTCATTTTATATTACATGGCACATTGATCAACGGCAACCCTGCTAGTCGGGTTCATGGGTCCAATAGGACCTGCCACTTGGGACTTCATTACATGGGTCCAATATGACCAACCACTTAGGGCTATACTTCATAGTTTGTTGTAGTGGTAATTGACTTTGGGAATAATGAATGAATTTCACAATAACATAGCAACTTTGAGCATTAGTTAACTTTATAATAAACATATATAATCCCCTTTTCAGTGGAACCAAACGATAATGTTCCGAAATGAGTCATAGCAATTACATAATATCATCGATAATTGGAGATAGAACAATATTCACTCGTGAGGAGAGGAATCAACGAAAAGGAATATGAACACTCACCTTGGTAGTTTATGAAGTTAAGAAAGCTTCTATTATAGATCAATTAAAGCTCACGTCCTACACAAAATATTGAACATGCAGAAAGTAGCATTCAAGCTCACGATATAGGAGCAAAATAATAATTTATTGTTCTTTAAGGGTAATTGCATAATTAAATAAAAATATTAATAGGATTCTTTATTTATTACTAAACAGAAGATTTTTCTTAGGTTTCTTTTGACTAGTACAGGCTTAATGTGGATCCAAATTTATATGACGAATTCATAGTGTTAAAGAATTACAAATTAAACCCATTCATATATATTATAGTCCATTTAAAATAAATAAAGTCTAAACTAACCCATTTGTAAAGTTTGTCAACCAAACACACCCCATACTGATACACATGGAACAACTCCTAAAAAAAAGCTAGGACCAAACCCATGCAAGGTGGTCATCTCTCCCGACCATGCACGGCCCGGTGGCCAAGTTTGGCCGCGAACTTTGCGGGTTCGGAACTTCCTCATTTCTCGATCATTTTTAATGAAACAAGAGTCATTTTTACTCAGTTTTTTGTGTAGATTTCAAATATGCTGGTTTTATAATTCAAATCTAATTATATCTTCCGAATAATGGAATTATTCTTTTACACCATAAAAGAATAATACTATGGTTGTCTTTAGGTGTAGAGGTACACCAAACTATTTTTACAGTGGTCTGGTGGGGTCCTAAGGAGTCCTTAAGTCTATTACAACAAAGCCTAGTGGTGTCAACAACATTCCGTAGTTATGGCCCGAAACGAGCATGGTTCTCGGGCTGTTTTGAGCGTCAATTTTAGTGTTGTTTTAGACTACAATCTCTTATAGTAAGGGAGCTCTAAGTACCCTACTAAACATAGAATAAAAGTATAGAAGAAACTCACTGGAAGACTGACAAAGATATGAGCCGAATTGGAGTAAAAAATAAAAAAACTGTGGAAGTTAGTTCGATTCCTCCTCTCTTCGCAGCACATACACAGGTACACTATGAGTCTTGCACACACGCTCACATACTATTGTGCAAAAAGAAGTCTTTAATGTTTCTACCGCTTCTGATTCTCAGTGGGGTATTTAAGGACCACAGTGGTTTTCCACTTTGTTAAGTCCGCCTCTCACATTCACATGCGTGTGTGAGTGGCTTTAATAGCATGTGTTCACACCTTCAAGTAAAAGAAGCATTTGCATGAGATTTTCTTGGTCCATAAAAGAAATTATTAGTAGGTAGCTAGGCTATTGTATAAGAGAATAGGAGATGGTGATGATTAGCATGTGCAAGGAGGTCGGCCAAGTATTTAGGGGTTGTTTGGCTATGTAAACTTTGGGTGCTAGTTTGGATAGAAATGAAGCATAATTAATGTGGGAAAAGTCTTAAATCTAATTTGGGCTTTTGGTTTGGGTTTCGATAATTGGGTCTCTAAGTCTCACAAAAATGAAATAAAACTTACTCTTAATTTGTGAGGATTAATAATAACACTAATAATATATAAAAAAAAAAAATAATAATAATAGATTTTAGGGTCATGACAACGGTAGTATACATTCGTACATAAAATTACAAAAAAAAATTTGATAAATGAACTATATTGAACATAAATGAAACTATAAAAACTATAATGACAAAATTAAAAGAGTAATGCTAGGTGTACACAACTTTTGTACACACTTTTGCACACAAATGCTTTAAATGCATGTACCTTGTGCTGTTTAAATTTTTCACACTTTTCTGTGCACCACTTACACAACACTTAGTACATACATTTAAAATATTTGTGTGCAAACGTGAGTACAAATTTGTGTACAGCTAGCATTAATCAAATTAAAATTACTAATGACTAAAGTGTAATCAAACCCAAACTAAAGGGTGTGAAAAAGTAGTTAACCCATTTTTATATTTTTCCAAACAAATCAATCCAAAACAGTCCTCCTCCTCCTCCTCCTCCCAAAGCTGCTGTACATTAGGGTTGCAAAGAAAGAGGGTAACAGAGAAGATTAAAAATCTTCAAATCAAACCAAACTCCGATTGTGGTCTCGGGCGGCGACGGCACCTTATGTGTCCGCAAAGCAGCATTGCGACTGGTCCGTAAAAAACATTTGGGAAAGGGATCATCGTCAGGTGATTATATATATCTATCTTATATTGGGCAAAGGTGTGGGTCCCAAAAAAAATTTAATCCAAGGGCTAAGACTTCTCCCTTTACTCAACTTTTAATCTTAACCCTTATGCATACTATATCTACTTTCCACCCTTGGATCAACTTAATCCAAGGGTCAAAACACAAATATATTTGCACACCTCACACACCATATAAATACTTATCCCAATTCTCTCCCTCTACCCCCACGTCTCTCCTTCTCTCTTTCATGCAATACATAAACTGCTAAGAAATTAAAAACTCAATAAAGTAAACAAAAAAAAAAAAAACCTTAGCAAATCAAAAACAGTTTTCCTAAATGAACAATACTCTGTCCAATTCCATAATCTATATCACATCTCTCTCTCTCCATACCACTCTCTCCCTCACGTCTCCTCTCTATCTCTCCACAATCACGTCTCTCTCTCTCTTCCTTTTTTCTCATGTTTGGTTGTTTTTCTCTTCCCATCATTCATCAGTCATTTCCCTCTCTCTCTCTCTATCTGCAATGAAATTCAATTCTTGGCTTCAGATTAGAGGTACATTCATAGCCCTTTTGAGAAGAGTAATCTTCACTAAAATTAATATGGTGACTTTTTAATATGGTGATTTATTGTAATTTTGTTGTACTAAAATTATATTATTTTTCTGTGGATTAATTGGTTGGTACTACACTACTACTTTAGTGCAATGTTCAAGTTCTCCAGACTATGGTTCAAATATGGTGACTTATTGGTGTTTTGATTGACTTATTGGTGTTCTGATTGAGGCTCAGTTTTGATTATCAAAGTAGGGATGTGTAATTCCGTTGTTTTTCTTTTTCCTTATGCGCAATAAAATGTTGCGGTCATAATCTTTGTCGAATGGATTTTTTTTTTGGCTCGGCAAAACAAAAGTTTTATTAAACGGTGGAAAACGACCAATGGATACAAGCCAACTAAGTTATGCAACCCAACAGCCTCACAATCGAATGGATTTGGTCAATGGATTTGGTTTGTCAATCCATCTCTGTTATTTACAGCCCCTTATTCAAGTCTCTGTTATTATATTTACAGCTCCTTTGTATTTGAGTAATATTACACTCACAATCTTTTTCACATCCATACATCCTGGTTCTTGATTTTAGTGGGTCCCATATAGGATCCATGTGAGACCCTCATGGGATCCACGAAAATCAAAAACCAGACCAAGATGTATGATTGTGGAAAATATTGTAAAAAAAAATTGTAGGTGTAGCATTACTCTCTTTCTTTTAATCCTCACTTTTTTTCTTTCGTGGGGTTGAAAGACTATTGATCTTCTAACTACTCCTTTAACATTTTTTCTGGGCTCTTGAAAGACTATTGATCACAATTCACAACGTTGGTGCTATTATTATATCAGTAATTGTTGTCTCCTATTATTCATCTAATAGAGCGAGTAATGATATAGGTTTTGTATGCTATGAATTTGAAAACACTGGACTGAGGAATGTAGATGAATTATTTATGAATAGACTCTATTGTTCTCTTCAACTCCGTATTGTTGTACTTTTAGAAAACATGCAAAATGAGAATAGCTTTGTGTAAAAAGAGTGTAATTTTGCTCACCCTCTTTTTTTATTGGCTAATGCTGGGGCACAATGCTTCACTCCATTAATTAATTCTCATTTAATATTGAGCCCCACTACATTAGACAATGGGAGAGGAGGGTGAGCAATTTTTGGATGGGCAAAAATGTATTCGTGTGAAAAATTTAATAATTCACTAAGTTTCTTTATGTGTTTTGCCTTCAATGAAAATTTGTAAATTTTTGTGTTTCTTTCTGTGCATGTGTGTGTTCATGTGTCTCTGTGTGTGTGTTCATGTGTGTTTTTTTTTTTTTTGGTGAGTATGGTTTTCTAAAATGGATAAATTTTATTGCTAGGTACCCTGACAATGGACAATTTAATTAACCATCTACGGTTCATGTAATCATGTTTATCACTTATTTTAAACCTTTATTTATTTGTTCAAGACCTTAGGAATTTTGTATTGCTCATTTAAATATGTTTTGAACATACAAGTATACAACTAGATACAAACTTGGAAATAACTGTACGTATATCATATCCAATTTTCAAATTTAGTCTCAATATTTTGTCAATAAATTTATGTGTTTACACGTAATAATCGTATTAAGGTGTAAAAAATAGGTTAGGTTACTGAGAGAAAAAAAAATGTGGCTATCATCGTTCGAGACGAGTGGACTTTTAATATAAAACACTTTTCTGAGGTAAAATAAAAAAAATACGTAACTATACTTTGCAGTGTATTTTCTAATTCTACGGCATGAGATTAAGCGACTTACTATATTTTTATACGACATATGATAAAGCAAAATATGCTGTTAAATGAAAGGAAAAATGACATGCTCGAGTCATAGATTGCAAAAAGAAAAGGCAAATGGCAATATATTAATTTGTAACTCCTAAATTATTTTTATTTGTCAACTTTAGACCGTCAATTTATATTTTTTTTAGGATTGGTGGAAAATTGTATCATGGAAATGGCAAGATGCAGCAAAAAAACTTAGACTTAATAGATCGATGCATGTCCCAACAAGGTAAATTCTACAAAAGATAGGGCACATGAGTAATTTTTTCTCTTGAAGATTTTCATGTGAAGGCAACTAATATAATTATTGTTACTTTTCATATATTTTTACATTCACCGCACTGGCCGAAATACATTGAGATTGATACGTACACATTCTCCAAATTGATGAAAAAAATTCACAATTTGCCAAGAGTGATTAGATCTTCAAGGAAATGTTAATGTAGTAATGTCTAGGGGTATGTAATGTTTTAGTGTAGTAACCCCTAAAGTGAAAAAGTGTATGTAATATATTTGATATGATGAAAAAATATTTTGCACTATTTATGGTTTCTTTTTCCTTGCACCGTGGCCGCGGGCACGGGCACGTACTAGTATATATATATGATACAATAGAACCCTCATGTTTTAAGGGTCACTTTCAGGAGAAGTTTTTGTGTACTCTCAAGGTAGCGCCTATGTGGTGCCCCACATCCAATGAGATAGCGCCACACAGGATTGTTAGGCCATTTAAATTTTTTGTTGTGGGTTCTATTATTTGTGTGGTGCGCTACTATTGGGTACAGGGTACCAAATAACATGCCACGTGGTACCTTAGGGGTACCCAAAAATTTCTCCACTTTCAGCCTATACATATACATGTCAGAAGCCACTTTTGCATTTTGGGTCATTAATTAAATAATGGTGATGGCAGGTGTGTGTTTGGTGAAAATGGTAATGGGTTCTTGGTGATTTTTTGAGAATTTCACAAAACTTTTTTTGTTCAAAATTTTGTACAGTAACTACTATGGTACTTGTTTGGAAGGGCGTTGAGTGGATTCTAAAAATATAAGTTAGATAAAAAAATAATTTGTAGATCTAAAGTTATTGATTTTGTAAGTTTAGATTTTTTATTTTTTTAAAAGTTAGTTATGAAAGACAGCTTAGACAGGATGTCAGTGGCTTCAATGAGAAAGAGAGTATTTTTGCTCACCTCAAAAATGGTTCATCAATGCTCATCCAAGTATTTAATTAGTTAATGTAATGGGACCCTTGTTTAATTCTGAGTCTTACTATAATGACCAGTGAAATACTTGAGTGAATATTGATAAACCATTTTTGAGGTGAACAAAACTATTTTCAATGAGAAAACGCTTGTATATTGTGAATGGGCTTTTTTGTCCGACAAAGAACCTTTTGCTAACTTCTTTTTCTTGTTGGATCTAATGTCAAATAAGTACCCTAAATTGGATTTATCACCAATAATAGTAGGAGCAAAAATAAATCTAACAAATACTTGTATTCACAGTCTATCTCTCTTTTGAGTGGCACTATGGATTCCATTGAAATTATCCGGACCTCATACCCCACAATGCCAACCATAAAAGAGATAAACTGTAAATATAAGTGTGTGTGGTATTTATTTGTGCACCAAATATTACCCAATAACTAATGAGTAATGCTAGATGTACTCCCAAATGCACAACTAAATGCACAACCCTGCTTAAAATTGTTGAACCTCGTGCTGAAAAGCTTGCACACTCTACACACCCCCTTTTTTGTGTATAGACTTTTCAACACGAGGTCCAACAATTTTAAGCAAAGTTGTGCATTTAGTTGTGCATTTGAGAGTACATCTAGCATTACTCATAACTAATTAACCCTTTTTGCTTTGTGAAAACCTAAACCCTAACCCTGAAGTTAGGAGACATGTCGACAGTGACAGCTCGGCGTGCGATGCGAGATATGAAGAAGATGGCAATAACAACACTGGGAGCAGGAGTTGAAGGAAAAGTTTCTGCACCAAAACCTCGTCTGCGGGCAGTGAGTGGGAAATTTGCGGCTTTGCGTGCGCATAACGATCGCGATGGTGGTCTGGAATGGTTCATCGTAAACCTCTTAAATAAGAGTTATAGTATTAGCTGCCCTTGCGGGCCTTTCCATTTACCTCAACAAATCTATCGGTCATTCGATGGAGACTTTGTGGGTATGCCTTCCTGTGCTACATTGGGCTCCACCTTGTATTGTCTTGGCGGTACTATCTTGGATGCTACTCGTGGTTTTCATACTTGTAACCTTTCCAACCAGGTCTCTATGCTTGATGCTAATTGTCCCGACCATGGTTTTAAGAAAGGTCCTTCCATTATCACAGGGAGAGAGAATGCTTTTACAGTGCCTCTCCGTGGAAAGCTATATGTGTTTGGTGGTGCCTTTCCTGATAAGGATCCTTTTGCTGAGTGTTTCGACCCGAAAAAGAATAAATGGGAGCCTATCTCTAAACCCCCTATTGCTGGTTCACTGCCTCTCCATCCCGTCTTTGCCATTCCTTATGGGAAGACAGATATTATCGTGAGTTTTATGCCATCTTGTTGCCCGAAAGAAACAGAAACGGTTTTTATATACCACGCCGAATCGGATTCTTGGGGGCTCTACCCTAACCCCATTCCCTTGGATTTTGGCGGCCACCATCCTGTTAAGGTCGGTAATACTCTCTATTCTCTTCAGGGGATGTTTGTGTATGCCTATGATTTAAGCTGTCACCAGTCTTACTCGGGTCTTATAAAAGGTTCCGTGCCTCCTGTTATGGCGTGTTTTCCCAGTTTCACTTTTAACCAGCATTTATTTCATATAGGTGGCAATCAGTTCTGTTTTTTCGACCTTCAATTCCCCTCTTCTGATCCCCTCAGTTCGGTTTTACACTGCACAAAAATCTGCCTTGTTAAGAAGGCCTCTGGCGACTTGAATGCTACCACCATTTCTGCCCAATCTTATCTTGTTGATCATCAATTAGAATTTCTTTATGGCATGCCGCTGTAAGTATCCTTCTAAATACCTAACTCCCTATCTTTTGTATCCCTGCTTTTAGGACCGTATTATAAGAAGAAGAAATGATAATCTTCTAGTTGTACTGTTTTAAGCCTAAGTTTGCTAGTGAGATTTTATGATAAAATGATTAGTCTACTTGTTTCATATAAAAAAATAAAATAAAATGATTAGTCTACTACCAATACCAATTCTACGAGGTTGTTAGTCGGTTAGTCCCCCCAATGAGAGGCCCAAGGGTAGACATTGTTTGTATGCACCAAACTATCATCTCTTGCATTTGGTACGGTGACTATTGACTAATGGCGGTGAAGATTTGCTAATTGAAATGATAAAGTTCTTTGTTGGAAATATTGTTCATCACATTACTACTACTAGTCCAGTTTTATCTGTTGAAGGATATGATCGATCTAATATTTGTGAAGTCTTATCAGTATGTCTAGTTTGTAAACCTCAAAGTGTAGGTATTCATGAATTTCCTTGCAAATTTACTTATTTTCTTGTTACTTTCGCTGTGAATATATATGGCCTTTCTAGTGAAGGTTGGTTTATTTTCCATCAACAATTTAGTGCATACTCGTGTGTGCTTTATGTTATTCTAACACTACTCTTTTTCAAGTAATTAAAAAAATTTACACGAGAAAGTAGTATTTCAAATGCTTGATCTTTGACAAGGCACAGGATCACCAATGTAAGAGGGTCACACCTTGGTGAGGGGTAATGGATAAATCTTAGCTAAGTGTCGCACAATGGGCAACCATAATCTCTTGAACACGTGTTTAGGTCAGAGAACTTACCTGGATTTGCTTAAACCCTCAGCCCATGGTTGTTACAGGATTAGGCCATGCTTTGATTGGACTTATCCTTTTAATGTTGGGACCATGATGGCCTATGGATAAGGAAGATATGCGGATTTCTCTTCTAATTTGATGGACCAAAATTCTTTTTAGAGTGGGCAACCTTCTGAAGTTGCTGACCTAGCAAGCTTACTGGGCAGGCCCTACCCCTCCTGGCCTGAGATCAATGGAGCCAAACTTATCCCTCCCATGTTTGGGATGAAGAACTCCTTCGATGTATTGAGTGGTCAAGAGATCCCTGTGGTTGATATGTCAAAGCTCATGAGCACTACCCGCATCAACCTTAATCTTTCACCTCCCCTCCACCTCGAGGTGAAAAAGTGCTTCTTCTTTGCGCACGTTCAGAAGATTAAGCTCAAAATAGGGAACTTAAAAGATTTTAGTTTGGCGCTCTATGGAGTAGACTTTGTTCTCTGTAACATGGTTTTTGATTCATTATGCAAGTTTGAAAACCACTTCTATTGCCTTGATTCTAAAGAAAGGGAACACCGGAACAAACAACTTGAATTTCAAGCATATCAACCCAGTCGGTGTGTGTGAAATCGTGCCTAAAGTCCTATGATTCTTAGAATGCTTTAATTGGGTGTCGTCAGTTTTTAAAATGTGGTGTTTGTGGCTAATGAGTTCGTGGAGGCTAGACTGAAGGAGGGATTGACGAGAATCATTTGGATTCGTATTTGTATTTCTTGTATTAGATTATATATTCTCATCAATGGTGTTTTCGAGTGGTCTTTACCTAGGTCCACGGTTCGAAGGCAGAGAGGATCCCGTTTCTCCGTTACTATTCCTTTTTGTGTGAGAAGCCCTTAGCAACCTTTTGGCTAGGGCGATCGATGCTTCATTGCTAAGTTGGTTCGAGATGGGGAATAGAGGTGGAGTCCCTATTGATGTATCATCCAAGGGTTTTTGCCTAGTTTTAGGGGTCTTAGGGAGTGGATCCCCATTCTCCATTCGTCAGGTTGGTTTGATGACTATGCCCGTATCCATATCTGTGCTTCATAGGTTCTCGTTTTTGGCATTTTAATATATTATTCACTTTCTTACTTAAAAAAAAAATTATTTAAGTCCTCAGCCATTTTTTTACGAGTTATTAATATTAATAAAGGGAAAAGAGCTACAAAACTAGGGGGATTGGAAATCCTCGTGAAAACAACTACTAAGAAAAAAAAACAAAACTGGAACTCTCAACTGTGCAAAGCTCTCCCATCTCTAGTTATGACGGTAATATAAGGATGAATAAACCACCCTGACTTTTAGTAATGGAATGAATAAATATTGATCCTAAAAAAATTAGAAGCATTTCTCTTTTGTCCAAATCACCCAAACTTCAACGATTAACTCCCCTTTTTTGTTTAACATCATTGCCAAAGCTCTTCATCTCTTACTGGATAAAGCGGCTGATTTGGGTCTGATTAAGGGGTCGGTATCGGGGATAACGAGTTCAGAATCTCTCACTTGCAGTTTGCGGACGACACCATTTTATTTTCTAAAGCCGATGAAAACTCTGTTAGCAACATTAGACGTCTTTTGATGTGCTTCGAGGTGGTCTCGGGTTTAAGAATTAACTATAAGAAGAGTTGCATGTACATGGTGGGTGATCGAGATGGCGATCTTCCTTCTTTTGCTAGTATCTTGGGTTGCCAATGTGGTTGTTTCCCTTTTACATATCTGGGCATCCCTTTAGGGGCTTCGCCCTCACGTATTAAAATGTGTGATCCTATCATCACTAAGTTCAAATCTCGTTTGAGTAGTTGGAAGCGAAGGCATCTCTCTTTTGGTGGTCGTTTAACTTTAATTAAGTATGTGCTTTCGAGCCTTCCAGTCTACTACATGTCTCTTTTTAGAATGCCAGTAGGAGTGGAGCGTATATTGGATAGGATTCGTAGAAGATTCTTGTGGGGTGGTGCGGAAGATCGGAAGGCTATTAGCAAAGTTAGTTGGGATCTATGTTACATGGACTCTTCTAAATAGGAAAAGTACCCGTGTCGACACGACTCTTTGCGGACATGGGTATGACATTTGGGTAGGATCCTTCTAGTGTAGTTTAGTGTATTTTTCAGCCAAGAAAGGCAAAGTACCCGTGTCGGATATGGCAATCATACCCGTGTCCTCTGGACACTTTGAAGAGTCCGTGTAACATAGGTTGGGATATCGTATGTTCGAGTAAAGCTAATGGGGGGCTGGGTGTCACTTCCCTTAAGTTCCTGAATTTGGCTTTGCTGCAAGTGGTGGTGGAGATTCGGCACCGAGAGCAAAGCTCTGTGGAGTATCACGGTGTGCGAGAAATACAAGTATAATGCTAACAAATGGACCCCGGATCCTTGTCCTCCTTATAAACTCTCTCGTCTTTGGTCCAATGTCCTTAGTCTTGGCAGTTTGGAGTCCACGAAGGAGGTGGTGGGTATGGATAGCAGTAGATGGGTGGTGGGGAACGGTAATCGCATCGTCTTTTGGATGGATAAGTGGTGCGCCAATGGCTCTCTCGCTTCTCTCTTTCCCAGATTGGTTTCCTTGGCTGTTTCTAAAGAGGGTCTGGTCTCTAATTTTTTTTCAAGTCCACAGAGAATAATCCTTTCGTGTTCCGTAGAGCGCTGCGTCCGTGGGAGGAGGAAGACAGGTCGACCCTTTGGGCTTCCTTAGTTGATATACAGTGTTTTAAGGATACTGAAGATAGGCTTCAATGGTGTGGGAGTACTAACGGGTCATTTTCCGTTAGGGAATGCAAGTCTTTTTTGTCAGGACAGAGAAGGGAGGTGGCCTGTGATTGAGCCAAGGCCGTGTGGTACAACAAAGCCCCTCCCAAAGTCCTTTGCTTTGTGTGGCTTACCATCCTTGGGCGTATCCCGACAAAGGTTTTCTTGTCTCACAGAGGGGTTCTTTTCCCGAATGGGGACGTTTTCTGCACATGGTGCGGGTTGGCCGAGGAAAGTCATCTTCACCTTTTCCTCCAGTGCCCGTGGGTTTGGAAGGTTTGGGCCCGTCTTTGGGGCTGGTAGGGCTTGCCTTGGGTTTGACCGGCTTCGTTTGAAGGCTTCATTTTGCAATGGGGTGGCATGATCCTCGACTCAACGGTTCGTGGTTGGTGGAGGACAGTCTGTTGTGCCGGCTTGTGGTCCTTATGGCTTGCTAGAAACGAGGTCATTTTTAATCACAAATCGTGGGAAGTGGATGAAGTGGTCACCCTCATCAAACTTCGATCCCATCATTGGATTCAAGCTCTTGATACAAGTATGTGCTACTCTTTCACGATTGGAATAGTGATCCTAATCGCCTTGGTAGCTTGAGGGCTCTCTTCCGATGCAATTCCACAGCGGGCGCAGTTTGGGAGAATCCTCCCTGGGGCTTTCTTAAGTTTAATGTAGATGGTTTGTCTCGAGGGAATCCAGGTCCGGCAGGATGTGTTGGAGTCCTCAGAAACGACCAGGGTATCATGTGTGGTTTGTTTTTGGGTCCCATTGGAATCCCTGACTCTAATGTGGCGGAGTTGGAAGTGATTCGAGCTGCCATGGATTTTTTTGTTAGGTCGCATTGGGTGGGTGTTCATCAGCTGATCATTGAGATTCGGAAGTGGCCATTTCGTGGACGTCCAACAAGGAGTCCTGACCGTGGAACATTTGGAGGTCTGTCAACACAATCGACTCTTGCATTTCCAAGATTGGCTCAGTGGTTTTCAGGGAGATTTTTAGAAAGGCCAGTGGGTGTGCTGATCTCTTGGCTAAGAAAGGCGTTGCTCATTCCTCCTGGTTTGAGGCTAGGTGGTAGTGATTTTGGTTTTTTGGCTTTTTGGTCTTGCGTATGTTGTCTCAGTGCGTGGGTCTGCTTGTTTTTTGGGTGGCGCTTTTTCCCCTCTGTTAACTCTGCCTGGGTTGTTTCAACACTGCCGGTCCCAAGCCCGGATAAAAGAGGACGGTTAGTGCGTTAGGTAGCTCGACAGCTAGCACGTAAAAAAACCGTCGGATCCTTATGATACGAATCCAAATATGAATACTCGTGTAAATGCTAGGGCGTTCCCTTTAAGCGACGCGTTGCGCCTGCCTTCGGGTGTTTCGAAAAATGTGCAAGGGGCGCCGCATCGACGCCCGGGTGCGGTGTTAAATAAGCAAGGGTTCCCGCGCTCATCTGGGCCACCGCGGGTAAAGAAGCTAGTCCAGAACTATAGGCTTAGGTTAGCAACTTGGAATATAGGAACCTTAACAGGTAAAGCTATGGAACTAGTAGACACTATGATTAGAATGAAGGTTAATGTAGTATGTTTACAAGAAACAAAGTGGGTTGGAGAGAAAGCTAAGGAGGTAGAAAAGACCGGGTATAAGATATTCTATACGGGGAAAGATAGGCATAGAAATGGTGTTGGAATCGTGGTTGACAAGAATCTCAAGGATAAAGTAGTGACAGTCACGAGCAAAGGAGACAGAATATTGCTTATCAAACTGGTAGTTGGAGTGGATATAATTAATGTGATTAGTGCATACGCGCCCCAAGCAGGATTGGATGATCACACTAAAAGACAATTCTGGGATGAGTTGGACGCTTTAATGCAAGAAATACCGGGAGGAGAGAAGATAATTGTAGGTGGAGATTTTAATGGCCATGTAGGCAAAGATAGAACTGGATATGAGAGGGTGCATGGGGGGTATGGTTTTGGAGATCAGAATGAGGCAGGGGTGAGTATTTTAGATTTTGCCATAGCATATGATCTTGTAGTAGCAAACACCTTTTTCAAAAAGAGGGAAGAACACTTGATAACCTTTAAGAGTGGATCTAATAGAAGCCAGATCGATTTGTTCCTTGTGAGAAAGGCATACCGCTTAGCATGTAAAGACTGTAAGGTCATTCCAGGAGAGAGTCTAACATCTCAACATAGACTTACTATTTTAGATATTCATATAAAAGGACAATGTCGTACTAGAAAAGACCCTATAAACCCGCGAACTAGGTGGTGGAACCTTAAAGGCGAGAAACTAGCAATATTCCAAGAGAGAATGTATACAGAAGCACCTTGGAATTTGGAAGATGGAAGCAATACTATGTGGGATAGAATGGCAGGGTGCATCACGAGAATATCGTAGGAGGTCCTCGGAGAGTCGAAGGGAAGAGGGTTAGCATCTAAAGATACTTGGTGGTGGAATGAAGAGGTACAAGGTGCAGTAAAAGCCAAAAAGGATTGCTTTAAGAAGTGGATAAATGATAGAAGTGAAGAACACTTCAAAAGCTATAAATGTGCAAATAAGGAGGTTAAAAGGACAGTTAGAGTTGCTAAAATGGAAGCCTATGACGCCTTCTACACCAAGCTAGACACTAGAGAGGGAGAAAAATGTATTTATAAGCTTGCTAAGTCGAGAGAAAGGAAAACAAGAGACATTAATCAGGTTAAGTGTATAAAAAGCGATGACTCTAGGGTATTAGTGAACGACGAAGAGATTAAGGAAAGGTGGAAGTGCTATTTTGAGAAGTTGCTGAATGAAAAACATATGGATAACACAATTGAAGAAGAAACTGGGAGTTACGATGAAACTAGATAATACAGATTCTATCGGAGAATAAGGAAGTTTGAGGTGGATTTTGCTTTGAAGAAGATGAAACCCAACAAGGCCTTAGGACCAGATGGGATCCCCATTGAGGTTTGGAAATGCTTGGGAGATGTGGGGGCATCTTGGCTTACAAAAGTTTTTAATAGGATTTTAATGACTAGAAAAATGCCTGATGAGTGGAGGAAGAGCATCCTAGTGCCTATATATAAGAATAAAGGAGATGTACAACAATGCAACAACTATAGAGGTATTAAGTTGATGAGCCATACTATGAAGCTATGAGAGAGAGTGATGGAGCATCGCTTAAGAGGCGTAACATCAGTGTCAGAAAATCAGTTTGGATTTATGCTTGGGAGATCAACTATGGAAGCAATTTATTTACTAAGGAGACTAATGGAAAAGTATAGAGAGAAGAAAAAAGATCTACATATGGTTTTTATTGATTTAGAGAAAGCTTATGATAGAGTGCCTAGAGATTTAATTTGGTGGGTGCTAGAGAAGAAGGGAGTGACCAAGGGTTATATTGACGTGGTGAAGGATATGTATGATGAAGCGGTTACTACAATTAGATCACCAGCCGGAGAAACAAGCGAATTCCCAATTACCGTAGGCCTGCACCAGGGGTCGGCCTTGAGCCCTTATTTGTTCGCCCTAATTATGGATGAATTGACTAGATACATTCAAGATGAGGTCCCATGGTGTATGTTGTTCGCAGATGATATTGTCTTGGTTGATGAGACTAAAGGGGGACTCAACACTAAACTGGAAGCTTGGAGAGAAGCACTGGAGACTAAGGGGTTAAAGATAAGTAGGACGAAAACAGAATACATGGAATGTACTTTTAGCAACAGTGGAAGTAGAGACAACGAAGCAGTGAAGATCGAAGATCAGGAGATCCCAAAGAGGGAACACTTTCCCTATCTAGGTTCAATGATCAGTAGAGACGGAGAGATTGGTGATGACGTGACCCATAGAATTAAAGTGGGCTGGCTTAAGTGGAGGAGTGCTTCTGGAGTATTATGTGACTGGAGAATACCAGTAAAATTGAAAGGAAAATTTTATAGGACAGCTATTAGGCCAGCTATGCTCTACGGGGCAGAGTGTTGGGCAACTAAGAAACAACACATTAGCAAAGTGAGTGTAGCTGAGATGAGGATGCTAAGATGGATGTGTGGTAAGACTAAGAAAGATAGAATTAGAAATGAGTACATCCGAGAGACTGTAGGAGTGGCACATATTGAGGATAAGTTGAGGGAGAATAGACTTAGATGGTTTGGCCATGTGCAACGAAGACCTGTAGATGCACCTGTGCGAAAGAGTGATAAGATCGTAGTGCCTGGAATGGTTAGAGGGAGAGGCAGACCTAGACTGACTTGGGAATATGTAGTGCAACAAGATATGAATATATATAATTTAAATGAGTATATAGCTCTTGATCGTGCAGAATGGAGAAAAAGGATTCATACAGCCGACCCCAATTGATTGGGACACAAGGCTTGGTTTGGTTTGGTTTGGTTTGGTTTGGCTTTTTCCCCTCTGTTTTTCTTTTGCTGTGCTTCTTCAGGCCTCTTGGGTATGGTCTCCTCTCTAGAGGCCTGTTTGGGTCTTCTGGCTTGGTTGTTTTGTTCTTTTCCTTTGTTGGTGGTCTCCTATGTTACACGGACTCTTCAAAGTGTCCAGAGGACACGGGTATGATTGCCATATCCGACACGGGTACTTTGCCTTTCTTGGCTGAAAAATACACTAAGCTACACTAGAAGGATCCTACCCAAATGTCATACCCATGTCCGCAAAGAGTCGTGTCGACACGGGTACTTCTCCTATTTAGAAGAGTCCATGTAACATAGGTGGTCTCCACCTCTTTCTAATGAAAATGTTTCTTGCTGATCAAAAAAAAAAAAAAAGTCCTCTATCAAGTTATTGTATTAAGTTGGGCGTTTGTTTGTATTAAGTTGGGCGTGAACAATGTTGTCTATGTTTTATTAGTATAAACCATTGGAAAATTAGTGTTTGGCATTATGCATAAAGAGTTGATGTCAAAATTATCATTGCTTATCAACTTACATTATATATTAACAATTTACCCATTGGCATGATTTTTAATTTTTAATTTTTTAAAAAAGAAACATTGAACATATTGCTGTCCGAGTACAACTGGCCATCCTGGTCGACGTTTTTTTTATAGTTTGTTTTCGTCAATTTACTCGTATTTTGAACAAAATTAGTTTGATAGCTTCTCAGAATGTTGTAATTATACATGGTAATATCCATTAGAAGTGAAATCTGTTGAGAGCATAGGAAATAAATGCTCCATGGTAAGGATTATATGTTGCTGCAAGTCTTCTTCTCTCTATAGTTTACGAGTAGTACAATGC
This sequence comes from Hydrangea macrophylla, assembly GCA_033977485.1. Classification (NCBI taxonomy): domain Eukaryota; kingdom Viridiplantae; phylum Streptophyta; class Magnoliopsida; order Cornales; family Hydrangeaceae; genus Hydrangea; species Hydrangea macrophylla. Next base: position 129,083,348 of record CM066989.1, on the reverse strand, counting down.
TAAGGTTATAACTGCAGAAAAACTAGAAATGCTAAAGGAATTCCTTGTGGATGTTCTGCTGCTCAAATTATGATGCATGTCCACGCTGTTATGATAAAAGTTGAGGACATTTTAACTGCAGGTTTGGTGCTGGACAACTTATGCTTTTAGGTGTTACATTTTAGGAGCTGAAAGTGGGGGTTGAAAGTGTTATAGGGTTAAATATGGTAGATTTAAGTAGTTAGGTTTCTGAAATTTCTGATGTAGTTGGCCATTTGGTGGGCACATAGCAATTATGATATGTGAGATGCTTGTTTGTCCTTCCTGTATTCGAACTCTAATATTTTTAGAGTAGTCATATCATATCGCGTATACCGTATCCATGCCACTTAGATATCCACAAATATACACGTGCATTCATACACATTCTTCGGTATGTCTGTCTATGTAACATGTCTGATATGAATTTTTTTTTTGATAAAGGAACCTGTTTGATATGATTTTTTGGGGGGTGGAAACAGCCTCTTGCAAATAAGCAGGGTAAGGCTGCGTACATTGACCCACTGTGGTCCGACCCTTCCCCGGACCCCGCGCTGCGGGAGCTTCGTGCACCGGGCTGCCCTTTTTTTATGCTATTACATATATGTATTTGTGTATATATATGCATGGAAAAATATAAAATTTAACGTATCCTCAGCATGCCGTATTTGTATATTTTACGTACTGCTATATCCCTGCTTCTTGGACCGTTTGGCTGGTTCTACGAGGGGCCTTTATCTCAAGGATATGGGATTTGTTTTTAACCTAAAGAAGGGTAGGAAAGTTAGATCTCAGGGGCAGCGTTTTGGGACATTTACAATGCATTTTCCAAAAAATTTGAAGAGATTCAAATGAGCCCACATATTACTCAGCAGTCTGAATTATTGTGGAAGCCAAATCACATTCTTTAGTTTAATAAAAGGAAAATCTTTTGAAAAAAGTGAATTTAAAACAAAAAGCAATTATCTTTGTTGCTTTCATTCAGTTTTTTAATGGGTGACATGCTTCTAAGCTTGAAATACCTTATACAAAATGACATGGGAGTAATGCCTGAATAAAGTCAATACAGTCCACTTGCAAGGTTTTTTTTTTGTTAATATCCGTCTTTGATTAACTCAATGGCTAGGCAAGTGTCAGTTTCCATTGTGACAGATATAACTCTGTGCCTAACCCATACTTTTGATGGAGAAACTTGTTTGTGGGATTCCCACAAACACGGATGCAGAACAAGAATCTCTTTGTATTTCTGGACACTCTCTTCTTCTTTGTAACCCCCCTCCTCCTCCTCTTATCTGTCTCCCCACCCCCCAAAAAAGACCCACGCACCAATAGATTGGGAAAAAGACTACCCAATTTATGATTGTTTTGCTTGACGAATTATCCATATCCGTGTATTGGGTGGTCCAACAACCAGTTGGCTCCTTTTATGTTTCCATCTAGAGGTATCTTCATATTACCCTCTCAGTTTGTGTGCTAATAATAGGTGTTTTTGTTACAGGGATAGAAGGTTTGTTGGAAGTTTTCTATCAAAAAAGTTGTTTATTGGGAGTTCATCCGGAAAAAAGCATGTGTAGCATGCCATGCTGAGGTATGCTATTACTGTTAATATTTGATATATGCAACAATGTTAGGACCACGTTTTCTTCTTTTAAGTGCTATGAACTTGCATGAATACTGTTTGTATGCATTTTGGGGATGATTTGCTCCAACATGGTTTGAAGTTGTCAAGCATAAATTAAAAAGTTATGTTGATGTAAAGCTGAATCACTTCCTCAGCTACTAGTCTTAATTGGTCTGACTTTATTACCTTACGTATAAAATGTTATTTCTTTCTTTCTTCTTCTTCTTCTTTTTTTCTTTTTTTTTTCCTGACAACTCGGAGTATCCAAGCCTTTTAGAACACTTATCCCCTGGGGTACGTTTAGACCCTCCAATCCACATGCACTGGGAGACACTATGGGTGGTGGCCCCAAGAGGATTTGAACTTTTGACCTCCTGGGCACTAGGCTACCCCTTGAGGTTACATTATTTCTTCTTTCTGTGTGGCTATACCTCCTGGACACTATGGGTGCTCTTTTCTGTTTGTGTATTTTTTTGTTGTATGGATGGATTTTTTTTTATAGAGGGATTGAATGGTTGGTGGGGTTGACGGTTGAGAAATAAGATCAGGGAAGTGCATATGGAAAAAGAACTAAAAGAAGTCACGCATCTAGTGTATTTGCTGACGAAGTCCCTACTGAGTACTGACTAGGCATGATATTCCGGATATGTGCTTTTTATTATATGGAATTGAAAATGAATGATTTTGGTGTTACTTTCCTTGTTCGTCTCGTCAATTTTAAAAGTTGAATTTTGAATTGTTTTTCAAAACCTGAATCTTACTTTGGGAGGAAGAGAGTACATGTTTTGTTTATGTAAAGGTGAATCGCGTCTTCTAATCTGGTAATTTTTGTAGGATTCTATCTTATATGTCCATAAGGAATATGTTTGTGAGGGTGCCTGCGTAAACTGACCTTCTGAATTGTTGTAGCAATTAATGTTAGAATTTTTGTCATTCGGCCTGATAAGTTCTTTTTTCTTTTCTTTATGTTGAATTTTCACACAGCTATAACAGGAGGTGTGTTTCTTAGTCTTGGTTTAGTCTACAAATACGAAACATGTTGCAGTTGCAAGCAATATGTTGTGTTGGCTTATTGGTGAATAATGATGAATAACTTTGGCATTCATGTTTTGTCTTAATTCGTTGTTTTCATGGCCATTGACCATCACGTGGCTTACCACAATGTTATTGATTATATTGAAGCTGTTGTTTCCCCTTAAATTTAGAAATTGGAATTTCCAAGTTTCTGGGTATGCAAATGAGTTTCGATGTTGTTGACTATATTGAAGCTACACCAAGAATCACTGTAAATGATTGGTTGTGTCATTCTTTCCTTTGTATTTTGCCACAAGGAGCCCTTTGTGGCACCTACGTGGAATTTCCTTCTTCCAACCTTCTATCTACGTGTCTTCTCACCTATTTGAACGGTGCCTACCGTCTCCTCCTCTCCCAGATCAATCAAACAGCAGCGCCGCCGCCTCTTCCAAATCCATCCAACAATGGGCAGTAACTGTGAATTGTAATACATTCAAAATAGAGGAATCTAGATACCCTATCAAAGCCCCTATATAGCATTGCTTCAATCTCATATATATTACCCTATGTAGCATGGGTACTTCATTTAGGACCCCTTACCCGTACCTGGTACTTACCGGCCACCGACACTCATTGGACACGCCAGGGTACGTACCCAACACTCCAAAAAACGTGTCTGTTTATTTAATTCAACTTTTTTAAAATGACTTTTGCCCTTTTTTAGGATGATTTTCTTTCTTTTTTTGGATTTATGGTTTTTGTGATTTGGTAGTGATATTGATGATCTAATGATGTTAAATTATAACAATCTTGTTATGCTTATGGTCCTTCACACCTTGTGAATGATTTTGTAATAGTGAAACAATCTTGCTATGGATGGATTTGTAATGTTGATCTTTAATGATAAAACAATCTTGTTATAATACTTATGGTTCTTGTTATGTGACTATTTGGACTTGTTTTTTATTAGCATTGTATAATTAATTAAAAGAATATTATTCCATCTGGCGTAGCCTAGCCGTACCTGTACCCAACTTTTTTAGGATTCGTCTTACCCCCCGTACCCGTATCGTGTCGTACCCTTCCCGTATCTCAGCTTTTTTAGGATTCGCCGTATTGTGTCGTACCGTGTCCCGTATCCGCACCAGTGCTACATAGAATATTACCTCTTGCCTTCCCTGGCCTAAGTGAACCCATCAGCACTTCCTCCAATTTGAATATCTTCATCTATTTCTCAAATCTATTATACAGGTTACTTGTATTTTTTTTGTTTTGAACAGCAACAAAATGTATTATGTATTTGATGACATGCCCAAATAGCTAGGGACTACATTGCACCTAACATTCCATTATAGAAGCCCCCAAACAACCTCCAATAAACAAATTAACAAACTCACGACCCTTTAGAGCCAACCTGAATACAACACAAGGCGATACACACAAACCTTTCTTCATGCACAACAGGTGCACACTCAAGCACAATAGACACACCTTACTTAAAGTATATAAACCCATCCAAAACGCAAAAGCCATAAACGATTCACATGTGACCGTTACATTCTAGCTGCAAATAAGCAGCCCAGATTGTAAAAAGAGGAAAATATATGTCACTTCCCAAAGAAATCTCTATAAATGATTTTGAAGATATTCGTAAGAACAGAATACCAAATCACGCCACTGCTCATACCTTATCCATGTTCTTTACTTCCTCAATATATCTTCCATAGCCCATACCATGTGAATTGTTGAACTTTCAAACCCAAATTGTAGCTTTGATAATGTGTGATGATATCAAAGAGTCAGCCACCAACAAGCAAGATCTGAGTGTCAGTGGAGAGACAAAGGAGACCCCAATCTTTCAGCATTCAAGGAATTCCTTCTAAAACACGCCTTGAAAAATCTTGATACACCAGTGAGCTGAAGCAATAACCCATAAGAGAATACCCATATCCATGAAGGAAATAAGCTTGATTACAATGAGGGACCTTATTGCCCACATATGAATATGCAAGCAACAAGAGCACAAACACCCAGCAAAAAACATAAACTCACCCACACAGCCGAGAGCACCAAACGCACACCCACGATAAGAAACGCTCGTCAATCACCACAATGCGAAGGATACACACGCCAAATGCACACACCAGCAAAGAACATCGGCTTAAGTGACACCCACACACACATACCCGAGGAGTATCAAAATCCAACAGAGAGTGGTTTTTTTTTTTTCCCTGCCTACGCAGATTTTGCCAAAGAGTCAGAAAATTGTTTGCCACCATTAGAGTATGATTAATGTGAATCTTATGTGGGAAGTTTCGATCAGCAAGAAATCCAATAATTTCATTAAAAACAGAATTGAACCTCCAAAGCGTTAAATGGCCATCATTTACCCGGGATACAGCTACCATGGAATCGCTTTCGATAAAGAAGTTTCTCAATGCATCCCCAAGAAGAAGAGTGAATCAGAAGTAATGCCTCACGAATATCAAGAAATTCCGCTGTGTTTGAATCTGCAATACCAACACTACGAGAGAACATCCCAATAATAGAACCGTTGAGTTTCTTTGCACACCACCAATCCCTGCAGGGTCTGGTTTCCCAATGGCAGACCCATGAACATTAAACTTCAAAGAACCCGACGGAGGGAGATTCCAGATAACAGCCAAGGCAGATTTGGAAGAAAGGGCCGTAATTCATGTCTGTGTGGCGTTTAGATTGACATGATTGGGCTGTTGCCTGTTGCCACCGCATTATGTTCTTTTCCATCCAATATTTCTATTTTGGATAGTATTTGGGTTTCTTTTGTGAATTTTGTTTTGTCGATCTCAACATCTATTTTGGCACATGATTGTGTTGTTTGCCGGCAGCCAAGAACTGCCCCCAAGACTGAAAAAGAAAACAGAAAATACAAAACAGACACCCAAAATACCTATCTAAATGAACTAAACCACTTGGTTACAAAAGACATTTGACATCCTGCAATTCCCTCGAAATATTATATATAGCATAGTGGTTGCTACTTTTGAATATGTATGTATAGATATATACTCTATATATATAAACAGTAAACTTCTATTGTGAGGAGTCATCTAATGCAGGATGCATGAGAAAGGAACTTGGCAAAAATGGATACCAAAGAATTGGTTATTTGCATGAGACATAAAAAAATTGCTTGGTAGAGTGGTGCTAATGTAGATTAAATGTTTTTTTATGTGTCTTTTTTTTCCCTTGAATTAGAAATACGAGAAATTTTAATTCAGTTGACCCAATTCTTAAATTTAGTTTCTCCAGTCGAAATAGAATGTTCACCATCGCTCTTTTGTATGGAAACTTTTCTCATCCTGGCTGATTACATTTTTTTTTAATCTCTTTTGCCACACATTGTACAAATTTTTTTCTAGACTGATCTCATAAGTGTTTGGAAAGATCCCTCTATGTGGCAATTAGCTTATCCTTTCTGATTTGACGCTATAAATTTCGTAGTTTGCTCAGTTGATTTCATTGTGAAGGAGGTTACATTACAAAACTTGGAATAACCATCCTGGGTATTCCTTAAAGCTTTGCCAAATTCATTTCGGTAAGTGAGAAATCCCACTTCTTTCAGTTTATCGTCTAAGTATGAAGTCTTTCTTCTTTATTTTTAGGTGAAGCTGTTATGGTAGAGGATGAAGTAGTGGTGGCCAACGGTATTTCCCTTCGAAAGAAGACTCCCAATGTTAGGTTCAAGAAGAAATTATACTGTGACAAATCAAGCGCTTTAAAGGCACTATTGTGCTCTCTCATCCTTTTTATGCCATTGTGATTGCAACTCATTTACATTTTTGGTAGGAATAATATTTATGTACTTGGTTGCTTGGTAAATTGATTATATCCTAATTCCTAAACAAGGATTAGACAAAAAAAATTAAAAAAAAATTTTGTTTGTTTATGTGGTTAAGTGAAAAATAGCAAATATGGGAGAGATGTTCATTAAAATCAGACTTTTTGTTCCTTTGAAGCTCATTTATACAGCGATTTTATGGAGTTTGTCTTTCGTAGACAAGCCTGGGAAGGATGGGATTCCGTTATTGCTTCCTTCTTTTTCTTTGTCCTCTTTGTTGGTATCATTGTATTCATCCATTGGGTTAATGTTGTAAAGCTCTTGGTGTTTGCAATTACTCTTAAAGGCTAATGCTATGTTTCTCAAGTTTTGTTACTTTTGTATCACAAACACATGTAACAGTGAGACCACCTTTAATATTGGTGGTAATCCTTCAATATGTTCCAATAACAATTAAGTGGTCTCATTGCCACATATTTTTGCAATCAAATTTCGTATACAAATTTGGGATGCATAACATTACTCATCTTAAACTATATAGTTGTTTTTCATAACTTTCAAAATTTTTAAACACTACTTTTATCACCGTTTTCCAAGGATGTTTCATGTTTCTATCTAAGGGTGGGCAAATAATTCAGTTAACCGAAAAATCGAATTGAATCAAACTAAAATATCTGCTTTGGTTCGGTTTTAAGTAAATCGAACCGAAAAATCGAATTAATATTAATATATATTATATATAATAAAAATATAACTATATTTACAATTGAAAACAAAGAAAAATACTTTTTCTTTGCAATATGACGGGAAAAAAAAACCTCGTGAGCAAAGGGCAAAAATAGCTTTTTTGGACTATTTTTTTTACAATTCAGTTAACCGAATATCAAAATCGAATCGAATTAAAATTTTGATTAATCGAATTGAAAAAATCAAAATATACTTCTCTCGGTTATCGGTTCCGAATTCCTCGAACCGAACTAAATGAAAACCGAACCAAAAATTACAAAACCAAACCGACCCGATCGAATGTCCACCCCTATTTCTATCTTCAAAAAATTCTGTGATTATTAGACTTTGTTTAGTACATGAGTCTGTGTATTTGCACGAGTTTTCGACTAATTTGAAGGAAGAGTGGTCCCTCACTCACGAACATGGGATTCGATATATAGTTGCCTTGATTAATTTTGCAGCACTTGATTAACTTGTGTGGCGTTCGCACATATGATTCCATATGAAATTTAAGTTGAGAGTAATTTTTTTCCTCTCTTTGTAGGTACCATGTATTAACCCGGTACATTTAGAGTACCACGTAGCATACCTGCGTGGTAACTTGTAGTCAATCAAAATGGAATTTTTGAATGGGGCTCACATCCAATGTGAAAACCCATTGCATGTAGAAAGTAATATGATGAGTTTATTTAGCAGTTCCTAAAACCAATCTGCACCATAGACCCTAGAATAAAGGGGGTAAACATATCATTTTTATTTCTGTCATATTTGTAAGAAATTTAATACCCTTTATCCATCTCATTTTTAACTCTCATGTAAAATAAGGTGCTCAAGAATCAGACTAATACATTTTGGCTTAGGGGTTGTTTTTGGGAAGGCAAACAACTAATTTTGTGGTTTATAGAACTTTAGCACGGTTTTCACACTTCTAGCTAAGATCATTCACTACTTGTTTTTTTTTGGGGTACCAATTAGGGTCTTTTTCACTTCTTTTTTTCCCCCTTATTTTTACTCTTTGAAAGTTAGTTATGCCAAGGAAAAATTCGGTCATAAGTTATGCCATGTCATAACTTCTTATTTTCAAACTCGTTTTTTTTTTCTTCATAAAAGTTGTATTTTGTGGAATCATGAACTAAGATCTTTAAAACAAGATCCACACATGATATAAAATTATGAAGCAAAAAAATTGAGTTTCTTGGTTGGTAATTGAGCGTAAACAGATAATTTAGTTTACAACCAGATAATCTTGTTAATCTCAACAGACTCAACTTCGATGGCCATAACTTTCTCCTCTTTTTTTTGTTTTTTGGTGTGTGTTTTTACAATCTTTTTTGGGTTGTATTTTTTTTTTATTTCACGTATTGTTTGGAGATGTATGCATTTGACTTGGAAATTGTGCAAAAAACAAAAAATACTTGATTTTGTGTGTTTATCTATTTGAATTAAAGAACCATAACTTTCTCATTTGTGGACTTCTTTGGGTGATTATTTTTTGGTTAGGCCCATTTAATTACCCTCTTATGGTTCAAAAGTGGAAACTTCACATCCTCATAGTTTCAGAATAAAGTGAAACTACTAAGATTTCTCTCAACATATATTTTAATTAAAAAATATATATAATTTCTCTTATAAATTCATAGTCAATATTGATTTCATTTGATAGATCTAGTTTTTCTTATTTTCAAAACATCAAGTTTGAATTAGCTCCTATTGATCGTTTTTGTTTTTTCCCCCAGATGAAAGAAGAGATAGGGAGTCAAAAACCAAACTTGTAAATCAAATGTTATGACAATTTAAAGTTTTTTATGCATAAAAAATTATTTTTAAAAAAAGAAGAAGATAGTTTTAGGAAAATTGTCTGTTTTAATTTGCCCAATCTATTCTCTAACTTAAAAATGCAGATTAGCCTTCTACTCAAAATACCAAATATGCCCTTGAGTAAGAATGGTGTGCAGGACGACAATGGCGCAGAGAATTCGGTGAAGTGCGAGAAACGGTGCAACTATTGCCAATGATCTGCAGTCAATAAAGAGATGACAGCGTCCATGGCAACAACTCCATCTGCAAAACGAATAGTTCTGCCTGAACTTGGGTGAAAAGACAAGTACTTGTGAGGATTAGCGTCCATGGCTGCAACTCCATCTGCCAAAGGGATAGTTCTGTCTGAACAAGGGTAAAAAAGACAAGTACTTGGTGAGTATTGTCATTTCATGAGCGCTCTCTGCCTCGGCTTCTTTAATTTAGGGTCCATGGCTGAAGTTTTTTCGTGGACCTCAATGGCGGACATAGGGCTGGGCTCAGCTAGGCTGTAGCCCAGTGTAAGTTTTTGTGAAAAAAATTTTTAAGTGGTGTACAGCCCAGCCCATATATCTTTGACCTCTCCTAGCCCAGCCCATCTTGATTATTATATACATAAAAGGCTATAGTCTTGAGATATTACGTATCTCTGTGACTCTGTATGACGTTTGGAGAAATCTTCTAGAGAAAGCTTCTAGTTCCACAGATGACGACGATACAGACGAAACGAACGGCGACCGGAGAAGACCACCTGTGACTGCCTGCGATTTCAGTTTTTATAGGCTTCTAGTTCTAGCTTGGCCGCTTGGGTTCTACTTGCCGAAAGAGGTAAAAAAAAATTTCCCCCTTTAACCATTTAAGGCTTAAGCCAGGCGTGATTGTGAATTGTCAAATTGACTGTTGACATCTATTAATATATTATCCATCATCAGACCATCCATGAATCATATATTGCATGCTGTATTGCTTTTTTTTTTTTTTTTTTTTTTTTATGTTAAATGATAGTGGTATTATAATATATGTTATTGTTTTTTTTTTTTCTTTCAAAGTCAAGTGATAGTGGTGGGTGGGTAAGCCCTTGCCCCAAAGTCCTCTTAAATTATTAAAAATCTGATGACTTTGCATGCTATATTGCTATTTGTTTTTTTTTTTTTTTCCCCTTTTATCTCTGCTTGTGGTTTTTAATTTATTAGATGCTATGTGTAATTAGTGATTGCAATTGGGAATTTGGGAGGTGGTCTAAACTCTGTCCCTAACCCTTCTCTCACCACCCCCAAATCAATGAATTTCATCATTTTAAGCTTTGGATAAAATAATCTCCATTGATTTCTGAATTTCTTAATTTCTTAGGTTATAATTGTGAACTATAATGGCACATAATCAACCTCCAGCCAAGCGAGGGAAAACTCTTTTCTCGTTCTTTAAAAAAAGAGAGGATCAAAATGATAATCAATCTACAATAGAGACACCTGCGTTAAATGTCGAGTCTTCAGTTCCTAGCGTGTAACCTCATTTGACACCTCAAGTAGTCGAACAAAGAGATTTTAATACAAACTCTATTGAAAGAGATCCAGGCTTGCGTATGCAAATTCGGGAATATCCTGTTAATCAGCAAGATGAGATTAGAAGAGCATATATCAAGGCAGGGGCCTATCAACCTAAACTTTCCGAGTATCCGAGGACCAAAATAGGAAATCAATACCGTCGATTTCAATATATTTGGTTCAAACAATTTCCTTGGTTAGAGTATTCGCCTTCAAAAGATAAAGTATACTGTTTTCCATGCTTTCTTTTCGAGAATAGAAGTGATACAGGGGGTCGATCTGCATTGGTTAATGAAGGGTTTAATAGTTGGAAGAGAGTCAATGATGGAGATAAGTGTGCACTTCTTGTTCATGTTGGGCGTTCATTCTCTACACATAACAATTGTGTTAGAGGTATTGATGATTTAATGAAACCGTCACGACAAATTGACAAAGTCATCAATGCACAGTCCAAAGAAGATATTTTCAAGAACAGATTACGCCTAATGGCTACAATCCGAAGTGTTCGGTGGCTAGCATTTCAAGGATGTGCTTTTAGAGGTCATGATGAATCCTCTAGTTCAATAAATCATGGAAATTTAATTGCAATGTTACAGATTCAAGCAGAAGTAAGTGATGACATTGCAGGAGTTATATTGGACAATGCTCCCCAAAATGCAAAATATACTGCTCCAAAGATTCAAAAGGAGATTTTGCACATTCTTGCTAACAGAGTGAGAATGATGATCCAAGAGGAAGTTAGGGATGCTAGTTTTTGTATTCTTGTTTATGAAGCACAATATGAATCTAATAGAGAGCAAATGGCAATTGTTCTAAGATTTGTCAATAGTGATGGCTTCTTAGTAGAGCGTTTTTTTGAGATTGTGGGTGTCGAAGACACCAAAGCAATAACTCTTAAAAATAACATATCTGATATTCTTGTTCGTTACAATCTCAATATTCGTAATATGAGAGGTCAAGGGTATGACGGTGCTAGTAATATGCGTGGTTCTTGGAATGGACTTCAAGCATTATTTCTTAGAGATTGCCCCTTTGCCTACTATGTACATTGCTTTGCCCATCGTCTACAACTTGCATTAGTAACCGCGGCTAAGGATGTCACTTCAGTATGACAATTCTTTTCTTATTTGACTTCTGTTGTCAATCTTGTTAGTTCTTCTCCTAAGCGTCTTAGTGAGTTACAATCTGCTCAGCGGGATGACATTGGACATATGTTGGCTAGTGGTGAACGTGAGTCTGGTACAGGGGCTAATTGAACGAGAACTTGCTGAGAAAATTAATTTAGACTCAGTTATAGATGAGTTTGACTCTCTAAAGCCTCGTCGTGCACAACTCCAATAGATATTTTGGCATATTTTGTTAACTTTTTTTGGCAATTGTTGATATGAATTTATCTATGTAAAAAAAAAAAAAAATTGCACGAAAAGAATATATAAATTTTTGTTACTAGATTTTGTTTGAACATTAGCCCACCCCTTTGTAAGTTCCTGGATCCACGAATCGTGGTCTCTCTCTTTCTCTCACCATGACTCAATTGTGGGTTCCCTTCTTGTATCTCCGTCTCTACCGATTCAATCCTTTTTTTTTTAACTTCGGCAAGAACAAAATACTCCCTCCGTCCCATTTTGAGAGTCCATTATTCCATTTTGGGATGTCCCAAAATAGTGTCCACTTTCCTTAAATTGATGTACAATTTTTACTTACCTTCCAAAATTATCCCTCCTTGAAATCTACACTAAGACAAAACTAAAAAAGTTGTTATAATGATTAGGGGCAATTGTGGAAAGTAGGTGTAGATTCTTTTTGTCCCCTTAATAAGTTGAGTTCCCAAAGATGGACTCACAAAATGGGACGGAGGAAGTAAAACTTTATTCAAACAAACAGAATCAACCTCAAAATGGGGCAAGCATTACCAAAGCCCCACAAGGCCCACAACACATCCTAAAAGGATAAAAGATTATGCCAATTCAATCCAATTGTTGGGAATCATCGACTCTCTTCTTTCATTATTAGCCTAATGCTATTCAACAAATTTTAGCAAATTAAAATAACCTTCTTAAATAAGCAACGACATAGCCGAATTGGTAATAGGCCCTTCATGTCACACCTATTATTGGGGTTCACTATAACAAATATGTGTTTTAGCAACGAATCATGGCAAGGAAAGATAATTTTTCTTGCTAAAAGTGTAGTATTAGCAAGGAATTTTTTTTTCTTTGCCAAAAGTCTGAAAGACATACATATTTGGTGACGAGATTCATGTTTCCTTGCCAAAAGTGATGCATTTGGCGACGAAATATCAAATTCCTTGCCAAAAGGATTGTTTTGGCAATGAAAGTTTGATTCCTTGCTAAAAGTATGTTTTAGCAAGGAAATGGTTTCCTCGCTAATATTTATTTTTAGCCAGAAAACTGTTGTTCCTTGCTAAAAGGAAATATTTTGTCATTGTCTAAAGTTATGTGTAAAATAAAAAGTTTGAGAAAAAAACCTTCTGCCAAGAAATAGTTTCCTTGCTAAAGTCTGCTTTGGGCAACGAAAATAAAAAATCCTTGCTAAAACAAACAATCAGTTCACATAATAAAATTTCCCCCAAAAAAAATTTCCCTCAAAATTGAGAAATTATTCAGTGAGCCCGTCACGCCACATCAGCATGCTGACGTCGTGTGACCATTTAATTCAAACCACCCACTTGCCCCCTTCTTCCAGGGGGATCATGACAAGTGGTTATCAAATTTAAAATTTGAAATTTCACTAACCACTTGTCATGATCTCCCTTGAAGGAGGGGGCAAGTTGGTGGTAAGGATTAATTGGTCACACTACGTCAGTATGCTGACTTGGCGTGACGGGCTCACTGAATAACTTCCCTCACAGACTTTTCGTTTCCACCTCTCCATTTCATAGCGGTCTAATTGCAGAATCTAATTTACAGGTTTGAATACACAAAAACACCCACATACACATACATATATATCTACTACTCCCTCCGTCCCATTTTGTGAGTCCATCTTTGGGAACTCAACTTATTAAGGGGACAAAAAGAATCTACACCTACTTTCCACAATTGCCCCTAATCATTACAATAACTTTTTTATTCTTGTCTTGGTGTAGATTTCAAGGAGGAATAGTTTTGGAAAGTAAGTAAAAATTGTACACCAATTTAAGGAAAGTGGACTCTATTTTGGGACATCCCAAAATGGAATATAGGACTCTCAAAATGGGACGGAGGGAGTACATAAATAAAAGCGCGAGTTACGTCGACGCAATCAATTTCGTGTAATCAATTTCGTCAATTTCGGAATTCTTTAATTTGATTTGACTTCAATTGTAATTTCACAGCAACTACACCCTTGTATTTCTGTCCCTTCTCTTCCACTGCTCATCTCCATCGCTATCCCCTTCTCGTCTATTTCTTCTCTCTCCAACCCCACACGTCCTCTGAAACACCTCCTCCCCCGTCGCCGAGATCAATACACCAATACCTACTGCAAGAACTACCGGTGCACCGTACATCAACAGCAAGAAACCTCTCTCTTTTTATAACCTACTCAGAACCCCATTTGTAAACCCTATCTTTCTTTCTTGCTCCATCCTCGTCACGCCATCGCTGGTTGCATTTCAAGCTTTCATTCTATGGATGGATGGTCAGTGAGGACCGTGTAAGGCAGATGTCACATTCTGCTCCCCAATTCGGCCGTTATAGAGGAAGCAAATACCAGCATATCCGGGTTCAATAGGTATGCCTCTGGTTTTTACTTCTGTCCTTGCATGTAATTGAACTTTTTAACTTCTCTCTTTTTCATTCTTGCGACTGAGAAAGGATAACGATTCAAAGGTTGTATTTATTTATTTATTTATTTTTAATTTTAATGTTTTAGGCTTATATGTGTTTGTATTTGTTGATTTTTCCTTCAATAATACCATGTAGTGTTTTTTTTAGTTTGATTTGTCTATTTTTGCTATAAGCAATTTCGGCCACCCACTCAAGGGACCCCTCTCAAGTGTAAAGAGAAGCCTACACAGTAGAGTTTTAGTTTAGCTGTTCATTAATCCATTTCAATTTGCTTCTTACTGCATGTAATAACTACAAGTATTTGAAATGTAATATAGCTCTGAGAAATAATAGGAAGTCATTTATGATATTCACAACTCAGAAAGGGACTTTTATTGAGGTTGCTCGTAATGTATTTATGCAATTCAAGATCATCTAGAAAATGGATAGTTAGTAATTTAGTGATAGTAGTCACTCACCAATCAATCAATTGTAATCTTTATGGAAGAAGGTTTTTTTTTTCCCGCTTCAATTGAGAGGCCAAAACTACTTCTTGTGTCAGTTTTGCAAACTAATTTCTGTGGGGCATGGGAAAAATCAAAGTTGGGAGGGTTCATGAAGGAAACACCTAAAGCAGGAGGATCAATATTGCTATTTATTGAACATTAGTAAGGTTGATTTTCAGCTAAGATAAATAGATCTTGATATTGCACAGTTGGGCCTATTCTTCTAACAACTTAAGTTTTTGGTAGCTAGAGGGTTGATGAGGAGTGGAATTGAAAAATTGTTTTCATGGATTTGTTTAGCAATTACATGTGCTTAAAATGCAATGTGAATCTTTTCTTTTGAAAAACTTGTCATACCTATGTGCTTCTCAATTAGAATTATGGATAGAAGCATAACCAAGTCATATAAGATTGCAAAACTTGGTTGCACTACATATCCTTTGCTAAACTTGAATACTGGATATCGAGATGATCATGTGCATATTTGATTTAGTTACTTGACATGAAGTAGGTAGGACAAGGTTTTTTTAGTTAAGTTTGGTTCATGGATTTGGGGAGAGAAAAAAACAAAAACAAAAACAAAAATCCATTGGCGAAAATACTTTTCTTTGTTTGGTTAGTGAGGAAAATAGGAAGGACAAGAAAATAGGGTAAATATTTTTTTTCTTTACAATATTCAATTTTGATACTCATTCTCTCTCATATTTTTCCAATTTCTATTACACTTTCAAAAAAGAAATTTTATAATTTTCTTAGCCCCAAATGCTATTTAAGCATGAAGGAAAACTTTAAGGCTCTGTTTGGTTCGTGCATTTAGTGAGGAAAAAGAAAAGAAAACACGAAGAAAAACACTTTCTTTTGTTTGGATACCAAGGAATAATAGTGCGGAAAATAGGAAGGAAAAGCAAATATGGTAAAAAAAAATATTAAAAATTTGGGATTTTTTTAGTCACTTTCCTCTCTTACTTCCTAAGGTACTACAATATGTCGAAAATGTTTAACTATTAATGTTATCTAAGCATGGATAAACACACAAGGGAACTTGTTTTCCTTTCAGGAATCCGCAAACCAAACAAAGCTTAGGAAAAATGTTGGGGAATTAGTTTTCCTTCCCGTTTTCCTTTTCATTTTCTTTCTCTTCTCTAAGTTGTTAAACTAATTAGAGCCTAATAATGTTTGTTAAGTGTGTTGAATTTGTTTTTCCTCCTACATTTTCTTTTTGCAATTAATAAAATGTATGATCTCTATCAAGAATCAAGATTTTCATTTTTTTAATGAATGGAACCATTATTATTTAGTTCTATATCTGGGGATTGACCTGAAAAGTTGTGCCATGTCTCCTCATATACTAAGAAGGACTATTAGATTTTACTTATGTTTGTATTTTGTTCTTTGTTTTGTTTCTCCCTCTAAGCTACGTACTTCCATATTTCCTACTTGGTTAGCTTCTTTTTCATTGAAGAAAATTTTATTAGAGGTCAGATTGCTATCACTACTAAAATCAAAAGAGTCATCGACTTCTTTCTTCATGAGGATGAATTCAATTTATACCATCAATCACTCCTTATCCAAAGATAAAAAAAACCCCTTCTGAGGCTCTTTGATCATCCAAATAGGCGAGTCTTCCAACATTATGTATGTTGGAATGGCAACCTTTATGAGTGAAATCTTTGTTCAGTCAAAAACATACAATTAATCATTTACGATAAAGCACTGCACTTACTTTTAATGTTCCGAATGCATGATCAAGTATGTACCTTTGAAGCTTGAAGAAAACATATCCCCAATAAAATGCATTGTGTCGGATTTTAAGGGGGTGTTAGAGCCACAGCATTGCCGTTCTATTTTTCCACCTAACGTGTTCGATAGTTGGGTAAATGCTTTGTGCAAGGTAGTGACTGTAGCCCTGGAGAAGATTTGCTATTGCACAAGGATTGTTCAGCAATATTGATTGGGAAAGGCAGGAAAGAGCTCATTATTCAGTCTGAGTGTCCCAATTTCTAGAGGTTGTTTTGTGCCCATTGCCATGTTGCTTGGAATTCATGAATTAAGAGTGTAGATTTCACAGGTTGAACAAAGATGAGACAGAAAGAGAGGCATTTCATTTATTTATTTATTTTTTATTTTATGAATCTTGCTATGAATAACAAGTGGATTAGGTATCCCAACTTTAGTTCTATATGGTCCACGCAACACCAATCAGCTATGAACTCGGCCAATCGAGCATGTTCAAAGATCAATCACTCATGTGGCTCAAAATCGTTTGCAGCTAGGGCTCATAAGCTGGTGCACAATCTTTACTTTTTAAAATTATTTCAATGCTATACATTATTAATTACTAACTTATTCATACTTTGGAAACCAAATGAATCAGTTAGAAAAAGGTAAAGCTATCAACTTTCCGGATTTCTACCACACTTGTCACTTCAGTAAAGCAAAGAACGATTGGGTATCTTCAGACAGTAGGACTAACCATGTAAATATAATCTCTTTACTGTGAAGTAGTTAAAGTCTTCAAATTTATATATTAGAATTGATTTATTGAATGTGAATTTTTTGTGAAAATGATAAGAGGCGATGATCACACTACAGCAAGAGCATAGCTCGCAGCCCAATGCAACTCCTCTAACTGCCGAGCAACTATCTATTCAATGTTTGGGTAAAAGATCTGGTGTAGTAAAGGGACTCGACATGAGACCTTCTTCTTCCTCACATTCCATGGCCACATCTACTCAGACTAATGAGCATGTCAAGATTCTTGAGCAAAAGATGGAGGAGAAGATTGCCGAGATACAAGCTATGAACCAAAGTCGGATTCAGGAAATGGCTGCGCAGATGGAAAGCATATATCAGTGGGCTCAGAGACATGGTTATGTCACACCCCAACCGGCCTCGGCGGATTAGGACACATGTAAAAAGGATATACACACCCAAACACACACTAATTAGGAAGAAAGCATGAACTTCCTCACTTTAAAGAGCTTTACGGTGACAAAACAGCCCCAAGGGAAAAATAGTCTTTAATAAAGTATAACAAATTTTATAACAAAAGATAGGTCTTTGAGTCCCGATTCTAACGCAAAAAACGGCGCGCAAATCTGACTTTCCTAGAAAGAGTTATGCACGTTTCCGTAAAAGGCGACGTGTAGTGAAAAGCCTAGGCGGATGGATCCGCCCTTAGCCCGGATCGATCCGTACTGCAGTTTTTTGGCAGTAAGTCCCTCGAAAAGGGCCGGATCGATTCGTCCTTTAACTCGGATCGACCTGGGTTCTGCAGAACAGCTTTTTGCTGCTAAAAACTGTCAAAACATGTCCAATTCATATCCAAATCAAACCAAACTTCGTAGAACATTAGGAAACCATTTCAAATCCATTTCTAAACATGTTTAAACACAACCCAAACTTGTGGAAACACATACACAACTACATTTGGATCAATATAATCCATGAACACCTCATTTTGAAATCAAAACAAGTTTTGACATTCGTAATACTTATCAGCTTGTATTTTGCAAGAACAAGATGGAATTGAACTCAAACTACAACTAACATAATATACACAAGTGGAACATGTCCAAAACACTTGTGACACCATCCGGACTCGCCGGAATAGTTCAACCTAACAACTACTGCATATTCCAAACTTGCCAAAACATGGATATTGACACAATTCCTCAAGTTTTACCTCAAAGCTACCATATTACAAGTTAAGATCTAAGTTCCATGGATACAACCAAAACACTAATATTGTCATTAAAGAAAGTTTAATTTACAATATTTTACAAGTTTGAAAGAAATTCTTAAACACAAGTCTCAAATCTCCCCAATCTCTTTCATCTCTCCCATCTCTCCCATCATTTCCTCTCCGTGTTTGCTCCGTACCTGCGGTGGTTGTTATTTACCACAACAGAAAAAGGAAAATGGTTTTCTTAAGCATTATGCTTAGTGAATAATCTAAATATGATTGAATATTTAATACGTGCAATGCTACAAATAAGCACATATCTCAAACTCGTAATCGCCAAGTCACCGGTCCTATGGTTCATTCAGACCTGAAGACCTCCCTTGGTCCCGTGGTCACTTCTATTCCTTGTACTTCCGTATTTATCGGATTCTTCCTCTTCTCCACCCTTATTACTCCCAACAATGAACCATTTTCCCGGCACTCATTGATTACCACATAAGCATATAAGCATATAAGCACATAATTAACATATAAATCACAACTTAATAATATTATGGCTTCTAAGCATGATTCCATCAACACAATATATATGTAACCATTGAACACCTTAAACCCCAATCACTTGTTAAGTAGAAAACTCACCTTAAGCAAGATTATATCCAAAATTACACCAAGAAGATGCTGAATTTCACCAAATTAAAGCTTAATTCCCACTCCAACGAGATTCCTACATGAACTCGGTAGACGACGTCTATCCGATTAGTACGGGCTACCCAAAATCTAACGATTAAACTTAAATTGAAGATATAGAAATAATCGTCTCACCTCCATGAGTCCGAAAACTGCTTCGGTTAGCGAATTAGACGAATGGCGGCGACGGAACGGCGAATTAATGGTGTCGGCGTCTCGTCTACGTCTTCTCTCCCGAGCGCTCTCTTGTTTTGTTTTAATTTTTCTGTAGATTGAGAGACTCCCCCTCTCTTGACACCTCCATATGCATGTATGTGAGGTGTCTCAACCTCACTTTTCTTCTTTTTCACTTACATCCCTAGAATTTCTTAAGTTCTTATTATGAAATCCCCCAAACATTCCATTAACTATCCAATTATCTAATGAGTGTTTGTCTAAGTCCCGTATAGGTCCCAATGTGGGTCCCACATATTTTGTGAAATTGCTATCGCACCTACTATTTATGAATCCTTTTCATTTATACCCTTATGTGAGTATCCAAGCTAATGCTAACACATAACAATATATTATGAAAGCAACTTAACAAATATCCATGTAGTCATAAAATGCATTTAATCATTTAAAATACAAATTACTAATTAGCCCTTCATTGGATCCCATTCCAATACCTGTCCCACCTCACTGAGGATTTTTTGCAAATGGTGTCCTTCTCTGAACACTTTTTCCACGGGCGAGTCCAAGCCTCCCCTTAATCGATTTTATACACTAATTACATTAATTAATGCATATGAAAAATGATAATTACTCCTTTTTCCCGGGTACGGGTATTACAGGTTATGACGGACTTGGGGGATCATCTGGTATCGACGGAGCTTCTTGGTAAGTAGAAATTTATAAATTAATTCATTGGTATATGACTAACTAGAGTTGTAAGAAGAAACGGAACACATAACGGACTCCCGGGTTGGATTCCATAAAATAAAAATAAAAAAAAAGGTCGAAAAACAACTCAAAACACCCAAAAATGAGGTTTTAAGGTGCAACTTTGACAACCGACTATCCGACTGTCACCAAACCCACACAGCCACCTCGTGTATGATGAACTAGAGTTGTAGGAAGAAACAGAATAAACAACGGACTCCCGGGGTGGATTTCATAGCAATAAAAATAGAAAAACACCTCAAAACACCTAAAAATGAGGTTTTAAGTGGCAACTTTGACAACCGACTGTTCGGCTGTCACCAAACCCACACACCCACTTCAAGTATGATTTAACTAGAGTTGTAGGAAGAAATAGAACAAATAACAGACTCCCGGGGTGGATTCTATAGCAAAAAAAGTAGACAAACACCTCAAAACACCAAAAAATGAGGTTTTAAGTGGCACTTTGACAACCGATTTTCCGGCTGCCACCACACCCACACGGCCACCTTGCGTATGACTAACTAGAGTTGTTGGAAGAAACAGAACCAATAACGGACTCCAGGGGTGGATTCCATAGCAAAAAAATGTCTAAAACAACCAAAAATGAGGTTTTGAGGGGAAACTTTGACAACTGACTGTCCGGTTGCCACCAAGCCCACACGGCCACCTCCAGTATACCTAACTAGAGTTTTTGGAAGAAACGGAAGCAATACCTGACTCTCGGGGTGGATTCCAGACCAAAAAATGTCAAAAAAACACCAAAAAATGAGGTTTTGAGGGGCAACTTTAACAATCGACTATCCGGTTGTCACCAAACCCACATACCCACCTTGAGTATGACTAACTAGAGTTGTTGGAAGAAATGGAACCAATAACGAACTCTCAGGTGGATTTCATAGAAAAAAAATGTCGAAAAACACATCAAAACACCCACAAATGAGGTTTTAAGGGCCAACTTTTACAACCGATTGTCCGACTATCACCAAACCCACACGCCCACCTCGACTATGACTAACTAGAGTTGTAGGAAGAAACAGAACAAATAACGGACTCCCATGGTGGATTCCATAGCAAAAAAGGTAGAAAAACACCTCAAAATACCCAAAAATGATATTTAAAGTGGCAACTCTGACAACCGACTTTCTGGCTTTCACCAAACCCATGCGCCCACCTTGAGTATGATTAACTAGAGTTGTAGGAAGAAATGGAACAAATAACGAACTCCCGGGGTTGATTACATAGCAAAAAAGGTCGAAAAACACCTCAAAACACCCAAAAATGAGGTTTTAAGGAGAAATTTTGACAATCGATTGTCCAGATGCCTCAAAACCCACACGTCCTCCTCGAGTATGACTAACTAGAGTTGTAGGAAGAAAGAGAACACATAAAGGATTCCCGGGGCGAATTGTATAGCAAAAAAAGGTCGAAAAACAACTCAAAAACCCAAAAATGAGGTTTTAAGTGGCAATTTTGACAACAAACTGTCCGGCTGTAACCAAACCCATACGCCCACATCGAGTATGACTAACTAGATCTGTTGGAAGAAACGGAACCAATAACGGACTCCCGGGGTGAATTCTATAGCAAAAAATGTCGAAAAACACATTAAAACACCCAAAAATGAGGTTTTAAGGGGTAACTTTGACAACCGACTGTCCGGTTGACACTAAACCCGCACAGCCACCTCAAGTATGACTAACTAGAGTTGAAGGAAGAAACGGAACCAGTAACAGCCTCCCGGGGTGGATTCCATAGCAAAAAATGTCAAAAAAATAACAAAAAATGAGGTTTTAAGGGGCAACTTTGACAACCGACTGTCCGGCTGTCACCAAACCCACATGCCTACCTCGAGTATTATTAACCAGAGTCATTGGAAGAAATAGAACCAATAACGGACTCCTGGGGTGGATTCCATAGCAAAAAATGTCGATACCCAAAAATGAGCTTTTAAGGGAAAACTTTTACAACCGACTGTCCGACTATCACCAAACCCACAACCCCATCTCAACTATGACTAACTAGAGTTGAAGGAAGAAAACAAACAAATAACGGACTCCCGTGGTGGATTCCATAGAAAAAAAGGTAGAAAAACACCTCAAAACACCCAAAAATGAGATTTTAAGTGGCAACTTTGACAACCGACTTTCTGGCTGCCACCAAACCTATGCACCCACTTCGAGTATGACTAAATAGAGTTTTAGGAGAAAACGGAACCAATAACGGACTCCCGGGGTTGATTCCATAGCAAAAAAGTTCGAAAAATACCTCAAAACACCCAAAAATGAGATTTTAAGTGGCAACTTTGACAACCGACTTTCTGGCTGCCACCAAACCTATGCACCCACTTCGAGTATGACTAACTAGAGTTGTAGGAGAAAACGAAACCAATAACGGACTCCCGGGGTTGATTCCATAGCAAAAAAGTTCGAAAAACACATAAAAACACCCAAAAATGAGGTTTTAAGGGGCAACTTTGACAATCGACTGTCTAGCTACCTCAAAACCCACACGCCCTCCTCAAGTATGACTAACTAGAGTTGTAGGAAGAAAAAGTACACATAACGGACTCCCGGTGGTGGATTCCATAGCAAAAAAGGTCGAAAAACAACTCAAAACACCCAAAAATGAGGTTTTAATGGGCAACTTTGACAACCGACAGTCTGGCAGTCACCAATCCCACACGCTACCTCGAGTATGACTAACTAGAGTTGTAGGAAGAAATGGAACAAATAACGGACTCCCAGGGTGGATTCCATAGCAAAAAAAGTAGAAAAAACACCTCAAAACACCCAAAAATGAGGTTTTTAGTGGCAACTTTGACAACCGACTGTCCAGCTATCACCAAACCTACAGGCTCACCTCAAATATGACTAACTAGAGCTCTTGGAAGAAGCGGAACCAATAACGGACTGCTGGGGTGGATTCCATAGCCAAAAATGTCGAAAAATACATCAAAACACCCAAAAATGATGTTTTAAGGGGCAACTTGGACAACTGACTGTCCAGCTACCACCAAACTCACACGGCCACCTCGAGTATGACAAACTAGAGTTGTAGGAAGGAACGGAACAAATGACAGACTCCAGGGGTGGATTCCATAGCAAAAAAAATAGAAAAACACCTCTAAACACCTAAAAATGAGGTTTTAAGTGGCAACTTTGACAACTGACTATTCGGCTGTCACCAAACCCATACACCCACTTCAAGTATGACTAACTAGAGTTGTAGGAAGAAACAGAACAAATAACAGACTCCCGGGGTGGATTCCATAGCAAAAAAAGTAGACAAACACCTCAAAACACCAAAAATGAGGTTTTAAGTGGCACTTTGACAACCGATTTTTCGGCTGCCACCACACCCACACGGCCACCTCGCATATGACTAACTAGAGTTGTTGGAAGAAACAGAACCAATAACGGACTCCCGGGGTGGATTCCGTAGCAAAAAATGTCGAAAACAACCAAAAATGAGGTTTTGAGGGGCAACTTTGACAACCGACTGTCCGGTTGCCACCAAGCCCACACGGCCACCTCGAGTATTCCTAACTAGAGTTTTTGGAAGAAACGGAACCAATACCGGACTCCCGGGGTGGATTCCATACCAAAAAATGTCAAAAAAAACTAAAAAATGAGGTTTTGAGGGGCAACTTTGACAATCGACTATCCGGCTGTCACCAAACCCACACAACCACCTTGAGTATGACTAACTAGAGTTGTTGGAAGAAATGGAACCAATAACGGACTCTCAGGTGGATTCCATAGCAAAAAAATGTCGAAAAACACATCAAAACACCCACAAATGAGGTTTTAAGGGCCAACTTTTACAACCGATTGTCTGACTATCACCAAACCCACACGCCCACCTCAACTATGACTAACTAGAGTTGTAGGAAGAAACAGAACAAATAACGGACTCCCATGGTGGATTCCATAGCAAAAAAGGTAGAAAAACACATCAAAATACCAAAAAATGAGGTTTTAAGTAGCAACTTTGACAATCGACTTTCTGGCATTCACCAAACCCATGCGCCCACCTCGAGTATGACTAACTAGAGTTGTAGGAAGAAATGGAACAAATAACGAACTCCCGGGATTGATTCCATAGCAAAAAAGGTCGAAAAACACCTCAAAACACCCAAAAAATGAGGTTTTAAGGAGCAATTTTGACAATCGACTGTCCGGCTGCCTCAAAACCCACACGTCATCCTCGATATGACTAACTAGAGTTGTAGGAAGAAACAGAACACATAACGGACTCCCGGGGTGAATTCCATAGCAAAAAAGGTCGAAAAACAACTCAAAAACCAAAAAATGAGGTTTTAAGTGGCAACTTTGACAACGAACTGTCCGGCTGTAACTAGAGGTGTTAATCGGGCAGGGTTGGCCCGGCCTGGCTCGAGGCTGGCCTGCTTTTTTCAGGCTAAAAGCCCGACCCGACCCGCTACAAGGCCAGGCCCGCTAGGCCCGGTTCACATACCCCGGGCCGGGGTGGACACCCATCCTTCCAACCATGGCCCGGCCCGGCCCGAAATGGAGAAAAAGCCCGACCCGGCCCGAAGCCCATCACCGCCCACTCCAAAAATTGAAGAAAGCCCGCTAGCCCGTCTGGCCCGGCCCGATGTCTGGCCCGCTAGGCCCGGGCCACCGGTCCGGGGCGGACACACCCCCTCCATTCCCAAGCCCGGCCCAGCCCGAAGCCCGATTGGGGCCCGCTTTGATCGGGCCTGGCCCGGCCCGTTTGACACCTCTAGCTGTAACCAAACCCACACGCCCACATCGAGTATGACTAACTAGATCTGTTGGAAGAAACGGAACCAATAACGGACTCCCGGGGTGAATTCCATAGCAAAAAATGTCAAAAAACACATCAAAACACCCAAAAATGAGGTTTTAAGGGGCAACTTTGACAACCGACTGTCCGGTTTCCACCAAACCCGCACGGCCACCTCGAGTATGACTAACTAGAGTTGAAGGAAGAAACGGAACCAGTAACAGACTCCCGGGGTGGATTCCATAGCAAAAACTGTCAAAAAAATAACAAAAAATGAGGTTTTAAGGGGCAACTTTGACAACCGACTGTCCGGCTGTCACCAAACCCACATGCCCACCTCGAGTATTATTAACCAGAGTCGTTGGAAGAAATAGAACCAATAACGGACTCCCGGGGTGGATTCCATAGCAAAAAATGTCGAAAAACACATCAAAACACCAAAAAATGAGGTTTTAAGGGGCAACTTTTACAACCGACTGTCTGACTATCACCAAACCCACAACCCCATCTCGACTATGACTAACTAGAGTTGTAGGAAGAAACAGAACAAATAACGAACTCCCATGGTGGATTCCATAGAAAAAAAGGTAGAAAAACACCTCAAAACACCCAAAAATGAGGTTTTAAGTGGCAACTTTGACAACCGACTTTCTGACTGCCACCAAACCTATGCACCCACTTCGAGTATGACTAACTAGAGTTGTAGGAGGAAACGGAACCAATAACGGACTCCCGGGGTTGATTCCATAGCAAAAAAGGTCAGAAAACACCTCAAAACACCCAAAAATGAGGTTTTAAGGGGCAACTTTGACAATTGACTATCGAGCTACCTCAAAACCCACACGTCCTCCTCAAGTATGACTAACTAGAGTTGTAGGAAAAAACAGAACACATAACGGACTCCCGGCGGTGGATTTCATAGCAAAAAAGGTCGAAAATAACTCAAAACACCCAAAAATGAGGTTTTAATGGGAAACTTTGACAACCGACAGTCTGGCTGTCACCAATCCCACACGCCACCTTGAGTATGACTAACTAGAGTTGTACGAGGAAATGGAACAATTAACGGACTCCCAGGGTGGATTCCATAGCAAAAAAAGTAGAAAAAACACCTCAAAATACCCAAAAATGAGGTTTTTAGTGGCAACTTTGACAACCGACTGTCTAGCTATCACCAAACCTACACGCCCACCTCAAGTATGACTAACTAGTGCTGTTGGAAGAAGCGGAATCAATAATGGACTCCTGGGGTGGATTCCATAGCAAAAAATGTCGGAAAACACATCAAAACACCCAAAAATGAGGTTTTAAGGGGCAACTTGGACAACCGACTGTCCGGCTGCCACCAAACCCACACGGCCACCTCGAGTATGACTAACTAGAGTTGTAGGAAGGAACAGAACAAATGACAAACTCCAGGGGTGGATTCCATAACAAAAAAGGTATTAAAAAAAATACCTTAAAACACCAAAAAAGTGGTTTTACGAGGCAACTTGGACTTTCATTTATTTTTTTTCTCTTCTTTTTTTGATTGATAACGTACTGATGTTATTATTTTACTTGTGATGCAGATGGGGGCGCAGATGGGACGCAGAAGTTTGGATTGCAAGCTGGAGTTTGTGCTGCAATTTATTGGTTATGTTATGTTATGTACTGAGATTTATTTAGTATTATGTCTTTAAATGAAACTTATATTTGTTGGGTTTTTTTTGTTGTGACCTATTAGGTACTTCTTGGATAAAAAATACTTATGTTATGTTGGATGTGATTATTTAATATTATGTTATGTTGGACATGTTTTGATCATTCTATATTCGTACATTTGACAACTTTCGAAATTTTACAGGATTAACAATAAAACTATTTCCTTGCCTTTGAGGAACAAAATTAGCAAGGAACCATATTTTCGTGGCTAAAAATCACATTTAGCAAGGAAATTATTTCCTTGCCTTAGATGAATACAACTGCTAATAAAAATAGTTTTTCCTCGCTAAAAACCTCATTTAGTAAGGAAATTATTTCATTGCCTTATGTTAATACTATTTGCAAGGAAATCTAAAAATGGCTTTTAGTAAGGAACAAATTTCCTTGCCTTAGAGTTCTGTATTTAGTGACGAAATTGTTTCCTTGCCAATTGTCCATACTACAACACAAAAATAGGCTTTTGGCAAGAAAATTAAGCCATTTAGCAAGAAATGTTGATCAATAGCAAGAAAAAATTTCCTTGTAAAAAGTTAAGAATTGGGAAGAAAAAAAATTTCGTCACTAGAAGCAATGGGTAGGAAGCTTTAGCAAGAAATCGAGCGACGAAATTCTTTCCTTGCTAAAGACTTTTAGCACGAAATTGTGACTTTTAGCACGAAATTGTGACTTTTAGCAAGGAACTTTTTCCTTGTAAAAACACTTTTTTGTTGTAGTGAACCCTATCCCTTCCGCCCCCCAGACTTGGTACTTGCATAGACCAAATGAAAAAATATAAAACAAAAAAAAAAAAAAAACCATCTTAAATTGTTAGAATTCCAAAAAGAGGCTTTTACTTTAAGATGGAATAAAACAATTAAAGTGTAAACGAATTGAAGAAAGTAAAACCAGTTCACGAGACTCCCACCCTACTGCTTGAAACTCCTTTAAGAGGATAAGCAAAAAAAGTAAAAATATGTCAACATGCTTTGACTACCATCGTATCTACCATTTCTAAGATCAAAAAGTAAGCAAGCCCAAACTTTAGCTCTGTCATACATGAAAATTTCTAAGTCAGCAATACCAATTAAGCATCGTGCTTCTCAAGTGCCTCCACCCTTTTCCATAGTGCGTCTACTTTCAATTCTTGTTCGAGTACGTACTTTTTCCTCAATGCATGTAGTTTTTCTTCTTCTTTCTTAATCTTTATGTGAATCGCTGCAATCGCTTCTTCTTGATCGTCATGTCGTACATAAAAATCTGAAAAATTAATCAAGACTTCTCTAACCATTTGATTAGTGTTCAATTCAAATGAAGTTGATGATGAGGCAAACTTTGTGCCACCAAGCTTATGGGCCAATGACCCCTCTTCATCCATTGCAAGCTGTATGTAATTAGTAACCACCAATTGAAGTCAAATATATGATCCACATACCAAATTATCAAACAATCAACTCATATAGTATTAATCAAGCCTTGTCTAACCACTTCTTTAGTAGTGTTCTCTTCAATTGAAGTTGATGACGAGGCCAAATTTGTGTCACCAAGTTTATGGGCCGATGACCCCTCTTCATCCATTGCAAGCTGTATGTAATTAGTAACTATAAGTTGAAGTAAAAAAAAATGATCCGTGTGCAAAATTATCAAACAACTATAACTCATATGGCCGTAGGAATCAAGACTTCTCTAACCACTTCATTAATAGTATTCTCTTCAAATGAAGTTGATGACGAGGCCCAATATTGAAAAATGGAACTCATAATCATAAAAGTGCATGTCCAACAACTCTTTCAATTTGTTTTCCCTCTGTATGCATAAAATATACCAATATTTCTATCTCCACCCACATCAAATGTTTATTATCACGAAACAAATGTTTCTTACTGGGGAATATACGTGTCACGACCCATCCCACTACGCGTGGAAATAGGACACGTGGCACGCCACCAAGGCTCATTCAACATCATCTAATAATACGCGGCGGAAAGAACTTCTATAAAACAACCCTGGTAGTTTAAAACTTAGGAAACGTTCCCTTCTGTGTTTGTAAAATACATTGAAATCAGAGTTATAAAAAGTTTTGGTCATTGAAAACACATTCAAAGAAGATAGTTTTGAAAAACAGAGGTTCAGTCGACTGCCCAGTCGACTGCACTAGGGTCCAGTCGACTGCTCCGTCGACTGAGTTAAGCAGAACCAAAAATACAACATACTGCAAAGAGGTCCAGTCGACTGCTCAGGGAACCCCAGTCGACTGTGTTATGCAGAACTAAAATTAACATTGCTCATCAGGGGTTCAGTCGACTGATCAGGGAACCCAGTCGACTGCATTGGTTACTATTTGGATCAGTAGCTAAAATCTACAGTGCCTCAGTCGACTGATCAAGGATCCAGTCGACTGCTTCTCTTACTATAGACTTTCAGTGTCTCAATCCCACGAGATCCAGTCGACTGATCCTGGGTCCAGTCGACTACTCCCCTGCTGGGCAGCCTGTAATGAAATATTAACAACTCATGCTTCTCCACACCAACCACAAACACAACCATAACTGATTTTTAACATTCAAAACATAACTACAGACATTCAATTACACGATTACAGTACTGCAGGACTAATCTATGGTTCTATTACAACATATTACCAAACCTTACACAAGTTTAGGATTTAAAACAAAAACATATACAAGTGTTATCCCCGGCGTTCATCGGCCTCACTCATCGCGCTTCTTCTTGTCTTTCTTCTTACCTGCAATGGAGTACATCTCCACTGCTCAGCTATATGCTGAGCGTACAATTCTAAATGTATGCTTATATGACAATTCATGGTTTAAGCATCTAAAACACATAGAAATAGTCTCTGGGGTGAGTGGTACGCATTCATCCGGTAGCGGCAAGTCCAAGCCTTAAACCGCGATGTCAATGGCAAGTCCAAGCCTACAACCATTACATCCCACAAGTGCCATGGCAAGTCCAAGCCTACAACCATGCACAGTAGCCGTCGCTACCAAAATTCTCAAACATCGAGAAGCTTACTCCGGCATGAATTTGCACCAAACTCCCCTTTGACCCAAGTAGACACATAACATGCTCACATAAACAGTTATACGTGCTTTTATCATAATTTCACGTGCATAATTAACAGGCCTAACTAACACATGAATTTCGCCCGGATCCAAGAATATCAAAAGTGATGTCCAAAACATGAAAATCCATATATTTCATAGATCTAGAATTCATACCTCGTGCGAATCTCTTCAAACTTTGAAGAATCGTCTAGGGGGCTAAATAAACGTCGGATTTCGAATTTGGTATGATTCCTACAAGTTTTACCTGATTTTTCCCAAAAGTCCAAAATTAAGATTTTTACCAAACTTAGCCAAACATGACCTAAGTAGTACCAAAACGTAGGTCTTACCTCCACGAGTTCAAATCTGAAATCTGGAGAAAATCTGACGGACGAACGGTCGTCGATCGGCGTCGCAAAGCCCGGAGCAACCAAATCTCCTTTCTCTCTCCTCTCTCTAGATATTTTTGGCAAGTTTGGATGAGAATGAATCTCATCCTCATCTATTTATAGGCAAAAGTTATGGAAATTACGCTTACCTCCCCACGAGTTTCTCAAACTTCTAATTAGATCTCGAAACTTCGCACACGTCCCTTTTATGCCTTTACGAGTAAAAATTACAAATTCTAAAAGTTTCCGACTAAGTTTCGTTTGGGTCCAAAATAACGTCCGAAAACTATATTCTGTGAAATCTCTACACAACCTACCTTTTAATTAACGCATCTCTCACGTTCTCACCACAGTTCTCAAAATGATACTATCATATCCAAATTACCAGAATTATACTACACAGGTATAATTACTATTCAACAAATACCAGATAAAGTCAAATAACATTTAAATCACATAAATGTCATTTACTCATGATTATGCAATATGAACTTCCATGTTCTCGTGTCTTTACTGACACCTTACCGTTGACCACAGTCAACCACTTATCCTCAATTATCATATATCAATGATAATTCATAAAATTTCATATCATGCATGATTAAACTATGAAATTCTGGAACGGGCATGACAACTCTCCCCTCCAAAAAGGAAGTTTGTCCCCAAACTTATACCTCATACGTCGAACAGATACGGATACTCATTCCACATATCTTCCTCACTTTCCCATGTAGCCTCTTCCAACGTATGACTACGCCATAGTACTTTCACCATTAGAATAGTCTTGGTTCTCAAAACTTGTTCTTTGCGGTCTAGAATCTCCACTGGTTGTTCCACATAAGTCAAGTCCCCCTGAATTTGCAACGGTTCAGGTACAATGATCTTACTAGTGTCAGTCATACAACGTCTCAACATAGACACGTGAAACACATTGTGCACATGTTCCAACTCTGATGACAAGGCCAAACGATAAGCCACTGGACCAACCCTCTCTAGGATTTCAAAAGGTCCTATGAATCTCGGATTGAGCTTTCCCCTCTTCCCAAATCGTACAATGCCTTTTGAAGGCGATACTCGCAAGTATACAAAATCTCCAACTTCAAAATTCATCGGTCGTCGTTTAGAGTCTGCATAACTCTTATATCGGCTCTGAGCTACCTTAAGTCGCCCTTGAATCAACTTTACTTTCTCAGTAGTCACCTGTATTAACTCAGGTCCTAACAACTTCCTTTCTCCAACCTCGGTCCAACAAACCGGTGATCGACACTTACGGCTATACAGAGCTTCATACGGTGCCATCCCGATACTTGACTGAAATCCGTTATTATAAGCAAATTCAATCAATGGCAAGTGGTGCTCCCAATCACTCCCAAAGTCTAATACACACAATCTCAACATATCTTCCAAGGTCTGAATCATACGCTCTGACTGTCCATCGGTCTGAGGATGAAATGCAGTACTGAAACTTAATTTCGTACCCATAGCTTCTTGCAAACTTCCCCAAAATCTTGACGTAAAACTACTATCACGATCTGACACAATCACAGCTAGGACTCCATGTAGTCTTACAATCTCTTTCACATACAATTCCGCTAACTTGGACGGTTTAGTCGTTTTGATCGGTAGAAAATGAGCTGACTTTGTTAACCGGTCAACTATAACCCAAATCTTATCATTCTTATTACATGATCGTGGAAATCCTGAAACAAAGTCCATCGTAATCTCATCCCACTTCCATTCTGACACTGGCAAAGGTTGTAGTAACCCCGCGGGTACTTGTCTCTCAGCTTTAACCTGTTGACATGCCGAACATTCGGATACAAACTTAGCGACTTCACGCTTCATACCCTTCCACCAAAAGTTTTCCCTCAGGTTTCTGTACATCTTATTACTTCCCGGGTGCACTGAATATCTCGTACTATGAGCTTCTTCTAGAATTCTCTCTTTCAAGTCTTTCACATTCGGTACACATAATCGATTTCCAAACTTCAGAATCCCTTGTTCCAATACCAAACCAGATCGCTTTCCCAAAGGTATCTCGTCTCTCATTCTACATAAATAGACATCGTTGAATTGTTCTTTCTGAATCTCATCAATAATATCTGGGTGTGCCCTGATTGCCATCATTAACCCACCACTAACCTTTGGTATCACATCCAAGTCCAAACGTTCCATTTCCTTTACTAGTTCCTTTTGTTGCGTTAGCTCGTCGGCTAAATTCCTCGGCGTCTTCCGGCTTAATGCATCGGCTACTACATTCGCCTTCCCCGGATGGTACTCAATCGAAAGATCGTAATCCTTCATCAATTCCAACCATCTTCGCTGTCTCATATTCAAGTCTCGTTGGGTAAAAATATATTTCAAACTCTTGTGGTCTGTGAATATCTCACACTTTTCCCCGTATAAGTAGTGTCTCCAAATCTTCAAAGCATGAATTACTGCAGCTAATTCCAGATCATGAGTCGGATAATTAATCTCATGTGTCTTCAACTGTCTCGAAGCGTATGCAATTACTTTACCACCTTGCATCAACACGCATCCCAACCCTTGATGCGACGCATCACTAAAGATCACAAATCCCTCGGATCCGGATGGTATTGTCAAAATAGGTGCTCTCGTTAGCCGTGCTTTCAATTCTTGAAAACTGTCCTCGCATTCCTGACTCCATTCAAATGTAACACCTTTCCTCATCAATCTTGTCATAGGCAATGAAATCTTCGAGAAATGCTCAATAAAACGGCGGTAGTATCCCGCTAATCCCAAGAAACTTCGAATTTCGGATACAGAAGTCGGTCTCGTCCAATTTGATACAGCTTCTACTTTGTGAGGATCAACTGATACCCCATTCTTGTCAATCACATGACCAAGAAAAGTAATGCTAGGTAACCAAAATTCACATTTCTTGAATTTCCCAAACAATTGTTTCTCTCGTAATCTCTGAAGTATCAATCTCAAGTGGTTCTCGTGTTCTATCTCACTCGGTGAATAAACAAGGATATCGTCGATGAACACTATCACAAAATCATCCAAATAGTCCTTAAAGACGCGGTTCATAAGATCCATGAACGCAGCTGGTGCATTGGTAACCCCAAATGGCATAACTAAGAACTCATAGTGTCCATAACGCGTTCTAAAAGCTGTTTTCTCAACATCTTCGGCCTTCACTTTCAACTGATGATAACCCGATCTTAGGTCTATCTTGGAGAATACTTGTGCCCTACGAAGTTGATCAAATAAGTCATCAATTCTGGGTAACGGGTACTTGTTCTTAATTATCAACTTGTTCAGTTCCCGGTAATCCACACACATACGCATGGAGCCATCTTTCTTCTTCACAAACAATACTGGGGCTCCCCACGGCGATACACTTGGTCGAATGAAACCTTTATCAAGTAACTCTTGTAGTTGAACCTTCAGTTCCTTCAATTCTACTGGTGCCATTCTATACGGTGCTTTGGATACTGGCCTTGAGTCTGGGATAATCTCAATAGTGAACTCGACCTCTCTCTCAATAAGAACATCTGGTAACTCATCAGGAAATACATCTGGATATTCTTGTACTATCGGAATGTCTTCCACTTTTAATTCGGTTGCTGAGACGTCAGTCACTGAACATAGGAATCCTTGACATCCCTTTTTCAATAACTTTCCCGCTCGGATAGCTGAAATCAAATACGGCGGCGGTATAACCCCACTTCCTTGAAAACAAAAGTTCCCATGTACTGGTGATCGAAAATTAACCTCTTTCCGTTCACAATCTATTGTGGCTTGGTTAAGAGCTAACCAATCCATCCCTAGAATCACATCGAAATGGTTCACCACAATTGGTATAAGGTCTACGGTCATCAACTTCTCACCTAATTTGATGTCACAATTCTTATA
Organism: Hydrangea macrophylla; assembly: GCA_033977485.1. Taxonomy (NCBI): domain Eukaryota; kingdom Viridiplantae; phylum Streptophyta; class Magnoliopsida; order Cornales; family Hydrangeaceae; genus Hydrangea; species Hydrangea macrophylla. Next base: position 129,049,444 of record CM066989.1, on the reverse strand, counting down.
TACAGTAGACGTCGTTATTGATTTACTAAGTGGCACAGCAATAGACAGTTCATATCCTAACGGTGCCGATTTAACATTCAAATGTTCAATAAAATCATGAGATACAAACGAATGCGTAGATCCCGAGTCAACAAGTATGCGTGCTAAGTGCGAACATACAAGCACCATACCTGAGACCACTGTATCAGTAGCAGCCACGTCTCCAGGGTTCATCTGGAATGATCTTCCCTGACGTTGCTCTGTCCTTTGTCCTCCGTCATTAGACTGTTTAGGCTTCGAACCACTAGAAGCCATAGAACTAGCTCCTTGTTGAGAATACCTCCTCGGGCAATCCTTGGCTTGGTGCCCAAATACTCCACAATCATAACACTTGCCTCTCATGTCGGGTGTTGAATTTGTACTACCCCCGCCTTGGTTCCTGTTCTGGGGTTTAGTCATGAAACATCGACCTGAGTGTGGTCTGTTGCAAAGGGAACACAACGGTATGCTACTTGGCGTTCTCCTGAATTCACTGAAACTAGAACCAGAGCCTCTTTGAAACGGCCTCTTGAAAGATCCACCCTGACTTCGGTCACCACCCTCATGACTTCGCTTTCCTTGGTGATTTTGTCTCGATCTCTCTATTCCACTTTCGGCTACAAGCGCCGTTTGTTGTACTGCTGCAACAGTTGAATGCTCGTAGGTTTCTACCATCAAACGGATATTTTCCCTTAAGCCTTCTTCAAATTTCCTTGCCCTTTCTTCCTCTCCTGGCACAGAACCTTTACCAAATCTCAACAACGCATTATACTTGGAAGTATACTCTGTCACATTCAGGTCTCCCTGCTTCAAGTTATCAAATTCTCTCTTCTTTGCGTTGTAGGCGGCTCGCGGAAAGAACCGGCGATTGAACTCCGCCTTGAACCCCTCCCAAGTGATCGGTGCCCCTTGATCTAGTACATTTACCCACCAATTCTGGGCTTCACCCTTCAGCACATCACTGGCATTCTCAATTTTCTCCTTATCGGTCATCGGAATCGATCGGAAAATTCTCTCCATATCCATGATCCAATGTTCTGCGAGCGTTGGGTCGGGTGTCCCATGAAATTCCATCGGTTTCTTCCGGGTAAACTGTTCTGATATTGACCTCATACCCCTATTTTCAGGCGCATGTACTACAACTATCGGTTCTGGCTCCAATGGAGGTGTTGGGGGTAATCTGTCCGCTATATTTCGTATCATCTCTCCCATGTTCCCCATCATTTCAGCCATTTCATTCATTCGACGAGTATGTGGCGATAATTCTCGTTCTTCGTCACTCATGATTACAATCCTGTAGTTCTCAATGCATAAACACTATGCATGTACAACAATAACAATAGTATGTATGTAAAACAACATCCATATGCATCAAACATCTCTAAGATGCATGAATGCAATTGAAAACATGTGGCAATTCACTCAACACTCCACTCGTCGTCGAACGTTCCCAAAGTTTTGTTACCTCTAGCTCTGATACCAATAAATGTCACGACCCATCCCACTACGCGTGGAAATAGGACACGTGGCACGCCACCAAGGCTCATTCAACATCATCTAATAATACGCGGCGGAAAGAACTTCTATAAAACAACCCTGGTAGTTTAAAACTTAGGAAACGTTCCCTTCTGTGTTTGTAAAATACATTGAAATCAGAGTCATAAAAAGTTTTGGTCATTGAAAACACATTCAAAGAAGATAGTTTTGAAAAACAGAGGTTCAGTCGATTGCCCAGTCGACTGCACTAGGGTCCAGTCGACTGCTCCGTCGACTGAGTTAAGCAGAACCAAAAATACAACATACTGCAAAGAGGTCCAGTCGACTGCTCAGGGAACCCCAGTCGACTGTGTTATGCAGAACTAAAATTAACATTGCTCATCAGGGGTTCAGTCGACTGATCAGGGAACCCAGTCGACTGCATTGGTTACTATTTGGATCAGTAGCTAAAATCTACAGTGCCTCAGTCGACTGATCAAGGATCCAGTCGACTGCTTCTCTTACTATAGACTTTCAGTGTCTCAATCCCACGAGATCCAGTCGACTGATCCTGGGTCCAGTCGACTGCTCCCCTGCTGGGCAGCCTGTAATGAAATATTAACAACTCATGCTTCTCCACACCAACCACAAACACAACCATAACTGATTTTTAACATTCAAAACATAACTACAGACATTCAATTACACGATTACAGTACTGCAGGACTAATCTATGGTTCTATTACAACATATTACCAAACCTTACACAAGTTTAGGATTTAAAACAAAAACATATACAAGTGTTATCCCCGGCGTTCATCGGCCTCACTCATCGCGCTTCTTCTTGTCTTTCTTCTTACCTGCAATGGAGTACATCTCCACTGCTCAGCTATATGCTGAGCGTACAATTCTAAATGTATGCTTATATGACAATTCATGGTTTAAGCATCTAAAACACATAGAAATAGTCTCTTGGGTGAGTGGTACGCATTCATCCGGTAGCGGCAAGTCCAAGCCTTAAACCGCGATGTCAATGGCAAGTCCAAGCCTACAACCATTACATCCCACAAGTGCCATGGCAAGTCCAAGCCTACAACCATGCACAGTAGCCGTCGCTACCAAAATTCTCAAACATCGAGAAGCTTACTCCGGCATGAATTTGCACCAAACTCCCCTTTGACCCAAGTAGACACATAACATGCTCACATAAACAGTTATACGTGCTTTTATCATAATTTCACGTGCATAATTAACGGGCCTAACTAACACATGAATTTCGCCCGGATCCAAGAATATCAAAAGTGATGTCCAAAACATGAAAATCCATATATTTCATAGATCTAGAATTCATACCTCGTGCGAATCTCTTCAAAATTTGAAGAATCGTCTAGGGGGCTAAATAAACGTCGGATTTCGAATTTGGTATGATTCCTACAAGTTTTACCTGATTTTTCCCAAAAGTCCAAAATTAAGATTTTTACCAAACTTAGCCAAACATGACCTAAGTAGTACCAAAACGTAGGTCTTACCTCCACGAGTTCAAATCTGAAATCTGGAGAAAATCTGACGGACGAACGGTCGTCGATCGGCGTCGCAAAGCCCGGATTTTGGATGAGAATGAATCTCATCCTCATCTATTTATAGGCAAAAGTTATGGAAATTACGCTTACCTCCCCACGAGTTTCTCAAACTTCTAATTAGATCTCGAAACTTCGCACACGTCCCTTTTATGCCTTTACGAGTAAAAATTACAAATTCTAAAAGCTTCCGACTAAGTTTCGTTTGGGTCCAAAATAACGTCCGAAAACTATATTCTATGAAATCTCTACACAACCTACCTTTTAATTAACGCATCTCTCACGTTCTCACCACAGTTCTCAAAATGATACTATCATATCCAAATTACCAGAATTATACTACACAGGTATAATTACTATTCAACAAATACCAGATAAAGTCAAATAACATTTAAATCACATAAATGTCATTTACTCATGATTATGCAATATGAACTTCCATGTTCTCGTGTCTTTACTGACACCTTACCGTTGACCACAGTCAACCACTTATCCTCAATTATCATATATCAATGATAATTCATAAAATTTCATATCATGCATGATTAAACTATGAAATTCTGGAACGGGCATGACAATACGTTCTTACCCAAAACCACTATGTTGTATATACAACAAAACCACTTTGGTATACCGAAGTGTTTTCCTTCTTTTTAACTCCATCCAATTCTGTATTTCAAATTTTTTTTCCTCTTTATGCATAGAATACACCAATATTGGTATATCTACCTACGAAATAATAGTCAATAACTTTTGTACCAAATGGAATATAAAAGGATTATACAGATTCATAATAAAGTCGCATTGGAACTGTGTGTAATTCAATATTTTAAATTTTAAATATTGGAATGTAAAATTAGAGAAGGATGAGTGCACCTCGGGGATAGAACAACGAATATGAGCATCAAAGGGGCATCCTATAGAGTAATACGTTGGCTCATAGAGTTGTCTTTCTTTCCGGCAAACATGACAGTAACCCAGTGCTTTCTTTTCAAATATGACCAATTTTATTTTAAATATTGGAATGTAAAATAAGGGAAGGGTGAGTGCACTTCGGGGATAGAACAACGAATATGAGCAGCAGAGAAGCATTGTTCGGAGTAATACGTTGGCTCATAGAGTTGTCTTTCTTTCTGGCAAACTTGACATTTACGGACTGCTTCCTTTTTATAATCAGAGCAATCTTCCAACCAGGAATTGGAGAGGGTAAGGGTATGCAAGTGGTCGTCATGAAAGATTGTAGGTGGCAGTTTAAAAATGCAAAGGAGATGGAGATTGAAATGGCACGGCACACAACGGAAGAAATTGGAGCGGATGTATAAATTGCAAACAATACAAGATAAATCATCAACTACAAGTCTAAAGAAAGTAAGGGGATGCTTGTGAAGGTTGAAATTTGTTAAGAGAGGACGTGTTGTCTCCTCCTCTTCTTCAATCAAAACTCTGCTAACCAATTCCTTGCTATTCTCTTGACATGAATCAATTGATGTAGCCAACTTTTTGTCACCAAGTTTTTGGGCTAAGGACCACTCTTCCTCCATGAAACGCACAACCTAATTAGAAACCAAAATTTTATGTAAAAAAGAATTAGCCATTATATCAAATTTTCAAAATTACTTGGTATAAATAAATGTGTCATAGTTATTAAAACACAAGTCCAACAAATCACTGGGTAAGCGTACTGGGTGAATGCACTGGGTAAGCGCACTGGGTGAACGCACCGGGCTTTTAAGCCTAAAAAATTGCGGGTCAGCGGGGCGGCGGGACGGGAGCGGGTCAACAGGGCGCCCCATGTTTTTTTTTAAGGCTTAAAAGCCCAAAGTGTTCACCCAGCGAGCACTGGAGCCTGACTCTACATAAATATATTTATATATATAAAGAAAGATTGAAAAACTCAAAACAAAGTTTAAGAGGAAAGGGGTGCTGAAAGAGAGAGAGCATTGAACAGCAAAGTGGCAAGATTCTCAAAATTGCGATAGAATTCTACATTATTTATTTATTTATATGTAACGATAATTATAATCATGAATTTGAAGAGAAAGGTGAGTTTACCTCTTGGATGACACAATGAACATGAGCAATATAATGGCATTTGGCACAATAATAAGTAGGGTCGCGTAGGCTTCTTTTATTCTCGCATCTGTCACAATAGAACTCTGCATCTTCGCCTTCATCCTCGTAATCTTTGACCAGGGAATTGGTAAGGGTAAGGAGATGTCTGTGATTTCCATCACTAGCGGTAGGTGGAAGCTTTGGAACGCAATAGATATGGACATTGAAATTGCACGCCACACAACGAAAATAAGGGGATTTTTTTCTAATGTGATGGCAAATATTGCACTATAAATCCTTGGCTACAAAGCTGAAGAAAGCAAGCGGATGCTCGTGAAGTTGGGAGTTAACTAAGAGAGACGTCGACAATGCACATGGAATATCAATAGAGAGTTTGCAATCACGGCATTCATAGGACAAGCCTTTACTTTTTCGTAGACATGCCTTGCATTCAAATTTGGGCGTACAGCTATCCAGCAAACCATTCTTTTTGGATTTCAAAGGGTGATTTGGGTGTAACGGGTGTTGAATTTCATCAGGAAATTTTGTACATGATTTGTGTAGCAAGAGATGGCAATCGAGGCAACAATACATAGAGGAACCATCATCATCATCATCGAAGGGTAGTTGACATGCGCCGCAAACAAACGAAATCTTATTGTATTTTGTTTTACTACTACTCCTACAAAGGATCAAAGGATGGGGGTGGTGATCAATCTGGTGTTCACTAACGGGCATCAAGAATGCACAATTAATATCTAGGTCAAATTGACACTCCGAACAGTGGAAAGTAAGGGCTTCATGCACTCCCCCGCAGGCATCGCAACAAAACTCCCCTGAACTGTAAGGGGGATGAGGAAGGAAGGTGAGAATGTGGTTTGGGTGGAAGGGGTGTTTTTTAAATTGGGGCAACTTGGACAACCGACTGTCCGGCTGCCACCAAACCCACACGGCCACCTCGAGTATGACTAACTAGAGTTGTAGGAAGAAACATAGCAAATGACAGACTCCAGGGGTGGATTCCATAACAAAAAAGGTAAAAAAAAAAAAAAAAAAAAAAAAAAAAAAAAAAAGGAAAGCAAAAAACAAAAAACAAAAAAACAAAAACAAAAAAGAGGTTTTACGGGGCTGGACTTCCGTTTATTTTTTTCCTCTTCTTTTTTTGATTGATAAGGTACTGATGTTATTATTTTACTTGTGATGCAGATTGGGGCGCAGATGGGACGCAGAAGTTTGGATTACAAGCTGGAGTTTGTGCTGCAATTTATTGGTTATGTTATGTACTGAGATTTATTTAGTATTATGTCTTTAAATGAAACTTATATTTGTTGGGTTTTTGTTGTTGTGACCTATTAGGTACTTCTTGGATAAAAAATACTTATGTTATGTTGAATGTGATTATTTAATATTATGTTATGTTGGACATGTTTTGATCATTCTATATTCGTACATTTGACAACTTTCGAAATTTTACAGGATTAACAATAAAACTATTTCCTTGCCTTTGAGGAACAAAATCAGCAAGGAAACATATTTTCGTCGCTAAAAATCACATTTAGCAAGGAAATTATTTCTTTGCCTTAGATAAATACAACTGCCAATAAAAATAGTTTTTCCTCGCTAACAACCTCATTTAGTAAGGAAATTATTTCATTGCTTTATGTTAATACTATTTGCAAGGAAACTTTTCCTTGCTAAAAATGGCTTTTAGCATGGAACAAATTTCCTTGCCTTAGAGTTCTGTATTTAGCGACGAAATTGTTTCCTTGCCAATTGTCCATATTACATCACAAAATAGGCTTTTGGCAAGGAAATTAAGCCATTTAGCAACAGAAATGTTGATCAATAGCAAGGAAAATTTTCCAAAAGTTAAGAATTGGCAAGGGAAAAAATTTTCGTCACTAGAAGCAATAGGTAGGAAGCTTTAGCAAGGAATCGAGCGACGAAATTCTTTCCTTGCTAAAGGCTTTTACCACAAAATTGTGACTTTTAGCAAGGAACTTTTTCCTTGCAAAAACACTTTTTTGTTGTAGTGAACCCTATCCCTTCCGCCTCCCCTAGACTTGGTACTTATGTCATTGTACCAGACCACTAGACCAAATGAAAAATTATAAAACAAAAAAAAACCTTCTTAAATTGTTAGAATTCCAAATAAGATGGAATAAAACAATTAAAGTGTAAACGAATTGAAGAAAGTAAAACCAGTTCACGAGACTCCCACCTCACTGCTTGGAACTCCTTTAAGAGGATAAGCAAACAAGTAAAAAAATGTCAACATGCTTTGACTACCATCGTATCTACCATTTCTAAGATCAAAAAGTTAGCAAGCCCAAACTTTAGCTCTGTCATACATGAAAATTTCTAAGTCAGCAATACCAATTAAGCATCGTGCTTCTCAAGTGCCTCCACCCTTTTCCATAGTGCGTCTACTTTCAATTCTTGTTCGAGTACGTACTTTTTCCTCAATGCGTGTAGTTTTTCTTCTTCTTTCTTAATCTTTATGTGAATCGCTGCAATCGCTTCTTCTTGATCGTCATGTCGTACATAAAAATCTGAAAAATTAATCAAGACTTCTCTAACCATTTGATTAGTGTTCAATTCAAATGAAGTTGATGATGAGGCAAACTTTGTGCCACCAAGTTTATGGGCCAATGACCCCTCTTCATCCATTGCAAGCTGTATGTAATAAGTAACCACCAATTGCAGTCAAATATATGATCAACTTACCAAATTATCAAACAATCAACTCATATAGTATTAATCAAGCCTTATCTAACCACTTCTTTAGTAGTGTTCTCTTCAATTGAAGTTGATGACGGGGCCAAATTTGTGTCACCAAGTTTATGGGCCGATGACCCCTCTTCATCCATTGCAAGCTGTATGTAATTAGTAACTATAAGTTGAAGTTAAAAAAAAATGATCCGTGTGCGAAATTATCAAACAACGAACTCATATGGCCGTAGGAATCAAGACTTCTCTAACCACTTCATTAATAGTATTCTCTTCAAATGAAGTTGATGACGAGGACCAATATTGAAAAATGGAACTCATAATCATAAAAGTGCATGTCCAACAACTCTTTCAATTTGTTTTCCCTCTATATGCATAAAATATATATACCAATATTTCTATCTCCACCCACATCAAATGTTTATTATCACGAAACAAATGTTTCTTACCGGGGAATATATGTTCTTACCCAAAACCACTATGTTGTATATACAACAAAACCACTTTGGTGTACCGAAGTGTTTTCCTTCTTTCTAACTCCATCAAATTCTGTATTTCAAATTTTTTTTTCCTCTTTATGCATAGAATACACCAATATTGGTATATCTACCTACGAAATAATAGTCAATAACTTTTTGTACCAAATGGAATATTAAAGGATTATACAGATTCACACTAAAGTCGCATTGGAATTGTGTGTAATTCAATATTTCAAATTTTAAATATTGGAATGTAAAATTAGAGAAGGATGAGTGCTCCTCGGGGATAGAACAACGAATATGAGCATCAAAGGGGCATCCTATAGAGTAATACGTTGACTCATAGAGTTGTCTTTCTTTCCGGCAAACATGACAGTAACCCAGTGCTTTCTTTCAAATATGACCAATTTTATTTTAAATATTGGAATGTAAAATAAGGGAAGGGTGAGTGCACCTCGGGGATAGAACAACGAATATGAGCAGCACAGAGGTATTGTTCAGAGTAATACATTGGCTCGTAGAGTTGTCTTTCTTTCTGGCAAACTCCACATTGACCCACTGCTTCCTTTGTATAACCAGAGCAATTTTCCAACCAGGAATTGGAGAGGGTAAGGGTATGCAAGTGGTCTTCATGAAAGATTGTAGGTGGCAGTTTAAAAATGCAAAGGAGATGGAGATTGAAATGGCACGGCACACAACGGAAGAAATTGGAGCGGCTACATAAATTGCAAACAATACAAGATAAATCATCAACTACATCTCTAAAGAAAGTAAGGGGATGCTTGTGAAGGTTGAAATTTGTTAAGAGAGGACGTGTTGTCTCCTCCTCTTCTTCAATCAAGACTCTGCTAACCAATTCCTTGCTATTCTCTTGACATGAATCAATTGATGTAGCCAACTTTTTGTCACCAAGTTTTTGGGCCAAGGACCACTCTTCCTCCATGAAACGCACAACCTATTTAGAAACCAAAATTTTATGTAAAAAAGAATTAGCCATTATACCAAATTTTCAAAATTACTTGGTATAAATAAATGTGTCATAGTTATCAAAACACAAGTCCAACAAATCACTAGGTAAGCGTACAGGGTGAACGCACTGCGCTTTTAAGTCTAAAAAAACTGCAGGTCAGCGGGCAGCGTGACGGGGAGCGGGTCAGCAGGGCACCCCACGATTTTTTTAAGGCTTAAAAGCCCAATGTGTTCACCCAGTGCGCACTGGAGCATGACTCTACATAAATATATGTATATATATATATATATAAAGAAAGATTGAAAAACTTAAACAAAGTTAAAGAGGAAAGGGGTGCTGAAAGAGAGAGAGCATTGAACAGCAAAGTGGCAAGATTCTCAAAATTGCGATAGAATTCTACATTTTTTTGTTTATATGTAACGATAATTATAATCATGGATTTGAAGAGAAAGGTGAGTTTACCTCTTGGATGACACAATGAACATGAGCAACATAATGGCATTTGGCACAATAATAAGTAGGGTCGCGTAGGCTTCTTTTTTTCTCGCATCTGTCACAATAGAACTTTGCATCTTCGCCTTCATCCTCGTAATCTTTGACCAGGGATTTGGTAAGGGTAAGGGGATGTCTGTGATTTCCATCACTAGCGGTAGGTGGAAGCTTTGGAACGCAATAGATATGGACATTGAAATTGCACGCCACACAACGAAAATAATGGGATTTTTTTCTAATGTGATGGCAAATATTGCACTGTAAATCCTTGGCTACAAAGCTGAAGAAAGCAAGCGGATGCTCGTTAAGTTGGGAGTTAACTAAGAGAGACGTCGACAATGCACATGGAATATCAATAGAGAGTTTGCAATCACGGCATTCATAGGACAAGCCTTTACTTTTTCGTAGACATGCCTTGCATTCAAATTTGGGCGTACAGCTATCCAGCAAACCATTCTTTTTGGATTTCAAAGGGTGATTTGGGTGTAACGGGTGTTGAATTTCATCAGGCAATTCTGTACATGATTTGTGCAACAAGAGATGGCAATCGAGGCAACAATACATAGAGGAACCATCATCATCATCATCGAAGGGTAGTTGACATGCGCCGCAAACAAACGAAATCTTATTGTTTTTTGTTTTACTACTACTCTTACAAAGGATCAAAGGATGGGGGTGGTGATCAATCTGGTGTTCACTAACGGGCATCAAGAATGCACAATTACTATCTAGGTCAAATTGACACTCCGAACAGTGGAAAGTAAGGGCTTCATGCACTCCCCCGCAGGCATCGCAACAAAACTCCCCTGAACTGTAAGGGGGGTGAGGAAGGAGGGTGAGAATGTGGTTTGGGTGGAAGGGGTGTTTTTTAAATTGGGGCAATTGGGAGCAAGATTTATGGAGAATGCTCTTGCATTGAATACAAACATAGATTGATCCATTTTCAATAACAACCTTGCAACCAGAGCAATAAAAATCGATTTTCTTCTCCGTTTCGCAGAGAATCAAGGGGTGTGGGTGTGGGTGTGGGTGTGGCTTAACAACATCATGATCAGTTGTTCTTTTTTGTAGGCATCAGCGCAGAACAATTAAGGTCCAAATCAAATTCACACTGAGAACAATGGTAAGTACTAGACCAATATGCCCGCTTCCCACATGCATGGCACTGATAACCTTCCAAAGAATTAAACGGTCGAACGAGTAGGGTGAGTGGGTGTTGAGGGTGAAAGGGATGATGGTTGATTAATTGAGGCAACTCGGCACATGTTTTGTGGATATCAAAATGGCAGCCTTTACAAGAGTACGTCAAACCCGTGCAGTCCAATTCGCATATACTGCACTCTACATCAGCATCAAGGCTGAGGGTTAATCGATGATGATGGCTAAAATGTTGAATCCTATTGTCCATCTAATTGTGTTTGTGATCTGTTTTAATTGGCTAAAATGTAGTCTGTCTTGGATTGAAGAAACTGGAAGGGGACGGAGAAGAAATTGTGAAGGTAAAGTTGGGATTGTTGTTCTTCTTCTACGATGTCACAAAGAGGAAAGTGAAAGTATAATAAGTATATCATCAAGAAGACAAATGGAAAACTGATGAGTGGTTGATAATTTTCCGTGTTGTTTTCTTTTGAATTGCTTTATTTTTAATTTTTTATTTTTTTTAAAGTAATGTTTGGTTCCCAAATTGAGGATAATTTTTTTTTGTATACTTTGAAGGTAGCGCTTATGTGGTGCTCCACATTCAATGAGATAGTGCCACACAGAATTGTTGGACCATTTAACTTTTTTGTGGTGGATTTTATTATTCGTGTAGCGCGCATCTATTGAGTACGGGATACCAAGTGGCATGCCACGTGATATCATAGGGGTACCCAAAAATTTCTCCAAATATAGACCCATATGTATTCCTAATATGTGAGACAATGGGTCACCTTAAGTTTTATTGAAAGTTGGTGAACTCGTCCTATTATTATTGGATTGCGATATGTGTTGCAATCACATTTCAACATTTAGGACACAAAATTTAGGAAATATACAATCACTTCTTTTTGTTCACTTTTACGTTTTTTTTTTTATTTTGTTTTTTTAAGTAATGTTATGTTCTCAAATTTAGAATGTATTTCCAATATGTGTGATAATGGGGCCACCTTAAGTCTTACTGAAAGATGGTGAAGTGGTCCTACTAGTATCACTAATGGATTGCGACATGTGTTGCAATCCTATTTCAATATTTGGGACATAAAATTTAGCAAGCATAAAATCACTTATTTCTTTTCACTTTTACTTTTACTTTTACTTTTATTTTACCTTTTTTAGGGTTAATTACACTTACACCCCTGTACTTTGGGTCAGTTTCACTTTGACCCCCTGTAGTTCAAAAAGTGACACTAACACCCCCTATACTTTAATGTAAAGTGCCACCGTTAGGAATTCCGTTAAAGTTAACGAAAAAGTGACACTTACACCCCATGTACTTGTAAAAGACCAAAATGTCCTAAAATTTCTCCTTTTTCAGCATAGGAATTCTCCAGCAAGGCCCCAAGCAATGAAATCAAAACCAAAAACAAAAATCAAAACCCCAAATCAAAACCCAATCCGGCCACCACCAGAAAAGAAGAAGAAAAAGAGGTAGTTGACTTCGGCCATCACCACCAGCGACCGTTTCTAACCACCTTCAAATCTGTGAACATGCGAGAGGTAGAGAAGAGGGTTTGAGAGATTGAGATAGATAGAGAAGCTAAATTCTGGGACTAGTTTTTGTGCTGAATGTAGAGAGGGTTGATCAATTTTTTTTGGGGTTGATCGAATTTTTAAATACAACTCAAAACATACCAAAACATCAAACAATTTGAAAATTTTGATCAACCAAACCATGAACACATCCTTTCCTTGAATCAAAGTACATTCTTGACTTTCATTTCTTATCAAACTAATATCCAAGGAAACCTGTTGGAAATAAGTTCAACATTTAAAACAGCATTATAATTACACAAGGAACTTGCCGAAAACGCTAATGACATGATACAAACTTGCCGGATCAGCTCAATGCGACAACTTTCGCATAAACAACTAAAACATATGAATTATATAGATTTTACCAAATCAAATTCCAAACTACCAAATGTCAAGTTAAAGATCTAAGCTCCATGGATACAACCAAAATACCTACATTGTCATTAAGGAAACTACAATTTACAACATTTTACAAGTTTTAAGGAAATTCATAAGCACAAGTCCTTAATCTCCCCCATCTCTCCCATCTCTTCCATTGCACATCATTTTCTCTCCAGGAATTGCTTTGAACCTGCGGTGGTTGTTATTTACCACAACAGAAAAGGAAAACGGTTTCTTAAGTATTACGCTTAGTGAGCAATCTTAACATGATTGAATGTTAACATGTGCAATGCTACAATTTAACACATAAATCATATCCGTAATCGTCAAACCACCGGTTCAATGATTCATTCAGACCCGAAGACCTTCCCTTGGTCCCGTGGCCACTTCTATTCCTTGGACTTCCGTCTTTATCGGATTCTTCTTCTTCGTCTCCCTAATTACTCCCAACCAATGAATCATTTACCCGGTATTCATTGATTACCACATAATCATATAAGCATATAAGCACATAAACATGTAAGCACAACGATTTCCATATAATTGGCATGCAACTCACAATTTAGAATTTTCATGGTCTCCAAGCATGAATTATTAACTCTAATTACTATTGAAGCATTAAACACATAAAACCTCAATCGATTTTTAGTTAGAAAACTCACCTTATATGATTTATACCCCAAATAAGTTAGAAAATGCAGAATTCCTTGGCAATTCTTGTCCAAATCCTACTCCAAAGTAAATCCTACAAAAATTCGGCAACCGCATGCCACCGATTAACGTGAGCTACCAAATTTACGACGATTAAAACGTAAATTAAAGATATAGGAATGATCGTTTCACCTCCACGAGTCCGAATACGGGTTCGGTTCGCGAATTAGACGAACGGCAGCGACGGAACGGTGAATTAACAGCGTCGGTGTTACGGAATCTCGTCGTCTCTCTCCGGTCGCTCTTTTCCTTTTAATTTCTGTAAATGAGAAGGCTCCCTCTCATTTGACATCTATTCATGCATAAGCATGAGGTATCTTAACCCCAATTCTGTAACGCCCCGGAAACCGAAGCGCGGGGAAAGAGGAAAGATAGAGAGGAAAGAAGTAAAATTCAATCACAAATGCGAAAGCGACATTGGGATCTCACGGGGATTCCTACAATTATGACTTACTAACATATAAGCCAAAATGAACTTACATGTTAACAAGTCCAACAAAGATGAAAACATTAGAAAACTTACTTAAAAGACTATCCGAACAAGTACTAGTTCAAGGAGAAAGGGAAAATACAATAGATTTGATAAAAGGTCATTTTTGAGTAGTTGCTGGATTTTAAATCATCTATAAGTTGCTGTATCTTTAATATTTTCATATTCTGTCCGCGTAAGTCCATGTAAAATTTGATTCTGCACAACTTTCGTCAAATAGCATTTTCTCCAAATCCTCACCGTTTGGGCAGAAAATTAAAATAACAGTAGCAGTTTTTATTTGACAGCAACTTTGACAGCATAAGGACCATTTTTGGATAATTGCTGAATTTTGAAACATCCTTAAGTAGCTATATCTTTGAAATTTTCACATTCTATTCGCGTAGGTCCATGTAAAATTTGATTCTGAACAACTTTTGTCTAATGACATTTTTTCCAATTCTACACCATTTGGGCAGAAAATAAAGAAAACAGTAGCAGTTTTTCTATGAAAGAAACTTTTGACAGCATTTTTACAACTTGTAGAAATGTTCCCCATTTTGTTAAATCCTCAAATTTAAACCTCAATATATGACTAAACAAGTCCTAAATGACATATAACACATGCCTAGACCAAACGGAACTTCATACACACGAAATTTATTAAAAACGAGAAGTGAAAGAGATAAAGAGAGGAAAAAGGGGAGAGGGAGAGATTGGGAGAGAGATATAAGGAGAGATAGGGAGAAAGTGTTCTAAAAGCTTTTAAACCTTCCAAATTGATATAGGCAAGTCTAAAATAGTATAATACACGTGTACAAACTATCCGGAACATCCAACGATTACAACATACAAACACGAGGCAACGAAAGAGATTTCACAAAAAAGGAGGAAGAGAGATTTGAAAACATTTGGGATATTTTGAAGGCGTTAACTCTTTAAAACAATTGAAGCTTCCTCCGATAAGGATTGAAACACATAATGAGTTAAGCTAAAACAAATCCAACAAAGTTTCACAACATCCTCAAACATACCACATATTTAGCTAAAGTGAACCCGGCAAGGGTTCAAACAAAAGAGATCTAACGACCTTGAGACTTAATTATACGATTCAAAAATCCTTCAACAAATTTAATAATAATGGTAGTAAAACAAGGACTAACACGTGACCAACGATTCTCAAAGAAGCTAACTCATAGAAGCTTAACAAAGTAAGCACTTAAACTCAAGAAGTTTTAATAGAAACTTAAAAACAACAAATTTCAAAGTATAAGATTTTTACAAACTTTATGATGTCAAAATGAACGTAGGGAGTTGTACAATTTCTCAAACAGTCATAAGTCCTCAAAGTAGAACCAAAGGATTTCAAAGTAACAACACCGGGGTCACTCGTGCCCTTATCGACATCACCTGCAAAATGGTTGGTAGCGTAGTACCTTAGCACGACGGCTAAGTAGACAGTGTTGTAACAAGTCTATATGCTATCCATGATTAAAATGAAATGAGGTGCAATGAATCGCCACCACGGCTACAATGAAATGTTTAAAGCCGCAAGGCTATGCGTGACAAATGCACATCTCTCTCATTACCGGACCATGAGCCACCCACGCATGGAGTGTAGCATACCAACTTCCGGGAGCTACCCGAATATAGTTTGGAGTTTGAATATTTCTAAGGGTCATTCTCCCTGTCTCACATCACAACCCACGTCCGGATTTCTTAAACCAAAATTCCCACACATGGGGTTTTTCTCTCTTTTCCAAATAAAATCTTTATGTCGTGATATTTGAATGTTTGCCGATTTGGCCTCAATGTATGAAATGTTTAAAATGACAACATAGATGCTCCAACAAAATAATAAACACAATAATTCTTGCATGTTGAACATGTATTAAAAACATCACGAGTTAGATTAAAAATTCATAATATAGCATTCCTAACAAAGATTTCTAAACTAACGTCCTAACATGCTTTTACACATAAAGGGAGCATCCTAAGCACCACTAGCATCACATAATCAACACATAGAGCACTTAGCACATAAAAATCACATTTATGCTTAAAGCCCTAATTTTTCACATTTGGGGAAAATCCTAAACATGTGTCTAAATTCTCACATAAAGGTTTCTCATTACTTTTTAACCACAAACAACATAAAAAAAATGGTACAACAAAGAATCTACCTCACAAAGCTTTAAGTTCCAACAATGGAAGAAAATTCAAGAGAGTTAAGTAAATCCCAAAAGCTTCAATGGAGTTGCAAGGATTTGTAGGGAACATCAAGAATGCTCCAACAATGCTTCACAAAAAGAGACATGTTGGTAAGAAATTTAAATTTTCGAAATTAGAGGAAACCCTAGGATTTGGGGGTTTTCTAGAATGCTTACCAAACAAGAACCTCAAGCCCTATCAATGTTAGAGACACCAAAAAGGCTTCATGGAAGTCACACTAAGTAAGAGAAACCCAAGATTAGAAGGGAAATTAGTAAACCCTAGATTATTAAAGAGATGAAGAGATTGTTCTTACCCTTAAAAGCAAGCTCTAGGGGGTGAATGGAAGCTTGAAAATGACCTTCTCCAATGATCCCTTGAAGCTTGAAGAATGAAGTTTGAAGGAGAAGAAGAACTATGGAGGTTGTATCCTTAGGAGAAGAAGAAGAAAAGAAGAGAAGGAAGGAGGAGAAGAAAAAGAAACGTGAATGAGGGAGGGGGAGGAGTTTTGGCCGGCCATATAGGGGAGTGGGGTGGGACCCACTCTCTTGTATGCTAAAAATTGATATGTTTGGTGCTCCAATGTACAGTCTGACCCAACGGTGCGAACCCGAAATTAAATAAACACACCCACACGAACAGAAATAAATTTTAAAGCACCCGAAAGGGAAAATAAATAATGTAGTCATGTTCCCTAAAATAAAATACAGTCAAATAAATTTAGAGCCCACAACATAAAAGGTAAAATTACCCAATTGCCCTTTAATAAAATTCTGAAACATGACAAATTCTCTCCCTTTTCATTTACACCCCTAGAATTTCTGAAGTTCTTATTATGAAATCCCCCAAATATTTCATTAACTACCCAATTATCTAATGAGTGTTTGTCTAAGTCCCGTATGGGTCCTACACGTGGTCCCAAATATTTGTGAAATTGCTAACGTACCTACTAATTATGAATTATTTTCATTTATGCCCTTATTTGGGTATTTAACATATTACCAAATACTAACACATATATTATTATATAATACTAGCGGTCGGGGCACACGCGTTGCTTGTGCAAAACGTTTGTGTTTGATATGCATTTTAAATTTTTTTATTTTTTTTATTTTAACGAATTCAAAACAATATGTACATAATTATATTTACAATTTCATAAAATACATAATAGCAATCGAAAATTTTAGTAATACATTCTCCTATTAGTTGATTATTGTTATGATATGAATAAAATTTGTAATCAACAATACAATTGTTTTCCATAGTGTCGAACCCACTCTAGAGAAATTCAAAGACACTCTAAAGAAAGAAAACTCTAGAGAAATTCATTTCACTTATAAATGCAGTTCATCAATGTAAAATCCACTGTCTGACCAAGGAATTTTTTTTTAAATCCTATCTAGAGAAATTCGTGGCCAAGAGAAATTCAAGGCAAAATAAATACTCACTCACAAATTTATTATTTCAATGCTCTTGTTTTAGTGCACTCCATTCCTAAACTCTTTTAAACAATCAACAAAATTCCATATATAGAGGTGTGTGCATATACAAATATGGTGTACATATAAATATACATACCTGGTTAGAAATGATGGGGTTTGAAGAGGAAGGGGATGGCAGAAGTTGGGGGCAAGATAAATTGGGTAATGGGTCAAAAAATTAATGAATGTCCTGGAATTTGCTTTCGCAACTGATGCGATGAAGAAACTGCTGCAGTTGGTTTTTGTGGCCTGAGGTTTAGGGAAAGTGAAAGCAGTTTCTCTTTGAAAATTTTATGTCACTTTAACCCTTTTATGTTTGTATTTTTGTAGAACAAAACTTATTGGATTTAATGTAAATTTGAGTTAAAAGTAATAACTTTTGGGAACCCCTACTGTTAGTAGTATGCCCTAAAAGCCAATTAGATTGGAGTAGTATTTTAGGAATATTACATTGTAATAACAGTTTCATATTAATAAAGGGCAAGATTGTTATTTGTCATTATTGTTGTTTAACATTTATATGATATGTCCATAGAATTAAAGTTGAGAAGGTATGTACTTAACGAGTTAAGGAACAAGACCATATACTTCTCAGTTGCTTTATTCTAAAATTGTTCTTAGTCGAAGGATTATTAAATTGGGCATTTGATAATCCGGTTAGACTAACATGTGCCATGTTTATTTTATATGATAAAATATGACTAGTCTTAAGTCATCAGTGTGGGGACACTAGAGCAGACATATGGGTGCTTGTTATAGAACAAGTTCACTGAACATGATCAACTATTAGGAAAATCCAAATGGAGTTTTATTTATCTATCAATGGATTGTTCTTAGTTACAGTGGTACAAGTAATCCTTAGACCTGAGACATTACTGTTGTCTTGTGTATGAGTTATTATGCTTTAACGTACACGGTGTTTATGTTTTAATCAAAGGCATATTCATGTACTGTTGGGTAATAGTAAGTTATACATGGAGACATGTGAATGTACAACAAGGAATCTATCACTCTCAAGTGCGAGAGTGAATGTCCTATGTGATCTTCTATGATATATCTCAAGTAAAGCTCCCTGGCCAGGGCAGGGTGAGAATTAGAAAAAGTTTTCTAATTTCACCAAATAGAGAAATATCAATTAGTTCGAGAACATATAATTAATTCTGGGTTTGATAATATGTCCATTACCCAAGAGATTTAATTGGGACATTGTTTGATAGAAGGATTGAAATGTATGGTAACTGTTAACGGAAAGGTTCACTATTTTTCAGACTGTCTGGGGTGTGTCATGATATACTGCTAGGTGTCACTCATGACTAGTAGAAGCTCAGAAATAATAAATATTAATATTAATTATTTCTACAAGGGAGAATTAGAAGGTGTTCTAATTTAAATTAATTAGAAAGGGTTCTAATTGTAATACTTTAAAGTATTAGTACCTATTACCAGATTAGTATGAACCTAAGGGGTCACACACAAAAAGGGCAATGTATAATTAGAAGAAGTTGTGAGGGTCTACTTGATATTAAGTTGTTAATATGGAAGTAGTATAATAATACTATTAGTTTATATTTGATTTAAGAAAGTCTTCCAATCAAATATAGTTTCCTAATTAGATTAGGAAATGGTTTTATAGCATTATTATATATATGAGGTATGGAAAACTAAAAAGGAGGCTAGCACACCTAAGTTTCTCTAAAATACTCTAACCCCATAAAAGCCGTACGGTCACTTAGAGAAAGTGACTTCATCATTGTTTTCTTCAATTTGTTGAAGAAAGTCAAAGCTTCTTTCAATTAGTGATTTGCTCGTGTGGATACTTTTAGAGATCGGACGCTTGGACGATTTGGTGAACTGTTTGTGGGACGAATCAGATTCAATATTTTGTAAAGCACGCTTCAAGGGTAACTATTCGATTAACCCCCTATGGATGTTGTATGTATTTTGTATATATATCATAGACTTGATCATGGGTTTTAGGAAACCATTAAAATTTTAGTTTCCGCTGTGCGAACCTTTAATGGTTCCACATGGTTTTCTTTCACCTACCTCTCCCTTTATATATTAGTATAGATGAAAGCATTTTAACAAATATTCATATAATCGTATAAATACATTTAATCACGTAAAATGCAAATATTTTTTATTCGGCCCCTTCACTGAGTCCCACTTCATTACCTGTCCCTCCTCACTGGGGACTTTTCCGACTGTGTCCTTTATTGACATTTTTTTTACGAGCGTGTCCAAAATCTCCCCTTAACCCATCATATACACTAATTAATATTAATTAATACATATTACGAGATAATTAAACATTTTCCCGGGTACGGGTGTTACATGGGCACAGTTAACCGAAATGTAATTATCCATAATATAGTTGATTGAATCCTCATTTTGATATCCAAAAGACTAACCTAATTATAAAATGTTGACCAAAATATAATTATTCAAAAGATAGTTGATTGAATCCTCATGTTGATATTCATTTTATTTTAGAAAGTTGATCTAAAAATAATTATCCAATCGAAATTATATAAATACCCTCACACAATAACATATGCCAACAATGAAACGAAAATAAAAAGGGCAAAAAGCAATAAACCAAGGGAAAAAATTCTTGACACTGTAGCAGTGAATAGTGATTATTGTCATGACTGGAGGGAATGATCAAAATACCATTACACAAATCACATATGACAAACAAAGAAAGGGAAAAAAAAGGTCAAACAATAAAAAATGGCCAAAGTGTCCAAACACTGTAGCATGAAAAGTATTTACTGTTAGAGCACTATTAGACCCACACACTTTTTTACACCTGTGCTTTAAATGTGTGTACCTTATGCTATTTGAATTTTTCACACTTTTTTTGTGCACCACTTACACAGCACACACATTTAAAAGTGGATGTGAAAAAGTGTGTGAGTCTAGCTTTTTTCTCTACTGTTCATGAGCATCTGGCAATAGATAAGAGGAGCAGAATACGTATTGTCAACAAGCTCAATCAGCTGATCAGCAAAATCAAAGCAACCCCATACTTTAGGTCTTCATATAGGTGTTTACACCCTAAAATATAAAATATATTTTTATATTTTGACCGGTTTTATTTTATACAAGTGGCAATTAACCACACACTAGTGGGGAGTTTTGCTAGTGATGGTGGTTAGTGGATGTGGGAGTTAACCAACCACTAGTGGACAAGTGGCCAACTTAGTGGGGAAGTGGCCAACATAGTGGGGGAGTTAATTTCCAGCACCTCTATATATAATCCATGCCAAACAACAAGCAAAGGAGGGCTACACACGCCCAAAATGCCCCCTGCGGCTGAAAGCAGTTCAACACTGTTTTTGTTTACTCCTCTTTCTTGCTTTGTAATTACTTTCTAGTCAATGTTTCCTTGTTCTTTTCAAATTAAGCAACTTGCTTTTTGTGTTTAGTTTTAGTACTCAAGTGTACTACAGTTTATTTAATGAATTCACGTTTCAAAAAATTCGCCACTTGTTGGTCATCTGTTTGAGTAAATTAATTTCAGTTGGTTTGCTTTATTTGTTTCATCACTCAACCAAATTACTCGCTTCAGAGTAATTGAACCTCAAGAGAAGAGTCATCCCTACTTCCCAACACCGCCTGATCCGCACCACATCAACGATTAGGGGTCGTTTTGGTTACACGTTTGGGTCTTCGTACAAAGCCCCTGGCACGCCCGGTCACATATTTAATTTTTAGCCAAAACAATTTGGCACGCCCGGTGGGACCACTGAGTGATGATGGAAAATCGCTTATCAAGTGATTCGGGTGACATTTTCAACGTGATAATTCACAAGCTTGAAGAATTAATCCGTGATCAGAAGGAATTCTCTCTCCAACTTGAAGAGACACGGAGATCCCTTGTAGCGGACGTGGAAACAACTTTTCAAGAGGCCGCGAAAAAATTTAGACGGCCAAACGTGGCCGATGATGCTTCTACAAATCAAGAGATTGGTCACTTTGACCATCTCGGTTTAAAGCATTTTAAATCGGTTGGGGGGCAAGACGGCGAAAAAATAAGTGTTAGTGATAGGCCGATAATTTCTATTTCGGCTAATACTCCTCACGCTAGTATTGGTGACGACGAGAAGTCGGTTGGGGGGCAAGTTTCGCATAGGCCGAGAAATTTTATTTCGGCCCCTGAATTTATTAAAAATGAACAACCGCTTTTGAGAAAGGTTAGCATTGATGAGTTGTTCAATTATTTTGGTATTATTGCCAAAAATAACTTGTACAGAAAACCAATTATTTACTTGGTTTTTGTAAATTTAATTCCACTTTGGCTTTGTGGAGCTCATCAAATTTGGTATCTAATTTGGTGGCTCTTTCAATTACAGTATTATTATAAAAACCAAAAATTATTGACCGAGGTTAATACTAATTTCGATCTTGTAAAAATCGGACTACAAATGACCGATTAGTAAGTTGGATTGGGATCAATTCAAAGTCTACAAGTGCTTAGCCCGATTGATCTAAGATCTCAGTCACATTTTGCATAGGTTCCAATTCCATGACTGATGGAATATAATTTCTCATTTGGTGAATGTCTGACTGCAAGACCGAGCCCAACTGTTTTGAGGGCACAACCTCCTTATCGGTCTCTTTTTGACCAGTCAATCGGGCTAATGGCTAATCAACCGGGCTCATGGCTAGGGAAGGGTACTTGAGTTATTTAAAAAAAAAAAACTGGCCCGTGGCCCATCATTTTCGTTGGTCTTGAAAGGATAGATTACTAGCCATGGGATCCACATTTTAAAAAAAAAGTCTTTGTTGTATGATAACTGTTCTATATCGGGCTACTACAACATGGAGATATCGGTCTTCTACACTTCAAAAAGTTGTGGCTTATGATTTCAGCCCAATGGAGTACATACAAGATTGAAATCCACAAGCTTCATTGCATACAAATTGTCCATGGGGATACTGTCTAAGGCCGATGTCATTGGTCAAGTTCTATGGCAAAAGGAAAAATCGGTCTATGATATATATATATATTATCTCGGTCTTCTTCACTTTTTTTGGAAAATCGGTCTTTGACTTGAGCCCGATTCACTTTAAGACCGAAATTTTAAAATTCATGATACTACAAGTTGGTTCATCGGTCTGCTCAAGGTCGATCTCACCTGCCTCACTTGGTGATGTTTTGGTGTTGGTCCATATTCCAATCAATGGGGTACCCATGACCACGAAATCGGTCTTAGAGGCCGATAATGACTAGGAAAATCGGTCAAAGTGTATACATGGTTCTTCAAAAATTACATGATATTTCATTTTCAAAGAACCAGGGGGGCATTGTTTACACCCTAAATATAAAAATATATTTTTATATTATGACCGGTTATTTTATGTAAGTGGGAAATTTAGTGGAGAGTTTTGCTAGTGAATAGTGGGTATTGATTGAGGAAGTTACCTCTACTAGTTAGTGGTTACATGCAAATGGGAGTTACCAACATAGTGGGGCACCAACTAAGTGGAGAAGTGCTTAGTGGGGAGTTATATCCAGCAGTCCTATTTATACACAAGGCAAGCAACAAGCAAAGGGAGGCTACACAACGCCCAAACAGCCCATGCGGCTCAAACCAGTGCTCCTAGTGCTGCTTCTGTTTTCCTCCTTAGTAATTCCATGTTATTACTTTTTCAACAATGCTATACTTCTTAGTCTATGTATGGTTTTTCGAGTAATGATGTCACCTTTCAATAGTGTTCCTACTTTTTCCTTTAAAGCCCCTGTATTTAGTTGCAGTGTATATGTTTGGTACTACAGTTTTTTTTTTTTTTTTTTTTATGAATTTGTGTTCTAATAGCTTTGGTTCTTGCTCAATTCTCGTTTGGTTAGACTTTATGTGCTTTACTAGTTTCATCACTCAATCAAATCACTCGCATCAGAGTGATTGAACCTAAAGAGAAGGGTCATCCTTACTTCCCAACAATCGCTTGATCCCTCTCAAACAACGATTAGGGATCGTTTTGGTTACACGTTTGGGTCTTCGTACAAAGCCCCTGGCACGCCCGGTCACATATTTAATTTTTAGCCAAAACTTGTTTTGGCTAAAAATTAATTTGACCGGGCGTGCCAGGGGCTTTGTACGAAGACCCAAACGTGTAACCAAAACGACCCCTAATCGTTGATGTGGTGCGGATCAGGCGGTGTTGGGAAGTAGGGATGACTCTTCCCTTGAGGTTCAATTACTCTGAAGCGAGTAATTTGGTTGAGTGATGAAACAAATAAAGCAAACCAACTGAAATTAATTTACTCAAACAGATGACCAACAAGTGGCGAATTTTTTGAAACGTGAATTCATTAAATAAACTGTAGTACACTTGAGTACTAAAACTAAACACAAAAAGCAAGTTGCTTAATTTGAAAAGAACAAGGAAACATTGACTAGAAAGTAATTACAAAGCAAGAAAGAGGAGTAAACAAAAACAGTGTTGAACTGCTTTCAGCCGCAGGGGGCATTTTGGGCGTGTGTAGCCCTCCTTTGCTTGTTGTTTGGCATGGATTATATATAGAGGTGCTGGAAATTAACTCCCCCACTATGTTGGCCACTTCCCCACTAAGTTGGCCACTTGTCCACTAGTGGTTGGTTAACTCCCACATCCACTAACCACCATCACTAGCAAAACTCCCCACTAGTGTGTGGTTAATTGCCACTTGTATAAAATAAAACCGGTCAAAATATAAAAATATATTTTATATTTTAGGGTGTAAACATTGCCCCCCTGGTTATTTGAAAATGAAATGTACATGTAATTTTTGAAGAACCATGTATACAACTCGACCGATTTTTGTGGTTATTATCGGCCTCGAAGACCGATTTCGTGTGCCACGTGTGTACCCCGTTGATTGAAATGTGGACCAACACCAAAACATCACTAAGTGAGGCCGGTGAGATCGGCCTTGAGCAGACCGATGCACCAACTTGTAACATTGTAACTTGAAACTTGAGCAGACCGATTTTTGCTTAGTATAGGCCGATTTTTGTGATTCTGCACGTGCTACCATCTGACTGAGTTGTGGGCTATAACCAATATTTTTCTAAGTCACACAATAAGTGACATCGGTCTCAATTAGACCGATGACCGTATTTTCCAAATTTGTTTCCGTGGCAATAACTGAACAATACGTGGGCCCATGCAAGTGACACCTAATCTTGCATGCAAGCTTGATTTAGATGGCTGACATGTGGCTAAAATGAAGCCTTTTGTTTCATCCACGTGCACACAGATTTTGCTTGGAGTCAAATATCTTGGCTGATATAACAATGAAAGTATAACATTTCTAACTCCAATGATTATGCTTTGACTCACAAGACTGAACCCATACTTTTTTAGAGCACCAATTTACTCATTGGTCTTTGAGTAGTATGGGTGGTGATTTACCAAATCAAGGCCGATGATGTGGCCGTAAATTATTAGATATTCACTTTTGCAAAATCGGTCACATTTGAAGGATCCATATTACAAATTGCAGCATACTCACCTTAGATGGGCCAACATACATTTTGTTTACTCTCTCATCGGTCTCACTGTTTTGACAATGGAGCATTATGACCGAATCTCTTGGAAAATACAAGTTGCCAACTTCTGACCATTAAATAATGCATGGTTAGCCTCTAAACGAAGACCAAAGTATCGGTCTCAAAATTACTATCCGCCATACATCGGCTTGTTAGCTCGATTAATTTAAGACCGAAACTAGTACTTAAATTCAGTCAATACTCCCCTTTTTTTTTTATAATAATAGTTTTGTAGAAAACTCCACCAAACTAAATCCCCTTTTTGATGTGTTCCACAAATCCAATGAGGATTTGAATTTTCAAAAACCAAATTATTTATTGGCTTCATGTGTAAATAATTTTTGGCAATTATGCCAAAAAAATAGAACAACTCCTCGGCCATCATTTTTCTCAATGGAGGTTGTTCATATTTAATAAATTTGGAGGCCGAAATATAATTACTCGGCCTATGTGAAACTTGCCCCCCAACCGCCTTCTCGTCGTCGCCAGCACTAGCGGGAGGAGTATTAGCCGAAATAGAAATTATCGGCCTATCACTAACACTTATTTTTTCGCCGTCTTGCCCCCCAACCGATTTAAAATGCTTTAAACCGAGATGGTCAAAGTGACCAATCTCTTGATTTGTAGAAGCATCATCGGCCACGTTTGGCCGTCTAAATTTTTTCGCGGCCTCTTGAAAAGTTGTTTCCACGTCCGCTACAAGGGATCTCCGTGTCTCTTCAAGTTGGAGAGAGAATTCCTTCTGATCACGGATTAATTCTTCAAGCTTGTGAATTATCACGTTGAAAATGTCACCCGAATCACTTGATAAGCGATTTTCCATCATCACTCAGTGGTCCCACTGGGCGTGCCAAATTGTTTTGGCTAAAAATTAATATAATTGACCGGGCGTGCCAGGGGCTTTGTACGAAGACCCAAACGTGTAACCAAAACCGATCCCTAGATGTGGTTTGAGAAGGATCAAGCGAATGTTGGGAAGTAGGGATGACCCTTCCCTTAAGGTTCAATTACTCTGATGCGAGTAATTCGATTGAGTGATGAAACGAGTAAAGCACATGAAAAGAACTAACAATAAATATAATCAAGCGGGTAATCAAAACCAAAGCTCTTGAAACAGTAATATATAGATCAAAAAGTAGCACCAACATTAAATACAAAGTCAGATTGCAAATGGCAAAGGCATCACCACTAAAAGAAAAGAAAATGAAAGAAAAACACACAAGGCACTAGTACACATGCACTGCTGGAAGGACAAGGAGAGTAGTTGAAGGTATTACAAAACAAGGAAGAGAAGGAAAATTAAGTGAGCAGTGCTCGGACTGCAGCCGCAGGGGGCTATTTGGCCTTGTGTGAGCCCCTTTGAATGTTGCAAGACATTGTGTATATATAGGGGTGCTGAAAATAACTCCTCCACTAAGTTGTCCACTTCCCCACTAAGTTATTGGCCACTTTTCCACTAAGTTGGTACCCCACTACAAGATAACTTCCCCACTATTGCAGTTAATTTGCCACTTGTATAAAAAATAACCGGTCACAATATAAAAATATAATTTTTATATTTTAGGGTATAAACATTACCATGCGAGAAGTGCTTAGTGGGGAGTTACCAACATAGTGGGGCACCAACTAAGTGGAGAAGTGCTTAGTGGGGAGTTATATCCAGCAGTCCTATTTATACACAAGGCAAGCAACAAGCAAAGGGAGGCTACACAACGCCCAAACAGCCCATGCGGCTCAAACCAGTGCTCCTAGTGCTGCTTCTGTTTTCCTCCTTAGTAATTCCATGTTATTACTTTTTCAACAATGCTATACTTCTTAGTCTATGTATGGTTTTTCGAGTAATGATGTCACCTTTCAATAGTGTTCCTACTTTTTCCTTTATAGCCACTGTATTTAGTTGCAGTGTATATGTTTGGTACTACAGTTTTTTTTTTTTTTTTTTTATGAATTTGTGTTCTAATAGCTTTGGTTCTTGCTCAATTCTCGTTTGGTTAGACTTTATGTGCTTTACTAGTTTCATCACTCAATCAAATCACTCGCATCAGAGTGATTGAACCTAAAGGGAAGGGTCATCCTTACTTCCCAACAATCGCTTGATCCCTCTCAAACAACGATTAGGGATCGTTTTGGTTACACGTTTGGGTCTTCGTACAAAGCCCCTGGCACGCCCGGTCACATATTTAATTTTTAGCCAAAACAATTTGGCACGCCCGGTGGGACAACCGAGTGATGATGGAAAATCGCTTATCAAGTGATTCCGGTGACATTTTCAACGTGATAATTCACAAGCTTGAAGAATTAATCCGTGATCAGAAGGAATTCTCTCTCCAACTTGAAGAGACACGGAGATCCCTTGTAGCGGACGTGGAAACAACTTTTCAAGAGGCCGCGAAAAAATTTAAACGGCTAAAAGTGGCCGATGTCACTTCCACAAATCAAGAGATCGGTCTTTTTGACCATCTTGGCTCTACGCCGTCTAACCCACTTGGGGGGCAAGACGGCGAAGAAATAATTGTTAGTGATAAGCCGATAATATCTATGTTGGCTAATGCTCCTCACGCTAGTATTGGTGACGACGGGAAGGTGGTTGGGGGGCAAGTTCCACATGGGCCGAGTGATTTTATTTCGGCCCACAAGTTTATTAATTTTGAACAACCCCCTTTGAGGAAGGTTAACACCGAGGAGTTGTTCAAATTTTTTGGCATTATTGCCAAAAATAATTTACACGAAAAGCCCATAAATCATTTGGCTTTTACAAATCTAAATCCTCATTGGATTTGTGGAACCCATCAAAAATGGGATTTAGTTTGGTGGAATTTTCTACAAGATTATTATTACAAAAAAAAAAAAGAGTTAGAGAATATTGACCCAAGTCAAATTCTAATTTTGATCTTGTATTAATCGGACTGCGAAAGGCCGATTTATATCTTTGAATTGTGGTGGGAAATTCTGTCTCGATCTTTATCACAGTTTGACATGTCCGATGAACAAAGCAGTAAGATAGAAAGATGCTTGCTTGGCACTTTTTATCTTTGGTCAGCCAGCTAGTAGAGGTTATGTGTGGGCTTGGAAGGTGGAGCAAGAATGTGGTGGGTCCCGGTATGTTTTGTTTTTCTATTGCAAGAAAGGTTGTGGCCCAATCAAAGGCTTGGAATCAAAGCCGAACTGTGTGACCGGTTTTGATCTTTTGAGTCCATAGTCATCATAGTCTAAAGTCCATTGATTAAAATGATAGCCGACATCGGTCTTGTTACTGAGTTTTGGCAAATACCACATTTTATACTGAAAGGTAGATGGGGGTAATTATGTGACCACTAAAATCGGCCTTACAAGGCCCATGTTTAAAGTTTTTATTGTTCAATGATGTTACAAAAATCGGTCAATGGTATACATGGTTCTTCAAAAATTACATTTTATTTCATTTTCAAAGAACCAGGGGGGCAATGTTTACACCCTAAAATATAAAAATTATATTTTTATATTGTGACCGGTTATTTTTTATACAAGTGGCAAATTAACTGCAATAGTGGGGAAGTTATCTTGTAGTGGGGTACCAACTTAGTGGAAAAGTGGCCAATAACTTAGTGGGGAAGTGGACAACTTAGTGGAGGAGTTATTTTCAGCACCCCTATATATACACAATGTCTTGCAACATTCAAAGGGGCTCACACAAGGCCAAATAGCCCCCTGCGGCTGCAGTCCGAGCACTGCTCACTTAATTTTCCTTCTCTTCCTTGTTTTGTAATACCTTCAACTACTCTCCTTGTCCTTCCAGCAGTGCATGTGTACTAGTGCCTTGTGTGTTTTTCTTTCATTTTCTTTTCTTTTAGTGGTGATGCCTTTGCCATTTGCAATCTGACTTTGTATTTAATGTTGGTGCTACTTTTTGATCTATATATTACTGTTTCAAGAGCTTTGGTTTTGATTACCCGCTTGATTATATTTATTGTTAGTTCTTTTCATGTGCTTTACTCGTTTCATCACTCAATCGAATTACTCGCATCAGAGTAATTGAACCTTAAGGGAAGGGTCATCCCTACTTCCCAACATTCGCTTGATCCTTCTCAAACCACATCTAGGGATCGGTTTTGGTTACACGTTTGGGTCTTCGTACAAAGCCCCTGGCACGCCCGGTCAATTATATTAATTTTTAGCCAAAACAATAGGAAAAGATTTACGCTTCTTCCGAAGTGCCTCCAACTTTATCTCTAATTTCTGTATTTTTAAGGCTTGTTCTTCTGTATACGTTCTCCTTAATTCATGTAGTGTTGCTCTTTCTTGGTTTAGCTCTGTGCAAAGCGCTTCAATCTCATCATCTATATCATCATTTCCTTCGAAAGGATCTGAAGAATTATTCAAGCCTCCGCTAGCCACTTCATTAGTATCCTCTTGCAATGGATGAGTTGATATTGTGCGACGCAGTATCTAATTGGTGACAAAAAATAAAAAAAGAATAAGTAAAAAGAACAAGCCACTTACCAACATACCTAATGGTTCTATCCCCCATCTCTTCTGATTTTTTTTTTCTTTTTTTTCTTTTTTTTTTTTCTCCTGCAAAACAAATTTCTCAACGCATAAAACATATCCATGTATATAGAACAAGGGTATGACGTTTCATACCCTTATAGTGTGGGTGTGATTTCATTTTCATTTTGATCTCTACGTACAGTTTCAGTTTATGTTCAATATAGTTCATTCATCAATTTTTTTTTATAATTTTTTACAGATTTAGGTTTAATATAGGAGTGTAAAGTGTAATTTACGTAATTAAATTTACCATAATGCCCCTAATAATACCTCACATGTGCATCACAAGACCTATTTTTGTCAAAATTTGTTGAAAATTTTTATTAATGGATTACATTGAACCTAAACTGAAAATATAAGAACTAAATTGACAAAATTGAAATTGTAGGGACCAAAATGATATCACATCCAAACTACAAGGGTTTAAAGTGTAATCTATCCTACAGAATAATGTTTATACTTCCTAAATTTTACATCACAAATGGTTCCCAAATACATGTGGCAATAGAACCAACTTCAATAATTGTGATACCACCTCGATATCCTTCAATCAAAATCAGGTCCACTGTCACATAAATTTGAGAAATATTTGGGATGCCAAATTTGAGAAACATAGCATTATTGATGTAGATATATTTACTGCAGACTGCAGAGAAAAAAACTCCATACTTAAAAAAAAAGTATACAAGTATTGCACAGGTCAAAACCGGGAGCTACATTATAATTGTCTAATTCGTTATAATCCTCAACGTTAATTTTGGAATGTAAAGTTAGGGGGAGTGAGCGCACCTCAGGTGAAATACAATGAATATGAGCAACAAATTCGCATGCGGCACAGTAATAAGCTGGGTCAAAGGGTTTTCTTTCTTGCTTGCAAACGTCGCAGTAAAACTCTTCATCCTCATAGTCTTCGATTCTAGAAAGGGTGAGGGTAAGCGGATGCTGCGGGTGTTGTCGACACACGACTTTAAGTGGCAGTTGTGTGCAGAAGAGATGGAGATTGAAATTGCACGGCACGCAACGAAAAAGATTGGAGTTGCACTGTAAATGGCAAAAACTACAAGTTAAATGATCAGCTACATCTGTAAAGAAAGAAAGCGGGTGCATGTGCAAAGCAGAATATATTTCGCGTGGAGCTGTTGTCTCGTTCTTTCCTTCAATTGATGTGGCCAGGTTTCTGTAACCAAAATTTTGGGACAACGACCTCTCTTCTTCCATGAATCGCACAACCTAATTACAAATCAAAAGTTTAAATAATAAGGATTAAATACATTTTATACCCTTGTAGTTCCCCCTCCACATTTTCTTTTCTTTTTCTTCACTAAATCCAGAATCACACAAATTAAGTCTATGCGTACCTCTTGGATGACGCAATGAACATGAGCAACATAGTGACATTCTGCACAATAATAAGTAGGGTCACATAGTCTTCTTTCCTTCTCGCAGCTATCACAATAGAACTCTGCATATCTGCTTTCACCCTCGAAATCCCTGACCCAAGATTTGGTGAAGCTAAGGGAATGTCTGTGAATACCATCTTTAGCAGTAGGTGGAAGTGTCGGAACGCAAAGGAGATGGATGTTGAAATCGCATTGCACACAGCGGAAAGAAGGGGATTTTTTTTTTTTTTTTGGCAAAAGCTGCATCTTAAATTCTTTGATATAACGGGGAAGAAGGCAAGCGGATGCTCGTGAAGTTGAGAGTTTACTATGAGAGGCTTTGACAATGCACATGGAATATCAATGAAAAACTTGCAGTCAAGGCATTCATAGGCAAAGCCTTTATCTTCTCTTAGACATGCGCTGCACTCAAATTTATTATCAGGAATTGAACGCTTGGTGAATTTCAAATGGTGATTGGGGTATACTGGGTGTTGAATTTCATCATCCAGTTCTGCACATGATTTGTGCAGTAAGAGATTGCACTCGAGGCAACAATACATAGCGGAATTACGATCCTTGAAGGGTAGCTGACATGCATAGCAAACAAAAGGAAACTTGTTGTTTTGGTTACTACTCTTGCAAAGAATCAAAGGATGGGGGTGACTAATCTGGTATTCCTTCTTCTGATGATGATCAGAAGTATTAACTGGCATCAAGAAAGCGCAATTAATGTCTAGGTCAAATTGATCACACTCTGAACAGTGGAAAGTAAGCCCATCATGCGGTCGCCCACAAGCATTACAATTGAAGTTCCCTGAGTTGTAAGGGGGGCGTGGAAGTAGGGTAAGATAGTGATCTGGGTGAAAAGAATGTTCAATCAACGGGGGCAATTCAGAGCAAGATTTATGAAGAAAGCTCTTGCATTCAATACAAACATAGATTGAGCTATTTTCGATAACTAGCTTGCAACCACCACAATATACATCGATTTTTTCCTGTGTTTCACAGAGAATCAAGGGATGTGGATGTGGATGTGGCTTGCAAATAAAATGATTCTTCTCTTGACTACTATTACTACTACTACTTTCAGTTGTCCTTTTTGAAGGCCTCAAGGCAGCACAATTAAGATCCAGGTCAAATTTGCAGTCAGAACAATGATAAGTAGATGTATTAATACTCACCTTCCCACAAGCATGGCACTGAAAATTTCCCGAAGAATAGGGCGGCTTATTGAGGAGGGTGAGTTTGTGAGAGTGGAAGGGATGTGTGATTTCTCTCTTCAATTCAGCACATGTTTTGTGAATATTGAAAGAGTGGAGTTTACAAGAGTATATCCAACCCTTGCAGGCCAATCCACACATCTTGCAAAATTCATCCGCATCATTATCATAGGTGGGGGTCAAGCTATGGTCATGGCTACAACGTGGAATCCCACCTTCCATCTCTTGTTTGTTTGTTTGTGTATTCTATTCTCTTTAGCTGGTAGCTAGTGTACTATATATCTGAGAATATAGAGTACGTAAGTGAAAAAGAAATTGTTTGAGCCTAGACATGGTGATACTTATAAATAACATACACAAAGAACTACTCCAATTGGGAACTACTCCAATTGGGAAACACCTCTGAAGCTTTGAGGTTTCGATCTTCCCTTCTCTTAATCATTTTCTGAATGGGGGGATCTTGAATCTGAATTGTAAAATCTGGGTTCTGACTATTGAGAACGTTGGGGCTGGTTGTGAGGATTTTGAATAGGGTAATGGGTTGCTTCCATAATGTACTATATATCTAAGCTCCCCTTCTCTCCATTGCAGATCTCCTCCCCCTTTTTCCCTCCGATTCTAGACCCTCGCAACTCCTTGCTTCTTCCTATCTCCCATCCTCTTCTAACCTGTGGTTTACCCTAGAGAGGGCCTCACTTTCAGATAGCCGTTCTCTTAATAATTGGGGTCAATGCATTTTAATTTGTGGTTAGGTATATTTTTATTTTACTATTTGTGCTTTAAAAGTTGACATTTTAATTTTGGTGTGGTTTTGGATTAAAGTGAAACTGTTAAGATTTCTCTCAAAATTGATAAAAATTTTAAAATTGGCCAAAAAAAAATTAACACTTAATCCACTTTGTGAGGTTATTTTGGGGTAAACCCCTATGCGGAGATAATGTTACCATTTTAACCCACAAATATGGGACTAATTTTTAACTCTTAATCTCTTTCTAGGGTTAATTTTTGGGTTAACTGCATATGTGGGATTAATTTTAACACTTAAGCTCTCATATGTAGGGCTAATTTTAAACACTAAATTCCCATGTGGAATTGTTTTGGGAGAAATTGTAGTAGTTTCCCTTTAGTCCAAAACCCCAAAAAAATTAAGTGTCTACTTTTAAATCACAGGGTTAAGTAAAAATGAACTTAACCATAGAGAGGTAAAATGTAATTAACCCTTAATATAATAACTCAAACTCTAAAAGTAAATATGTTGACGCTGATACACTATTTTGATCCAATAGTATATTTATCTGTTTTTTTAAAAGATATTTATATAATGAGTAATATTAGATATACCTAAATAAGACACCTAAATAATGCATTTGTTGATATAGATTTTCAAAATTATTCATCAGTTACCAAATAAAGTTTGAATTAATTTCAAAACTGTCACACCACTTCAGCAGGCAGATAGTTTAGGACCTTAGACGTATAAACGAATCGGATTTCTGCAATCCGAATCCAATCCGATAATAAAATCCGTTAAAAACAATCCGAATCTGATCCGATAACAAAATTCGCTAAGAAAATCCGAATCCAAAAAGAAATGAATATCAAAACAAAGACAAATTGAGGAGAGAAGTATGCAAGACTCCTAACAGGCTAACACGATAGAGGTAGACTGGTAGAGGAAACCCTAAATAGATATGATTTCACGATATCAAATACATATACATATATATATAAATTCTCGGATTCGGATCGTTATCGGCTCGGATCCGATCCAATCCGTTAAATACACATATATTCGGATTCGGATGTTATAATTGGATTCAGGTTTGGGTCGAATCTGGATGGAAATCATATTCGTTTACATGCCTAGTTTAGGTGTACAAAACCGGTGTATTAAACACTTTCTTATATAATTGATATCACATTAAATTTATCAAAACCTCTTACCAAATACAACATTAAAAGCAAAAGGTAAAACAAAAGATACAAAATAAGATCAATAATTCTACACCCACACAAAATTTTACACAAAACATTCATGGCCTTTGATTCCGGTGGCCCTCATTTGGGAAACACATGTGGGACCCACCAAAATTAAGGGTGAGGATTATTTTATGTAGATTTTTGTGTGAAATTTTATGCGAGTCTAGCATTACTCAAATAAGATTACAGAATAGCACCCATGTCTTTCTTATCCTACATCATGTATTATTCATTGCAAGTTTAGAAGTACTTTAGGATTCTAAATCATAGAATTTTAGTGTTTAATTACAATTTTTCTTTTCCTAACGCTTGGCCATAGTTAAAACTTTTTCTTTGTTCCAGCTTTTACTCTTTTATTATTATTTCTCATATCAAAATTATACTTGCATTACTACCGTGCCCAAATGCGATAATTTGGATCTCTGCTACAATGGTGTATTCTAAAAAATGTCAATCATTTGTTTACATTGACTCATGACCGTCAAAAATACCTCTCTAATAGTGTGCAAAAAAAAAAAATTCACTCACTCTTCTTGACAGTTCTTGTTCTCAATTGGTCACAAAAAAAGTATTATCGGCCAACAATTTTGGCTATTTCATCTCTCCAATAATGTAGGAAAATTGCTAGACCCACATAGTGAATCACACAATTTTTCCACACACAGCTTTAAATGCTTGCACCCTGTGCTATATAAGTGGGGCACAAAAAGTGTAAAAAAAAAATTCAAACAGCGCAAGGTACAAGCTATTAGATAATGGCTGAGCACAATTGTTGATTAGGTGTTCACATTAGTTTGACTTAACAAGTTGGTTTGGTGGTTGTTTTAAATAGCTGTCAATTAGTTAGGTGAACCACTCGACTATATAGACAGTGTATTGGAACTTTCATTTGATTCATTCAATAAAAGTTACTTTCTCTTTCTTACCATTTGATATGGTATCAGAGCCACGAAATTTTCCCTCCTTCCGCCAAACTTTCTCTCACCTTCTCGGATTTTCTAGCTCATCATTCTTCAGATTTTCTTTTCATTTTTTTGTTTCTCTGCAATCTTCAGTGATTGTTAGTCACTGATTTCTTTTTTCCTTGACTTTCATTGTAGAATTTCTTGATTAATTCTTCAATTCTCGAGTGATTTTTTCTTTTCCTTTGTTCGTCAATTTTCTTGAGTACCAAACAATACGCCTCCTCAGCTTCAAGTTCTGATTCCTCCCATGGATCAAATCGATGATCCTTTCTTTCTTCTCCATACAGATAGTCCTGGTTCTGTACTTGTTACACAACCTCTTACTGGAGAAAATTACAATACATGGAGCCATCAATGATCATGGCTTTAACAGCAAAGAACAAATTAGGGTTTGTTGATGGATCGATCTTGCAACCAGCTTCAACTTCTTCAAATTTCTCCTCTTAGACTCAGGTTGGGCTGGATGTCCTGATTCCCGAAGATCTGTTACTGGTTTCTGCATCTTCATTGGAAACTCTCTGATTTCTTGGAAATCAAAGAAACAACACACTGTATCCAGATCTTCAGCTGAGGCAGAATATAGATCCATGGCAGCCACTGTTTGTGAGATCACTTGTATGCAAGCCTTTCTTAAGGATCTTCACATAGCTCATCCTCAGCCTGCTTTACTCTTCTGTGACAGCAAAGCAGCTCTTCATATCGCAGGCAACCCAGTCTTCCATGAGCGCACTAAACATATCGAAATTGACTGCCATCTTGTCAGAGACAAGATTCAAGAAGATTTTGTTAAAACTTTACATGTTCCTTCTCAACATCAACTGGCAGACATTTTTACAAAGCCTCTTGGTGCAGCTTAGTTTTCCACCTTATTACAAAAGATAGGGGTGTTCAACATTCATTCGGCTCACAAAGACAAGCTGATTCCATCTTGAGGGGGACTATTAGATAATGACTCAGCACAATTAGTTTGACTTAACAAGTTGGTTAGGTGGTTGTTTTAAATAGCTGTCAATTAGTTAGGTGAACCACTCGACTATACAGTTAGTGTATTGGAACTTTCATTTGATTCATTCAATAAAAGTTACTTTCTCTTTCTTACCATTTGATATAAGCATATAAAACTGTGTATGGAAAAAGTGTGTGATTCATTGTGTGGGTCTAGCATGACTCATAATGTAGAGTTAACTGGGACCACTGCAAATTACATTCAAACTTAAGGGCTGAAGTAGTTTAACAATAAAAATGTAGAGCGTGTTTGGTTCATCAATTCTCGAAGTGGAAGGAGAAGTTATTCAATTATTTATCACACCACATCAGTATTGTGTGATGTCCAACACCAATCAGTTCTACTATTATTGGATTACGACATGTGTTGTAACCACATTTCAACATTTGTGATATAAAATCTAGGAAGCATAAAATCATTTTTATTTCTTTTCACTTTTACTCTTATTTTACTTCTTTTTTTTTAAGTAATGTTATGTTCTCAAATTTCGACCCTACGTTTGGACGAGGAGGAGGAGATTGGACAATTAGTCCCTTTTAATTGATAGTCCTAGGACTAATAAAATCACGTCTCCTATGGTATAACTTAGTCTCGCATATGGGGGACTAATCTTCTAAAATGGACTACTAGTCCCACACTGAATAGTCGCACCACTATTTGATTTAATCTATTTTCACTTTCGCCCATGTAATTTAATAGTTAACATTTAACTTCCATGTGATTGTGTTTTCTTTGTTATATTTCTGAATTGGCTTAATTTGGGTTCAGTTTTTTTTTTTTTTTTGGAAATAGTGTGATTTCGTGATTGTACTTGATTTAGTAGCGAAGGTACTAAAGATATGGCTTACAGAAATATTATGTATTTGGTGAAATTTGAAAAAAAATATGCATCACTTGACTTTGACTTATAACTATCCCTAACAACATCAAAGTATCAAACCTCAAATGATTCAATAGACACCTCTTCTTGACTTGACTTTGACTTAACTTTGAGAAGTTGTCATTAGTCATGTGATCTCTTTAATTGGCTTTGTTGGGATTATATCACATGTGGGATAATCGCATTAATTTAGGGATTATGATTTGGCTAGATTCTTATTGTGATTTGGTTTCCTTGATAGAGTTGTATTACTTATCCAACAAGTAATGGGTCATAAACTCTATATATAGGGATGTTTTATAGGAATTTAGGTAAGCCCTTGTGTACCAATTTGGGGGTCTCCCCTCATGGGGGTACATGGTCTAGGGTGAGAGAGATATTAATCATTGGGACCAATTGTTGGATCGAAACAATCACACGCAATATATGAAACACAGAAAGATTAAAGAGACACTGAGAATTATCACGTAGTTCGGCAATGTGCCTACGTCCACACCGGAAAGCCTAAAATTTTCACTATCAATAACGATTTAGGGTTACATCATATATATCTCCTATAGGTACATGGTAAAATCCCCAAAATACCCATACCGTACTGCGAGGGGCGTAGCTCCCTGCACCCCCGCACCCGACTAGTCCATACCGCACATAACGCTTGTCAGCATTCCGGGAGGGCCTGGCTCTATGGCTACGCTTCACTCCGCCATGGGCCACAGGGCCCTGCCCTTGACTCTTGGGCCTAGTGTAACGACCCATTGCAATATGAGCCACACCCAACAGGCTTGTTTGGATTGGAGAAATTGGATGGATTTAGGAAGAAAGAAGGTAAAGTTGGTGTTCTTCTTCTTCTATGATGTCACAAAGAGGAAAGTGAAGATAAAGTATGTCACTGTGTCAGCTAGAAGATAAATGGAGATGTTGCGAGGTTGATAATTTTCTTTGTTTTCATTTGTTTAACTATTTCTTTTTTTTTAAAAAAAACACCATTGCTTTCTTTTTAGTTTCTTTTTTTTTTAGTAATGTTATGTTTCTCAAATTTACATACCAAATATGGTTTCCGACACATATGAACGCACTTGATTTTTCTTGAAAAATGATGATCCACATTTGTGTGTACATGTTGCGTCAACATTCATTTGCTTAATCTCCACCAGGTTGTTTCCAACTTGACATTGTCCTAATTTTTATATTATGACTAATGTTACATATATACACCTAAAAAGGATATATGCTAACATGGTGTCACACCCGTCCCGGAAAATCATTGGTTTTTAATGCATAAATTTAATTTCAAGCATTTTCAATGTCATTTGAAAATTGAGAACGAGGTTGACTGGAGGTCAACGGTGAGATGTCAATCGAAGACACGGTAATGGTAAATCATATGGCATCAACACGATTTAAATAACATTTATGAGATTAAATGTTATTTGAGATATCTGGTATTTTTATGAATAGTAAATTATACATGTGTAGTATAATTTCTGGTAGTTTTGATATTGTTATATATCATTCTAAAAACTGTGGTGAGAACGTGAGTGACGTTGTATAAAAGGTAGGTTGTGTAGAGCTTTCACGAAATTTAGTTTTTCGGACGTATATTTTGGACCCAAACGAGACTTAGTCGAAAACTTCTGAACTTTATAATTTTCACTCGTAAGGACCTAAAATGGACGTGTGCGACGTTTCAAGAGTTAACTAGAAGTTTTGAAAACTCACGAGGTGGTAAACGCAATTCTTAGAAAGTTTTTCTATAAATAGTGGAGGATAAGATTTCATTTTCTCCAAGAGTTATAAAATATCTAGAGAGAGGAGAGAGAAAGGAGATTAGTTCCTACGATCTTTCCGACGACAAACGACATCCGTTCGTCTGTCAGATTTTCGCCATATTTCATATTTGGACTCCTCGAGGTAAGAGCTTCATTTTGATACATCTTAGGCCTCATTTGGCAAAGTTTTTTTGAAAAGTTAATTTTAAGAATTTGGGAAAAACATGTCTATACTTGTAGGAATCGCGTATATTTTGAGATCCGACATTTATTCGGGCCCCTAGTCGATCCTTCAAAGTTTGGGAGAGATCGCACGAGGTATGAATTCCGAACCTATGTAATATAGGGAATTTTGGATGTTTTAGATATTTTGTATGAATTGTGATCCGGGCAAATTCATGTGATAAATTAAGCCCGTTAAATTTTAGCGACTACGTATAGAAAAGCACGGTGACATGATTATGTGAGTATGCTAAATGTCTATGTGGGTCAAAGGGGAGTTTTGATATAATTTCATGCCGGTGCATGCCTCTCGATGTTTGAGAGTTTATAGTAGTGACGACTACTTGTTTTGTGTGGGAAGTGGCCAACCAGAGTAGATAGATGCAATGGTTGAGTGATTCTTGGCTAACCATTGGCATCGCGGTTTAAGAATTAAGACTTGCCGATATACTGGGTGAATGAGTATCTCTCTCCCCGGAGACTAAATTATGTGATTTAAATATTTAAAACATGAATTGCCTCATATGCATTTGTTTAGAATTGTACACTCAGCATATAGTTGAGCAGTGAAGATTTCCTCCATTGCAGGTGAAAAGAAAAAGGGAAAGAAGAAGCGTGAGGAGTAAGGCCGAGGAACGCCGGGGAAACACTTGTAAATGTTTTTTGTTTAACCCCCATGGTGTAATAAGAACTTTAGTTTTAGATGTTGTAACTAAATCTTTGGGGAGTTTTTGTAGTACCAGAATCGTAGTAGAACTTGTATAAATATGTTTTGACTCATGGCAATATAGTTGTGGTTGTTTTGATTTGGGTTTGGAAGGCTTTAAGTTGTTAAAGTTCACAACAGGACTGCCCAGCAGGGGATCAGTCGACTGGACCATAAACCAGTCGACTGAACCACTGTGCTAGTTTAGCTACTGATCCAAATAGTGGAAAACCAGTCGACTGGGTCCCCGACACAGTCGACTGGATAACTGATAAAAATGTTGATCTTCCCTTCTCTTAATCATTTTCTGAATGGGGGGATCTTGAATCTGAATTGTAAGATCTGGGTTCTAACTATTGAGAAGGTTGGGGCTGGTTGTGAGGATTTTGAATAAGGTAATGGGTTGCTTCCATAACGTACTATATATCTAAGCTCCCCTTCTCTCCATTGCAGATCTCCTCCCCCTTTTTCCCTCCGATTCTAGACCCTCGCAACTCCTTGCTTCTTCCTATCTCCCATCCTCTTCTAACCTGTGGTTTACCCTCGAGAGGGCCTCACTTTCAGATAGCCGTTCTCTTAATAATTGGGGTCAATGCATTTTAATATGTGGTTAGGTATATTTTTATTTTACTATTTGTGCTTTAAAAGTTGACATTTTAATTTTGGTGTGGTTTTGGATTAAACTGAAACTGTTAAGATTTCTCTCAAAATTGATAAAAATTTTAAAATTGGCCAAAAAAAAAATTAACACTTAATCCACTTTGTGAGGTTATTTTGGGGTATAACCCCTATGCGGAGATAATGTTACCATTTTAACCCACAAATATGGGACTAATTTTTAACTCTTCATCTCTTTATAGGGCTAATTTTGGGATTAATTGCATATGTGGGATTAATTTTAACACTTAAGCTCTCATTTGTAGGGCTAATTTTAACACTAAATTCCCATGTTGGGTTGTTTTGGAAGAAATTGTAGTAGTTTCCCTTTAGTCCAAAACCACAAGAAAATTAAGGGCTCATTTGGTAACATTGTCGTTTCCGGTTTTCTGTTTTCGTTTTCATTTTTTAGAAAACGAAAATAGAAAACACGTTTGGTAACGCTTTTGTTTTTTGTTTTTAAAAAACGTTTTCAAATTTTGGGTAAAAAATGAAAACACTAAAAAGTCGTTTTGAATTTTGGGTAAAAAAAAATCAACAATATTACCAAACAAGTTTTTGTTTTTTTTTTTTCAAAAAAAAACCAAAACTGGTTTTCGTTTTTAAAAAACTGAAACCTCAAAACAGGAAACGTTACCATACGAGCCTTAAGTGTCTACTTTTAAATCACAGGGGTTAAAGTAAAAATGAACTTAACAATAGAGAGGTAAAATGTAATTAACCCTTAATATAAAAACTCAAACTCTAAAAGTAAATATGTTGACGCTCATACACTATTTTGATCCAATAGTACATTTATCAGTTTTTTAAAAAGATATTTATATAATGAGCAATATTAGATATACCTAAATAAGAGACCTAAATAATGCATTTGTTGATATAGATTTTCAAAATTATTCATCAGTTACCAAATAAAGTTTGAATTAATTTCAAAATTGTCACAACACTTCAGCAGGCAGATAGTTTAGGACCTTAGACGTATAAACAAATCGGATTTCTGCAATCCGAATCCGATCCGATAATAAAATCCGCTAAAAACAATCTAAATCCGATCCGATAACAAAATTCGCCTAGAAAATCCGAATCCAAAAAGAAATGAATATCAAAACAAAGACAAATTGAGGAGAGAAGTAGGTAAGACTCCTAACAGGCTAACACAATAGAGGTAGACTGGTAGAGGAAACCCTAAATAGATATGATTTCACGATATCAAATACATATACATATATATATATATTCTCGGATTCAGATCGTTATCAGC
Source organism: Hydrangea macrophylla (assembly GCA_033977485.1). Taxonomy (NCBI): domain Eukaryota; kingdom Viridiplantae; phylum Streptophyta; class Magnoliopsida; order Cornales; family Hydrangeaceae; genus Hydrangea; species Hydrangea macrophylla. The sequence continues at coordinate 129,007,545 of CM066989.1, read as the reverse complement.
TCGGATCCGATCCAATCCGTTAAATACACATATATTCGGATTCGGATGTTATAATTGGATTCAGGTTTGGGTCAAATCTGGATGGAAATCCTATCCGTTTACATGCCTAGTTTAGGTGCATAAAACCGGTGTATTAAACACTTTCTTATATAATTGATATCACATTAAATTTATCAAAACCTCTTACCAAACACAGCATTAAAAGCAAAAGTTTAAACAAAAGATACAAAATAAGATCAATAATTCTACATCCACACAAAATTTCACACAAAATTTTACACAAAACATTCATGGCCTTTGATTCCAGTGGCCCTCATGGGGGAAACACATGAGTCCCACACGGGACCCACCAAAATTAAGGGTGAGGATTATTTTATGTAGATTTTTGTGTGAAATTTTATGCGAATCTAACATTACTCAAATAAGATTACAGAATAGTACCCATGTCTTTCTTATCCTACATCATGTATTATTCATAGCAAGTTTAGAAGTACTTTAGGATTCTAAATCATAGAATTTTAGTGTTTAATTACAATATTTCTTTTCCTAACGCTTGGCCATAGTTAAAACTTTTTCTTTGTTCCAGCTTTTACTCTTTTACTATTATTTTTCATTTCAAAATTATACTTGCATTACTACCGTGCCCAAATGCAATAATTTGGATCTCTGCTACAATGGTGTATTCTAAAAAATGTCAATCATTTGTTTACATTGAGTCATGACCGTTAAAAATACCTCTTTAATAGTGTGCAAAAAATTTAAAAAACAAAAATAAAAAAATCACTCACTCTTCTTGTTCTCAATTGGTCACAAAAAAAGTATTATCGGCCAACAATTTTGGCTATTTCATCTCTCCAATAATGTAGGAAAATTGTTAGACCCACACAGTGAATCATACACTTTTTCCACACACAACTTTAAATGCTTGCACCCTGTGCTATATAAGTGGGGCACAAAAAAGTGTAAAAAAAAATTCAAACAGCACAAGGTCAAGCTATTAGATAATGGCTCAGCACAATTGTTGATTAGGTGTTCACATTAGTTTGTCTTAACAAGTTGGTTAGGTGGTTGTTTTAAATAACTGTCAATTAGTTAGGTGAACCACTAGGCTATATAGACAGTGTATTGGAACTTTCATTTGATTCATTCAATAAAAGTTAATTTCTCTTTCTTACCATTTGATATGGTATCAGAGCCACAAAATTTTCCCTCCTTCCGCCAAACTTTCTCTCACCTTCTCGGATTTTCTAGCTCATCATTCTTCAGATTTTCTTTTCATTTTTTTGTTTCTCTGCAATCTTCAGTGATTGTTAGTCACTGATTCTTTTTTCCTTGACTTTCATTGTAGAATTTCTTGATTAATTCTTCAATTCTCGAGTGATTTTTCTTTTCCTTTGTTCGTCAATTTTCTCGAGTACCAAACACTACGCCTCCTCAGCTTCAAGTTCCGATTCCTCCCGTGGATCAAATCGATGATCCTTTCTTTCTTCACCATACAGATAGTCCTAGTTCTGTACTTGTTACCCAACCTCTGGAGAAAATTAAAATACATGGGGCCATCAATGATCATGGCTTTAATAGCAAAGAACAAATTAGGGTTTGTTGATGGATCGATCTTGCAACCAGCTTCAACTTCTTCAAATTTCTCCTCTTGGACTCAAGTTGGGCTGGATGTCCTAATTCCCGAAGATCTGTTACTGGTTTCTGCATCTTCATTGGAAACTCTCTGATTTCTTGGAAATCAAAGAAACAACACGCTGTATCCAGATCTTCAGTTGAGGCAGAATATAGATCCATGGCAGCCACTGTTTGTGAGATCACTTGGTTGCTAGCCTTTCTTAAGGATCTTCACATAGCTCATCCTCAGCCTGCTTTAATCTTCTGTGACAGCAAAGCAGCTCTTCATATCGCAGCCAACCCAGTCTTCCATGAGCGCACTAAACATATCGAAATTGACTGCCATCTTGTCAGAGACAAGATTCAAGAAGGTTTTGTTAAAACTTTACATGTTCCTTCTCAACATCAATTGGCAGGCATTTTTACAAAGCCTCTTGGTGCAGCTCAGTTTTCCACCTTATTACAAAAGATGGGGGTGCTCAACATTCATTCGGCTCACAAAGACAAGATGATTCCATCTTGAGAGGGACTATTAGATAATGACTCAGCACAATTGTTGATTAGGTGTTCACATTAGTTTGACTTAACAAGTTGGTTAGGTGGTTGTTTTAAATAGCTGTCAATTAGTTAGGTGAACCACTCGACTATACAGTCAGTGTATTGGAACTTTTATTTGATTCATTCAATAAAAGTTGCTTTCTCTTTCTTACCATTTGATACAAGCATATAAAACTGTGTATGGAAAAAGTGTGTGATTCATTGTGTGGGTCTAGCATGACTCATAATGTAGAGTTAACTGGGACCACTGCAAATTACATTCAAACTTGAGGGCTGAAGTAGTTTAACAATAAAAATGTAGAGCGTGTTTGGTTCATCAATTCTCGAAGTGGAAGGAGAAGTTATTCAGTTAGTTTATCACACCACATCAGTATTATGTGATGTCCAACACCAATCAGTTCTACTATTATTGGATTACGACATGTGTTGTAACCACATTTCAACATTTGTGATATAAAATCTAGGAAGCATAAAATCATTTTTATTTCTTTTCACTTTTACTTTTATTTTACTTTTTTTTTTTAAGTAATGTTATGTTCTCAAATTTCGACCCTACGTTGGACGACGAGGAGGAGAATGGACAATTAGTCCCTTTTAATTGATGGTTCTAGGACTAATAAAACCACGTCTCCTATGGTATAACTTAGTCTCGCATATGGGGGACTAATCTTCTAAAATGGACTATTAGTCCCACACTAAATAGTCGCACCAAACATCGGACTATTCAATTAAAATGCACTATTAATCCAATCCCCTTCTATCCCCCTTTAGTGATGGGAAACATACGTGCAAAGTATTACCCAATATATGTGACAATGGGGCCACCTTAAGTTTTATTGGAAGATGTTGAAGTAGTCCCACCACTACTGGACTACGACACGTGTTGGGAACCATATGAAGATTAAAAATACTTTTATTTTTTGGATAATGATATTTCTGTCAAACTTTATGTGTTAAATTTAAAATTCAGTCGATTACTTTTTCAACATTTAAAAGAAAATAAAAAACAAAATTAGAATTAAAAAAGTTAAAAAGTCATCAACAAAACTATTTGTGAGTTTAGAGATTAAAAAGAAAAAAGAGAGAAAATTCAAAGTACATGTAGTTCTTCTAAACTCGGGACACTACACCACAAAGATATAACAAAGTACGATTGTGAATAAATTGCTAATTACATTAATGCTTTCAAATGTATTTTAACAGCCCTCTAGCTCAACCTATTTATAAAAGAATTGAATACATTTTACCACTATTTGGTTTAATCTATTTTCACTTTCGCCCATGTAGTTTAATAGTTAACATTTAACTTCCATGTGATTGTGTTTTCTTTGTTATATTTCTGAATTGGCTTAATATGGGTTCAGTTTTTTTTTTTTTTTTTTTTTTTGGGAAATAGTGTGATTTCGTGATTGTACTTGATTTAGTAGAGAAGGTACTAAAGATATGGCTTACAGAAATATTATGTATTTTGGTGAAATTTGAAAAAAATATGCATCACTTGACTTTGACTTATAACTATCCCTAACAACATCAAAGTATCAAACCTCAAGTGATTCAATAGACACCTCTTCTTGACTTGACTTTGACTTAACTTTGACAAGTTGTCATTAGTCATGTGATCTCTTTAATAGGTTTTGTTGGGATTATATCACATGTGGAATAATCGCGTTAATTTAGGGATTATGATTTGGCTAGATTCTTATTGTGATTTGGTTTCCTTGATAGAGTTATATTACTTATCTAACAAGTAATGGGTCATAAACTCTATATATAGGGATGTTGTATAGGAATTTAGGTAAGCCCTTTGTGTACCAAGTTGGGAGGTCTCCCCTCATAGTGGTGCATGGTTTAGGGTGAGAGAGATATTAATCATTGGGACCAATTGTTGGATCGAAACAATCACACGCAATATATGAAACACAGAAAGATTAAAGAGACACAGAGAATTATCACGTGGTTCGGCAATGTGCCTACATCCACACAGGAGAGCCTGAAATTTCCACTATCAATAATGATTTAGGGTTACATCATATATATCTCCTATAGGTACATGGTAAAATCCCCAAAATACCCATACCGTACCGCGGGGGGCGCCGTAGCCCTCTGCACCCCCGCGCCCGACTAGTTCATACCGCACATAATGCTTGTCAGCATTCCGGGAGGGCCCCATGGCTACGCTTCGCTCCGCCATGGGCCACGGGGCCCTGCCCTTGACTCTTGGGCCTAGTGTAACGAACCCATTGCAATATGAGCCACACCCAACAGGCTTGTTTGGATTGGAGAAATTGGATGGGTTTAGGAAGAAAGAAGGTAAAGTTGGTGTTCTTCTTCTTCTACAATGTCACAAAGAGGAAAGTGAAGATAAAGTATGTCACTGTGTCAGCTAGAAGATAAATGGAGATGTTGTGAGGTTGATAATTTTCTTTGTTTTCATTTGTTTAACTGTTAATTCTTTAAAAAAAAAAAAACACCATTGCTATCTTTTTAGTTTATTTTTTTTAGTAATGTTATGTTTATCAAATTTACATACCAAATATGGTTTCCGACACATATGAACGCACTTGATTTTTATTGAAAAATGATGATCCACATTTGTGTGTACATGTTGCGTCAACATTCATTTGCTTAATCTCCACCAGGCCGGTTTCCAACTTGACATTGTCCTAATTTTTATATTATGACTAATGTTACATATATACACCTAAAAAAGATATATGCTAACATGGTGTCACACCCGTCCCGGAAAATCATTGATTTTTAATGCATAAATTTAATTTCAAGGATTTTCAATGTCATTTGAAAATTGAGAATGAGGTTGACTGGAGGTCAACGGTGAGGTGTCAATCGAAGACACGGTAATGGTAAATCATATGGCATCAACACGATTTAAATGACATTTATGAGATTAAATGTTATTTGAGATATCTGGTATTTTTATGAATAGTAAATTATACATGTGTAGTATAATTTCTAGTAGTTTTGATATTGTTATATATCATTCTAAGAACTGTGGTGAGAACGTGAGTGACGTTATATAAAAGGTAGGTTGTGTAGAGATTTCACGGAATTTAGTTTTTCGGACGTATATTTTGGACCCAAACGAGACTTAGTTGAAAACTTCTGAAATTTATAATTCGTAAGGACCTAAAATGAACGTGTGCGACGTTTCAAGAGTTAACTAGAAGTTTTGAAAACTCTCGAGGTAGTAAATGCAATTCTTAGAAAGTTTTTCTATAAACAGTGGAGGATAAGATTTCATTTTCTCCAAAAGTTATAAAATATCTAGAGAGAGGAGAGAGAAAGGAGATTAGTTCCTACGATCTTTCCGACGACAAATGACGTCCGTTCGTCTGTCAGATTTTTGCCATATTTCATATTTGGACTCCTCGAGGTAAGAGCTTCATTTTGATACCTCTTAGGCCTCGTTTGGAAAAGTTTTTTCGAAAAGTTAATTTTAAGAATTTGGGAAAAACATGTCTATACTTGTAGGAATCGCGTATATTTTGAGATCCGACGTTTATTCGGGCCCCTAGTCGATCCTTCAAAGTTTGGGAAAGATTGTTTGAGGTATGAATTCCGAACCTATGTAATATAGAAAATTTTGGATGTTTTAGATATTTTGTATTGTGATCCGGGCAAATTCATGTGGTAAATTAAGCCCGTTGAATTTTAGCGAGTACGTATAGAAAAGCACGGTGACATAATTATGTGAGTATGCTAAATGTCTATGTGGGTCAAAGGGGAGTTTTGATATAATTTCATGCCGGTGCATGCCTCTCGATGTTTGAGAGTTTATAGTAGTGACGCTTGCTTGGTGTGGGAAGTGGCCAACCAGAGCAGATGGATGCAATGGTTGAGTGATTCTTGGCTAATCATTGGCATCGCGGTTTAAGATTTAAGACTTGCCGATATACTAGGTGAATGCGTATCTCTCTCCCCGGAGACTAAATTATGTGATTTAGATGTTTAAACATGAATTGCCTCATATGCATTTGTTTAGAATTGTACACTCAGCATATAGCTGAGCAGTGGAGATTTCCTCCATTGTAGGTGAAAAGAAAAAGAGAAAGAAGAAGCGTGAGGAGTAAGACCGAGGAACGCTGGGGAAACACTTGTAAATGTTTTTGTTTAACCCCCATGTTGTAATAAGAACTTTAGTTTTAGATGTTGTAACTAAATCTTTGGGGAGTTTTTGTAGTACCAGAATCGTAGTAGAACTTGTATAAACATGTTTTGACTCATGGCAATATAGTTATGGTTGTTTTGGTTTGGGTTTGGAAGGCTTTAAGTTGTTAAAGTTCACAACAGGACTGCCGAATAGGGGATCAGTCGACTGGACCATAAACCAGTCGACTGGACCACTGTGCTAGTTTAGCTACTGATCCAAATAGTGGAAAACCAGTCGACTGGATCCCCGACACAATCGACTAGACAACTGATGAAACTGTTGATTTTGTTTCTACTTGAAAACACAGTCGACTGAGAGGATTCAGTCGACTGAAAAATTGAGGCCCCAGTTGACTGGACTCCAGTCACAGTCGACTGGACGGGCTGTTGGTCATTTGAAAACCTCACTGCTTTAGGGACCCAGTCGACTGAACCTCTGTTTTTTTTTTTTCTTCCAAAATGGTTTCTTTTGAAATGATTCAATCGGGCAAAACTTTTTATAACTTTGATTTTAACGGATTCCACTTATAATTTTCGCTGCAAATTTACTTTAATGGAACTGTATAAGCCTTGATGGCGTGTCACGTGTCCTATTTTCACGCGTAGTGGGATGGGTTGTGACACATGGATAATTAATTAATTCCCTCTAAATTTCAATTTAAGTGTCGCCGTTTGTAAATCTGTTAAATTTTACAGAACGAAGCATGTATTGGGGGTGTATATGTTATAACTTAAGGTTAAAATAACTGCAAAAACTTATATTCTGTTAATTTTAATAGATTTACTAACCATGAGGCGCATGTATACTATTTTAAGGTAACAATAACCATGACTCTTTAGTTAAACGTACATCTAGAAAAGAGATTCTTGACTAATATGAACTATACAAATTAATTTAATTCTTCAATGTTCTTGACTTGAAAAGCGATTATTTTGATCTCTTTAGTTATAGCTTGTTTGGACGAAACTGAGAGGAAGCAAAAAGAAAGAGGCGTCGAGCTGGGATTCCTCTTTTTGGAGTTCTCGCCATAAAAATAAAAAAATATAAAAAAATATAAAATAAACTAAAACAAAACAAAACAAAAATGTAAATACTTAATTTGCACCCCCGTAGTTTAAATTTGGTGACACCTCTTTTCCATAGTTTAAAAGTTGACTTATTGGAACGTAAAGTTTCTAATTTGTTTTAAATTGCACCTTTTGTCAAAAATTTGTTAAAACTGTTAGCAGAATGCAGTCAAATTTCAATGGAAAATGGCTTTTTTGATGGAATTATTGATAGAAATTTGACAAAAGATGTGCAAATTGACACAAATGAGAAATATTATTGTCTAATGCGTCAAATTTTAAACTAGGGTAAATTGCCACCAAGTGTTAAGTACGACCTGAAGAGTGTAATTTACCCCTTAAAAATTAAAAGAAAATAAGTTTGTACTTCTTATTTAATCCCTAAATTTTAAATTATGAATATTGACTTGTTATTTTATATTCCTTGTAAAAACTAGAGGGTAAAATTATACTGACCTCTCGTAAAGTTTGAAATTTATAAAACAACTGAAATGTAAGCTGAAAACTGATGAAAGTTTTCAATTTTTATGCTGCATGTGTTCCATTTTTTTTAGTTATTAGAAGATAATTTTTCAGAGTTAGCTTATTAGAAAAAGAATAGTAAGAAAACAGTTTATTCTTTCTTCTAAATACGAAAAAAAAAATTTAAAATTAAAAAATGGACTTCGGATGAATCAAATAGGGGAAGCTCCTTCAGACAGACAGATTATTGATGACGGAAAATGTAGTGAACGTATCTTAAAAGCTCCATTTGTAAGTTAACATGGTTTTGGATTATAAGTTAACATGGTTAACATGGTTTTGGATTATAGGCAGCTATTGAACATATATATATATATATATATATTTGCATTTTGAAAAAATGCCCAAAAAAAAATAATAATAATTGTGGTCCTGCAAGTGGCCACATGGATACTGTCGCAATTAGCTGCAGTAATTCGTGGCCGACGATCCTTCCCCAAGTTAACATTGTCATGCACACCTTGTATTTCTTTCGGGTAAAATGTATTTGGCATTCCTAAAATATACACTAATTTGCAGTTTGATCCATCATCTCCATTTATAATCGTTAGTTGCATAAAATTTTAGGTTAGTTGTAATTTCAACCTTTCGTCAACTTCTATTATAAAATAGACAAAAATTCATTACCTAAAAGCTTGACATCATGCCAGAGGGCCGGGTGTATGGTCTGAACTTTTGGAAATCACAACTTTAACTTTGACCCTTTTTTTTATAGATATTTCATATTTAGCCCCCTCTCACATAAAGTCAAAACACGTTCACTCTCACAATCCCAATTTAATTAAGAGTCCTTGAATCCATTTATGATATCCCATTTTAAGAGTCTTTTTAAAAAGTCAATATACTTTAATTACTACAAAATTTCCAAGTTTACCATTTATTATGCAAAACTCTCTCATTTTTCTTTTGATGGGACACTAAAATTTTAAATTTTAAAAAGGGTAATAATGAAAAGTTCAAAAATTTTGCAACAATCAAAGATTTTCTCCTAAAAAGTTCGAATTCCCAAAAGATTTTTAGTATGGGACAGAAGAGTATTTCTTAAACAATAAAAGGAAAAGTACAAAGAGAGCCAAACCGACAGGAGTACGACTAAACTCAACAATTTCTCTAAAACGAGACTACATATCTTATGTTGGGAATTTAATACGCGGAACCAAATTTTCCCAAATAATCACACACACATGAGCAGTAATTAAACATGCAGACCAAAGAAAAAAAGACACACAGATTTCTACGTGGTTCGGCCAAACACCTGCCTACGTCCACACCCGAGAGATCCATTCTTTCACTATTGAGTAAAACATGGTACAAGTTACATGAATTAAATCTCATAACCCAAATACAAAACTCTTGTACTCTCCCCACTCAATACCCCAAAGAACCTGACACAATTAATCACTGTAACATAGAGAAATCACACAGATAAAGTGTGGCCTGCGGACACTCCCTGACATGCGTGGTATGGTCAAAGTGTGAGGCATTGGACACTCCCTGGTACCCCGTGTTAGGAAACTGCATTCCCAGAATTCGTTGACAGTGCATATAAGTTGGTACTGCAAAAAAATTACGTGAAAACTACAATAACCCTACAAGGGCGGAACTAGGGTTACCTTAAACTGCTAAAACGGATTGCTGTAGTAGACGAATCGAGAACACGGACTCGATGACAGCTCACTATCTTCTACCGTATTCCTTTGCTGCCAGAATATTGAACTGAGTGTGGGCTCTTTCGAAATCCTTTCTGTTTTCTGCTCTCCCTCTTTTTCGCTCTCTTTTCTATTCCGAGTTATAATTCTCTATATAAAAAAATATAAACTGAGAAGAGAGCCAAAGCAGCATATATATAGGCTACGATAGGGACCATAAGAAGTCAATAAGGAATAGGCTTCCTTATGGAATTAGGAAACCCTAATTCGAACTGAATCAGATTCCTATTTCCATAAATTATAATTCATACCACTAAAGAATTATAATTGCACTCCTACCCTTATCTCAAAAATATATTTCGAGCTCCATGTTATTAAATGCTTATTATCTCCCCATGTTAAGATTACAGATATCCATTAATTAAATATAATTACTGACAATCATATTTAATTAATTTCTTAAAATTCCTTGAGATCCTCTGCTTAACTTATCTGATATGTCGGATACAAAATCCACATGCAGGGTTTGACATAATCAAAACTTATAAACTTTCTCAAGAGGATATTATCAATCCCAAAATTGAGACATGGATTCCATCATTAATTAATATCCACCACACAATTAATACTGCCACCCAATCCAATGAGATATTGACCCATTTAAGGATATCACCCTTTTAGGGATCAAAGTGTAAATATCAAATGTACGTGTCTACAAATTAACTTAGGATTTAGAGCATAAGCACTCATAATAGCCATGAGGTATTAATTATCTTATAAGTCAGTATAAAGACAATTACCCCAAGTCAGTCCCGTTTAATACACAAAGTGTACCAGCATAGTGAGTTGAAACTATACCGTTTTCCGTAGTCAAGACAAACCTACTACAACACCATGCTGCAGTCCTACCGATGGTGTGTCCAATCCCATCTAAGACTATAAACCAAAATCTTACATTATATAATATCTGATGGCCTGATCACCCATGTGTAAGCCGAACTCTACACACCAAACCACCTACTATATAGAATGAGAGACACACATGCATAATATTAAAATATAATACAAACATTGCCCACACAGATTCTCATAAAAAAATGAATTAACTGATTTTATTAAATGAATAATAAATCAACTACATAAAACATGACTTTTAGTATATATCCCTAACAGGTTGGACTTTATTACTTTATTTTTTTGAAGGGTAAATTACACTTTATACCCCTTGGAGATTGGGTGTGATGTGACTTTGATCCCTAGTTTCATTTTTTTTTTTTTTTTTTTACAGTTTTAGTTTAAGTTTAATATAGTACATTCTTGAAAATTTCTTACAAATTTTGACAAAAATAGGTCATATGATACGTACACAAGTGAGGTATCATTAGGGGCATAATAGTAAATTAATTTAGAAAAATTACACTTTACATATCTTTATTGAACCTAAATCTGTAAAAAATTGTACTCCCTCCGTCCCTTTTTTTGAGTCCTATATTCCATTTTAGGATGTCCCAAAATTAGTGTCCACTTTCCTAAATTGACATACAATTTTTACTTACTTTCCAAAACTACCCTTCCTTGAAATCTACACCAAGACAAAACTAAAAAAGTTACTGCAATGATTAGGGGCAATTGTGGAAAGTAGGTGTAGATTCTTTTTGTCCCCTTAATAAGTTGAGTTCCCAAAGGTGGACTCAAAAAAAGGGATGGAGGGAGTAAGAAATTTGATGACTGGACTATATTGAACCTGAAATGAAACCATAAGGATTAAAATGACAAAATTGAAATTACTAGGACCAAAGTAGAATCACACCCAAAACTACAAGGGTCTGAAATGTAGTTAACCTTTTTTTTCCAAACAAATCGAACCAAACCAAAGAAGATTAAAGATGAGTAATGCTAGGTCATAAAAGAGTCACAAATAGATGCTCACAAAAGGATGTGGCATCCCATGTGGCGCCCATATAATAATAGGACCTATGACACTTAACTCTGCCACATGACATCCCATGTAGTACGCTGTGGTATCCGGCGGCGACGACACCTTATGTGTCCGCAAAAGCAGCATTGCGACTAGTCCGTAGAAACATTGGGAAAGGGATCGTCGTCATGCGTCAGGTGATTATATATATATATGCTAGTTCGAGCCTTGCGCGTTGCGCAGGAAATTTAATTGTGTTGTTTCGTGTGGTTAAGTTGTTATTAAAAGTATATAATAAGATGTTAAATGGGACGCCCCGCAAAAATAAGCGTATTTCCATTAAAAAAATTAAATAAATCACACTTGATTCTTTAAAATAAAAATACAAAATTTCTTTAAAACTCCCAGCAGGTCCATATTCTCCACGGATCTCCTATATCATCCTTAACCTTATCTCCCTTCTAGGCTTCGGTTACCGGCACTGCCTGCATCTAAAAACCATACCGGGAAGTATACAATATGACATGAATAATAAAGGCTCAAAAGGATAATGACAATCAAATACATAGAACGACATCAAATCAATTGACCAGTCTCACAACCCAACTGCTCACACTAGCCAAACGCTCATACCAATAGCATCATACCAGGTTCCTCTTGATCACACAGCAAGAGACACCTCACCTCACCTCACCCGTCTCCAGTACGTCGGTCCCTGAGGCCTGTTGGACTGTTGGTAGGTGCTCCTTGCTCATGACCCTTTAGTCCCATAGCACTTAGCAATAAACACATACTCATTGATTCCAAATGAAAACACAACATAACTGCAAAAAGAGTACAAGTAGAGATAACAAAGAAATACTCCGGAGAATTTAGAAAGCATATTGTACACAACCCGGTACCTATAAATGATGTTGAGCAACTCCCAAACACTTCTCTTCTTCTTCTTCTTCTTCTAACTCGAGGTGTATGTATATCTATAATTGTGTATGTATATATATATAAATCTCTCTCTATGTGACTCTCTCAAGCTCTCTATGCTAGAAGTGTAGAATGTGTGTGTTTGAGAGAGTATTTGAGTGTATAAATAGCCAAGCTTCCACTTGGAGACAATGGCCTAACAATCCACTTATTAACCACTAACTTCTAATTAATGGGTAGTTTATAAGGAATATGCAAGATGATGTAAACATACACTAATGCACCTATAACTCCACTTAGAGACATTGGCCTAACAATCCACTAACTTCTAATTAGTTGGTAGTTTATAAGGAATATGCAAGATGATGTAAACATACACTAATGCACCTATAACTCCACTTAGAGACATTGGCCTAACAATCCACTAACTTCTAATTGATTGGTAGTTTATAAGGAATATGCAAGATGATGTAAACATACACTAATGCACCTATAACTCCACTTAGAGACATTGGCCTAACAATCCACTAACTTCTAATTAATTGGTAGCATTCTAAAAACTGCTACTGAAATCCTCATTTTCTGCCCAAACGGTGCAGAATCTGAGAAAATTGCATTAGACGAAAAGTGTGCAGAATCGAGTTTTACTTGGGACAACGCGGGCAGAACCTTAAATTTCTTTCGTTTTCCTAACAAAAATCTGAAAACAAAATTCTGCTACTGTTAAAATTAAAAGAGAAAATATTAGATTTAATTTTAAATATGACTCGAAAAATCTTAATTTCCAACACTAATACCAAATCATTTAATCTCACGCAACTTTTCCCAAAAAAAATATATTTTTAGTTCATGACTTATAAAATTGAAAAAAAATGACCAAAATACCCATGTGACCAATTTTCGCTAAAATCGCACACGAAGTTTAAATCGTCAATTTAAACATGAAAACACGGGTTACTACATTAAAACAGTTAAATAGAAAATTGTAAATGTAACTATTTAATCTAAAACTCTTCTTACGGAAGAAGTTGATAATTCTGACTATCTTATAAATGAGTAGTAAATGTACCTAATAAAGTGCCACTAAAATTATATGACACAAGTAGGATATTTCCTCTAAAAAAAAGGGCATGAATGTGTTTGTAGGCCTTAATTGATATTCGAATACAATCTATAAATCATGAATTGAGAGAAGAAATTGACCAAAATGTAAATATTAGTGATCAATTCATAATAGCTACTAAAATAGCCACTTTATTTGACATTTTAAATATACCAGAACTTAAATTTTAGAGAAGAAGTTGATCAAAATGTGCAATTAGTGACCAATTCCTAAATGGCCATTTTTAAAACTTTTTTAATGTGAATAATAAATATCCCAAAACTTGATGACCTAAATGCCATTACACATATTACAATATATGAATCATAAATTTGAGAGAAGAAGTTGAGCAAATTGTAAATATTAGTGACCAATTCCTAAACAACTATTAAAATAGCCACCTTTTTTTTTTGGACTTTTTATGAAGTGAATAATAAATATTCCAAAATTTATTGATCCAAATATAATTAGACACAAATTGTTGATTGAAACCTCATTTGAGAGAAGTTGACCAAATTGTAAATATTAGTGACCATTTCCTAAATAGCCACCAAAATAGCCACTTTTGTTGACTTTCTTTGAAATCAATAATAAATATCCCAAAAATTGTTGACTCAAATGTAATTAGACACAAGATTGTTGATTAAAATCTCATTATTATATTAAATAAAATTTCAAAAGCTGACTTGAATGTAATTATTTGTCCAAAAATGACAGATTTACCCTCACATAAATCAATATATCCTTACGATGTATAGATAGATATATGAGTATTTATGATATAGTGAAGGACAAAATAAGAAGTTCATATTTTTTGACGTGCTTACTTACTCATTTTTATAGTATAGTATATATATATGATACAATAGAACCCTAGCTCATGTTTTAAGGGTCTTTGCCTCTCACGCACGCCCCAGTATTGCAGTTTAAATATTTGAAATTTTCTGCCAATTTCTCACTCCATTATTGTTTGACTCTGCCAATTTCATCCTATACATATACATGTGACAAGCCACTTTTGCATTTTGTGTCATTAATTAAAGAGTAATGTCACGCACACTCTAAAATTCACACTGAAATTCATACATGATAATTGAGCCGTTGCTTTCGGAGGGATCTATGTTGGACTCATGTGGAACCCATAAGAGCCTTACTGAAATCAAAGACCACGATTATCCTATATGAATTTCAGTGTAAATTTTAGAATATGCCTAATATTATTGTTAATTAAAAAATGGTGATGACACATGTGTGCGCTCGGTAAAAATGGCGATAGGTTCTTTGGTGATTCTTTTGAGAATTTCACAAAACCTTTTTTTTTCAAAATTTTGTATCAACTATGGTATTTGCAGGGCCGGCCCTGACCATCTGGGAGCCCTAGGCGAGCTTTTCAAGCAAGACCCTTTTATAATGGTCTAATACGGGAGTTCATGGTAGAAACCTCGAGGTTTTTTGTTTTTAAAAATTATTTACCTATTTTTTGTGGTAAGATTTTCTGCATTAAAAATATTACAAATTTTTTTTTTGTGATGTTTTACAATCGTTTTAAAAGTTGTGAAATTTGGTGTTGGTAAGAAAAACACTTTTTGTTATTTAATAAGGAAACTTACGAAAAATAGGAAGGAAAGAGTAATGCTATGCTTTTCAAATTTTGTATTGTAATACCTGCAAATTTTCTATATACATAGAATGGACCCCGGATTTATGTCTGTATTGATGAGTTTATTTTCGGCAATTAATTCCGTAGCCTATACTAATATACGTGTTATATATGTGACGGTATTCAATATTGTAGTATTCATAGTATCTGTATCGCTTTATTAATGTGATTTTAATTGCTAAGCCTGGCCCCTTATATTAATATCATAGTTTAAATATTTATTATTGCTTAAGTTTTAAATATAGAATGTTTAAATATTCGTAGTCGCTAAAATTATAATTGTATATAAGGTATAGTATATATTCGCGGTCGTGTAATATTATAACAATAAGTTACATCATATTTTTCATTGTCCCTTAAATTACCTACTATAGGTTATATCGTTTATTAATATAATTTTGATATTATTCGTCGTCACTTAATGTTTTAATATTATAGATTATATTATATCGGACCCGACATCACTTAGTTGCCGTAAAAATATAAGTTGTAGTATAATAATTGCTATCGCTTAAATTATAATCGTAGGTTATATCTATCTATTTTAAATAATAAAAGCTGAGAGTGTTCCTTTACAATCCCTATGAGTGTGCCACGTGTTATAGGCATTCAAAGCATCACTTGCTTATGCTATTTCGTTGAAGTTGTCTCACTCCTCAGAATTAATAAAACTTCTCTCTCCCTTCAATAAATCTGTATTGAAGGACATAATGAATCCCCTTACTCTAAGACTGACACGTGTACTACCTCTCTCTCTTTTGGATTATATCAGTTACAACACAGACAAAGCGAAATACACTTAACTATTGAAAGTTGAAACGTCCCTTCTCTCTCTCTCTCTCTAGATATTGGAAACGCCACAAAACTCTCTAACCTCTATTTCTCTCTCAACCTCTGTGTTTATGCAATTTCTTCTTCCTCGCCCCTAAAATCATCGGATCACTCTGTATCCACGAACATCACTACCGGGCGCCCGGTATCACTCTGTTTCCTTCTATATGTATATGCATAAAAGTATAAATGTATCTGTTATTTTTGTATGGGCTTTGTTTGTTTTATTTTCCAATTGACATACTGATTAATTTCAGGGGTTTGCAGCTCTGTATTTTAAGGATTTTTTCTAATTTTCTTCTCTGATTGCCAAATCCAAAAAGATATTGGGGCTTGAAATTTATTTGAAGAGGTGGAGGACTTGCATTCTCAATACCCTTTTGTTTGCTTGTAATTTGCGCGGGCGTGCCAGAACCAATCTGTGGTTCGGTGTGTGTGTGTACGTGCAAACTAATTTCCTATCCGCTTGTGTGAGTGATATACAAGGCTTTAGATCTGACTTCTAACAGTGTGATTGTGTGTAATGAGTAGGAAAGTACCCTCACTGAAAGTCTTTTAGCAGTACTGAAGCGCACAAGCTAAAAAGTATCAAGTTTAACAGGTAAACAACATCACAAACGGTTTAATAAAAACAGATTTTTATTAAATGCCTAGAAAACTAACAGATCTCAAGAACACCAGAAAAAGCTGAATATTCAAAAGAACAAAAAGAAGAAAAATAACAAAAGGGCAGACCTAATTGCTATTAAAGCTGGAAAAACAAAGACTTACAGAAAGTGCTCTGAATGCTTCGAATGTGCTGAATACTGAATGCTGTGTATGCTGTTTTCGAAAGAGACGCGGAGTCCTTTTCTTGGATAGCCTGCCTTATATTTATAGCGGCCTGGATTGATTTCCTCTTGGACTAGGATTCCTTAACTTACGCCCCAAGCTGCTAATTGATTGGTTGATTGAAGAAGTCCTTCTATATCAATGATTCCTACCTTATCAAGAACTTGATTGAATTAATCCCTTTAATTTAGGGATCAGACCTCAATCCAGCTGGCCATGCTCAGATCCTGTCCAAAACGGACTCTTATTTCTATAACTTTTAATGACGACGTCATCCTGCCAGCTGTGAACAGCAACGCCCTCTCCTTCATCAATCGGCCTCATCATTACTCCTCCTGGATGAGTCGGGCTCTACTGATTCCACGCCTTCCTCCATGCCCGATTACCTTTCCTCAACCGCCCATGGCCAATCGGACTTAAATTATGACTTCTCTCCATTACGTGGTGTCCGATTGGGCTTCCTGCTTCTGCTTTCCACCACCGGGCTTTCAACATGCTAGGTTATGTTTCCCATGAGACCGATAATCCTTACCCCTGTTCACTATTCTAATCGGGCTCACTTTACTTCTTCCATCAGTCTTGTTTCTTCCATCGGTCTCATCTCTATGTTTGAGTCCGATGGTTTAATCATTACTTAGCCCGGCCTCTCCTTCAGTCAACTCTGCTCAAATCGGGCTCAAAAACATTGACGGTTTTTGGGTGCAAACAATTGCCCCCCAAAAGGTCATATCAAACATCCCGCCTTGATTTGATGTGACGTTTTGAATTTCAAACTGGCCACGCGTCAAGCATGCAGCAACTGTCAGATTATGGAAAATCCCACCAGTCACTCCACATTTAATGCGTCATGATTACGGCGTCGTGTTATTTAATCTCCAAATTTGTGAAACTCAGTACCACATTCGCATTTTCACTCTCTCTCTAGAATTCAAGCAAAAATAGAGCTTCTTCTCTAAACCGCCATCTTTTCCGGTGACCCTTCCTCTTTGTCACCCACATGGCTCCTAAGATTGCTCCGGCCATCTCCAAAGGAAAGAAAACCTTCGCAGACGCACCACCACCACAGAACCGATGCCGAGAGGTTAGGAGCCTAGCAAAAGCTCATGCCGCCGAGATCTCTACTGATTATCTCACCCCCCTACAGCTCCTCTAATGGTTCTCCCGCCGCACCAGGCTTGGGCGCGGCGTTTCTTGGCCACCCTCCGGCGGCTTTTCTTCCATTTTTCCCACCGGTGGAAAACGAAGCGTTCCTACAAGTCCCTGCTCACTGGCACAAGGTCCAGACTGCTAACCAGCCAATTCGGGGATGGCCGACCCCTGCCGCTGACTGGGACAAATGGGTTACCAGGGTTTCGGCCTCTAAGGCCGGTGTCTGGAAGCAAACGGGCATCTATGATGCAATAATGCTCAGTCAGTCTTGAATAGAGATAGACCGACCTCTTCTTCTATCAGCTCTACTGCTCTGGTCTTCCTCTTGCAACGGCTTCCTTTTCCGCTGCGGACCAATGGCTCCTACTGTGAAAGATATCAGCTACCTGCTTTGTCTTCACCCTCATGGACAAGAGATTATCCCCGGGCTTGACTGTGGGACGGCCAGCTTTGCCTATCCTCAACAAGATATTGTCAGGGACGGGGCCGTTTCACATAGGCCGATTACAGCCTTTGGAGGCTTCCTTGCTGCTTGCATTGGGGCAGATGATACGGAGGTGTCCGATGCAGAACACACGACCTTCCTAATCTATTGGCTTAACAAATTCCTCTTCTGTTCGGCCTCCCAAGCCATCACAAAAGAATATACAACCTTAGCCCTGGCTCTTGCAGCAGGGAAGCCGTTAGCCATGGCTACGCTGGTCTAGGCGCACCTTGTCCGAGGCATAACAGACTTTGTTCACTCGGGCTTCGGAGCTGGTGGGAGCCCGATGTGGGTGCTCCAATTGTGGCTTCATTCCTACTTTCCCGAATTCCAACCCACCATCAGCCAATTGGCCGATGTTCCTATCTTCGCCGTTCAGTTTATGAACGTAGCTCCTTCTTCACACTCCTTTGAAGAGTGTTTCACTTTCTTTTACCAAGGTTGCTCCCCTCGGGCTGCCAACCTCTTCACCCCATTCTTTTTTCTTCAATTTTCCTCATTCCTTCAGCTCTCCACTAATCCTTCCAACTGGGGTTCGGGCACCCAGTCTACTTACAACGAAATCTTCTCTAGCTACTTAGTAGCTAGAGACATTATCTTTAGCCCGAGTATCCCATCATCCAACAATAAATGCGGGGCCGAATACTACTTTGCTCCTCTGTATACCCGCCAATTCGGGCTTACACAACTCGTGCCCGTTCCCCCTGGCATCACTGTCAATGTTGATTAGGTTGAACGCGGCCTGATCGTTAACGACGGTCAAGTGAAGAAAATAAAAGAAAGGTCCGACCGGCTCAAGGCAACATTCAACTTCACAACCTTCTCTGCCCGGCCAATGGTGTCAGAGGAATTCGCCCAGTGGTGGGACGAACGGGCTCGAGACATATTTTCAAGCACCACTGCCGAGGCCCTTGTGCCTTTTACTGCTTCATCAGCCATTGAGGCCGATGTTCCTGTCCCATCGGCAGCTCCGGTCAGGCGCAAGCAAATAGCCAAGAGACTGGCACGCAAACCAGCTCCGGGCAAGGGGCCTCAGAAGAAACAAAAAACAAACCCGGCCTCTACTCAGGTTAGATTCTACCATCTTACAGCTATGCCCGATTCCGTCTATTTCAGTTCTAATCCTCTGTTTTGCAGCTTGTTGATGAAGATTCAGGAGAGGATCCACTCTCAACCCCAGCTCAGACTCTTCCTCCAACTCTCCCTGCGTCACCAACATCTGCAGCGGCCTATCTGGAACGGGTAGCCGTGCGGGTTATGCCTATTCACATCGTGCCTCCTTTGACTCCTTCCAGTGGAGATGAAGACCTTGTTCATCATATCAGCCAAGCCCCTGAGCAAGTTGTCCTCTCTTCCAGTACTGAGGGTGAGGCCGATGCTGGAACTACCACAGAGGCCGCTGAGGATGAGGTAGATCAGGTTACTCCTCCTGAGGTTGAAGCTCTCTCCGGGCTAGGGGGACCCACTGCAGCCCCCGGTTCTCCTGTGGAAACAACAGTAGAACCGGTAGTGGCTGAGGTCATCATTCCTGAAGTTGAGACCATTCAGGCCGGTGATGATAATTCGGGCTCTGTCTCAGGAACTGAAGTCCTGCAGGCAACGGTGGCCTCGATGAGTCCAGAGGTTGATACCGGCCATCCTTCTTCTTCTCAACCAACACCTTCTCAACCAAGTGAGGCCGATGTTCGCGAAGCGATCTCGGCCTCCCTTAGTCCTCACTCCCAGGTATTGCAGTGTTACTTTACGTCAATTCGTGTAATTTTCTAAAAACCATGCCTGATTGCATTCTCTTGAACAGGCCGATCCCACAGGTCCAGTGCCAACTATTCCCTTTAACGACTTCTTCTCGGGCCTGGACCTGGGAGCTTTTGACCTTGGCCTTCTGGAGCCCGAAGCGGTTTCTCCTCCCCTGCTGCAACAAGCCAAGGACCTACTCCTCGGGCTGGCTGACCAGGAATTTTCCAACCTACCTGCTGCCGTTGATATTGACACAGCCTTGAACACTCTCATGGCCGATCCTTCTCTTTCCGACGGGCAACTATCATTACTCCTGGAGATAAAAGAGAGACTCCCCAGTGCCCGTCTTATAGATAGATCGACCTTAAAAATTCAAGCTGATGCGGAACTTCACTTGGGCTCCCGGCAGAAGGCATTAAATTTCTTGGAAGGGGCCAAAGCCAAATTTGAAGCGGGGAAGGCCTCTCGGGCTCAGGTTCTTGCAAGGGACTCTTGGTTGCAGAACCGTATTGCTGCACTAAAGGCTCAGCTTGCCCAATGTGAGGCCGATGTCATTACTAACAGCGCCGCCCTTGGGAAAATTGATGAAGCCCTTTCTTCACTAGGCGGTGATGCCCAGAAGTGCAGCGATCAACTACAAGCCAGCGTCCCCATATCCCGGGCATGGGCCCAGAAGCTGGAAAAAGCCAAACGGGATCGTTCTGGAGCCATCAAGACCTGGGAGGATTTGAAGGCTAAGTTAAGAAATTTTGGGTCGGCCTAGAGGCCGACTCTTCTTTTTTTCTTTTTTTTTTTATACTTTGTAAAGAATTTTCTTTCTTCTTCATCATTTTGTAAGTAAGCTGTGCTCAGCCTGTGAATACAAAAACTGTTTATCTAAATCATTCAGGCTCAGGCTCATAATTTATCAACTGATCGTATTCCAACCCAGGATTTGGCTTATAATCTAAATCAATGGTTTCCCATAGCGTTGGATAATAAGACTTTAAATACTGACCATTGATTAATCGGACATGAACAGTTCCATCTAAATCACGCTGCCTATAAGCACCACCCTTTTTGACTTGGTGGACGATGAACGGGCCTTCCCAATTGACCGACCATTTACCATATCGATTATCCTTATCTCCAATAGGCAACACGGCCTTCCATACCAAATCATCCGTGCAAAAAGATTTCTCTTTCACCCTCTTATTGTAAGCTCGGGCGGCCCGTTGCTTTTGCACTTTTAATGAATCCAAGGTCGTTAGCCTCATTTCATCAAGCCCTTCCAATTCAGCTATCATAGCCTCTGTATACTCAGCGGGCTCAAGCTGATTCTGTAAAGCTCTTCTAGCCGATCGGACTGTTACTTCCATAGGTAACATCGCGTCATGCCCGTAGGTCAGCATGAACGGTGTAACCCCGGTACTTGATCTTTTAGATGTCCGATAGGCCCATAATGCTTCGGACAAAAGCTTGTCCCATTCCCTAGGATTCTCCACAATCATCTTTTCGATGATCCCCTTAAGGATCTTGTTAGTAGACTCAGCCTGACCATTAGCCTGTGCATAATAAGGCGTAGAATTGAGAATCTTGATTCCCCTACTTTCTGCAAAGGCCGATGTCTCCGTCCCCGTAAACACAGATCCTTGATCGGCCGTGATTGTTTCTGGAAGGCCGAACCTATGGATAATGTGTTCTTCAATGAACTTTATGATGGTAGCTTGTGTCACCGTTCTACAAGGTATGGCCTCGGCCCACTTGGTAAAGTAGTCCGTAGCCACTATGATGAAACAATGCTGGCCGGATGATGGCGGTAGGACTTTGCCGATTAAATCCATCGCCCATCCCCTAAACGGCCATGGTTTGATTATGGGTTGCAACACTTTGGCCGGCTCATGTTGGATCGGTCCATGCTTGTGACAAGGTTGACATCCCTTGGCATAACTGATACAATCTTTCAACATACCAGGCCAATAATAATTATACCTCCTCAGTAACCACTTCATCTTGGTGCCGGCCTGATGTGCTCCACATATCCCTTCGTGCACCTCGGCCATGACCTGCATGGCTTGTTTCTTCCCTAAACACCTCAGGACCACGTCGTCACCGATCAGTTTCTTGAATAATTCTCCATCAAGTACCACGAATCGAACAGCAAACAATCTAACCCTTCGGTCTACCCTGACATTTGGGTGATTCAGGTATCCAATGATGGGGATTCTCCAATCGTCATCCTCCATCAGGACCGAATTGGTAGTAGTGTACCAACCCCTCTTTGCAACGGATGGTAATGATCGGACATTTACCGTGATTAGTTGGTCTTCTGCATTCTTCTGGGAGGGTGAGGCTGATCCTATTTTTGCCAACTTATCGGCCTCAGTATTGGTTGTTCTTGGGATATAGCTTACACTAATGTCATCAAATGCTTCCATGAGCTGAGTAGCAACTGCATGGAACGGGCATAGCTCCCAACTTCTTATCTGAAACTCTCCGGCTATCTGTCCGATCACCAACCCTGAGACGCCCTTTATATGCACGGACGATGCCCCCATTTCAAGGAGTATCTCAAGTCCGATAATAAGTGCCTCGTACTCGGCCTGATTGTTAGTGCATTTGAAGTTGAGCCGAAAAGACATTTTTGTCTTTTTGTACTTGGGTGATACAATCACCACACCTGCCCCAGCACCTTTTGCGTTTTTTGAACCGTCAAAGATTAAAGTCCATGGGACTAGGGATGTGCTCAGGACCTTGGGTGCTAGAGGCAGGTTCCCCAAATCAGTAGGATCTGGGTGATCGGCCAAGAAATTGGCAATGGCCTGGCCTTTTACCGATTGTTGTGAACGGTATTGGATGGCAAATTCCATCAAGGCCAAGGTCCATTTCCCAATTCGACCTCTCATGATTGGTCTTGATAACATGTATTTTATCACATCAGTTTGACATATTATATAAGTGGAAACAGGAAGCATATATGTTCTTAACTTCTGTGAAGAAAAATACAAAGCCAAGCATAACTTCTCAATCGGCGCATAACGCTGCTCGATTGGAGTCAAAATTCTACTTAAGTAATAAACGGCCTGCTCGTTACCTTGCTCATTATCTTGAGCTAGCATACTACCTATAGAGCAGTCAGAGGCCGATATATACAACTTTAAATACCTACCCTTTTTAGGTGGCATTAATACTGGAGGCGTTGACAGATATTGTTTGATTCCCTCAAAGGCTTGTTGATGGCTGTCTTCCCACTTGAAGTCTTCATCGGTCTTGATCTTCAACAATGGGGTCCATACTTGGGTCTTCCCTGCACAATTTGATATGAATCTTCTTAAGAAATTGATCTGTCCGAGCAATCTCTGAAGCTCCTTCTTATTAGCAGGTGGCTTTGCTGCCTGGATAGCCCGAGCCTTATTTTTGTCAATCTTTATCCCCCTTTGATGTACTAGGAAACCGAGGAAGTTCCCTGCTGTAACACCGAATGCACATTTGAGAGGGTTCATTTTTAGTCCGTGAGCCCGCATTCTTTCAAACGCTTTTTCCAAATCCCTCAAATGATTGGCGTTACCTCCTGACTTTACCACCACATCATCTATGTAAACCTCCATGAACTGTCCAATCATGTCATGGAAGATTGAATTCATTGCCCGTTGATAGGTGGCTCCAGCATTCTTGAGCCTGAAAGGCATGACAACCCACTCAAAGGTTCTAATTGCCCCCGGACACCGAAAAGCAGTCTTCGGGACATCCTCTTCGGCGATGTAAATCTGGTTACACACTGAATGCCCGTCCATAAATGACAGATTTTTATGTTTAGCGGCCGAGTCGATTAACTGATCGGCCATAGGCATGGGATACTCATCTTTCGGGGTAGCTAGGTTTAAATTCCTGAAGTCTATGCAAACCCTTAGCTTCCCATTCTTCTTCACTACTGGTACTACATTCGAGACCCATTCAACATATCGGGCTATCCGAATGAAGCCAGCGTTCAGTAGTCGTTCGATCTCTTCTTTCACCTTCAATGTCACTTCTGGTGACATGCGCCGAGGTAGTTGTTTGAACGGCCTAAACCCCGATTTAATTGGTAATCGGTGTTCAACCAGTTCCCTAGATAAACCAGGCATCTCGTCATATTCCCAGGCAAAACAATCCTTGTACTTGTGAAGGAGTGCAATCAACTCGGTCTGACCCTGAGGATCCAGCATCTGGCTTATATAGGTAGGTTTGTGCTCTCCTTCCCTGCCTAGGTTGATTTCCAAGAGAGGGTCTTGGACATCGGCCTTCAAATCATCAAGTTTCGCAGTGGCCGTTTCCAACTCGCCTATCTGAATCTCTTCCTCCTTTGGCGCTTCTTCTTCGTAGATGCAATCAGCCAGATTGGTCATTCCATCACAAGGGCAGATTTCCAATCTTCGGTCGGCCAAGAAGGCACACCATCTGGCCATGCTGGCCCTCAAGGCCAGCAGCTTCCGTTCTTCAATTATCGGAGTCCCCATGGACATCTTCTTGTTCAACGATCTCGATCGGCCTTGATTCTTCTGTCCGACTGAGATTATGCAAATATGCTTTAATGTCCGACGAACTTCCTTTAAGGAAGGTCGCCGAGTTTGGTTTTCCCATCTTGTTGTACCCCAACAACTTCACAGGCCCAATGTCATCTTCATACAAGACTGCATCGGCCGTCTGCACCCGGGCTACAAAGGGCTTGGTGTCTGCCCCCACTACTTCCACTTCATCTCCTCTCCAGAAAATCAATAATTGATGAAGCGTGGAGGGAATACAATAGTTTGGGTGTATCCAATCCCGGCCTAATAAAGCATTATAGGCCGCTGAAGTTTCCACGATGAAAAAAGCAGTCATGACCGTTTTACTGCCAACGGTCAGTTCAAGGGGTAGGATCCCCTTGGTCTTTGAAGGTGCCCCCGTGAAACTCTGGACATTCATTTCGGTCGGAATTAGCTCTGACTCAGATTTCTGCAAGATTCTTAACATAATTTGAGGCATGATGTTGATAGTGGACCCCCCATCAACAAGAATCCTGTTTATTGGGACGCCCTCTATGTGCCCTTTTACATACAAGGGCTTCAGGTGCTGTGACATCTGGTATGTGGGCTTTTCAAACACCACTTTGACTGGTGCAGTTTGCAATCCTTCCTCAGTCTGCTGTCCTTTCGGCCTTAAGATGGTGATCTTTGGCCAATCGGACTGTACATCGGTGGCGTCTACATTTTTGCTTGTAGCCTCGACTATTTTGGGCTTAACGGTCTCCCCCCCGTTCCAAAAAACTTCATGTACTACGGCCGAGTCCTTAACTAGGCCGTCCACTACATCCCCTTCCATGGCCGATGGCTGGTCTGGTTTGGCCATGAAAGACATCGGTAGTGTGAATTCCATGTTGGATGATAGGCCTAACGGAATTGTCCCGAATTGTATAGGTGAAAAACTTGAATCCGACAACTCTCCCTCGGACTCAACACGCATTTGGTCCGATGCAACTCTACCTTTGTCCGGAAATTTTTCTAGTCGGACTCCTTCCCTTGGGCGCTCAGTGGCACTTCGTCTCGCCCTTATCGCAAGTCCTGAGTTCTCAGATGACCTATGTTCAGTGGGTTGAGGGTTTTCAGCCCGATTCATCAAAAATTGGCGTTCCCGCTCGGCCTGTCGCATTCTCTGGTATCTTCTTTTCTGGGACTTGCTATATTGCGGCCGTGCTGGGAACTTAGTGTGTTCAGCTCTATGCCACTTTTGATCTTCTACCCGAGGCGGTAACACCATCCTCGGGCTTCTGCCAGAAGTTGTCGCTTGGGAACTTCTTGCCCCCAGTCGGCCGGATTCGCCATGGCCGACTTGCTGCCCCAACTGATGTTTTGCCCGCCATTCGGGCTTGGCCTGACCTTGCCACGGTAGTGACAATCTCTCATGTATGGGCCTTCTTGGGCTTGATTCCCGATGTTCATAGCTTCTCGGCCTTTTACTCAGACTCGAGACTTCCTTCTTGATGTCAGCCTTGCACCTCGGGCAAAGGCCTTGTTCGATGAATTCCAGTTGACGCCGTAGATCGGCTATCAGATTATCCGTATTGGATTTGGCCGTTTCGTCCTCGGCCTTATGTGCTTCCGCCTTGCGTTCTTGGTAGCTCTTTTGGAGGTCATGTATTGTCACCTTCGGCCCATCAGTGGCCGAAATAGCAATTTGCTTGCCCTCTCTTTGTTTTGGCACCGACCCCCCGTCAGATAAGTCAATCTTCGGTCTCGGCCTTGAAAGCTTGGTTAGATCGGGCATCACCATGTTTGTGCCCGTGATTTGAGGAAAAGGATTTGAATCGATCCCCATTGCTTTGTCCGAGAATTTGAAGACTCCCTTCTCGACGTTCTCCTGTATAAAATTGCGAAAAACAACACAATTGTTAGTAGAATGCTTCCAAGAATTGTGCCATTTACAGTACTCTTTATTTTTTATTTCATCGGCCTTTGGGATCCGATGACCCTCACTTAGCTTGATCACTTTATCGGCCAACAGGGCATCGAATATTTGATCAGCCATTGTTATATCAAAAGTGTAGTTTTTCCCCGCCTCGAATGCCATTTTCTTTGCAGCGGCGTTATTATTAACAGGCTTGTTCAAGGCGTTGCATACGATTGGCAGTTTGCAAATCAACTCGGCCATATCGCATTCTGTTTCAAGGTCGCACTCTGCCAAGTGAACCTCGTAATTGGGGTCTTTGTAATATGTTCCTTTGGACGAGTTCTTCTTCTCCTGCTCATCCAAAAGAATACGCTCGTAGCGACCGGCCCGTGTGGCAAGCTCGAATAGGTCACGGAAATCAGTTCCCTCGAACCTCTTACGAAGCTCAAAGGACATGCCCCCCATGGCCATCTTTGCATACTCTTCCTCGGGCAGAACCGTCTTGCACCAGTATTTTGCCTTTCAAAAATGGGCTATGTAGGTTTCCACGGTCTCCCCTACTAGTTGCATCATCCTGGACAAATCTGCCAGTGACGTCTCGGGCTCAGTCCTATAGAACTGACCGTGAAATAGTTCTTCCATCCCCTGCCAAGTTAACACCGAATTGGCTGGGAGATTAACGTACCACAAAAACGCCATGCCTGTTAGCGAGTTTGGGAATAGTATCAACTTTAATGGGTCACTGTGACCCACATGGCCGCATTGAACAATAAAACGGCCAATGTGCTCAACTGAGGACTGTTCACTCTCTCCAGAGAATAGAGTGAAATTCGGTACCTTGTACCCCT
The DNA here is from genome assembly GCA_033977485.1 of Hydrangea macrophylla. Lineage (NCBI taxonomy): Eukaryota > Viridiplantae > Streptophyta > Magnoliopsida > Cornales > Hydrangeaceae > Hydrangea > Hydrangea macrophylla. Next base: position 128,980,099 of record CM066989.1, on the reverse strand, counting down.
GAGGAAATATGACTCAGTTAATCTCCGGTGGGTACGGCCGTCTGTAAGTCGGCCTTTCCAGTCTTCGCATAAATGGGCCATACTCCTCGTGTATGGCCGCTACCAGCTCCTCCCTATTGATGGGTTGAGCTACAGGCTGAGCATTCCTTATCGGGGGTATCAACGGCGACGGTTGGCCATCCTGTTGGTTGTTATGGACCTGATGGGTCCAAAATCCACCGTTGTTCCTCTGCCCCCCATGACCATTCCCCGGTGGCTTTGTGTGGCCGACTGATCTTTCAGTCTAGCCGGTAGATCCACTAAACCCTGGTGTCGCCGATCCGTTGGGATCGGTGACCACCAAACTGCCAGCCATGCCGGTCTGTGACTCAGATTGCTTGCCTGAGCCATTACCATCCCTTAAGTTCGGACAGACATATGGTGGGCTTTTCGGCTTATCGGACTCCAGCAAGGTGCTCGAGCCCGAGCCGTTAACCTGCTCTCCTCTGGATCCAGCCTTATAGGTTTCAATTAATTTTCTGATTGTTTCCGTCAGGCGGTCCAACTTTATGTGGGTGGTCCTGGTTTCTAGGACCAGCTCAGCCTGACTTTTATGAACATCGGCCGTTTGGGTCATGACCGATTTGAGATTGCCCATAGAGCCTATGAGCGCATTGTACTCCTGCCACATGGGCTCAACGTTAGCTCTCATGGCCTCTGATATTGCCTCGAGCGTGACACTGCCATCCTGTGGAGAATGGCCGGTGCTCTCCTCCGTGGGTGGGTCCATAGGCTGATCGTCCTGACCGTTCTTTGTCGTCTTATCTCTCTTCGGAGGCATGATTTGACATTGCGGGTCCCACTGGGCGTGCCAAAAATGTTTGCTTGTAATTTGCGCGGGCGTGCCAGAACCAATCTGTGGTTCGGTGTGTGTGTGTACGTGCAAACTAATTTCCTATCCGCTTGTGTGAGTGATACACAAGGCTTTAGATCTGACTTCTAACAGTGTGATTGTGTGTAATGAGTAGGAAAGTACCCTCACTGAAAGTCCTTTAGCAGTACTGAAGCGCACAAGCTAAAAAGTATCAAGTTTAACAGGTAAACAACATCACAAATGGTTTAATAAAAGCAGATTTTTATTAAATGCCTAGAAAACTAACAGATCTCAAGAACACCAGAAAAAGCTGAATATTCAAAAGAACAAAAAGAAGAAAAATAACAAAAGGGCAGACCTAATTGCTATTAAAGCTGGAAAAACAAAGACTTGCAGAAAGTGCTCTGAATGCTTCGAATGTGCTGAATATTGAATGCTGTGTATGCTGTTTTCGAAAGAGACGCGGAGTCCTTTTCTTGGATAGCCTGCCTTATATTTATAGCGGCCTGGATTGATTTCCTCTTGGACTAGGATTCCTTAACTTACGCCCCAAGCTGCTAATTGATTGGTTGATTGAAGAAGTCCTTCTATATCAATGATTCCTACCTTATCAAGAACTTGATTGAATTAATCCCTTTAATTTAGGGATCAGACCTCAATCCAGCTGTCCATGCTCAGATCCTGTCCAAAATGGACTCTTATTTCTATAACTTTTAATGACGACGTCATCCTGCCAGCTGTGAACAGCAACGCCCTCTCCTTCATCAATCGGCCTCATCATTACTCCTCCTGGATGAGTCGGGCTCTACTGATTCCACGCCTTCCTCCATGCCCGATTACCTTTCCTCAACCGCCCATGGCCAATCGGACTTAAATTATGACTTCTCTCCATTACGTGGTGTCCGATTGGGCTTCCTACTTCTGCTTTCCGCCACCGGGCTTTCAACATGCTAGGTTATGTTTCCCATGAGACCGATAATCCTTACCCCTGTTCACTATTCTAATCGGGCTCACTTTACTTCTTCCATCAGTCTTGTTTCTTCCATCGGTCTCATCTCTATGTTTGAGTCCGATGGTTTAATCATTACTTAGCCCGGCCTCTCCTTCATTCAACTCTGCTCAAATCGGGCTCAAAAACATTGACGGTTTTTGGGTGCAAACACCTTTCAATTCGTGAATTCGATTGAACTTGGCCGCTGAAATGGAAGATCACAGAAGGAAGAGTATACATACCGGGCTCAGTGCCGGTTTCATCTCCGGTAACGCTCCCTCGCTACCCTCTTGCAAAACCTGATTTCGGTTTTCTATCATACACAAAGTCTCTCTCTCTCTAACACACACACACATATATACATAGATATATATATATATGTATATATGTACTTATATTATTTCTTGCTTTACTTCTACTATTGTTAATTGAATTTTCATTTTTTTGCTTTTGATTTTATGTTGTAGGTTGTCGGAAATGGAAAAATATTGTTTTGCTGCGCCGCTCATACTAATCATCGCGGATGCCAGTAAATTGATAGATTTTTGTTTTTCCTCATTCAATTTTCAATATTCTTTGTGTCCTTAATATTGGAGTTTGAATCTATGAAAAATTTGTAAAAGGATGCTGACATTTGCTCTTAATTTAATAAAATTTGTAGGGCTCCAACGAGATTGTCGCCACATAAGAAAACTGAAATTTTTACTGTACTTTTTTTTTGTACATGGACAAGTGAGTTCATGGATTGGAAGAATCAAGTGTATAGTCCACTGTTCAAGATATTTCTACGTAGTAATGTCTGCTGCTATGTAACTGGTCATAAGAATGAGAACATAGGGCTAAGTTTGGTGCAGTATTAAAGGTCTTGTGTTTTCCCTTTAGTTTTGTATTCATTAAAGGAAGAGAAAGTGGAAAGGAAAAGTTTATTTGGCATTGCTGAACATGAAGAAATCATGCTGAATGCTTTCAAACTTGCAGGTTTTCTTTGATTTGTCTTAGAATTTGTCTATATTGCGTAGTGTTCAGTACTTCAAAAAAAGGAGGAAAGTAGTCGTGTACTAGAATTTATACGTGAAATTATTCGACATATTTTACCTGTTTTACTTAGTTATTCAAATAGATTTAGTTTAAAGATTTATTCCCACCTAACTTAAAGATGGGTTCAGATGTAGAATCATATATATTCCTCATATGCATAAATAGATTGTTTATGTTACTCTTAACTAATTGTTGATATGGTAAGTTATCTTTATTTGTCAAATGGCAGGGAATTGTGAAAGTTGCAAGGAGTTAAAGAAATGATGTTGTCCATATATATCCTTTTGATTCTGTATATCTATACATATATAGAGCTATTGCTTAGTGAGATAATCATTTTTTTCCCATCTAGAAATTTCTGAAAGTTTACTGGTTTTGAATCTTTTGATCATGGTGCTTCTTTTGGTTTGTTTTGCAGCAGAAGAAGGCAGCGGAGAATTTAAATAAGAGGTTTCCATCATTAACATATATATATACACACACATACATATTTATATGTGTTCATCCTCCACACTTTTTGTAACTTTCAGTAGTCACATAAACTTGAACTGCAACAATTTATTTACATATTTCATTAGATCTGAACAATTTTATTGAGGTATTGAACCAGTTTCCTTATTGATTTTATATCTTCCATTTTATTCTTTGCATTGGAATTTGTAGCTAAAGTCACTGTGAAGTCAAGAAATTGCTAAGGTAATGGCGTAATGCTATTTGACAATCTAATTTAACCTACTAAATGCGAACAAAGTGCCATTGTGTAAAATTTTACTACTAAATTGCCAAGGTGTTTGCTATTAACAATTGTTTGGTTTATATTGCAGGAGAAGCCCGCAACGGAGAATTTTCAGGAGATGTTTTGGTCACTGACATATACATATCATATATATATGTGTATATATATATATAATATTGGGGCTCAGCCTTTTTGGTTCAAAACAAATCTGAACCATCTTCAGCCATTGGATCCATAAGCGTGGTCAAATCCTATTCTCTTCCTCTTTGTTTATATTTTATAAAGACAAAGTTTGACTTTACCAAAGAGTAGCCATAGATATATATTCTACATGTGTTCATCCTCCACACTTGGTATTTGTAACTTTCAGTAGCTGTAGATACATGAATTGAACAATTTTATTAAGGTTAACTCAGTTGCCTTATTGATTTATTGGCTTCTCCTTAGCCAGATTCTGTTTTTTTTTTTGTTCAAAATCATGGAAATTAGGCATTAACTACTACTTTGGAATATTCTTAAAAGTGACACCACCAGAATTAGAACCAAAAAATAGTTTAGCAAGATTGATTTGTAAAAAAAATCTAATTTGTATTTCTGAATATGAAATATGTGAAAGGTTAATTTTAGTGCCACCTTCAAAATAACCGGCGAGTAGCTTCTTGCATGGTTTTTGATGGTTGTTTGTTCCCTGTATTAGGTATCACACACAATTTCAAATTTCTCCCCAACAAAAAAGTGTTAAATTGTGACTTTCACAACTAGTATTTTATGAATTATGATAAATAATGTACCCGCGCATTGCGCGGGTTCCAGGCTAGTTATATAGATGAACCCAATGGTCCCAAGACTATAGTCGTAATTATTATAGTATTGATGTTTCTAGTTTAGACCATGGACCGTAAAATACGACTCGAACTGACATATCACTTAGACCCGTACACAGCCCTGCATAGGTACGCACTTTCAGTCTTGCACCACTTTGCAACATTGCACGCAAATCGAGATGTAGACCCCACCACTATCAGTGACAGCCATGCGACCACCACCTACCACGTGTCACCCATGCGTATAGTTCCCCCACACTTGGCATCACATACTACACTTGGCAAGCCTGCTACTACATGAAAGCCACTTGTCCAAATCCTTCCATCCCCCACGTGGCCACCACGCAACCATCACCATCACACCACTCATCCCCTCACATCCCTTCAATTCACTGCCACACGCCACCCTCCCCACCTCACTCCTACCCCCAGATTTCCCTCACCCACCAACCTCCCCTTAAAACCCACGGACACAACACACCCGCACACTGTTTTTGCATGTATGTATTATATGTATGTTGTGTGTACCGTGTGTCTTATGTATATATGTAGTATGTGTTATTTATATTATTTATTATATGTATGTGCCATGTGTGTATATACATATTATGTGTTAAGAGTGTGTGTATATATTATATATAGAGAGATCCGAGAGAGTGAGAGAGAACTAGTGAGAGAAAGAGTTAGAGAGAGTGGAAGAAAACCCAAACCCCCACTCTCGCCTCACTGCCTCACCCCCACACCCACCCCTCTCTGCCCTTATACACACAAGCACATACATGTACCACACACTTAGAGAGAGAGAGAGAGAGAGAAAGAGAGAGAGATGCGGAAAGAAGGAGAAGCGAAGAGACGCTGGGACCGGAGCCGATCGAGCCGAGATGAGGTAAAACACTCCACACCCCCACTGCACACCTTCTGGACACACACACACAGTCACAGACTCTCACACACGCACACGCACCCTGGACAGACCTTAGAAGCCCAACATGGCCGGACCACCATTGGAGCTCTGGCGAGCTCGGTTTTTCGACCGTCACCAAACCTCACAAACTCAATGCCAAAATGACCCTAACGACTCTCTTAACACCCTCGATGAATGGCCCGAAGATTAAGTCGCGTTTGGACGGCCTACGGTTCGATTATTCTCTTTTGGTCGTGACTGTTTTTGCCCCCGTATGGACAGACCATTAGGAGTTAGGCTTCAAGACCTATACCGTTAGATCCGGCTCGTCGAGGCACTCGATTTCGACATAAAGTTTGCGTAATTTCGTTAAAAATTGAGTGAGTTATGGCCGTTTCAAGTTTGTGTATAATGTGTGTGTATATATATATCGTGTACATATATGTACTGCACGTCCAGACTTTCTCAATGAAAAAGATGACTTGGCCTAAGGCCCGTTTGGCAAGTTAGCTTATAGCTGCAACTTACATGTGTTAGAATGTTAGCTTGCCAAACATAGCCTTAAGTTGTAGTTATTTATTAGTTTAAATTTATGATATAGTTTCATTTATATTAATATGGTTTAATTAGATTTTGTATCATAATAAATTAGTTAGCTTATTTTATTTATGTAATTAATCATTTCCAATAATAATTGATTATACTTAGAATTTATTAAATATTTGTTAAATATTTAATAAATAGCTTTACGTATTATATAAATTATTTTGAAAATAATCTTAAAGCAAAATTATTAAGTTTTAAAACTTTGGAATATTATTATATATATTCTGAAATTTACATTATTATATATATTGTATTTATTATATGTTAGTCCAATATTTAAGTAGTATGCTTATTTAGTTTAAATAAATAATCGAAATTAGTTTTAAAGGGTAATAATTAGGTATTAAATATCTAATGGCCAATTTAAATTCAAGAAAATTATATTACTATTCCCAAGGCCAAACATCATTGTCTGATAAATTATTTATTTATAAAACCCAAATTTTAGTATTGTATTTAATTAATAAAGAGCAGTTTGTATGTCCTTTAATTTCTTTAAATACCAAACGAGTCCCGAAAATTAGGAGAAAAATACTACTAGCCTATTTTAAGGCCTAGTATTTATTAAAAATACTTGTAAGGACCTAATGTCTTCCTAGAATAAATTTTATAATTAAGGTGTTCCTAAGTTTATTATTGGACAACTTGGACTTCGATAATTCATAATAAATAAACTGTAACTCAGAAAAATACGTGGTCAGCTCCTAGAGTCTTAGAATAATGCCTAGAACATTCCCGTAAAGTTTGGTGACCTTTCGACACGGTAAAAAATACAGCTTATCTTTAGGACCTAAACTGGTATAGAAAACCCAGCCTTTTATGCGATGGACTCCGATTTGAGTCTAGTCAATGACGTTAGACTCAGAATGATGTCTAGATCATCATGTTGAGGTTTAGGAACCCACCCGGCACAATTACCATTTTGCCCTTGATTGTAGTAAACTTATTAATCAACATTCTATGTAATTTTATACCTTGTAGGGATCGCTATGCTTACTGTTACGCACCCGCATAAGGTGAGTCGTCCTAACTCACTTGGTATATTATAGAATTATTCTTTGATCATATATGTATGCCCAGTGCGTCCTGTGTGGACGATACTGATAAATATTAGTATTATAAATGTTGAGATTATTTCTTATATAATGAACGCATGTTAGTTAACTATACTCCATGCTTAGTTAATAATCGCTGATATTCTTGTTTATCATGATTTCTGTTTCTATAGTCACATGAACATTCATATGAACATGGTCGAGTCTTTATGTCAACATTGACGTCTGCATGGTTAGTCACGGGGACTAACCCAGTCATATCAATATATACATTGAATGGACCGCGGTGGTCCGAGTGGTACAGTCAAGTAAATGGGAACAACGATGAAACTGTTATAGGGCCCTGCTAGGCGACGATAGCCAGAGTTTCCATTGAAATCATTAAAGTTATGCATGAATTGATGATTGATACGCTATAGGGCCCTGCTAGGCGACGATAGCAATGTATCCATCAGAATATAATAGTTACTTTTTGAATGCTATAGGGCCATGCTAGGCGACGATAGCGCTGTAACTATTCTATTCTGCCGGCATGGTCACGAGGACCTACGAGTACAATGATTACACTCTTTCTTTTTAAAACCAAAAATTGCTATAGGGCTCTGCTAGGCGACGATAGCAACGTAATCATTTTACTCTGAGCTAACGGCGTTACACTGGTAATGTAACAAGTCACATGAGTCAGTTGTGGTATCTGTGGTCGAGTAAAGTCGAACATATCGATGGTGCATCGTGTCGTATCTCATTCATATTACTGTCATAAATCATACGTATTGAGATAATGCCTACCAAATATTCAAGTTCGAGATCGATATTTGTTGTACTTGTATATTATTGTTTGTATTAGGAGTGATCGGTTAGGTCAACTCACTTAGCTTCAAAAGCTAACGCCTCTCCTTCTTGCCCTGGACATATCACGTCTAGATTTCACAGGTGACGACTATCAAGATGAGGTCTAGCCAAAGGGACGCGGCAGATGTATAAGTTGAAGCGAAGGACTCCGACATTGTCTTATTTAGAATTACTTGATTTGCTTTATTGTCTTCTGTTTGAGGTAATGCTTTAGATATGTATTGTATATAGATCACCCTAGACTGCCTTACAGATATTTTATTGAGACTCATGATGTAGTAATTAGACCCCAGACATTTGAGTTCTATTTAAAAATACCAATAGATGTTTTTATGCTTCCGCTTACTCTATTAACCATGTGTAGAATGTAGAAAGGACAATCAGTTAATGTAACTCGTCATTCCCTATGGGTCCAGAAAGGAAATTTTAAATTTTTCCTATTTTTGGCTACTCCGGGGCGTGACATGTATCTCAAATGATTGCCAAATACATGTGGCGGCATGACCACCTTCAATAATGGTGGGGAACTTCAACATCCTCCAATCAAAATCAGGTGAGCCTACTACCACCTATTTGAGAACCACTTAGGATACAAAATTTGATAAGCATATCATTACTCATATTTTAAAAATTATTAGTTTTCGATATTATTAATTATGGATGAAACACAAAGAGAATTAATTTTCTTTTTCGATTTTCTTTTTTCTTTTTCTCTCCCTCACTAAATCCATGAACCAAATAAAGCCTAATAGTAATAAGGGTTGATTGTTGATTGGAATTTGTAAAGTTTGGTATGATGGTAAAATAATTTGGGTGAGCTAAATTCAGAGATGTGATGAAAATGAGTTGGGACAAATATTTATGGTGTGTTGGGTTACAATTAGGCTAATATTTTATATGTAGTTATTTTTTCTAAATTGTGGGGTTGGTCTTTTGGACCAACTGATTACACATAATTTATTTTTTCAAAATTGAGAGCTTATAATTTTCCTTCATTAAATTAGGACCCTAATTAAATACCAAAAATTGAGGACCCTAATTAATCAATTGGGACCCTAATTGATTACACATAATTCGCCTATGCCCAGAGAGCCGGCCCTGGGTATTTGTTTGGAAGATTTAGTTGAGTGATTCTTTACATATAAATTTGATAAAAAAAGATAATTAATTTATTTTAAAGTTTAGATTTTTTTTTTTCAAAAGTTAATGTAAATTAATGTTAAATAAGTACCCTAAATTGAATTTATCACTAATTAGCCTTTTTTGCTTTGTGAAACCTAAACCCTAACCCTTGAAGGTAGGAGACATGTCGACAGTGACAGCTCGGCGTGCGATGCGAGCTATGAAGGAGATGGCAATAACAACAATGGGAGCTGGAGTTGAAGGAAAAGTTTCTGCACCAAAACCTCGTCTGCGGCCAGTGAGTGGGAGATTTGTAGCTTTGCGTGCGCATAACGAACGCGATGGCGGATTGGAATGGTTCATCGTAAACCTCTTAAATAAGAGTTATAGTATTAGCTGCCCTTGCGGGTCTTTACATTTACCTCAACAAATCTATCGGTCATTCGATGGTGACTTTATGGGTATGCCTTCCTGTGCTACATTGGGCTCCACCTTGTATTGTATTGGCGGTAGTGATCCTCGTGGTTTTCATACTCCTAACCTTTCCAACCAGGTCTCTATGCTTGATGCTACTTGTCCCGACCATGGTTTTAAGGAAGGTCCTTCCATGATAACCGGGAGAGAGAATGCTTTTACAGTGCCTCTCCGTGGAAAGCTATATGTGTTTGGTGGTGGCTTTCCTGGTAAGGATCCTTTTGCTGAGTGTTTCGACCCGAAAAAGAATAAATGGGTGCCTATCTCTGAACCCCCTATTGCTAATGCTGGTTCAATGCCTCTCCATGCCGTCTTGGCCATTCCTTATGGGAAGACAGATATTATTTTGAGTTTTATGCCATCTTGTTGCCCGAAAGAAACAGAAACGGTTTTCATATACCATACCGAATCGGATTCTTGGGGGCTCTACCCTAACCCCATTCCCTTGGATTTTGGCAGCCACAATCCTGTTAAGGTCGGTGATACTCTCTATTCTATTCAGGGGATGTTTGTGTATGCCTATGATTTAAGCTCTCACCAGTCTTACTCGGGTCTTATTAAAGGTTCCGTGCCTCCTGTTATGGCGTGTTTTCCGAGTTTCACTTTCAACCAGCATTTATTTCATATAGGTGGCAATCAGTTCTGTTTTTTCGATCTTCATTTCCCCTCTTCTGATCCCCTCAGTTCGGTTTTACACTGCACAAAAATCCGCCTTGTTAAGAAGGACTCTGGCGACTTGAATGCTACCACCATTTCTGCCCAATCATATCTTGTTGATCATTGCTTAGAATTTCTTTATGGCATGCCGCTGTAAGTATCCTTCTAAATACCTTCCACCAGTATCTTTTGTATGCCTGCTTTTAGGACCGTATTATAAGAAGAAGAAATGATAATCTTCTTGTTGTACTGTTATAAGCCTAAGTTTGCTATTGAGATTTTATGATAAAATGATTTGTCTACTTGTTTCATATCATAAAATAAAAGAAAATGATTAGTCTACTAAGTTTGCTAGTGAGATAAAATGATTAGTCTACTTGTTTCATAGGGCAGTCCGGTGCACGAAGCTCCCGCAGTGCGGGGTCCGGGGAAGGGTCGGACCACATTGGGTCAAATGTACGCAGCCTTACCCTGCTTATTTGCAAGAGGCTGTTTCCACGACTCGAACCCGTGACCTTTTGGTCACACGGCGGCAACTCAAAATGATTAGTCTACTTGTTTCATATCAAAAAATAAAAGAAAATGATTAGTCTACTACCATACCAATAGCAATTCTACGAGGTTGTTAGTTGGTTAGTCCCTCCAATGAAAGGCCCAAGGGTAGACATTGTTTGTATGCACCAAACAACCATCTATTGCATTTTGGTACGGTGACTAATGGCGGTGAAGATTTGCTAATTGAAATGATAAAGTTCTTTGTTGGAAATATTGTTCGTCACATTACTACTACTAGTTCAGTTTTATCTGTTGAAGGATATGATTGATCTAATATTTGTGAACTCTTATCAGTAAGTTTAGTTTGTAAACCTCAAAGTGTAGGTATTCATGAATTTCCTTGCGAATTTACTTATTTTCTTGTTACTTTCGCTGTGAATATAGAATCATAGATGGCCTTTCTAGTGAAGGTTGGTTTATTTCCTTCAACTTTTTAGTGCGTACTTGCGTGTGCTTTATGTCATTCTAACACTACTCTTTTTCAAGTAATTAAAAATTTTTACACGAGAAATTAGTATTTCAAATGCCTGATCTTTTACTAGGCACAGGACCACCAATGTAAGAGGGTCACACCTTGGTGAGGGGTAAGGATAAATCTTAACTAAGTGTCGCACAATGGGCAACTTTAATCTCTTGAACACGTGTTTAGGTCAGAGAACTTACCTGGATTTGCTTAAACCCTCTGCGGCATTGTCTTAACATGGATTTAAATCCCATTCGTGCTCAGCCCATGGTTGTTACTGGATTAGGCCACTCTTTGATTGGACTTGTCCTTTTAATGTTGGGACCATGATGCCCTATGGATAAGGAAGCTATGTGGATTTCTTCTATTTGGATGGACCAAAATTCTTTTGAGGTTGGGCAACCTTCCGAAGTTGCTGACCAAGCAAGCTTACTGGGCAGGTCCTACCCCTCCAGGCCTGAGATCAATGGAGCCAAACTTTTCCCTCCCATGTTTGGGATGAAGAACTCCTTCGATGTACTGAGTGGTCAAGAGATCCCTGTGGTTGATATTTCGAAGCTCATGAGCACTACCCGGCGTACCCGCATCAACCTTAACCTTTCACCTCCCCTCCACCTCGAGGTCAAAAAGTGCTGCTTCTTTGCGCACGTCTTCAGAAGATTAAACTCAAAATAGGGGACTTAAAAGATTTTAGTTCGGCGCTCTATGGAGTAGACTTTGGTCTCTGTAACATGGTTTTTGATTCAATATGCAAGTTCGAAAACCACTTCTATTGCCTTGATTCTAAAGAAAGGGAACACCGGAACAAACAACTTGAATTTCAAGCATATCAACGTAGTCGGTGTGTGTGAAATCTTGGCTAAAGTCCTATGACTCTTAGGCTTAGTTTGGCCCCCCTTTTGGTGCTTCTCCTTTTTTAAAGCACAATTTCATGTTAATTCATTTGGTAACTAGTTTATGCGCTTTGTAAAAATTGAACTTAGGGCTTTTTTGGGGGAGCTTTTAAAAGCTCTAGAATGGAGCTTTTAAAAGCTCAAGGTGGCTTTTTGGTTTCATGATATATTTTTGAAGAGTAGTGTGTCACTTGTACAAAATTATCAAACAACTTAGTAGTAAATTTCATAAGCTCCTTTTAAAAAGCCACATGGGGGCCAAACTAAGCCTTAGAATGCTTTAATTGGGTGTCGTCAGTTTTTTTAAATGTGGTGTTTGTGGCTAATGGGTTTGTGGAGGCTAGACTGAAGGAGGGATTGAACAGAATCATTTGGAAGTTAGATATCGATGGTGTTTTCGAGGGGTCTTTACTTCCATGGTTCTAAGGCAGAGGATCCCGTTTCTCTGTTACTGTTCCTTTTGGTATGAGAAGCCCTTAGCAACCTTTTGGCTAGGGCGATCGATGCTTCATTGCTAAGTTGGTTTGAGGTGGGGAATAGAGGTGGAGTCCCTATTGATGTATCATCCAAGGGTTTTTGCCTAGTTTTAGGGGTCTCACAGAGCGGATCCCCATTCTCCATATGTCGGGTTGGTTTGATAACTATCCCCATATCCATCTCTGTGCTTCATAGGTTCTCATCATGATTTGATTGTATAATCTTCGTATACATGGTCACACCCTCCTTTTTGGTATTTTTAATATATTATTCACTTTCTTACTTAAAAAAAAATTATTTAAGTCCTCTGTCATTTTTTTACAAGTATTAATAAAGGGAAAAGAGCTTCGAAACTAGGGGGATTGGAAATCCTCGTGAAAACAACTGCTAAGAAAAAAAACAAAACTGGAACTCTCAACTGTGCAAAGCTCTCCCATCTCTAGTTATGCCGGTAATATAAGGATGAATAAACCACCCTGACTTTTAGTAACGGAATGAATAAATATTGATCCTAAAAAAATTTGAAGCATTTCTCTCTATCCAAATCACCCAAACTTTAACGATTAAGTCCTCTATCAAGTTATTGCATTAAGTTGGGCACTGGTTTGTATTAAGTTGGGTGTGAACAATGTTGTCTATATTTTATTAGTATAAACCATTGGAAAATTAGTGTTTGGCATTATGCATAAAGAGTTGATGTCAAAATTATCATTTCTTATCAACTTACATTATATATTACCAATTTACCCATTGGCATGATTTTTTATTTTTAATTTTTTTAAAAAGAAACATTGAACATGTTGCTGTCCGAGTACAACTGGCCATCCTGGTCGACGTTTTTTATAGTTTGTTTTCATCAATTTACTCGTATTCTGAACGAAATTAGTTTGATAGCTTCTCAGAATGTTGTAATTATACATGATAATATGCATTAGAAGTGAATCTATCTGTTGAGAGCATAGGAAATAAATTGTCCATTGTAAGGATTATATGTTGCTGCAAGTCTACTTCTCTCTATAGTTTACGAGTAGTGCAATACTAAGGTTATAACTGCAGAAAACTAGAAATGCTAAAGGAATTCCTTGTGGATGTTCTGCTCCTCAAATTATGATGCCTGTCCAAGCTGTTATGATAAAAGTTGAGGGCATAACTGCAGGTTTGGTGCTGGACAACTTATGCTTTTAGGTGTTACATTTTAGGAGCTGAACTTGGGGGTTGAAAGTGTTATAGGCTTAAAGATGGTAGATTTAAGTAGTTAGGTTTCTGAAATTTCTGATGTAGTTAGCCATTTCGTGGGCACATATCAATTATGGTATGTGAGATGCTTGTTTGTCCTTCCTGTATCTGAACTCTAATATTTTTAGAGTCGTCGTATCATATCGCGTATGCCGTATCCATGCTACTTAGATATCCACAAATATACACGTGCATTCATACACATTCGTATGTCTGATGTGAATTTTTTTGATAAGGAACCTGTATGATATGATTTTTATGACTAATGAATTAACTATTCTCTAAAAATTCTATTATTGTCAAGATATTATATGTGGGATTTTTGATAACTCGTGAATTTTTTTATTCGTAGTTTGAAATAATTTAGTTTTTATGCTATTAGATATATGTATTTGTGTACATATATATATATGCATAGAATAATATAAAATTTAACGTATCCTCAGCGTGCCGTATTTGTATATTTTACGTACCGCTATATCCCTGCTTCTTAGACTGTTTGGCTGGTTCTACGAGGGGCCTTTATCTCAAGGATATGGGATTCGTTTTTAACCTAAAAAAGGGTAGGGAAGTTAGATCTCAGGGGCAGCGTTTTGGGTTTCAACTCTGACATTTACAACACATCTTCCAAAAAATTTGAATAGATTCAAACGAGCCCATATATTACTCAGCAGTCTGAATTATTGTGCAAGCCAAATTATATTCTTTAGTTTAATAAAAGGAAAACTTTTGAAAAAAGTGAATTAAAACAAAAAGCACTTATCTTTGTTGTTTTCATTCAGTTTTTTAATGCGTGACGTGCTTCTAAAGTTGAATAACTTATACAAAATGACACTGGAGTAATGCCTGAATAAAGTCAATACAGTCCACATGCAAGGTTTTTTTTTTTGTTGCTAATATCCGTCTTTCATTAACTCAATGGCTAGGCAAGTGTCAGTTTCCATTGTGACAGATATAACTCTGTGCCTAACCTTATTTTTGATGGAGAAACTTGTTTGTGGGATTCCCACAAACACGGATGCAGATCAAGAATCTCTTTGTATTTCTGGACACTCTCTTCTTCATTGTATCCACGGGCGGATGTAGAAATTTGAACTAGGGGGGGACTTGGTAGAAGTGAAACCAAGAATTAAACCTGAAGGTAGCCAAAGTTTACGGGGGTAAGGGGGGCAGCGTTCCTGAGACAATTTTTTGGAGTCTATGTATACATATTTTTCATTGATACAAAAACTCAAGAAATCTTCTCCATTATATGAACCATACATCAAAGGTACAACACTTTCTTACCAATTATATAATTGTAACTAACAAATGACATCTAAACGTTAATTTTAAATGGCTCTTTAGAAAAGTTAATACTGATTGACACCAAAAATACAATAAAATGACACATTGCTAATATAATTTGAGACTAAGAAAATTGAATGTATCATACTTGGTTTTGTTGTAGAGTTTTTCAAAACTCAAATACTAATAAACTAGGGAGTTATAAAATTTTGGGCTGGCTTAAGTGTAAAAACTATATTTTTTAAGGGTATATATGACAAAATTTCAAAATCAAGGAGGGGTTGAGCCCCCCTTTGTCCCTTGCTAGATCCGCCAATTGTAACCCCCCTCCTCCTCCTCTTATCTGTCTCCCCACCCCCCAAATTCACCCACGCACCAATAGATTGGAAAAAAGACTACCCAATTTATGATTGTTTTGCTTGACGAATTATCGATATCCGTGTATTGGTTGGTCCAACAACCAGTTGGCTCCTTTTATGTTTCCATCTAGAGGTATCTTCATACTACCCTTTCAGTTTGTGTACTAATAATAGGTGTTTTTGTTGCAGGGATAGAAGGTTTGTTGGAAATTTCTATAAAAAAAGTTGTTTATTGGGAGTTTATCCGGGAAAAAGCATGTGTAGCACGCCATGCTGAGGTATGATATTACTGTTAATGTTTGATATATGCAACAATGTTAGGACCATGTTTTATTCTTTTAAGTGCTATGAACTTGCATGAATAATGTTTGTATGCATTTTGGGGATGATTTGCTCCTACATGGTTTGAAGTTGTCAAGCAAAAATTAAAAAGTTATGTTGATGTAAAGCTGAATCACTTCCTCAGCTACTATTCTTAATTGGTCTGACTTTTATTTCCTTTTTTTTTTTCTGACAACTTGGGGATCCAAGCCTTTTAGAACACTTATCCCCTGGGGTACGTTTAGACCCTCCAATCCACATGCACTGGGAGACCCTATGGGTGGTGGCCCCAAGAGGATTCGAACTCTTGACCTCCAGGGTACTAGGCTACCCCTTGAGGTTACATTATATCATCTTTCTGTGTGGCTATACCCTCGTGGGGTTGAAAATACAAACATGGTACAACTCAAAGTAGAAAATATATGGTAGTCCTAGAGTACCAGTTTGCAATACACTTGCACCTCCCATGTAGGTTGGTTGGACCCACATTTTTCCCACTATGGGGACTAACCATGGGGGATGGTGATTGGTGGGGTGTATTGCCACTTGGTACTCTTTGAATACCACATATCTTCTCACCAGTTGCCCTTTTCTGTTTGTGTGCTAAGATATTTGTTTTTTCGTTGCACGAAAGGATTTCTTTTTATGGAGGGATCGAATGGTTGGTGGGGTTGTCGGTTGAGAAATAAGATCAACGAAGTGCATATGGAAAAAGTACTAAAAGAAGTCACGCATCTAGTGTATTTGCTGACGAAGTCCCTACTGAGTACTGACTAGGCATGATATTCCAGATCTGTCCTTTTTATTATATGGAATTGAAAATGAATGATTTTGGTGTTACTTTTCTTGTTCGTCTCGTAAATTTTAAAAGTTGAATTTTGAATTGTTTTGACTTCAAAACCTGAATCTTACTTTGGGACGAAGAGAGTACATGTTTTGTTTATGTAAAGGTGAATCTTGTCTTCTAATCTGGTAATTTTTGTAGGGATTCTATCTTGTATGTCCATAAGGAATATGTTTTTGAGGGTGCCTGCGTAAATTGACCTTCTGAATTGTTGTAGCAATTAATGTTAGAATTTTTGTCATTCAGTCTGAAAAGTTCTTTTTTCTTTTCTTTACGTTGATTTTTCACACAGTTATAACAGGAGGTGTGTTTCTTAGGGGTTGCTTGATAAAACTGAAAATTAAGTATAGAAAATTAAATGCTGAATTTAAAGTACTGAAAATTTTAAGCGATTGAATTTGCAATACTTAAAACAGTGTTTCAAGTACTGATATAGAATGCATTCAATGATTATTTTTAGTAGAAATTTTTCACTTAAAATTTTCAGTAAGTTTTGGATTAGTTTTTCAATTAAGTGGTATGTTATCAAACGCACTAAAAATAAGTAAGTGTTGAAAAGTTTCATTTTCATCACTTAATTGGGTTATCAAACATACCCTTAGTCTTGGTTTAGTCTACAAATGCGAAACGTGTTGCAGGTGCAAGAAATATGTTGTGTTGGCTTATTGGTGAATAATGATGAATAACTTTGGCATTCATGTTGTGTCTTAATTCGTTGTTTTCATGGCCACTGACCATCACCTGGCTTACCACAGTGTTTTTGATTTGTGAATCTCAACATCTATTTTGGCACATGATTGTGTTGTTTGCCTGAACTGCCCCCAAGACTGAAAAAGAAAACAGAAAATACAGAACAGAGACACCTAAAATACCCATCTAAATGAAACTAAACCACTTGGATACAAAAGACATTTGACATCCTGCAATTCCCTCGAAATATTATATATCGCATAGTGGTTGCTACTTTTGAATATGTATGTATAGATATATACTATATATATATATAAACAGCAAACTTCTACTGTGAGGAGTCATCTAAAGCAGGATGCATGAGAAAGGACTTTGGCAAAAATGGATACCAAAGAATTGATTATTTGCATTAGACATATAAAATTGCTTGGTAGAGTGGTGCTAATGTAGATTTATCATTAATGTTTATTTATGTGTATTTTTTTTTTCTTGAATTAGAAATACGAGAAATTTTAATTCAGTTGACCCAATTCTTAAATTTAGTTTCTCCAGGAGAAATAGAATGTTCACCATCACTCTTTTCTATGGAAACTTTTCTCTTCCTGGCTGATTACATATATATGTATATATATTTTTATCTCTTTTGCCACACAATGCACAAATTTTTTTTCTAGACTGATCTCTCAAGTGTTTGGAAAGATCCCTCTATGTGGCAATTAGCTTATCCTTTCTGATTTGATGCTATAAATTTCATAGTTTGCTCAGTTGATTTCAGTGTGAAGGAGGTTACAATACAAAACTTGGAATAACCATCCTGGGTACTTCCTTAAAGCTTTGCCAAATTCATTTCGGCAAGTGAGAAATCCCACTTCATTCAATTTATCGTTTAAGTATGAAGTCTTTCTTCTTTATTTTTAGGTGAAGCTGTTATGGTAGAAGATGAAGTAGTGGTGGCCAACGGTATTTCCCTTCGAAAGAAGACTCCTAATGTTAGGTTCAAGAAGAAATTATACCGTGACAAATTAAATTAGATTCAACAAGCGATTTAAAGGCACTATAGTGCTCTCTCATCCTTTTTATGCCATTGTGATTGCAACTCATTTGCATTTTTGGTAGGAATAATATTTATGTACTTGGTTGCTTGGTAAATTGATTATATCCTAATTCCTAAACAAGGATTAGGCAAAAAAAAAAAAAATTTAAAAATTATTTGTTTGTTTATTTGGTTAAGTGAAAAATAGCAAAGATGGGAGAGATGTTCATTAAAATCAGACTTTTTGTTCCTTTGAAGCTCATTTATACAGCGGTTTTATGGAGCTTGTTTATCGTAGACAAGCCTCGGAAGGATGGGATTCCGTTATTGCTTCCTTCTTTTTCTTTGTCCTCTTTGTTGGTATCATTGTATTCATCCATTGGGTTAATGTTGTAAAGCTCTTGGTGTTTGCAATTATTCTTAAAAGGCTAATGCTATGTTTCTCAAGTTTTGTATCACAAACACATGTAACAGTGGGACCAACTTTAATATTGGTGGTAACCCTTCAATATGTTCCATAACAATTAAGTGGTCTCGTTGTTGTCACATATCGTTGCAATCAAATTCCGAATACAAATTTGGGCTGCATAACATTACTCATTTTAAACTATACAGTTGTTTTTCATAACTTTCCAAATTTCTAAACACTACTTTTCTCACCGTTTTTGAAGGATGTTTCATGTTTCTTCTATCTGGGGGTGGGCAAATAATTCGGTGAACCGAAAAATCGAATCGAAGCAAACTAAAATATCTGCTTTGGTTTGGTTATAAGTATGCCGAATTGAAAAATCCAATTAATATTAATATATATATTATATATATATATATTAAAAACATAACTATATTTACAATTAAAAACAAAAAAAAATACTTTTTCTTTGCAATATGACGAAAAAAAAAAACCTCGCGAGCAAAGGGTAAAAATAGCTTTTTTGGGCTATTTTTTTACGATTCGGTTAACCGAATTTTAAAATCAAATTGAATTAAAATTTTGATTAATCGAATTGAAAAAATCAAAATATACTTCTGTCGGTTATTGGTTCCAAATTCCTCAAATTGAACTGAACGAAACCGATCCAAAATGTACAAAAACAATCTGACCCGATCGAATGCTCACGCCTATTTCTATCTTCAAAAAACTATGTGATTTTTGGGCTTTGTTTAGTTCATGAGTCTGTGCATTTGCACGAGTTTTTGACTAATTTGAAAGAAGAGTGGTTCCTCACTAACGACACATGGGATTCCATATATAGTTGCCTTGATTAATATTACAGCACTTGATTAACTTGTGTGGCGTTCGCACATATGATTCCATATGAGATTTAAGTTGAGAGCAATTTTTTTGCTCTCTTTGCAAGTACCATGCATTAACCGGGTTCATTTAGAGAACCACATAGGACACCTGAGTGGTAACATGTAGTCAATCAGAATGAAATTTTTGGGTGGGGCTCACATCCAATAAGTGAAAACCCATTGCATGTAGAAAGTAATATGAGAGGATTTATTTAGCAGTTCCTAAAACCAATCTGCACCATAGACCCTAGAATAAAGGGGGTAAACATATCATTTTTATTTCTGTCATATTTGTAAGAAATTTAATACCCTTTATTCATCTCATTTTTAACTCTCATATAAAATAAGGTGCTCAAGAATCAGACTAATACATTTTGGCTTAGGGGTTGTTTTTGGGAAGACAATTAACTAATTTTGTGGTTGATAAGTGAAGGATTGAACTTTAGCACATTCTCTGTGTACTGTTTATGTTGTTCCCCTCATATGAACAATAAAAATAGTGTGAAATTTCAATTTTAACCCAACTTTCCACGTAGGTCCACAAGCGACTAAAATGTATTTAACAAATTAAATAATGATGAAGAATAAAGTTTCATTCCTAAGTTGGGTAATAGTTAGATACATACTATTTCAGAGAGACAACAAGTGTTGAGATAGGGGATTGGTGTGTATGGAGCGACTAAAGGAATGCATTTGAAAATGCTGGGCCCAAAGTGAAACTTCGCTAAAGTATGCGGCAGTAAAAAAAATAAACCCCTTAATTTTTTATGGCTAAAATTAGGGGTGGCAATCGTGTCGTGTTGGGTCATAATCGTGTCGTGTCATAATCGTGCCGTGTCGTAATCGTGCCGTGTCAATAATCGTGTCATTTCTAAACGTGTCAAAAATCTAAACTCATACCCGTTTAATGCAATTCACGTGTCACCCATTTAACCCACCAACCCGCGTAATGAACAAGCCGTTTTCTCGTAACCTTTTTTTTTTCTTGTATAACATGACATATTTAATAGATTGACTTCATGTAATAAAAAACCAAACATAGAGGGAAAAAAATGAAGAGGCATGATTCTAAGAACACAAGTTTTCCCACCTAATGTACCAACTACCAACAAGTCAACGACAGTAAATGATCAATTGTTCCAAATTTAAACTAATTAAGTTCCATATAACAATATCTAACTATTATAAGGTAGGACTGTAATACTATTAACTCCACTTTTCCCTCCAAAAAAAATAAAATAATAAAATAAATAAATATTACTTGCTTTTAAAAAAAATGTATTTCAAAAAAATGTATATTTCCAAAAATACCCTCTATAATCGTGTTAAACGGGTTGACCCAATTAAAACATGACCCAACCCATTTATTAATCGTGTTAAACGGGTCGACCCGTTTATGACCCATACCCGCATAAGCTAAACCCAAACCCGTTTAATTCGTGTCAGATTCGTGTCGTGTCGAAAATTGCCACCCCTAGCTAAAATACCTTTCAATACCCCGTAGTTTATCCAAAATTTCATTTTGGTCTCTCTAATATTTTTTGCTTCAATTAATGCCCTTTATTTTTATGCGAGTTTCAATTAAGAACAAATCCTAACTGGATTGACAGAATAGTGGATGGAAAGGGCAAAATCCAGTCACGTGGCCTGTTTAAGTTTCATTTTGAGCCAGTGGCGGAGCCAGGATTTCCCCATTGCAGGGGCCACCCAAAATTTTTAAATAAGATGTTATATAAAACATAAAGGTCATGCTCAAGCATTTTTCTCATGGAACAACCTATTAGCAAATCAAATAAAAAACATGTATATATTGGAACTTACTAATAGTGTAAGTATGTACAAAAGTATAAAGTTAGCTTTCAAAATTAATTTTAAAGGATCAACTATCTTAAAGGATCAACTACCTTTCAAAATCTATCTAGTCATGTGTGACTTAGCTAAGTACAAAATACAATAACTATGAACTATATACTATCAAAGTTGCGCTCGACGATCTTTCAAAGAATAGAAATCATCTATTATCGAATTTGTACTGAAAGTCTCAGCGATCTCTCTTTCAATGTAAAGAACCAAGCTATCTGCAAGAAACTCATCCTCCATCTTATTCCGGAGTCTAGTTTTGACAAATTTCATAGCTGAAAATGCCCTCTCTGTCGTTGCAGTTGAAACCGGAAGAGTCAATACAAGACGAAGCAACCTATCAATCAAATTTTCTGGTTTCCACTAATCCTCGGCATAGTGCAGAAATTGTGGACAAATTACACAAATCTGGATGATTAGGCACATCAAGCTGATAATGCTGCAACTGAAATTTCAAGAGAAGTCTCTCTTGATTTGTGAAATCTTCAGGATAAAACTTCTCTGCAAGACTGCAAATACTATCAATATTAAGTGATTTGTATGCATCTTTAGGCTCCAAAGCCGAGCTAAGAGTGAAAAGTTCTGTTGTTTGATCGCTAAATCTGCTATCTAACTCTTACAACTGAGTATCTATAGCAGCTATGAAGATATCAAACCGATAATGATGCTCAATTATATTGTGGTCTCGTTGGCGACAAGACCTACCTCGACCCATTATATAACGAGCACTCATATCAGGGATATCAATGTTGAGTTTTCCACAAAATGATTTCACAACTTCCAGAAAAGCATCCCAACCATCACGTCTCAAATTTTGAAGGAGTTCTTTTGTAGTCAAGACTAGATTCATAGCATTTAAGATGTCTTGAGACTTTTGTTGCAAAGCTTGACAGAGGATATCAGTGATTCCCAAGATCTCTTTTACTACATGTAAAATAAATACAAATTCGAAAGATGTAATATTAGTATAAGCTGCATTAGCATCACCACGTTGAGAATAATTGGCTCCGTCTCTAATGATATTTTCAAGAACTGAACATGTTGCACTAAACAATCGTAATAGGCTATAAATTGAAGAAAAGTGAGAACTCCAACGAGTATCTCCCGCTCGTTGCAAAGTACTAATCTGATTAGCCCCTCTACCCGTCTCAAGTTCGTCAATAGCTATCAAACGTTCAATTTCATCTTCTTGAGCTGATTGTAACTCGCTATTACGCTTCGAAGAAGCACCAACAACATTGACAATGAAAGCCAACATAGAGAAGAATTGGTGGATAGGAATTACTTCTCTAGATGCCACAACTAAGGCTAGTTGGAGTCGGTGAGCAAAGCAATGCACATAATATGCAAAGGGGCAATCTTTTAAAAAGAGTGCTTGTAATCCATTCCATTCACCACGCATATTGCTTGCACCATCATATCCTTGCCCACGTAGATTTTTGACATTGATATTATGACGGGAAAAAATATTTGATAACACTTTTTTCAGAGTCAATGCGGTTGTGTCTTTAACACCTACAACATCAAAAAACCTCTCTTGTAGGCCACCATCTTTGTCAACAAATCTTAAGACAAGAGCCATTTGCTCCGTTTAGATTCGTCTCGTGCTTCATCAACAAGAATGCAAAATTTGGAATCCCCAATATCTTTGCGAATCTTGTTTCTCACTTTGTTAGAGAAAATGTGTAGAAGCTTCTTTTGAATCATTGGCGAAGTATACTTCGCATTTTTAGGAGCATTCTCTAAAACAATTTCAGCAACTTTCTCATTGTAATCCGCCACATACTTTATTAGTTCAAGGAAATTACCACGATTTCTCGAATTTGGTGTTTCATCATGACCTCGGAAAGCACAAGCTTGAAAGGCAAGTCACCGAATGGACTCAATTGTGGTTTTAATCCTCAAACGATTCTTCAATTTTGTGTCTTCACTTTGTGCATGCATCACTTTGTCAATGTGTCGAGATTGGTTCATTAGATCGTCACAAGATCTCACAGCAATACTATGTGGTGAAGAAGAATCTCCAATATGATTCAAGAAAGCGCATCTCTTTCCGTCGTTGACTTTCTTCCAACCTTTAAATCCTGCGACAGTAAATGCATTTGCTCCAAATCGTCCGTCTGGCTTACTAGCGAAAAGAAAGCATGCCAAACAAAAAGCGGCATCCTTGGTAGGTGAATACTCTAACCAAGTAGGAAATTGTGCGAACCAAGAAAATTGAAATCGACGATGATGCTTTTCTGATGAAAATGGATACTCCGAAAGATGAAATTGGTATGGCCCCGCTTTGATATAAGCACGTCAAATTTCATCACGTTGGTTAACATCATATTCCCACATTTGAGGGCGTTTTCCTGGATCACGTTCTAAAGAAGAGAACTCAACTTCTTTAGGTTCGACTCCTGGAGTTTTACTTGAATGTTGCTCAACGGGAGTTGAGGTATCAACATTCGATGCTGAGGGTGCTTTGCTTTCTCTCTTAAAGAAGGCATCAATAGTAGCTTTTGCACGCTTTTGTTGACGTTTCTCTGACATTGCAACCTAGAATCTAAAATTATCTGAGTAACTAAAGTTAATTAACTAATCTTAGAAAAATAATCTATTGTAAGCACTAAGTTTTGATTCCTACACGGGCTAAATTCCTAATCCAAACAAATAGTTAATAAATAATAAATCAATTATATTTCAATCTAAAGGATATTAGGAATAATATCAAGCAATCAAAATCATATCCCAAATTCCCAATCTTCCAATCTAAAGGAATTATATTTCAATACCAGTCTTGTTTTCTGTCTATGATCAACGAAAAACAAATGCAATGATAGTGGACTCTTTAACAATTAATTCAAAAACGAAAAAAGCAGTGGCTTTGCATGCTAGGGAAAAAAAAATTGACACAAGTAGAAACAAGCAGAAAGAACTACAAGTAAGCAGCTAATTGGGACTCAAATTCAATCAAATATTATACCACAGTTACCACTAAATTTTTCCCAAATAAAATAAAATTAGTACCTAAACATTAAAACATACCTTTCAAAGGTAATGCTTCTGGAAAAAATTAGATCACTGTAAAGGTGGACTGGTGGAGCATTCTTTCCATTTTCCAAGCCAATGTGCATTGACATTCTCAATATCCAAGACTTCAAGGACTACAAAAATAATAGGGTTCTTGAGAAAAGAATACATCACTAGGCAATAGATGAAATTATGAAAACAAATTGGAAGTAAAGAGAAGAGAAATTGAGAAGAGAAGGGAAGAAAAAGAGAGGTGCAAGAAAGAATTAAGAGAGAAGAGAAAAGAAAATTGCCTTACTGTGAAACAATGAATGGAAGAAGTCCGAAGAAGAAGGAGCAATCGGAGAATGGAGATGATGCCATTGTCGGAGATGAGGTCGTAGCCGCCGCCAGAGTTGACGCCGTGAAGGGCGACGACCAATAGAGGGGACGATCTCTGTTAAAAGAAATATTAGGGCTTGGTTTTGGATGAAATTTGGGGAAAGAGTGTATTGTCTCAACCTCTCACAGAGACGTCTGTTTTGTTACTTTGTTTTAGGAAATTACTTAGGTAAGGTAGGGTGTAGGGTACAAAGCTGGGGGGGGGGGGGGGGCAATTAACTACAAGCTTTCTGAAAAAAAAAATTTGACACAGCTGCACATTATAATTTCTATAG
Organism: Hydrangea macrophylla; assembly: GCA_033977485.1. Classification (NCBI taxonomy): domain Eukaryota; kingdom Viridiplantae; phylum Streptophyta; class Magnoliopsida; order Cornales; family Hydrangeaceae; genus Hydrangea; species Hydrangea macrophylla. The sequence goes on along the minus strand of CM066989.1, from coordinate 128,955,005 downwards.
CTTTGGGGGGACCATGGCCCCTGCCAGTCCCTTTGAAGCTCCGCCCCTGTTTTGAGCCATCTAAAAATTTCCGCTTCAATTAATTAAGGCCCTAAGGTTTTCGTAATTCCAAATTTGCATTGGTAATTCTCAAATTTTCAAGTTTTTTTAGGATTGAACCCCCCTAAAATCGTGTACATTTTACACGGTCACCCCCCAAGTTTGATTAAGTTTAACCTTTTTTAATTTATATTTTTTCTTGTACTCACTCGAATTTTGTTGCCTACGAGTTGTAGCTAAAACATTTTCGTAACATTCTTACTGAGACGCGTGAAGATTTCGAGGTCGTGATAATATTTTTTGGACATCTAGGTTAGTCGATTTCGAATTCGACTCACATTTTTCACTCAATACTACCAAGGAATGAATTACCTCCTTGAGGTTTTCTTATACTAATATGTCACTTCTGGAAAGAGTTATTACAAGAACCTTCCTTATTCTAAGCGTTTAATAACAAACTTATCCATATGTTAACTAGGCGTTAGAAAATAAATATTTTTCATTAGTGCTTTGACAAATTGAATTGACAAATACACCTCGCTAGTACAAATCTTCACACCATCATTGTTAACTAAAATAACCTTCGGCCATAGCCCCTCAAATAAAACTCTTCAAAATTAAAATACATGCTACTTTTTTTTTTAATCGCATTAGGCCCTTTTTATACTCAAATTGCTATAACTTTTGTTACACAAGTCCATTTTTCGTAAAATTTGATATTTTGAAATCAGCAAAATGAGATATATCAAACGAGTTCAATGTTGACCATGAAATACTGGGACAAAAAAAAACTAAACATCAAACAAATATGAAAAATTGCATTTTTTGGCATATATAATAAAAACATGTTTCTTTTGTACAATTGGCACCATAGATGCACAGATCTCAAAAAAAATACACGAAATCAAAAAAAAAAAAAAATCACACAAAAACCTAGAATTGATAAAGTTATGGTAGTTTAAAGTTGACGGATAATATTATCTGTTAGACCCACAGATAACAGATAATATTATCTGTAAAATAGATAAAACCTCAAAATTAGGCTGCAACCAAACTTTTTTTCGTAAGATTTCTACGCCTATTGCGTAGATCTCAAAGAAATACATGAAATAAAAATAAAAAATCAAAAAAAAAAAATTACCTAAAAAGCCCAAGAATTGATAAAGTTATGGTGGTTTAAAGTTGACAAATAATATTATCTGTTAGTGCAAACAGATAATATTATATGTCTGAAAGAAAAATGAACAACGAAGTTCCAAATTACTTTTTTTTTGTACAACTTTCAAGTCCGATGCGTAGATCTCAAAGAAATACATGAAAAAAAAAAAAAAATCACCCAGAAAGCCCAAGAATTGTTAAAGTTATGGTGGTTTAAAGTTGACAAATTATATTATCTGTTAGTGTAAACAGATAATTAATATTATATGTCTGAAAGATAAAAATGAAAAACGAAGTTCCAAATTACTTTTTTTTGGGTACAACTTTCAAGTCCAATGCGTAGATCTCAAAGAAATACATGAAATTAAAAAAAAAAAAAAAAAAAAATCACCCAAAAAGCCTAAGAATTGATAAAGTTATGGTGGTTTAAAGTTGACAAATAATATTATCTGTTACGGCCCGTTTGTTTCACGGATTATTTTAGATGGATTCTGATTACTAGGAATCATAATACCAGTAATCACTTTACCAGGAATCTGAATCCCTGCAGAATGTTTGGTTCACCAATAAAATTCTAGCTGGATTTAGAATCCAGTGTTTGGTTGGGTCAAGGAAAATGAAATGGAAATATTGTTAAATACCTAAGCTACCCTTGAAGGCTAAAAGAATGTATGAGTTAAAATTAAATTGTCAACCCTCTAAAAATGGAGGGTGATTGAAACAAAATAATGGTATAAATCTAAAAATCAATGACACATAAAAAATGAGATAAATAGAGTAATGAAGACATGAACATGAGTCTAAACTCTTACATGTAGTTAAAATATATTTGAATAATAACAAAAGATAGATTATATTTTTAATCTTAAAACATGTATAGGTCTAACGTACAAATCACAATATGCCAAATATGTAGTTATTGTAATATCATATAGACTTTTCAATCATTAACAAATAGCAACCCAAATTTGAATTCAGTCATTAAACTAACATCAAATATAATGTTTCAATTAAGCATAAGAAATCATCATAAACAATCTCATCTACCAATCTCTCCATTTTAGAAAATAATAATAATTATAATCATAAATTTCTGCTGATCACATTATTTGTTTGTTTAATAGTCTAATAAAGGCTAGTTTAGGTATTATGAAAATAGTAAATCAAAACCCCAGTAATCCTTAGGAATACCACCTCTAAGCTAGTATTTAGAATCCACCCTATTTTCCACCTTTGGATGGATTCTAAATCAGTGGGACCCATAATTCTTTAAATATTCTATGAACCAAACAAAGATATATTTTAAGATTACTAGTAATCTTCAGGTGGAATCAAAATCCACCCTAAGAATCCACGAACCAAACGGGCTGTTAGTGTAAACAGATAATATTATATGTCTGAAAGAAAAAAAATGAAAAATGAAGTTCCATATTACTCTTTTTTTGTACAACTTTTAAGTCCAATGCGTAAATCTCAAAGAAATACATGAAATCAAGAAAAAAAATCACCCAAAAAGCCCAAGAATTGATAAAGTTATGGTGGTTTAAAGTTGACAATAATGTTATCTGTTAGTGTAAACAGATAATATTATATATCTGAAAGATAAAAATGAAAAAAATGAAGTTCAAATCACTTTTTTTTTGTACAACTTTCAAGTCTAATGCGTAGATCTCGAAAAAATACATGATATTAAAAAAAAAAAAAATTACCCAAAAAGGCCAAAAAAACGAGTGAGTTATGATGATTTAAAGTTCACAGATAATATAACATAATCTTTGAGTGGAGGGGCTTTTCACTAAATACGAAAAGTAGCAAGACGCTTTTCATAAAACTGCAAAAAACGTGAGTTTTTTTTTACTAAAACATATAATTTTAAGGGGTCTATGACCTAATATCTCTTAAAATAACAAAATATCATAAGTATCCTATTGAGTAGGGGTGACAATTTTTGACACGACAACCCATTTTATAGAGACAATCCGAACACGACACGATATGACACGATTAATTTAAAATAGTTTGCATTTTAGATGAATAGTACTCGAAACTAAAAATCAAACCCATAGTACACAACCCGATTAATAACACGATTATGACACGAGAACCTGAATTGCCACCCCTACTGTTGAGATTCTTTCTAAAGAGGGAAAAAAATTTAGCCTGCTCAATCGTGTTTGTTTGGTTTTTCAATAACAAAGATTGTATACAGGTGAGTAAGTGAGTTTGTTGTAATACAAGGACTTAAGAACTGCTCTGTATTGTGCCAAACAAATAATCCAAAGAGAAACCAGTGAAGCAAAAGAAACCAATCACAAGTAAACAAAGAAAAAGCCACGATACGATCCGCGCGGTTCAACAGATATGAGTCTGCGTCCACAACCATAGAGATGGCAAGGTTCCATTGTGAATTTAAGGATTACAACGCTCAATACTCTCTTAGATACCCTCAATAAAGTCCTCCCACAAGTTTATTAAGCTTCCCAAACCCTTCATAACCATGGAATCTCATACCACCATCTCCTTGTTATCCCCAAAGGGCTCTACCTCAATTACAGCAAATGGAGACCAAGTCCAAATAAGGAAAACGAAATTAGGGTTCTATTTTAATTTTTAATTTTAGTTTTATTATATAAGATCTTGTATGCCTTATATAAAGAGGGTTGAGTTTGATTAAAAAAAGCAAAAAAGTTATTGAGAGTTTTATCTTTCTTACCCAATTGTTCTCGGTACTTAATCAACAAGACTTTTGATACCTTTGTTTTGCTGGCATTCTTGTTTAAGAATCAACAGTAATTAAGGAAGGATGTGTTTGATAACCCAATTAAGTGGTGAAAATGAAAATTTTCAGCACTTATTTCTTTTCAGTGCGTTTGATAATGTACCACTTAATTGAAAAAATAGCCAAAAATTCACTGAAAACTTTAAGTGAAAAATTTATGCTGAAACTATTCACTGAATGCATTCTATTTTAGTACTTAAAACACTGATTTTAGTTTTGTAAATTCAATCGCTTGAAATTTTCAGTACTAAAAATTCAGCCCTTAATTTTCAGTTTTATCAAACACACCCGAAGTCTATTCTCAGGGGCGGAGGCCGACTCAGTCCATAGGAAAACAGGGGTTTTCTGGGGCAGCGCCCTGAGCCAATTTTTTTTTTTTTAATCTATACATATTTTTGGGTAGGATTTTCTATATTAGATTAAATCAAATCAAGCCTTGAATCCCAACTAATTAGGATCGACTATATGAATCATTTTTAGTATTGAAAGATTTGATAATTGTAATTTCTCAATATTTATAGTGAATTTTGACATTCTTTACTCAAATTGATAACTCATTTGTGAATCTATTCATATTTTTTGGTAGATAATATAAATGGTCACGTTATAATCCTAAAGAATTTAGCGACATCTTTTTGTTTTGGCATTAGCACTTTCTGCTTTGACATTAGCATCACCCATCCTAAAAAGTGAAAACGTTCGCTCAGTTGAGAGAGATGGAGAGTGGTAGGCACAGAGTTTGGGAACAGACTTCAGTGCTGTTGCTTGTGTGCTGTTTTCCACACATGAACTGTTAGTAGTATGCCCTAAAAACCAATTAGATTGGAGTAGTGTTTTAGGAATATTACCTTGTAATAACAGTTTCATATTAATAAAGGGCAAGATTATTATTTATCATTATTGTTGTTTAACATTTATATGATATGTCCATAGAATTAAAGTTGAGAAGGTATGTACTTAAAGAGTTAAGAAACAAGACCATATACTTCTCAGTTGCTTTATTCTAAAATTGTTCTTAGTCGTAGGATTATTAAATTGGGCATTTGATAATCCGGTTAGACTAACATGTGCCATGTTTATTTTATATGATAAAATATGACTAGTCTTAAGTCTTCAGTGTGGGGACACTAGAGCAGACATATGGGTGCTTGTTATAGAACAAGTTCACTGAACATGATCAACTATTAGGAAAATCCAAATGGAGTTTTATTTATCTATCAATGGATTGTTCTTAGTTACAGTGGTACAAGTAATCCTTAGACCTGAGACATTACTGTTGTCTTGTGTATGAGTTATTATGCTTTGACGTACACGGTGTTTATGTTTTAATCAAAGGCATATTCATGTACTGTTGGGTATAGTAAGTTATACATGGAGACATGTGAATGTACAACAAGGAATCTATCACTCTCAAGTGCGAGAGTGAATGTCCTATGTGATCTTCTATGATATATCTCAAGTAAAGCTCCCTGGCCAGGGCAGGGTAAGAATTAGAAAGAGTTTTTAATTTCACCAAATAGAGAAATATCAATTAGTTCGAGAACATATAATTAAATCTGGGTTTGATAATTTGTCCATTACCCAAGAGATTTAATTGGGACATTGTTTGATAGAAGGATTGAGTTGTATGGTAACTGTTAACAGAAATGTTTACTATTTTTCAGACTGTCTGGGGTGTGTCATGATATACTGCTAGGTGTCACTCATGACTAGTGGAAGCTCAGAAATAATAAATATTAATATTAATTATTTCTACAAGGGAGAATTAGAAGGTGTTCTAATTTAAATTAATTAGAAAGTGTTCTAATTGTAATACTTTAAAGTATTAGTACCTACTACCAGATTAGTATGAACCTAAAGGGTCACATACAAAAGGGCAATGTGTAATTGGAAGAAGTTGTGAGGGTCTACTTGATATTAAGCTGTTAATATGGAAGTAGTATAATAATACTATTAGTTTACATTTGATTTAGGAAAGTCTTCTAATCAAATATAGTTTCCTAATTAGATTAGGAAAGAGACTTATAGCATTATTATATATATGAGGCATGGGAAATAATAATAGAGCTAGCACACATAAGTTTTTCCCAACTAAAAACTCATCCCCTAACATATCCGTACAGTCATATATATATATATATATATATTGTGACATTGTTTTTCTTCTTCAATTTTGTTGAAGAAAATTAAAAGCTTCTTCCAATTCGTGATTTGCTCGTGTGGATACTTTTAGAGATCGGACGCTTGGACGATTTGGTGAACTGTTCGTGGGACGAATCAGATTCAATATTTTGTAAAGCACGCTTCAAGGGTAACTATTCGATTAACCCCCTATGGATGTTGTATGTATTTTGTATATATCATAGACTTGATAATGGGTTTAGGAAACTATTAAAATTTTTGTTTTCCACTGCGCGAACCTTTAAGGGTTCCACATGGTTTTCTTTCAGTGGTATCAAAGCCTTAGTCTATGATTAATACAAAATACTGTAATTGTTTTTGTAGTATAAATTTATTTTGAATAAATTGGAATTTTGGGAATGTTTGTATGAAGATACTAGGGTTTTTGTTCATATGATGAACAAAGGGTTTAAACTTCGCTACATTGGTATATAGTGTTTACATAAGATGTAAACATGTATATGTCAATTTTAATGTGTATAAAAGTTATATATATTTTTGTGACAAGTTTGGAACTTATTCATGATTCTTTATCCGAATCTGTTAGCGGTTCGCTAGAGAAGACGAGTCAGATCCGAATTTCAAAATTTTACGTCAGAACACCTATATTCGATTGGAAATTACAGTTTTAACCAAACTGTTTTGGTGCTATTTTTACTGTTCATGTGTGTAAACAGCACCAACGGCACACAAAGAACGGCGTTGAAGTGTGTTCCCAGAGTTTGTGTGTGCCACTGCCAGTCTCTGCCATGTGAGAGAGTCTGGGGAAAAAAAAGAGACAGTAAAGGAGAGGTAGTGGGGATTCTTTGATTTTTGAAGTCAAAAGTTTTGGGAAAGAGTTACCCAGGCCATGAGCTGTTACTGGGTTTGCTGGACTTTTAATTATTTATTTATTATTATTATTATTATTTTTTTAGGGTTAATTGTACTCACCTTTTCGGTTGTTTGCCTTAATTTAATTATACGGATCTCTTTTGTATTTTGAAAAATTAAATGTACCTCCTTTAAAATTAGTGTCCTGTAACTCTTTTTTCTCTTAAAATTAATATTTTGTAACACATTCCTCTTTTAAAGTATTATAAAATACTAGGTATAAGGGAGATTCGTGCAATTTTCCAAAATGCGAAAAAAATTCATATAATTAAGACAAACCACAAAGGAGGTGAGTGTAATTAACCATTTTTTTAAACATTGAAAGGACAAGAAATATTGACTAAAATATTCATTAGAGCTAGGATTTTGTAAATGGGGGCCGAGTGACAAATTGAACTATTCAGTCTATTCCCATGGGGTTCGGGGGTTTCGAGGTGAATTTGAAAGTTTAACATGTGAGGTTTCTTTTTTTTTTTTTTTTTAAGAATTTGAAAGTTTGACTGTTTGTGATTATTGCTGTTGCAGTCTTTTAGCTTATAATTTATGACATTAAGTATTAGCAATTGTAATTTCAAATGGCACCCTAATACAGTTACTAATTCCTATTTTGTGCCACAAAGTTTACAATAAAAACAAAAAATTGGTTTTAGGATTAGTTACCTTGTAAAAGTCAAAAACTAGGGGGAGCCAATTTGTGAAATAATTTAAAAATTTTAAAATTACATCTAGGTACCCAAAATTTTGCAGGGCCGAAAAGGCCCCCCTTGGCCTCTCTTTGGCTCCGCCCATTTCTATTCTAGATATTCCTGGTGAATCTACGAGAATAGAGTTTTGTTCCTGATATTGTTATGACAATCAACAGGAAGTTGGTTACCCATCTCGTCTTTCTCATCTTTCACTCATGCTGCATTAGTGAAAGACCTGTCACCAGAGACGGATCTTGGAATCTGGGGGGGGGGGGGGGGGGGGCAAGTCATACGGGGGTTCAGCCTCCGAATAAAATGGCGTCTATTTATAGATTTTTGATAATGAGATAAATATACAATAAGAGATAAATACAAACAATTTGAATCAACAAGGTATAGTGTCATCTATAAAAAAAAAAAAAAAAACATGGTATGAGGTGGAGCAATTTAAGAGTTGAGTAGGGTACCATATATGGCACCCACTCGTGCCTTAGTGGCCCTTGGTCAAAGACACATATACCTGAACTATAAAAAATACTTGGGGTGGAGCAATTTGTAAATTAAATTTATAATTTGTATTTATAAACACACACCAAACTTCTTCAAATATTACATTTATACATTATTTTTTTCTTACAAAAAAATCTAAGGTGGGGTGAACTTAATAATTTTGAACAAATTTATTTGGTGGTGGTGGTGGTGGTGGTGGGTGGGGGTGGGGGTTGGGGTGGTGAAGGCCAGTGTATTTACTTGACCCATCCTTGCCTGTCACTAAAAAAAATTTCTTTCTTGGATATAATGCTTAGAAAGTACTTTAAATTGGACTAAACTCTAATTACTCCCCTCTTTTTTTAAAAGAAAAAAAAAATCTAACGTAGGGTTCGCAGATGGCTTTGAAAACTAGTTTGTAAAGATCGATAAGTTAAGAGTTAAACAATTGTTTGAACATTAAATATAGGTTTATATACATTTTATCCTCTCGTGTTATGTTCATTTTCAATTTGATCCCATTTGGTTCAAAAATGGACACTTAACCCCTAAGGTTTCAGATTAAGATTTCCCTCACACGTGGGTAAAAATATTCACAATTACACATTTGTGAGATTAATTTTAGGGTCAATCCCCTATATGAAGATAATGCTACTGTTTAACCCATATATAGGCTAATTTTAATTCACTTAACCGAGCTAAGTGTCCACTTTTGTGACCGGCTTGATCTTTTTAATTACTGAATATTTGTCACATACCTAACCAATATTGGATTTTAGGGTTTTCTAGATATGCTATTTTACTTTTGGAGTTGTCGTATGGCCAATAAATATTCATTTGAAAAGAGTAGGTAGAGTAGAAAAAGCTCCAAATTTTCACCCCACGCTCACTTTGGCCTTCCGTTGTTGACGTGATCTCTACTGGTTTTCCCCAGTTAACTTGGTCTCAATATGTAATATATTTTTTAAAACTACGTTGATTTTAAGATTAATATGGTTAAGACCCAACTAATATATTTTGGCACCAATTTAAATGTGTGATACAGCCGAAACCGCTAAATGTATCATAGAAATCCCAGTTATTTGCTCTGATCTTTTGTCTACATGACTAGCTAGGAGTTTTCATGTTCGGTTTTGATCAGTTTTTTAGTGGTTTTAAAATCTGCTTTCGGTCGGTTGATTTAGATGGTGTTAGTTGGCTTAGATGCATTCCTTTAATAAATAGACCAATAGATGTTTTGTCGGTAAATTTTAATAAATTTTTTTATGATTAATGATATACCCACACTCTCATCTAGTGTCCCCAACCACATTTAACACATTTTTACCCTTGATTGCCTTTAATTTTGGTGGGTTTCACATGAGTTTCACATAAGACTCACTAGAAGAAAGAGATAATATGATCTGCTGAATGTGGTTGAGAGTGTGATTGAGGGAGTGGGTAGATTTTTTTATTTTCCATTTTTCTTGAAACCCATAGTGTCGGTTATGTAAAGAGTTTATCCCTACTAAAAGGAGCTGCTCGAACCTATTTGCTGCACATGCCAAGGAAAAATTTCTCGTTGTAAAAAAATAATAGAAAATTAGACACTGTAGTGACCTTCCACCCACTCCTCCTTATAGAGCTCAGAAAGCTAGGCAAATCTGGATCATTGCCATATAATTTCATTTTAACCACCACCACAAAGAATACAATACACACTCAGAAAGAGATGGCAAGTCATGTGATTCAACATTCCAGCCATGAGCATCCATTAGTCCTCCGTTCTTCTGATGATTCATCTCCTGACTGCGCGATATGCAGCCGGTATTGCCATGACTCAGTTTACGCTTGCGAGAAATGCGACTGGTTCAATATCCACAAAGCATGTGTTGACGAACTGCTGCCGGAAATAAACCATCCCTTTCACCCTCAACACCCCCTTAGCTTGTTGGTCGGAGTGCCTTACAATTTATTACCATTGATATGCAATGCTTGTGGGAAATCGAGTTGCGGCTTTACTTACCATTGTTCCCAGTGTCAATTTGTCCTTCACATGGATTGCGCTACACTGATGCCTAGAAGAACAATTGAAAGTAGTAATACCCAGACGTCCCACCCACATACCTTGTTTCTTTGCAATACAAACAAGGATACACTTAATTTTCATTGTTGTGGGTGCAGACTACCCATAGAGGAGGACTCGGTCTGCGTTTGCTTTGAATGCCGTAGCTTGCTCTGCAAATCTTGTGCTGAATTGCCTCAAGAGCTCAAGCACCCTTTCCACCCAGACCATACTCTAGTCCTCCTTCCGCGTGCTCCTAAAGTGAAAGGATGGGCTTGCTGCTCTGCCTGTGGCGGACCAATCCCAAACAAATTCGTTTTCCACTGCTTTGAGTGTGAATTCAACCTGCACATCCGCTGCTCTTTCTTGATGCCGATTAACATTGTTAACAACGATGTTAATAATTCTCAACAGTATGTCAGGCATCCCCATCCTTTGTTTCTTTGTGAGAGTAAAAAGAAATTTGATTTTTCCTGCGCATGTAAGGAACCTTTCAAGGATGATTCTCTTTCCATATTTTGCTGCGTCAGCTGCAATAAATTACTACACAAATCATGTGCTGAGATGCCTTTAGAAATAAAAAGCATTATCCACCCAGATCACCATTTGTCACTCAAGCTGGCTTATAATCGTGTTAACTGCCAAGCATGTTTGCAAATAGAGAAAGGCTCTGCTTATGTCTGCAATGCTTGCGGCTTCTATTTCTGTGTTAGATGTACAATCTCGACGCTCCACACAATAAACTCTGAGCTTCACGAGCATCCGCTTGTTTTCATTACTGGAATAGGTTTAGGTACATCCAATTTCTGGAAACTCAGACAAAGATGCAACATTTGTAACTTCTATGCCACATCCAATATGTTGCGTTGTATGACATGTGATATCGATTTCCATCTCCATTGCATTCCAAATTTGCCACACAAGGCCAATGATGGAATTCATAGGCATGCCCTTACACTCACCAAATCCCCAATCAAGGATCATGAGGATGAAGATGAAGATTCAGAGTTCTTATGTGACCATTGTGAGAAAGAAAGAAGACTCAGTGACCCTACTTACTATTGTGCAGAATGTCACTATGTTGCTCATGTTCATTGTTTGATCTCCGAGGTATACTCACCCTCCCCTATATAATCTCCATTTATAGATATATATTAAACATGAACTGATATATATATATATATACACACATTCATTAATGTCTTGGTTGATGAGACTAAAGGAGGACTCAACACAATACTTGAAACTTGGAGAGAAGCAATAGAGACAAAAGGGCTTAAAATATGTAGGATAAAAATAGAATACATGGAATTTAGCTTTAGTAATAGTAAAAGTAGAGACAATGACGTAGTGAAGATCAAAAATCAGGTGATACCAAAGAGGGAACACTTTCGCTATTTAGGTTCGATGATTAGTAAAGATAAGTGACCAATCTCAAGTATGTTGCTGAAGGCTCCCCTACTATTAAACATGTTTATCCAAGAATGTTAGTGTGCTTTATGAAGTTGGGCGGGCTGAATATGATTTTAGGATGTAGTTTTGAAGCCCACTAGCATTTTTACAATCATGTCCCAGAAAAGCCAGTTGTATTTTTACAATCAAGGCTAGTTTGAATATATAATTTTTTGTTTATTTATTATGTGGTTATTTTACACTTAGATATGTTTTGATTTTTTTATTTTTGTTTTTCCTAATTAGATTGTACGTTTAACGGAGGAAGAGTGGTCAAAAAGTAAAAATGTGGAGGTAACGAAGCAATATTCCCATACTGAAACAAAAGTGCTAGATGAGTCTCACAACCCTTCCATACAGACAAGTCCCAAAGATTCCCTTACTGAAAGAATGGTGCAAAAAGCAAAAGTGCAAGGACTAAGGGAAAGGTTGAAGGCATTTGAGAATAGGCGTGCACAAATTGTTGACTAGCTTGTCATAGGAATTACTTAACTCTTTTGTAACCGAACCAAACCAAACTTGTGTGAGAAATTTTATGGTGACTTTGTGTAACCAACATCATTGAGAAATTTCTAATTATATAATGTTGTGAGAAATTTCATGTCATGTTGTGAGAAATTCCATGCAATGTTGTGAGATAATTCTCATAAAGTGTAACTTGAGAGTGTGTGTGTGTGTGTGTGTGTGTGTGTATGTGTGTGTGTGTTCATAATCAGCGTGTGTTATTAATTTTGTGAGAAATTTATCACATTGTTCAAAACAAGCAAGCAAAAACTTGAAAAATATTTTTGATCAATAGGAAGAGGAGTTGGGAATTGACAAAGTTCATGCCATGAAGATCTAGATATTCTAGTTAGCCCGTCTTCGCCTCTAGGAGAACGGAAACCCCTTTTCTTTTTCTCTCGGGATTCCCCTTTTCTTGCTGAAGACTTTGCGTACTAAGATGCAAGCTCGATTGGAATTAGGTTACCTTAACTTAACCCAATCCCAACCTTCTAGTTGATCCGTGCTATTAACGAATTACCACTTATTCTGTGCAAAATAAGTGGTTATGAAAATCCAAACGAAACACAAGAACACAAAATATACACGGTTCAGCGAATACCCTAGCCGCGGAGGAGGAATTAATTAATGAGTCCTCTTTAATCAATAAGGAATACAATCACTCATTCTCTAAACTCTCCCAAGAAACCCTCTTAAAATCCTCTTTGAGACTATTAACCAACAAGTTATCTTAGGCTCTCAGTTGTTTCACAGAAATCCCGTCAACTCGCTCGAGCGGCAAGTCGCTCGAGTGACACCCAGAACGAGCAATATTTTTGAGAATCAATTAGGGTTAAATACACTTACACCCCCTGTGGCTTAGCTGATTTGCACTTACCCCTTGTGGTTTAAATTTTGGCACTAGTACCCCCTATGGTTCGGACTAAAGTGCAACCGTTAAATATGTTGTGGATAATTTTAGCACTAAAACCCCTTGTGGTTTGGCCGATTTGCACTTAGCCCCTTCAATTCCTTAGCAAATTTTAACATTGTACTTTAGTCCGAACCGTAGGGGGTATTAGTGCCAAAATTTAAAGCACAAGGGGGTAAGTGCAAATCTGCCAGACCACAGGGGGTGTAAGTGTATTTTACCCAATCAATTATTTCTAATTTTCGCCCCCTGCTTCGCGACTACGACTTCCCCTGCATCGCTCGGCTCGAGTGAGATCTAAATCAAGGACTTAAGAATTGCTCTGTATTGTGCCAAACAAATAATCCAAAGAGAAATCAGTGAAGCAAAAGAAACCAATCACAAGTAAACAAAGAAAAAGCCACTGTTCGATGCGGTTCAACAGATATGAGTCTGCGTCCACAACCATAGAGATGGCAAGGTTCCATTGTGAATTTAAGGATTACAACGCTCAATACTCTCTTAGATACCCTCAATAAAGTCCTCCCACAAGTTTATTAAGCTTCCCAAGCCCTTCATAACCATGGAATCTCATACCACCATCTCCTTGCTATCACCAGAGGGCTCTACCTCAATTACAGCAAATGGAAACCAAGTCCAAATAAGGAAAACGAAATTAGGGTTGTATTTTCCTAATAGTTTTTTTTTTGTTAATTTTTATTTTAGTTTTATTATATAAGTTCTTGTATGCCTTATATATAAAGAGGGTTGAGTTTGGTTATAAAAAAAAAAAAGCAAAAAAGTTATTGAGAGTTTTATCTTTCTTACGCAATTGTTCTCGGTACTTAATCAACGAGACTTTTGATACCCTTGTTTTGTTGGTATTCTTGTTTAAGAATCAACAAAAATTAAAGAAGCCTATTCTCAGGGGTGGAGGACGACTCAGTCCATGGGAAAACAGGGGTTCATTAGGAGTTCAGGGCTGCGCCCTGAACTAATTTTTATTTATTTATTTATTTTTTCTTGGGTAGGATTTTCTATATTAGACTATAACTAAGCCTTCAATCCCAATTAATTAGGATCGACTATGTAAATCATTTTTAGTATTGAAAGGTTTGATAATTATAATTTCTCAATATTTATACTGAATTTTGATATAGTATTCTTTATTTAAAGGTAGCTGATAAGGGCAAGTGCATTTTTTAATTTGGGCACCTCTTTTTAAGTTAAAAAATTAAATTTTTATCTTTTACTCCCTCCGTCCCATTTTATGTGTCCCTTTTTAGGAATCCAACTATTTAAGGGGACAAAAAGAATCTACACTTACTTTCCACAATTGCCCATAATCATTGCACTTTATTTTTTGATTTGTTTTGGTATTGGTTGTAAGGAAGGGTAATTTGGGAAACTAAGTAAAATGTATATACTAATTTAGGAGGCTAGTGCTAATGCCAAAGCACAATGTGCTAATGTCAAAGCACAAAGTGTCACTAAAAGTTTTAGTGACACTTATCTATGTGTCACTAAAGCTTTTAGTGACACTTTATGCTTTGGCATTAGCACATTGTGCTTTGGCATTAGCATCACCCATTTAGGAAAGTGGACAATAATTTTGGGACATACCAAAAAGGAAAGGGGGACACATAAAATGGGACGGAGGGAGTACTGTAATTAGTAAGGGCACCTCACTTATTGTACTATATATATATGGGTAAATTGCAAATTACACTCTAATAGTTTAAGGGTTGTGACAGTTTGGTCCCTATAGTTTCAATTTTAGCAATTTACTCCCTTTCCAGTTCTCAAATTGTGCAAAATCCACCCAATTACGAAATAAGCAAGGGTACAATGGGAATATCACATTATTTCTGGCCCAAAATGACCCCATAATCTATCCCATAATTTTTTCACGGAAGTTTTGTATTATAAGTTTAATTTTTTTATTTATTTTTATCAATTTCACATTGATATTAGTGTACAAGTGTGTGTCGAGCTTTAAATGTATCAGATTATTTAAAAGATTACAAGATATTATCATGTGGTTTAAAAGATTATAAGATATTATCAGATTATTATAAATTTTAAGTGTATCAGATTGTTTAAAAGATTATAAGTTATTTATGGGATAGTGATGATAATAGTGGTGGCGATCCACGGTTGTGGTGGAGACGCGATGGCAATAGTGGTGGTGGTGGTGGCAACGACGGCCATGGTGATGGTAATCGACGACGATTGTGGTGCTGGCCGGCGATTATCGCCGATGGCGATGGCGATGGCGATCTCTGTCTCTTTCTCTTTCTCTCTCTATACACGTGTTCCTTAAAATAAAATAAAAAACCTAACTATACACGTGGCATGTGCATGTCCATATGCGTTCCTTTTGAATGCAGAATGTCGGATAGTGCATGTGCGCGTGCTAACAATACACAAAAGACTATTTTGGTCAACTAAATTTCATTGGGCATTTCATTAAACTAGTTCACGGGTTAGCCCAATCACGTAAAAAGTATCTAATGTGGCACCTAATCCTAATTAACCAAAAAAAAAAAAGAAAAAAAAAAGAAAAAAAAAGAGGAGGACTAAAACTTATAATAAGCTGAAGAAGGAAGAAATTAAGAAAGAAACAAAATAGGAATAAATAAATAAATACAAAACTACACTGATTTACGAAATTAGTGGAGTGTAATTTGCAATTTACCCATATATATAGTACAATAAGTGAGGTGCCCTTACTAATTACAGTAAAAGATAAAAATTCGATTTTTTAACTTAAAAAGAGGTGCCCAAATTAAAAAATGCACCTGCCCTTACCAGCTACCTTATTTAAATCCATAACTCATTTGTGAATCTGTTCATATTTTTGGATAGATAATATAAATGGTAACGTTATAATCCTAAAAAGTAAGGGTAATACTTGGGGCACAACCAAAGCCACAACTTTTTTTGCACAACCTCTATTTTGTGTCTATCTCTCTCCTATTGGGCACTGTGGGGTCACTGGCGCTGTGGGACCCATAAAGAGAGAGATAGACACAAAATGAAGGATGTGCAAAAGAGGTTGTGGCTTTGGTTGTGCCCCAAGTATTACTCAAAAAGTAAAAACGTTTGTTCAGTTGAGAGAGATGGAGAGTGGTAGGTGTTGAGTTTGTGTGTTACACTGCCAGTCTGCCATGTGAGAGAGTCTGGGGAAAAAAAAGAGACAGTGTAGAAGAGGTAGTGGGGAATCTTTGATTTTTGAAGTCAAAAGTTTTGGGAAAGAGTTACCCAGGAGCTATTATTGGGTTTGCAGGATTTTTTTATTTTTATTTATTTATTATTATTTTTTTAGGGTTAATTATACTCACCTTTCCTTTAATGTGGTTTGCCTTAATTATACGGATCTCCTTTGTATTTTAAAAAATTACATGGGATCTCTCTTAAAATTAGTATTATGTAATTCTTTTTCCCCTTAAAATTAATATTCTGTAACACTTTCCCCTTTTAAAGTATTACAAAATACTAGGCATAAGGGACGAAAGAGATCCGTATAATTAAGACAAATTACAGTGGAGGTGAGTATAATTAACCCTTTTTTAAACATTGAAAGGACAAGAAATATTGACTAAAATATTCATTAGAGCTAGGATTTTGTAACTGGGGCGTTGTGACAAACTGAACCATTCACATGGGGTTCGGGGGACTCGAGGTGAATTTGAAAGTTTAACAAGTGAGGGTTTTTTTCTTCTTTTCTTAGAATTTGAAAGTTTGCCTGTTTGTGATTATTGTTGTTGTAGTCTTTTAGCTTATAATTTATGACGTTAAGTGTTAGCAATTGTAATTTCCAATCATCCAATGGCACCCTAACATAGTTACTAACTCCTATTTTGTGCCACAAAGTTTACAATAAAAACATAAAAATTGGTTATAGGATGAGGTTCCTTGTAAAAGTCAAAACTTGGGTGAGCCAATTTGTAAAATAATTTTAAAATTATAAAATTACATGTAGGTACCCAAAATTTTGCAGGGCAAAAGGCCCCCCCTTGACTGGCTCCGTCCATTTCTATTCTAGATATTCTTAGTGAATCAACGGGAGTAGAGTTTTATTCCTGATATTGTTATGACAATCAACAGGAAGCTGGTTACCCATCTCGTACTTCTCATGCATCTTTCACTCATGCCGCATCAGTGAAAGATCTTTTATCAGAGACGGATGCAGGAATCTAGCTTGGGGGTCGGGGGTGGGCGAAGAAGGCATACGGGGGTTCAGCCTTCGAAAAAAATGGCATATATTTATAGATTTTTTTATTATGAGATAAATATATAAGGAGAGATAAATACAAACAATTTGAATCACCAATGTATGGTGTCACCTAAAAAAAAAAACATGGTATGAGGTGGAGCAATTTAAGAGTTGAGTAGGGTACCATATATGGCACCCACTCGTGCCCTAGTAGCCCTTGGACAAAGATAAATATACATGAACTATAAATGAACTGTTTATAAACACACACCAAACTTCTTCAAAAATTACATTTACACATTTAATGTTTTAACATTAAATATACGTTTTTATACATTTTACCCTTTCGTGGTTATGCCCATTTTCAATTTTACCCCATTTGGTTTAAAAGTGAACACTTAACCCCCGAGGTTTCAGATTAAGATTTCCCTCAAAAGTTGGCAAAAATATTCACAATTTCCCCATTTGTGAGGCCAATTTTAGGGTCAATCCCTTATATGGAGATAATGTTGTTGTTTAACCTACCTATATGGGCTAATTTTAAATCACTTAACCGAGCTAAGTGTTCACTTTTGAACTACATGGGGTAATATGAAAATGAGACTAATCAGAGGGGTAGAATGTAATTAACCTTTAAATATATTTACTTAGGATACCATACATAATAGCGACCTTCCTTTTCCAGACTTTTCATTCAGTTAATTTCTTCACATATTCAACAACCAGCACCTTGTAGAGAGACACATAGAGATGGCTTTTAAACATTTCCTCCATGAACATCCATTAGACCTCGAGGAGCCGTACGATTATTTTCAATGCGGAATGTGTGGATTAGATGTCACCAGCTTGGCCTATCAGTGTGACTCTTGCTGGGGTTTCTTTATCCACAAATCGTGCGCTAAACTGCTGCAACATAAAAATCATCCATTTCACCCTCAACACCCACTCACCTTCCATGCTAAACCGCCTTACAAATTAGAATCAGTTTATTGCGATGCCTGTGGGAAAGCGAATTCGGGCTCAACTTACCGTTGTTCCCAATGTGATTATGACCTCGACATTGGTTGCGCTTCGCTGATGCCTGTAAGAACAACTGATCAAAGTACTAGCATTATTAATCATCATATTGGCGATGGCGACCCACATCCCTTGATTCTTTGCAATACGGAGAGAGACACTGATTTTGTTTGCTCTGGCTGCAGGACAACCATAGAGAAGGACTCGATCTATGTTTGCCTTCAGTGCATGATCTTTCTCCACAAATCTTGCTCTGAGCTGCCCAAAGAGATCATGAACCAGCCTTTTCACCCAGACCACACTTTGACCTTACTTCCTCGTCCCCCTTATGATTCCGGATATTTTGTTTGCTATGCTTGCGGCATGCTTCACCAAGGTGGCCTCATTTTCCACTGTTTCGAGTGTGAATTCGACCTGGACATCAATTGCTCTTTCTTGATGCCCATTAAAACTTTCAATGTTGAACACTCTCACCCTTTATTTCTTTGTAAGAATACTACAACCAAGTTTAGATTTCTTTGTTCATGTCAGGAAGCCCTGAAGGATAATTGTATCCTTTGTTGTCTCGAGTGCCATCGGTTGCTGCACAAACATTGTGCGGAATTGCCTATTAAAATTGAACACCTATTCCATCGACTACACCCTTTGTCGCTTCGGCTTTCTTCACACAACTCTAACAATGACCCATTAAAATGCCAAGCATGTCTGAAAGAAGATAGAGGCTCTAATTATTTCTGCTATGATTGTGACTTTCGAATTGATGTTAGTTGTGCATTTTCAACTCCCCAGACACTGAAGTCCGAACTTCACAGGCATCCACTTGCCTTCTTCAGCCTCGTAGTCAAAGAATTATGTTGCACACTTTGCAATTTGTCCAGCAAAACCAACTTTTTCCGATGTGTGGAATGCGATTTCAATGTCCATCTCCTTTGCATTCCTAGATTGCCACGAGATGTCAGTGATGGACACCACAGACATCTCCTCACCCTCACCGAAGAACCCGTGAAAGACCATGAAGATGAAAATGAAGATGCAGAGTTCTTATGTGACACTTGCGAGAAAGAAAGAAGACTATTTGACCTTACTTATTACTGTGCAGAATGCCACTATGTCGCTCATATTCAATGTGTGATCTCCGAGGTAATATATTTCAAGTGGTTTGTGTTCCATTGTATCGAACGGAAAAAGATGAAACAGAAAATGTTTTCCTTACTATTGACTACTGAGTCCAACTTTGAATACTAACTTCGTATAATCGTATTGGTGTTTTAATATATGTATAGATAAAAAAAAATAAATTTGACTTATGAATTGGTTGCTATGAATAGGTTGTACGTTTAATGGAGAAAGAGTTGTCCTTGTCTCACAACCTTGGTGACCAAAATGAAGTCGTTAGCAAAGCACTAACAGCAGAAGTAGAGGGGACAAATAGTGAAAAGCTAAAAGCTAATAATAAACATTCTATTCTCTATTCCCTTGTTGAAATAGATGAAGAGATTAGAGCTCTTCGAGCAGAGGTAGAGGAAGAAGAATCAAAACTAGAGACATCAAGGGAAGAGCTGAAGGCATTTGAGGACAAGTTTCCACAATTTGCTTACCTGTTTCTCAGATACTCATGGCAGGAAGACGAAAATTAAGATTCAACTGATCTATTGACCTTTTTTGCTCAATTAGATTTTTAGATTATATTTAGTAACAAGAAAAATCTGTCAGTTTATGTCTTCTTCGTTTGCTTCCAATTTTAAGTTTTTGGTTTAGTTTCGCTCTATTTGTGTATTCCAATTTAGCTACAGATCACATGTTCAAGTGCCTATTGAGATTTAGTTCTCAGATCGTAACTATTTCTGATTGTTGTTATTGATATTCTGTGGTATTAGTGACTAGTTGATTGTTAAACTATTTATTGAGCTTCTAGGTCCTATTTTACTTATTGAGATAATATATGAGCTATATGTGCTGTGTGGGTGGGCCAACTCCCAAGCAAGATCACATCACATCAAAGAGATAATTCACACATACGAATAGCAAGAGCAAGATAGATCACACACACAAGAATAAATAACACCACGCAAGAGAAGAACACAAAGATTTTTACATGATTTGGCCAATCATGCCTACATTCACATTTGACTTTTCTTTTATTGATCAATAATGAATACAAGCCACTCTCACACTGTCACGACACATCCCACTACGCGTGGAAATAGGACACGTGGCACGCCACCAAAGCTCAACCAATTCATTAAAAGACTATTGCAGCGGAAAAAGAACTTAAAACAACCTTGAATATTTAAAACTTTTGAAAACAATACTCTCCGGGTTGTAAAATCCGTATAAAATTGAAAACGTAATTGCATTTTGAAACGAATAAATTTATGTTAAAAAGTGTCTCAAAGGTACCCTAAGAATCAATCAAAACATTTGAATAATTTTCAGAAGTGGTAGAAAAAGAAACCATGCAGGGGTCATTTCGACCGGTCGAATGACCCCCTTCGACAGGTCGAATGACCCTTTAGCAGAATTCTCAGAATTCCTTCTAGTAGTAGAATTTTGCTAAAGCATCACCCAACCTTCACCCATTGCAACACTTCAAACATATTCTAATCATTTCAACCTTTACCAAAGTTATAAGGACAAGTATAACAACTTGCCTAAGTTTGAAAAACGTTAATTAATTATGTTAAGGGTCAGATTGGATCAAATCTCAAAAGTGCTACAACAAATTCATAAAACATGAAATTCAACGTGTTAAATATCAAGACACGAACTCAAGAGTTCCGAGTCGCTTCCAACCAACTTAAAAAGGTTTTCAAAAGAATAATACATCAACTCAATAATAATAATCTAGAGCTTCTATATATGATTCGGTTACACAATATATACCCTAATTCCTCTGAATGATCCCAACGGCCTCATCCCTCGCATTCCATCTTTCCTTTCTTCATACCCGCAATGGAGTAAATCTCCATTGCCCAGCTATATGCTGTGTGCACAATTTCGAACATATGCATATATGACAAATCATGCTTTAATCTCATAATTCACATCAAATAGTCTCTAGGGAGAAAAATACGCATTCATCCGGTAGCGACAAGTCCAAGTCTTAAACCGCGATATCAATGGGCAGTCCAAGTCTACAACCATTGCATCCCAAGTTCCCTGGCAAGTCCAAGTCTTAAACCATGCACAGTAGCCGTCGCTACTAAATTCTCAAATATCGATAAGCTTACTCCGGCATGAATTGTTGTATAAGTCCCCCCTTTGACCCACATGATCACTTAGCGTGCTCGCATAAAAGTTAGAAATGCTTTTCATATCTAAGCGCGTGTATAATTAACGGGCCTAAGATTAACACATGAATTTTGTCCGGATCTTAATTTCGTCGTCAAAAATCAAAACATGTAATTTCCCTATATCTCATAGGCTAGAAATTCATACCTCGAACTGTCGTCGTATAACTTGGAGGGAATGACTAGAAGCCTAATTAAACGTCGAATCTCCGATCCTACGCAAAACCTACAAGTTTACATGCGTTTTTCCCAAATTTCTAGAATTAGAATTTTCGTAAAACTTAGCTAAATATGGCCTAATGACTATCAAAATGTAGACCTTGCCTCGGGGAATCCAAATATGAAATTTGGTGAAAAACAAACAGGCAAAAGTCCGTCGATTTACGTCAAGAAACTCTAAGCAAAATCACCTCTCTTGATTTAGGTTTCTAGAAAATTGTTAAATGAAAATATCTTGGGCTTGCTATATATAGACATCATTCTTGGAAATTACGTTTACCTCCCCACGAGTTTTTCAAAACTTCTAATTATCCCTCGAAACGTCTTACGCGTCTAATTCATTGCTTCACGAGTGAAAACTATAAATTGTAAAAGTTTTTGACTAAGTTCTGTTTGTCGCTGTAATTACGTTCCGAAAACTATTTTCGTGGAATTTCTAGACAACCTACATTTTATGTAACATATTACATGGGTTAACTCTAATTCGTTCAAAATGATCTTTAACAAGATCCAACTACCACAAAAGTACATTACACATGTATAATTACTATTCACAATTTACCAGATAAGTCAAATAACATTTAAATCATATAAATGTCATTTAGTCAATCCAATGCATTATGATTTTTCATGTTCCCGTGTCCTCGATTGATACTCACCGTTGACCCACAGTCAACTCTATCTCAATTATTAATCAACATTAATAATTTCCAGAAACTCGCTTATGCCTTTAAAAAGAATATATTTTCCCGGGACGGGTGTGACACACACTCATTGTTGGACATTTATTGTAACGTCCCGAAAACCAAGCCACGTGGCCAAGGTCAACGAGTCAAACATTACCAATAAGTGCAAGGAATAGTCCTACGTGGACCAATCCAACTAGGCGGAAGCATAGAGGAATCCTATGTGGATTCCCAAGAAAAGTCAATAAGTCGAGGATTGACCCTCGAGGACCAAACGGGTCAAATAGGGTCAATCAACATGGTTTTGGTTCGAAATGAATTATAAAAAGATATAAAAGAACCCAAGAGTTTAAAAGAAACAAATTATAAAGTTTGATTTTTAAATGTCCATAATAATAGAGATTTGGGAAAGATAATGGCCAAACGGCCTTTAGGAAATCAAAAGTAATATTTTTCCCACAAGAGAGTAACCACGGGCTAAGTATAAACCAAATTAGTTTTCAAAAATTTTGAAGTATCAAGGCTACGAAATTACTAACAAACTTCAAGAACAAAATTTAGCAAGGATCCTAGAGGATCCAACCAACAAGTTTAAGACTAAGAGAGATAGTACCCCCGAATAGACAAGATCATTAAAATCCATATGAAATAGATATAAAGCAAGGGCTAAACATGTGCCCGGCTACAACATCTAAGATATCGAACTACATGAGTCGAATGGATATTCAAAAGGAAAGGAAAGAAACATGTAAGCTTAGTAATCTATCAATGTCTAGGCATTAGATTACACCTATTACAAATCCTTTATATCCATTTACTATATATGAAGTTCCTTATCAAAATAAGACTCCTCGAGGGACGTCTTCAAAAGATACATCCGAGTTGACGACTTGTGGGACTTGCCCTTGTCAACTTCACCTGAAACAAAGTGGTTTTATAGATTCATTAAGCACGACGGCTCAGTAGATAGCATTGAAGAAATGTACTGCTACTTCTAAAATCATTCTAAGACATGCGGTGCAATGATTTGCCACCGTGGCAATGCAAAATAGCCGTAAGGCCAACCATGCAACTTCCCGATACCAAATTCCATAACCACTCACTCTCAACACCGGATGCGAGCCACTCCAACGTGAGTGTAGCATACAAGATCTCCGGTAGCTAACCGAATGTGACCTTGCATTTTCGAATGTTTTAAGGATCACAAACAACCTTCCTCACCTCACACCCGCTTCCAGAATTTTATCAAATTACAACCCCAAACGGGGATTCAAAAGACATTCCCCATCGTAGGATTTTTTTAACAAGATTCATACTCCCAAGCCAAATGCCATGAATGATATGCCGACTAGGTGTCTATGAAATGTGACAACAATGATTATGCGACTACAATGTCTTTTCTATGGTTTCGATATTATGAAGTGAACATAATAACACATAAGGACTAACCAAGAAATCAAGGATCTCAAGTAGGGCATATATATCATTTAAGTTGTCAAAGAAATTACTAGCAACAAAGAGTAATTTAAATCATAACAATTCATTTAACATTTAGGTTTAATCATTTAAATTAACTAGACATGCATATAGTGAGCAACTAACCATCAAAGCTAAACATGTAGGAAATGTCATGAAACAAGATTAGTATGTGATATCTCTAGTCCTACACATAGCAAACCATGAGGTTAGAAAGAGGAGTGCACTTAGTCAATGAAATCTACCTCTTGTGTTCTTTGTTCAAGAACACACCAAAAAAAGGAAGCAATGAGGGAAGAGGAAGTCCAAGAGGGGGAAATATAAGAACCAAAGTGTAGAGCTTCCAAGAGCAAGTGATTAGCAAAGACCCCCTTCTTCCTCTAGGCCATGGCTTGATCTAGGGAGATCCAAAATGATAAATAAGAACACCAATAGAGAGCTCTTGACAAGGGAAACAAGAAAGCTTCTAATAGTCTTGGCCCAATAAGAACTTGAAGGCTTCCAAATGGGAGCTTGAAAGATGAGTTTCCATGGAAGAACTTTGAACTATCAATATTGAGAGAGAAATGAGGGATATAGAAGATAGTTGGCTAGACTAAAAGAAAAAGAAAAGAAAAGATAAGGAGTAAGGGGGGAAGCATGGGTTGGCCGGCCACTTTTAGGGGGAAGGGGTATGGGAGTTGTCTCCCAAAATTAGGGATTTGATAGAGTTGGTATAGGGTAGGTTAGGGTAGTTGAGGTGCATCTTACACATACACACACACACACACACACACACACACACACACACACACACACACACATACACACAAGCCTATATTCACACATGCGTACCCACATGTAACTAAAAAGTGCTACCAACATGTATCCAATTGAAATACACTGTCCTAATTCAAGATCCACATTGGTCCAAAATTACCAATTTACCCTTTGAAAATTCTGGGTTTCTACATTTATATTCTAACTCACCTTTAGAATAAAGCTTCCAATCCAACTTCCTACTCATCACCCAAGTATTTAAAGGCTTTTAATCCTGCCTGGTTGGATATTAAAGACTTCCAATCCTGCCTCATCTATGAATGCACTCATCTTGCACTCACTGCACACATCATCACCATAATCTCAATAGGCATCCAGTTGGGCCACGTCCAACGGTGAGTCGAAGCTCCATACTCTCTTACCTAAGCTCTCTTTCAAGGATCTTGTTTTCTCTCCAAGATACTTTTCTTCTTCACCATAGATCCTATTTACATAGATTACCTTTCCAATTCCTTGTTGATATAAGATTACACATATATAGTAATACTTGTCGACTACGAAACTTCCCTTGTAAGTAATCCTACACAATTAGGAAACCTTTCTCCTTTGGAAAAGCAATCAACTTTGGAAACTATCCTAATCTGCTCTCTAATTCAGATTAGGAAACTCCAATTCTCACACACATCACCGTGTCCGCTTGGACGGTCCATCGAGCGAGTGAGATTCTAGTCTCCAAATTCGCGCAACCTTGCTTGAGTAACATTCCAGCCTTGAAAAATTTAACCCAATTTCCAATCGTATATGTATTGTGCTACCAGCCTCATAGCATTTGAAATATCCAAGAGTTTGAAACCATAGCATTATTCTACCTATACATAATCACCCCCAAAATCAGAGGACCCTTGAAGATCTACTGAGTTGATCAAGAGAAAAGAAAGAGAGCAATTTCACCTTTTGTTTTTTGATTTTTTTTTTTGTTTGTTTGCTTCGAAAAAAAAAAAGAATTTTAGTCAAAAATACCACATAATGGAACATATTAGTTAAAAGCCCAACCCACATTTAATTTTAACCTAAAGTCCATGTATGGGGAAACACATTCCCATCAGATCATTTGACCACACAAATAGAAACATGTAAAGACCAAACTACCCCTCGCCTCCCTTGTCTAAAATTAATACAAAACAAACCCTAAATGTAAAACGTACGATTCATGTTCAGAGAGAGAGAGAGAGAGAGAGAAAGAGAGAGACCACCATCGTCATCGTCGTCGCCGTCGCGACCACTGCCGACCACCATTGTCGTTGATGTTGTCAATATCAAGATATAAAAAGTATGCTTTTATTTATGCTTTACTTTTCTAAGGATTTGTAGTGTGAAAGTAAAGGTCGAACCCACAGAGATTGATTAACTACAACTCTTTAATTCTAAAACCTAAATTTAGCTAATTAAGAAAACGGATTTTGATTTTGAATTTTAATTAAATTAATGAAACTAACGAAATTAAATCTAAATTATGAAAGCGGTTTAAAAGTGTTTTTATAAATATGTTTAAAGGAACCTAGGATTGCAAATCCACCACTAGCTTCATAATAGGAATATTTATGCATTCAATTAGATTATTAAGTTGGATGATAATGGAGAATTGTAGCTACAAACCCAATTCCTCCGTCAAGAAAATAACTATGGTTCAAGCACCAACATAATCCATCTTCGGTTAGCACGAATTATCCCACACTAAACTAGGGTTGTGGTATAATCCGTCTAATCTAGGCATGGACTATTCGGATACTTGATAGCACAATTCAATAAAGCACCATTACATGTAAATAATCTAAACAAGCACAACAAGTATAGATCATTGAGCACATCACAGTCAAAATAGATCTAAGACAAGAATAAACTTTGAAAGTAATGATTTAATCAATAGAAGTACGATTTATTATAAAAAAATCCTCTAAACATGTAATCATCATCCATACATAATAAATCTAAAATAAAAACATAAATAAATCCTATTACTTGGCTAGGGTTTCATTGAAACCCTAGATCTAGAGTTTAGTTGTCCATAGAATTGATGAATAGCAAGAGGTTGATGGAGGAGGCCATGCGAATCCTTGGTCTTCTTCTTCTTCTCCTTGCTTTTCTCTCTTCAAAAATGGCTGAAAATAATGTATAATTGTTGGGTTTGTGCCCTCAAACCATTACTTTATGTATGAGACATTGACATTTTAATATATGGATATCAGCTTTACATTTCATTGTGTATGTTCTTTTCATGAGATGATTGTTAATCCTTAAGTATTATAGTAAGTAATTCGTGTGTGTATGAGATGCACACAAGTGAGATACGAATTACTATTCTTTGATACTTAGAATATGTCACAGTGGATGATGAGGCTGGATACCTCATCAGGTCTACACTGTAGCATAATTAACTACCATTGGATGGAGTGATTAATCTCAATCACTAGAGTGTAGCTCTTAGTTGATATGCTAGTGCTTATAGTGCATTGACGGACCTGAGCTTTCCTATTGACGCTTAAGGCTGTCAACAGTCAATAGGAACTCATAACTTGTATAAGGTACGTGTTCTCAATCTTGAGACGATTATGAACACAGACTGTGGATATGACTGCTTTGACTTACCAATCAGTGAGGTCTATAAAAGATCAACACCTGGGTATCTTGGGTATGTCATGTTCATAGGGTTGTGAACATATATTGTCAAGATAGAATCTACCCTCTGTTTCAGAGTAAGCATTCCCTTGAGAATGTCACCAGGTCGATTACTGAGTACTGCAGTCTTGTTGATAAGAGTTATCAACATGTTTGGTAATCATGAGAGGTGAATGGGACTCAAGGAATACAAGAAGTAATCATGATTCAGGTTGACAGTAACAGTTATCCGATTACCTGAATATGATTACGAATGCTGACGGTAGAGGGACATTAGTACACCATACAAGTCTAGTTATCGCTTCGGATATGTTCTTTTGCGTTGGAGTTCAGTTATCATTTTATAGTGGAGTAAACTTTAACTGACCAGTTAGTTAGTTTGCTGATCAAAGAGTTTGGTCATGGTAATTAACAAACTGGTCTGAGCCAACAATAAAGAGCCTAGGAGGTCCCACTCTTAGCTCCGCCAGGATGCTTGGAAAGATGCTTGAGGATGATGTTCAGACAGGTTCGATCGATTGAAGATGTCTCGATCGATTGAGGTCTGAAGGTTCGATCGATCGAAGATGGTTCGATCGATCGAATGTTCGATCGATCGAAGGAACTTCGATCGCTCGAAGTCTAGGTCGGTTCTGGGAATCTATAAATAGGGCAGCTGCGTTCTGGAAAAGGTGGTTCGTCGTTTTGAACGTCAGAAGCTGCAGAAACTGTTTTGGAGTCCCAAAACCTTCTCTATCCTCTCCATTAGGGTTCCCACCAACCCTAGTCTTTCTGGCAGGCATCCGCAGGAGTCATAAGGGTGAAGATCATCTAGTGGAGGCTGCTGGAAGTTGAAGATCAGAATTGGGTTCAAGACACTAAGGTATAACTCGTGTCCCCTCTTGTGCGCATCTGTAGAATTGACGAGTAGTAGATCCGGGCATGCCAATAAAGTTTCATAACTTGATTTTTCCGCTGCGCGTTTAAACTTTCCATTTAAACCTGTTTTTCCAACAATTGGTATCAGAGCCACGCTCGTTTGGATCTATAGATGCGTTTTTTGGAACACTATTTTGATTTGCATGTTGATTTTAGAACTGTTTTCGAAACTGCATCGTCACAGATCTGTTTCTGCAGTGTTATCACAGCAGTATACAAATCTGTGATTGCATTGGATGCAAGATGGGTTCGATCGATCGAAGTATTCTCGATCGATCGAACGCTCTGTATTCGAGCGATCGAATAGAGTTCGATCGATCGAGACAGACTCTTTGTCAGGATCTTTGTTTCACAGTTTTTAAAAGTATTTTGAAATTAAAAGTTTAATTTTAACGTATTCTGCAAAATTTTTAATCATTCTGTGAAATAGAATGTTCAAGCGATTGAACAGTGTTCAATCGATCGAAGGTTCGAGCGATCGAACGGTCTTCGATCGATCGAACTATGACAGAGAAGTTAGATGCTGTTTTGAGTTCTAATTCAGTATGTAAAGAGTTTATATACTGTGTGAATCAATTAAGGGTTCCAATAGTTATATTTTGTTATATATATGCGTGGATGTGTGTTCAACTAACCTTTTGCAGCAAAAGATTAGTCGCTATCTCCCATGGCGCCAAGAGCATTTAATTTTGTGTTTGAATGTTTTTAGATTGGTATGTTATTTTAAGTTTGGTTTGGTTTTAAGGCATATGTAAAGGGCGCTGCGACTTCAATCCTACGAAAGGGAAAGTCGCACCGGTTTCCCTAGCCTTTTATTTTGTTGTTGCTATTTCTATTTCTAGATAAATTGTAAGCTTCAAAAGAGGCATAGGTTCAATGTAATAGAATTAGAATATCCATGAAGATGGAGCAAGGAGCCGTTGTCCATGAAGATGGAGCTGGAGGCGATCAAACCAAAAACAGGTTCTATGGAGATAGAGCCATGGGAGATAGAGGCATCGTTTGGATGTTTTTTATTTCATTTTAGTTTTTTGTTTTATGTGCTTTGTTTGTGATTGGCGTACAATACATTGTTGCATGCACGCAAAACAAGTTTTCTAAAATAAAATTCAAAAACCGTTTTTCAACACATCAGTAAACATTGGATGTTTATGGGTAGTGTGTGGAAACATTTTTCAAAAGCAAAATCCTTAATTTACTAAATCTAGTGGGAGAGGGTCTTATCAAATAACACCCACGATCTTCCATTAACGGTTCATTGTAAGATGAGTAGTGTATTCTGTGTCACCTCGCCAGGGGTGATCATTCCATACGGAGGGTACACTGCTCATTGGTTACTAGATGTGAACTTCCTATGGATAGGATCAATCAGACGTGTTAGAGGGTGACCACCATACGGAGGCGCTACTTGAGACGGTTGTGATTGGATCCTAGTTAATGGTACACACTAGCTAAGCTATGGATAAGGGATCCCACACGGGGCATTATTCAGAAACTTAGAGATCAAATAGGTTCGGAAGTCATAACTTGTTTTGCAAGAGTTGCATAGCGGATAAGTTATGATAAATCGAAAGATCGAACATTGACCACCACACGGAGGCTTTATTCTTTCGTTTCGATATTCCGGCGACTTTGTTTTAAAATAAGAGTTTTAAAAGGATTCTTTTATTTCAAACTGTCAAATTCTGATATCCATATTTATTTTGTTTTTTGATTTTTCAGTAAATCATAATGTCTGGATCTGCATTTAGTCCACTTGCCACCATACTCACTCAAAACAAGTTAACTGGAAACAACTACACTGAATGGAAACGTAACCTTGACATCGTGTTAACTGCGGAGGATCACATATATGTCCTCACCACCCCATGCCCCGAAGAACCCGCTGCAAATGCTTCGGCTGCTGCTAGACGCGAGTTCGATAAATGGAAAAAGTCGAATGGGATGGCTCGTTGTTACATATTGGCTTCTATGGCTAATGTGTTACAACACCAATACCAGTCGAACAATTCCGCCAGTGACATTATCGAATCCCTGAAAAAGATGTTTGGGGAGCATGGCAGGCCTGCCAGACAGGTAGCTATGCAGAAGATAATGAGTGCTAAGATGTCGGAAGGGACTCCAGTCAAAGAACATGTTTTGAAAATGATTGGTTATTTAAACGAGCTGGAGACCCTAGGTGCTAACATCGATGCACAGACCCAAGTTGATATGATCCTCAATACGCTGTCGCCATCATTCGCTCAATTTAAACTGAATTATAATATGAATAAAATGGATTTTTCAATGAGCGAATTGATGAGCTCTTTATTGGCAGCGGAAGGGGTGATCAAACCTGGGGGCAGCGTTTTAAACGTTGAGAAAAGCGCTTCCTCTTCCCGATCTATGCCGAAAGGAAAGAAAGGGAAGAAGAAGGCTAGCACTGGTAGTTCAAGTGTTGGACCAGTCCCTAAGATTGCAAAATCTAAGGGAAAAGGTAAGGGCAAAGGGAAGGTGAGTGGCCAAGGCAAAGGAAAGTGTTTCCAATGCGGTGAGAACGGCCACTGGAAGAGGAACTGTCCAGAATTCTTAGCTACAAGAGTTCAAGGTATGATTGAATCACATGTGATTGAAGTAAGTTTTATAACGGATACTTCAAACACTTGGTGCATTGATTCTGGTGCGACTAACCATATCTGTAATTCATTGCAGGGGTTCAGATCAACCAGGAAGTGCAGTGATGGGGAAATCGTACTTACTCTAGGTTCTAGCGCAACCGTTTCTGCGGTTGCTATAGGAGTCGTAGTTTTAGAATTTCTAGACAATAAAGTTTTGATTTTATCAGATGTACTTTACGTCCCTTCAATGAGACGTAATTTAATTTCAGTTTCTAATTTATCGAATAATGGTTATTCTTTTCATTTTGGAACTGAAGTTGTGATTAAAAGAAATAGTTCTTTTATATGTTCTGGTGTTAAATCAAATGGTTTATATGTGATTACTCCCAATATTTCTAAAGATTCTTGTATGGAACTTAATAACTCAGTGGTAACTGTACCATCTAAAAGAAAGAGACCTTCCACTAATCCAACAAAGCTTTGGCATATGAGGCTTAGTCATATCAATCTAAATAGGATTGGCAGACTAGTCAAAGAAGGGGTCTTAGGCGATTTGGTTCTCGAACCAATAGAAGTCTGCGAGTCTTGTTTAGAGGGTAAGATGACCAAAAGGCCCTTTCCTGCAAAGGGCAATAGAACCAATGCATTGTTGGAATTAGTTCATACTGATGTGTGTGGACCAATAAATATTAGAGCAAGGGGTGGTTATGAGCATTTCATAACATTTACTGATGACCACTCTAGGTATGGATATGTGTACCTAATGCAGCACAAGTCTGAAGCTTTTGAAAAGTTCAAAGAGTTTAGGGCTGAAGTGGAGAAGCAATTGGGCACACATATCAAGGCCATTCGATCTGATCGAGGTGGCGAGTATCTCTCTAATGAATTTATTGATCACCTCGTACAGAATGGGATTCTGTCACAGTTGACTGCACCTGGAACGCCTCAGCAAAACGGTGTGGCGGAGAGAAGGAATCGGACTCTTTTAGACATGACTAGGTCAATGATGAGTTATTCTGAGTTACCTTTATTTCTTTGGGGTTATGCTTTGGAAACCGCTGCTTACATACTAAATCTAGTACCAAGCAAATCTGTTCCCAGGACACCACGAGAGATGTGGATTGGGCGCAAGCCTTCTTTGCAACATCTCCGGATATGGGGATGTCCGGCACATGTGCTAAAAGGAAAGATGAGCAAGTTGGATTCTAGATCGGAAGTATGTTACTTCGTGGGGTATCCAAAGGGTACTTATGGATGGTATTTTTATGATCCAAGAGAACAGAAGGTGTTCGTCAGTACGAATGCTATTTTCTTGGAGGATGATTATATCATGAACCATAAACCTAAGGGAAGGATAGATCTTAGAGAGATAGAAGGAGAGCCCTCAGTCCAACCCGTAGTTAATAACGATGTAAATCAGGAAAACACCACTTCTTCACCTATTTCCGCACCAGTACCTCGTCGTAGTGGGAGGATTATCAGCCAGCCTGATAGATACATGTTCTTAGGAGAAGTTTTTGAAGCTGTCTCCATAGAATCTGAATCTGATCCTACCACATACGAAGAGGCAATGGCTGATGTTGATTCAGCTCATTGGGTTAAAGCTATGAAGGCTGAATTGGAATCTATGGATTCTAATCAGGTCTGGGATCTTGTAGAACTTCCAGCCAATATTAAACCCATTGGCTGTAAGTGGGTCTACAAGAGGAAAAGAGGATCTGATGGAAAGGTTGAGACCTTTAAGGCAAGGCTTGTTGCGAAAGGTTATACTCAGAGGGAGGGCATTGACTATGAGGAAACCTTCTCGCCGGTGGCCATGCTCAAGTCCATCAGAATACTCTTATCCGTTGCTGCATGCCTAGATTTTGAGATCTGGCAGATGGACGTCAAGACTGCATTCTTGAATGGCAATCTTGAGGAGGACATCTATATGCAACAACCAGAAGGGTTCATAGCTGGTCGGAAAGGTAACTTGGTATGCAAGTTGCAAAAGTCCATTTATGGGCTTAAGCAGGCATCCAGAAGTTGGAACATACGATTTGACCAAGCGGTCAAATCATTTGGTTTCATACAGAATCTGGATGAACCTTGTGTATACAAGAAGCGTGAAGGGAAAGTGGTGGCTTTTCTTGTGCTTTACGTTGACGACATTCTACTCATTGGAAATGATGTAGCGGCATTGTCAATGGTCAAGGTTTGGCTAGCTAGTACTTTCGATATGAAGGATCTAGGAGAGGCGAGCTATATTCTTGGGATAAAGCTCTTTCGGGATCGCAAGCGAAAGATAATGGGATTATCTCAAGCTGGTTATATCGATAAGGTACTAACTAGGTTTTCAATGGATAATTCGAAGAAAGGTTTATTACCTTTCAGGCATGGTTTAGCGTTCTCCAAGGACCAGTGTCCAAAGACACAGGAGGAAAGGAATCGCATGACAGGAGTTCCCTATGCTTCTGCAGTGGGAAGTCTCATGTATGCGATGTTATGCACTAGACCAGATATCTGCTTTGCCGTTGGCATGGTTAGCAGATATCAGTCGAATCCGGGTCCAGAGCACTGGACAGCCGTTAAGCACATTCTTAAGTACTTGAGAAGAACTAAAGATTACATGCTTATGTACGGTGGTAGTGAGTTAATTCCAGTGGGATACACTGACTCGGACTTTATGTCAGATAAAGATTCGAGGAAGTCGACGTCCGGTCATCTCTTTACCTTAGGAGGTGGTGCTGTCAGTTGGAGGAGCATTAAGCAGAAATGCATTGCAGACTCAACTACAGAAGCTGAGTATGTGGCTGCTTGTGAAGCCGCAAAGGAAGCTGTTTGGCTCAAGAAGTTCCTTATGGAACTCGAGGTGGTACCAGCGTCGCTGTCGCCTATTACGCTTTATTGTGATAATAGTGGGGCAGTGGCTCAGTCCAAGGAGCCAAGGAACCACGGAAAGGGAAAGCACGTAGAGCGGAAATATCATCTTATCCGAGATATTGTTCAACGTGGAGATGTGACTGTCACCAAGATTGCCACAGCTGACAATCTTGCTGATCCGTTTACAAAGACCTTGCCACAGAAGGTCTTTGATCGTCATCTAGATAGTCTAGGTCTTAGATGTAGTTCTGAATGGTTATGAGTGCAAGTGGGAGTTTGTTGGGTTTGTGCCCTCAAACCATTACTTTATGTATGAGACATTGACATTTTAATATATGGATATCAGCTTTACATTTCATTGTGTATGTTCTTTTCATGAGATGATTGTTAATCCTTAAGTATTATAGTAAGTAATTCGTGTGTGTATGAGATGCACACAAGTGAGATACGAATTACTATTCTTTGATACTTAGAATATGTCACAGTGGATGATGAGGCTGGATACCTCATCAGGTCTACACTGTAGCATAATTAACTACCATTGGATGGAGTGATTAATCTCAATCACTAGAGTGTAGCTCTTAGTTGATATGCTAGTGCTTATAGTGCATTGACGGACCTGAGCTTTCCTATTGACGCTTAAGGCTGTCAACAGTCAATAGGAACTCATAACTTGTATAAGGTACGTGTTCTCAATCTTGAGACGATTATGAACACAGACTGTGGATATGACTGCTTTGACTTACCAATCAGTGAGATCTATAAAAGATCAACACCTGGGTATCTTGGGTATGTCATGTTCATAGGGTTGTGAACATATATTGTCAAGATAGAATCTACCCTCTGTTTCAGAGTAAGCATTCCCTTGAGAATGTCACCAGGTCGATTACTGAGTACTGCAGTCTTGTTGATAAGAGTTATCAACATGTTTGGTAATCATGAGAGGTGAATGGGACTCAAGGAATACAAGAAGTAATCATGATTCAGGTTGACAGTAACAGTTATCCGAATACCTGAATATGATTACGAATGCTGACGGTAGAGGGACATTAGTACACCATACAAGTCTAGTTATCGCTTCGGATATGTTCTTTTGCGTTGGGGTTCAGTTATCGTTTTATAGTGGAGTAAACTTTAACTGACCAGTTAGTTAGTTTGCTGATCAAAGAGTTTGGTCATGGTAATTAACAAACTGGTCTGAGCCAACAATAAAGAGCCTAGGAGGTCCCACTCTTAGCTCCGCCAGGATGCTTGGAAAGATGCTTGAGGATGATGTTCAGACAGGTTCGATCGATTGAAGATGTCTCGATCGATTGAGGTCTGAAGGTTCGATCGATCGAAGATGGTTCGATCGATCGAATGTTCGATCGATCGAAGGAACTTCGATCGCTCGAAGTCTAGGTCGGTTCTGGGAATCTATAAATAGGGCAGCTGCGTTCTGGAAAAGGTGGTTCGTCGTTTTGAACGTCAGAAGCTGCAGAAACTGTTTTGGAGTCCCAAAACCTTCTCTATCCTCTCCATTAGGGTTCCCACCAACCCTAGTCTTTCTGGCAGGCATCCGCAGGAGTCATAAGGGTGAAGATCATCTAGTGGAGGCTGCTGGAAGTTGAAGATCAGAATTGGGTTCAAGACACTAAGGTATAACTCGTGTCCCCTCTTGTGCGCATCTGTAGAATTGACGAGTAGTAGATCCGGGCATGCCAATAAAGTTTCATAACTTGATTTTTCCGCTGCGCGTTTAAACTTTCCATTTAAACCTGTTTTTCCAACAATAATATGGCTGTATATTGATGTGTATAATAGTATGTAATGATTTGTATATCTAAAGTTGATTTAGAATAGGATTTATATAGAGTTTGGAAGGATTTAGGAAGCTTTCCTAAGTCAATTCGCACTAAAACTGCTGTTTTTACGTTTCTGGACGTATTTAACCAATTCGGATCGCACAGGGCTCTTCAGGGCTTCAAAATACACAACTTTGAATTTTTCAAAGGGTCGCTCGCGCGGGTCGCGCGCGCGGGTCACTCCAGCGACCTGGGCATTTTCCAGAATTTTCTCAGATTTTTTCGCTGCTCTGCACTACTTTCGTAGAATTATGATAACTTTTGACTCGGACCTCGGATTGACTCACCGTTTGCGGCCACGCGTCCGTAACTCGAAGATCTACATTTTATATCTCTAGAGAAATTTCTCAAATTCAAAGTATTCTTTGTCAAAAATGCGATTTTCCGAGGCTAATACTGCATTTATCCTTCACCGGAACCATCTTTTGAGCCCAGAATGACTTCCAAAGCCACTAATCATTGGATTTTTGTGCATTTTCAAGTTAGAGCTCCAAATCCTACAAAATTTAGAATACTTATTAAAAAATAACTAATAACTACATGAAATAGGCTAACAAAGCGTATTTTTAGGACTATAAACGGCAACTATTCGTCGCCGATCAGTCGTCACCGTCTCGACTCCGACCACCGCAATCGCAACTCTGGCCGTCACCATTGTGCCATTGAAATCACAGCTTCGGCCATTACCACCACTATTGCACCTTCGGCAACCTCTATCTCCATCGCCATCGCACGTCCAGATATTGCGACCTCCGGCCATCACTACACCATCTCCGACTAGATCCTTGAATTCCACTCGTCTAACCACCACCGCTACCAATCTTTCACGTTCGGTACTCCAACACTATCGCGCACAATCCCCAATTTGTTTTTTGTTTGATCACAAGGATGATGTAGATTATTGAGTTATCAATTATTTGAGCAAAGAGTGAGTTGGAAGTTTAAGGTTAGTTTAGGTGAATGCAATTTTAAGTGGAGAAAGAATAGTTATGTGAAATTTCATACAAATTTTTTTAGTGTGAAATTTCACATAACAAGAGTTCAAAAAGATGTGTGAAGTTTCAAACTGAAAATAGTTGTGTGAAAAATTAAGGTGCTTTAAAATAGTCGTGTGAAATTTCACATAACTCTTTTTATGTGAAATTTATGTAGCCATTTTGATCCCTCTTTATTAACACTGTATGTTTATGAAAAATGTCTTATGATTCTTTTTATGTGAAATTTCGCGTAATTAGTTGTGTGAATTTGCTGATGCTTGAGTCTATCTTTCAAAGTTATGTGAAATTTACAAATTTCACACAACCATTATTGTAAAGTTAAGTGAAAATTTCAAATTTCACACAACTATCGGTGCAAAGTTATGTGAACATTTAAAATTTCACATTACTAATAATGTAGAATTAAAGTATGTGAAATTTCAGATGTCCGGTTGAGTGAATTTGACATTTGTTTTTCTTTTCACAAGTTTCACACAATCATCTTTAAGAATATGTCTTGTTATTAGGCCTTGTTTGGCGAAGTCTAGCTTTTGGGATTTGTTTGTTGTGTGAAAAGATAAATTTCATCTATCTTTCATTAAGTTATGTGAAATTATATATATATATATATATATTCGGAATTTCATATCACCAATGGTACTTGTTTGATAGATCTCGTCGAGTAGGTTCTAAAAATACAAATTTTACAATAAAATGATTTCTAGATTAAAAGTTATGATTTTTTATAGTTTCAAATATGTTTTGACAAAGTTCGTTGAAAACTGCAGAATGTAGTTATTGAAAAAAGCATAAACGCACGTGAAAACGTGCGTGAATGCAGAGGGGGGTATTTTTGTCCTCAAATTTTGTGACAGACTTATCTCTCTAACGTTTTAGCCCTTGAACCTTTGACTAAAAACGTACTTCTGCATGGACTATTCATTGATTCTCCCAAGATATAATTGGGACATGGTGTGATAGAATGATTGAATTGTACGGCAACTATTAATGGAAAGGTTCACTATTTTTCAGACTATCTGGGGTGTGTCATGATTTATTACTAGATGTCACTCATGACTAGTGGAAGTCCGGAAATAATAAATATTAATATTTATTATTTCCACAAGAGAGAATTAGAAGATGTTCTAATTTAAATTAATTAGAAAGAGTTTTAATCGTAATACTTTAAAGTATTAATACCTACTACCAGATTAGTATGAACCTAAGGGGTCACACACAATAGAGCAATGTGTAATTGGAAGAAGTTGTAAGGGTGTACGTCATATTAAATTATTAATATGTAAGTAGTATAATAATACTATTAGCTTATATTTGATTTGAGAAACTTTTTCAATCAAATATAGTTTCTTAATTAGATTAGGAAATAGACTTATATCATTATTATATAGTATATGAGGTATGCGAAACTAAGTGGGTTGCTAGTACACCCAAGTTTCTCCCAAATCTCCAACACCTTTGTAGCCGTACGGTCCAAAGTGTTATGACATCTCCATCTTTTATCTTCTTCACTTTATTAGAGAAAGTAAAAGGTTTCTTCTAGTGTGCATTGCTCGTGTGGATATTTTTAGAGATCGGACGCTTGGATGATTTGGTGAACTGTTCGTTGGACGAATTGGAATTGACATTTTGTAAAGCACGCTTCTAGGGTAACTATTCGATTAACTCCCATGGATGTTGTATGTATTTTATATACATCGTAGACTTGATCATGGATTTAGAAAACTATTAAATTTTTGTTTTTCCCTACGTGAACCTTTAAGGGTTCCCCACGATTTTCTTTCATTGGGTTCATATTATACGAAACA
The DNA here is from genome assembly GCA_033977485.1 of Hydrangea macrophylla. Classification (NCBI taxonomy): domain Eukaryota; kingdom Viridiplantae; phylum Streptophyta; class Magnoliopsida; order Cornales; family Hydrangeaceae; genus Hydrangea; species Hydrangea macrophylla. The sequence goes on along the minus strand of CM066989.1, from coordinate 128,916,545 downwards.
GTCAGAGCGTGATGAGAAATTACTCACAAACTTTGCCAAATTCAAAGCAGATTATTGCAAAACTTGAAAATTTATAGTCAAAATTTCTCATAAAGTTTTTGATTAATGAGAAATTCCTTGCATCTATACATAACTTGTAGTTTTGGGTATGTTTAATCCCAATATTGAAACAGTTAGATACTTATAAATGATTTGAGGAATTTCTCGTAACATTTTAGGACATTTTAAATTTGTCAATTTTTTCACAATCGAGATATTTGAAAACTTCTATAAAGCATGTGAAGTACATGTCGAACATAAATTGTGAAGGAATGCTAGGAAAGCTCTTGAAATTTCACATTTATACTTCATAAGCCATATTCAGCGTATTCGATCCACAATCACAACTCTATATATAGAGACAGTAATACTAAGAATACTTAAAATATACACTTAAGAAATACACATATTGATGTGAATCACTAAAGATTTTTGACGGAAATGTATTGAATACTATTTCCTATGACTTAAAATGTCTTAACAAGATCTCGCACGGGTTACATAAAAATGAGTAAATATAAAGAGTCACATATATTAACGTCTTTCATTCTATTTTATTTTATTTTTTCCATAAGAAATTACAGTATGGTAAGTCATGATGATCTGTGAACAAGTTGGCCAGCCAATTTAGAATTCCATGTATACAACAGGGCAAAAAATATTCGTTTCAAATTTAAATGCATCACCATAATATTGTATTACAAGTAGGTATATTAAAAAAAGATTGCCATAATTGACTTCATCAACCACTATCATCGTGGGTTATTTTGAGCCTGTCACATCATGTTATTATGTTCACGCAGTGTGAAGACTTGCTTAGATAGTTCCATGTGGTCCCTTATTTATGGTGATCGTGACAAATAGTTACCACTATTCCATGGTGGTCATGCACCCCTTATTATAAAAAAAAGTATACATGCATGACCCCTTATTATCAAAATAAGTATACAACTCAATGTGACTAGAGATTCACACCACACCACATACATCACCATAATATGTGATATAACGGTCTCATGGAACTTCTATTTGTCACGGTGTTATCTGTTATGTCCATCTACAATTAAATGAACCATATTCAAAACCACGTTTTGGAACCATATATATATATATATATATATATTCAACAATAATTAGATCACCCCATTTGTTTGGAAGTTGCTTTACATTGTTCCACTACCAAATTAATTGGAAGCCAAGTTTGAAAGGCTGAGTAACTTTTGCTATGTGTGCTTTTTTTTCTTTCTTCCATATATAGCTTCATTTTAAACCCTATACTTGAAAGTAGACACCAGTAGAAAGAAACAATGTACATAAGATAATTATCAACTAGCAATCGCTGTTTGTAGTCTTAACAATCTTTCGCTAATTATAGGGGCAGGGCCGCCCTGCCTGTAGGGGGTAGGCGGTCGCCTAAGGTCCCTAAATTTTTTTCACTTTTTGCTCTTCGACAGGGCTCCGAAAAATATTGAGTAGGGTCCAAAATAAATTATTTTTATTTATAATATATTAAACAAATTGTAATGGAGTCCAAGTAAATATTGAAAAAAATAAATGCATGTGCCCTATTGTAATCCAGCTCACCTTAAAAATTACAAAACCTTCAAATTCTAAAAAATGATGGAAGAAAACTCGCAAATCAACACTATAATATATTTAATTATACCCGCAAACATATATAAATAGACCCAAAAATTTTCGCTTCGGGGCTCTGTCCCCAACCCCCGTTATTCAAAAGGCCACATCTTAGTGTTCGCCTAAGGCCCCCAATTTATCAGGACCGGCCCTGTATAGGGGCCTCTAAAATTTATTGTTTCATTAAGGCCCTCAATTTTTATAGCGATTGTAGTAGAGGATTGGATTCAGTTGCCCTTAATTAACTTCAATTGATGTAAAAATTGAGGATCATAAGTGAAATAATTAATTTAGGAGGATCAGAAAGAAATTAATTGGAGAAAATACAAGGTAGAAGGGCCGGCCCTTGGGCCAGCGGCCCGGGCGCCCGCTTGGGGCCTCAAAAAATTAGAATTTGTTTGGTTTTTGGAATAAGGCCTTGTTTGGCCCAAGTTCATGTATTATATATAAAAATAGGGCCAAAATAAGGCCTAAAAAAAATAAGGTCTTAAATATACATGCATTATATATAAAAAGAGGATAAAAAATAAGGCATTGTTTGGCCAAAATACATATATTATATATAAAAATAGGGTGAAATAGGGCCTAAAAAAAATAAGGCCTTATATATACATGTATTATATATAAAAATAGGACCAAAAAGGGCCTAAAATTTTTTTCACTTAGGGCCTCATGAGAATTTCACAATCTCAGGACCGGCCCTGCAAGTAGCAAAGGTCATTTTAACCTCATTCATATCAATTAAGCAAGTGGATAGCATTCATATTCAGGGTAAATGCATTTTGAATTCTTCATTTATACTCTTGTTTCTTGTTGTTTATTTTAATTATAGTGCTTTTTTTATTTTATTATTATTTTTTTTAACTTTTTCTTAATGACACAAAAGGTTGATGTATTGATAAATTAAATAATTTTTATTCGTTTGAAGATATAGATTTCGGAACAAGCATTGGTCAAGACTTTTAAGAATTTTTAATTTTGATGGGGACTTTTGAGACTTTACTTTTTTTTTTTTTTATAATCGGGGGTGTCCGGGCCAGCTTGCACGCACCTCGACTAATTCCTCGAGGCCTGGAGGCGCCGGGTGAATACTCCAGTGGCCACGCTCCCCATGACTCGAACACTAAACCTCTTGGGTAGTACACCCAAGAAGCTTACCACTCGGCCACAAAGGACTTTGTATTTGTTCCTTGTGAACTTGCCTTTTGTGTACTGGAATTTTCATACTTTGCGATCAAAGAAAAATAAATAAATAAATAAATAACACAAATTCTAGAATAATAGAGAATAAATATTGTACGTGTCATTATCAAATACCAATCGATGTGTAGGCAGAGACAACGTTTCACTATCTTATAGTGGCCTTAAAATTTTATTCAAGGCCTCTAAAATTTGTTTTTTCAATTAAGATCCTTGATTTTTACATCAATTTTAATAGAGGACAATTGATTCTGTGTTTGAACATGAAAGGCATTCAACTAGTGTTTGAACCTGAAAAAATTGACTTCACAACCTCTTAAGTTTAACCGATATAAAAATCGAATATCGTAACGGAAACATTTAATTTAAGATCATCATAAGTGTTTTCACTTGATTATTATTATTATTTTTTTGTTCGTATCAATTAAGTAGATGGATAGCATTCACATTGAGTTGGCGCTAGCTTGAAGTAGTGAGAAATCTTGCTAGAACTTTGGGAAAATTCATTTTAACTTTTGATTTATGCACTAATTTCTTCTTGTTAATTTTAATTTTTGTTTAGATTTTTTTTTTTTTTTTGAGTAATGTTATGCTTGCCAAATTTGAATCTCAAATCATCATCCCAAATAATATGGCAGTTGGCCCACTGACAATAGTGATGGGACCATTTCAACATCCTTTCCAGTTAAAATCTAGTGGGCCCAATGTTATATCAATTGGGATGAGAATTAGAATCTGGGAAGATTTCTCTTTTTTTTATTATTTTTTTATTTATGGATAAATTAATTTAAAATTTCTAGTTGGAACCTGTCTAACTTTTAAGAGTTTTAAATTTTTTTGATGGGGACTTTTGAGTGTTGCTTTGTCAGAAAATATTCAAATAGTTTCAAAAAATTATTTGAGCCGATCTTCCACTTTTTGTTTGCTTGTTTTTGTTGGAGCTATGTCAGCTCGTTTAATGGCCCTTGTGGGCCGGCTGAACTTATTAATTACGGAAATTTTGTCACACCCAATTAACCCATATTTGATTTTTAGGGCTTCTTGGATGTGTTATTTTACTTTTTGTGTCATCATAATACGACACATAAAGACATAGGTTGGTATAGTTCAAGTGACAAATAGTTTAGAACATATAAGTCCTCTCCAATGCAACCTTATCCCCCCTTCTCATATAAAAAAAAATAGTAAAGACACACTTAAAGACAACTTTTGGAACACAATTCAAAAAATGTGTCTATATCTCTCCTGTGATATTACTGGACCCCCCAGTGATATCACAGGAGAGATATAGACATATTTTTTGAGTTGTGTCCCAAAAATATATTGTGTCTTAAGTATCACGCAAAAAAATATACGACACAAATATTTACTTGAAAGCAGTGGGTAGAGTCAACAATAACCAACTCTAAAATAAGAGAGAATCAACATAAGATCATTTTCAACTACCAATAGTTGAAAATTTTATTGTTCAGAAAATTTTATTTGGGACACCAGAATTTTATTGTTTTATTTAAGGCTCTCGATATTTAGTAGTATTGTTTTTTGTAGAGGACAATTGGTGTTGGATATGGCTTCTCTGTGGGAGTGTTATCATGGTTTATTAGTAAACCAATTATTGACATTTTAAAGACTATTATTTGTGTAGTGAGATACTTAAAAAAAATTTTGAATACCAATATTAATTTGTGTAATGAGATATACGTACTTAACCAAAGATTTTTCACTATATTCGAAGGGTATAGTGATAAAATTAGAACACCCTAAGAGGTGGTTAATTGCATACCGTTAGCACTGACTATATATTTATAGTAGGAGGTGGAGCTTTTTGTTAAAGAATAAAAAATTAATTAATTAATTAATTGTAAAGTCCGCCTTGAGGATAAATTTATAATTCTAGTCTCAGTCCATGAAGAAGCGGGTTGGTTGTGATCTTATATCTAAAATTCCAATGTGGGAGAAAACCAATACCACCATAACTTAATCCACTGTGATAGTACTTCAATGATTTGAAGACAAAAGTATGCGCAAACTATGCCAAGCAGGGTGTAGTTCAATTGACATAGTATCTGTTTTCCAGTTGGGGGGTGCCCCTCAGTTATTCTGCAGTCGGAATGAGTGGCCCTTGTTCGGCTTTGCTGTGAGCCTGTGTGGGACTTTGGGGTTGGGTTGGGTTGGAGCTGTGGTGTGCGTGTATGAGGGGTGTGTGTGTATCCAGTTTGAATTCATGTAAGTTAAAAAAAAAAAAAAAAAAAAGGGTATGCGCAAGGGCACATTTATTTTTTAATTACGGCATCTAATTTTAAGTTAAAAAATTAATTTTTTACCTTTTACTTTAATTAGTAAGGGCACCTCATTTATTGTACTATATATATTATATTTTACAAATAAGGCTTAACTACATTTTACACCCTTTTAGTTTGCTCTTTGTGTTAATTTGGTCCTTGTAGTTTAGAAATTTTCATTTAGTCCCTGTAGTTTTATAAGTGTCATTTTAGTAACTCAAAACAATTTTTTGTGACAAATTATTTTTTTACTTTCAGTGACAAAATTATTTGTCATTAAAGGACTTTTTGGACTTATTTGTCACACTTATGAAACTACAGGGACAAAAGTAACACTTTCTAAATTACAGGAACTAAACTGACACAGGTAACAAACTACAAGGGTGTAAAATATATTTAACCCTTACAAATAAACGTAAATCATCCCAATTGACAAAAATCAGTGCAAAATGAACTTGGACCACCCCAGTTGAAACTATTTCTATATGAAATTAATTGTTTCAACTTTGGTTTCTTTAACATAAGCCCTACGTCATAGTTTGTAATTGCGACAACCATATTTAATCTAATACCAACATCTTGAGCCCAATAGATAAGCTCTGATCGCGAGTCAAATACCTACATATTTATAAATAAAAATAAAAGAGACAATGTAAGAATAGTTTAAATTTAATTATTAATGTATTAAAAATGGTAAAATATCCACCTTATCAATGGAAAAATATAGTGTTACATCGATATCTACACGTTGGTTTTCCATTATATTTGGTAAAGGTACCAAATAATTTTCAATATTTTATATTCTTAATTTTCAACTGAACCAAATATGAAAGATTACATGCCCATAACCAAAACGAGAAGAGACAAACTCTGATTCTAACACAAAAAAAGGAGATCAGATGCTAGCAGACTCCATGTTCATGAATTCATTGAAATTATGACACTGAAAAAAAAAAAAAAAAAAAAACTATGAAACAATAAAAACAAAACGTGGCTGCAATGGTTCTTTTGCAGTTTCACGTAAACACATATTCAAGCAGTTGGGTTAGTCTACTTTCTCGTGTAGTATGTTTCGTTCTCAGTTATATGTACAAACTACATTAATCACAAATAAAAAATTTAGAGAGTCGAATTTACAAATTATCGAGGGTTTCAAGACATATGTTTCAAGACATATGAACTATTCTAGGGTCCTAGAATAGTGCATGGTTAGAAATTCACATAGAATAAAAAATCAGGAAAAAGAAGATCAAAAGTTAGAGAGGAATAAGAAAGAGAGATTTAGACTTATTGGATATCAATTGAATAACAAACACAACCCTTGCTTAGAAAGCAAAAAAAAATAAAACCTAAACTTCTTAAATATATAATTTGTGGGAGGTGCCCTTAAAAGAAGCAGTTAGTTTATTTTTTTACTTAAAAAAGATGCCCAAATTACAAATTGAACGTGCCCTTACCATCACCTAAGGTAAATCTCCCCTAAAATCATCAATGAACATGGTACTAAAATGATTTTTAGTCTAAATATTGTCAACATGCTTTTGACTACCACAAAATCTACAAGTTGTAAGATCAAAGCTAGCCCAAACTTGAACTCTTCATACAGTAAAATTAATTACAAAGTCACAAATTTTGCGCACGCTTCTCTTAATTAGTGCCTCCAACTTTCTCCATAGTACCTCTACTTTTAATTATTGTTCCTCTACATGGTTTCTCCTTAATTCCTCTCGTTTTTCTTCTTCTTCCTTTACATCCGAGCGAAGCACTTCAATCTCTTTACGTATATCATCATCAGGATTGGAAATCAGCCATATACCCAATTATATATAAACAAATTTTTTTTTAGTAGCAAAATTTCAAATATGAGCAATTCTTTGGGCACAAACAAATATCACAAACACAATCCACAAATACTACAATGTATCTATCTCTCTTCAGTGGACCCTACAGTGTTAGTGGACCCCACCAAGAGATAGATAGACACATTATGGTGTTTGTAGATTGTGTTTGAGAGATTTGTTTGTACCGAAAGACTTACTCTTCAAATATATTAGTACTAGGTGTAACATGTAAAGGCACCACTGAATAGTTTTTTGGGTTATATACGCTCACATCCCCTGTGGTTTGGTCGATTTGTATTTACTCCCCCGAGGTTTAAATTTTGACACTAATACCCTCGTAGTTTAGACCTAAGTGCAACTGTTACATTTTCCATCCAAATTAACGTTTATGCTTTTGGGAGGGAGATCTCCTGCCAATTTGCAGCACTAAATGTCAATATTGCCCCTTCTTCCTTCATTATAAGGAACAAAGTGAAGCACTAAATGTCAATAGAGTGAAGGACTTCCACTTTAGCTCATTTCTTCCAAGGATTTCCCCTAATTCGCAAACCCTATGTGTTAATAGAAGAGGAAACCCAATTTCTTCAATTGAAGCTTATTGGTGTTAAAAGAACAGTAAATTGTTTTGGAGGGTAGTATGGTCATTTTATGTTGCTCCATTGGAAAAGTTAACAGTTGAACTTAGGTCTAAACCATAGGGAGTATAAGTGTTAAAATTTAAACCACAGAGGGTAAGTGTAAATCGACCAAACCACATAGGGTGTAAATGTATTTAACCCTAGTTTTTACTATGTTTTTGATCGGTCAATAACTAATTACATGTGTCATTCAGCCATTTCTGATAAATTACAACAAAACATTTTGGTAACACAATTCCTAAGCCAAAAGCCTAAAGCTCTCAAGTAGAAAGCCATTAACCAAAAAGCCCTAAGTCAAAGCTTAATAGCCCTAAAGCCAAAAGTGAAATTACCGTTAATCCAAAAGCCCTTAAATTAAAAGTCAAACAACCCTTAAGCCAAAAGATAATTAATCCTCAAGCAAAAGTAGCGTCTTAAGATAAAAAGCCAAACAACCCTTAAACTAAGTAGCCCTGTAGTAAAAAACTAAACAGTCCTTGAGCCAAAAGCCATAAAGCCAAACAGCCCCTTAGCCTAAAGCCAAACAACTAAAACCAAAAATCCTCAAGTACTCAAAAGCCAAATAGCCCTTACATCGAACCAAGACGGCCATACTCCTTAATTTTATTGGAAATAACTTACTCTTTTATTATTTCTATCCTCATCTCTTCATCCCTTTCTGCTTCTTTGTCTAGAATATCAATATTGATACTACATGTTTTACAAAAAAGGTAACCTAAGACTATTAGTACACTAGTCTACACCAAAGTTACATTAGAATTGTGTGTAATTAGATACTTTAATTTTGGACCATAAAGTTAAGAGAGAGTGAGTGAGGGCACGTATCTCAGGGATAATACAATGAACATGAGCAACAAAGTGGATTCTGCACAATAATATGTTGGGAAAGAATCAAGATCGAGAGTGCTTTTTATTGCCCGCAAGTGTGATAGTAAAACTTTGCATAGTCGTCTTTATCAGGATAGTCTTTAATCTGGGAACGGGTAAAGGTAAGGAGATGCAAGATGCCTTCGTGAAGGATTATAGGTGACAGTGTTGAAATGCAAAGGATATAGGGTTTGAATTTGTAGGGATTAATGCAGCGAAATAGATTTGAGTTGCTCTGTAAATTGCAAGTATTACAAGATAAATCATCCTTAGCTACAATGCTGAAGAAAGCAAGCGAATGCTCATGAAGTTGGGAGTTTACTAAGAGACACGTCAACGTTGCACATGTAACATCATGGGGGAATTTGTAGCAAAGGCATTTAGAGGCAAACCCAACACCTACTCAAAAACATGAGATTCATCTGAATTTGTTGGTATATTGAGAAATCGAACTCTTCGTGAGTTTCAATAGGTAATCTGGGTAGAAGATATGGTCAATTTCATCGGGCAATTCTGTACATGATTTGTGCAGCAAGAGATAGCAATCGAGGCAACAAAATGTAGAGGAACCATCATCATTGAAGGGTAGTTGGCATGCATAGCAAATAAACGAAGATTTTTTTTTTCTTTTACCACTTACTCCTACAAAGAATTAAAGGATGGAGGTGATCAATCTAGAGATTTTCCTTTCGTTGATGATCAGTGGTATTAACGAGCATTAAAAAGCACAATTAATTAATATCAAGGTCAAATCCACACTCTAAACAGTGGTAAGTAAGGCGCGTATGTCGTACCTCACAGGTCGGGTGTATACGAGCCGAGCCGAGCCGAGCCGAGCTTATGCGATCGCGAGCTTTTTCATGAGGGCTTGTTGAGCGACATGGCTCGTTTATAGCCCTACCCGCCAGCATCGCATAGAAAGTCCCCTGAATTGTATGTAAGACGAGGAAGGAGGGTGAGAGTGTGGTTTGAGTGAAATGGGTGTTTTATTATTTGGGACGACTCGGAGCAAGATTAATGGAGAATGCTCTTGCATTGAATACAAACATAGATTGAGCCAATTCCGATGACAAAATTGCAACCACAACAATAAAGATTCATTTTCTTCTATATTTTCTAGTGAATATGTAAAAACCAAGAATTTTTTTAAGGGTATTTTGGTAATTTTGGACCAAAATTCCGATCGCGAGCTTTTTCGTGGGTCTTGATTTGGGACAGTGCATTTAAATTTTTGGACAATTTGGTATCACTAGTTGGTTATTTTGTCACATGTGTGTACACATGTGAATAGAGATGCTTGTGTGTGTGTGTGTTACACCGTAACCCACCCCACACTAACCCCATCACTTTTTTGCTTTTTGGGACATCCCTCTTAAATTTGGTCATCTCTCTCTCTCTCTCCCCCCCTTATCTTTGTGTCTAACAATACAAATGGGCGTGGTGCCCGGCACAAGGTCTATCGTGACTTCAAAGTTGCGGATAAGCGGCAAACCCAGTAAGTCCTCCGAAAATACATCTGAATACTCACAAATATTGGATAAGGGATTCATCTACCTTAGTGTCTCACCGTGGGGAGCACCCATTTTGTTCGAAAAGAAGAAAGATGGATCGCTACGGTTTTACATCGACTACCGCCGATTGAATCAAGCTTCAATCAATAACAAGTGTCCTCTACCTATGATCGATGACCTATCAACCAACTTCGTGGTTCGACGTATTTTTCTAAGATTAATTTGAGATCAGGCTACCATCAATTGAGGATTCGGGAGCAAGACATCTCGAAGACCGCCTTCCATTCTCATTATGGGCACTATGAGTTTCTTGTGATGCTGTTTGGGTTAATGAACGTGACTGTCGCTTTCATGGACTTGATGAATCGCATCTTTAGTCCTTACCTTGATAAGTTCGTGATTGTGTTCATCGACGACATTCTTACATATTGGTCGAATCCGGGAAAGCATGAAGAACATCTATGAATCGTCCTTCAAACGTTGTGAGATCATTAATTGTACGCCAAGTTTTTCAAGTGCGAGTTTTGGATATCAAAAGTGAAGTTCGATTCCTAGACCAGTTTTTTCGAAAGATGGAGTTTCAGTCGACACATCAAAGATTGAAGTCGTAGTGCATTGACAACCACCGAAGAATGTTTTTGAAGTCCGAAGCTTCTCAGGGCTCGCGGGTTTGTATCGATGCTCTGTAGTGAATTTCTTACGTCTAGCTTTGCCTATAACGAAGCTTACCCGAAAGGGTTCTAAGATCCTATGGGATGAGGCTTGTTACCGAGCCTTTCAACAAATGAAGATAAGGTTAACTACCATGTCGATCTTGATCATTCCCGAACAAGGTTTGGGCTACACCGTCTATTGTGATGTTTCACACGATGGTTTGGGGTTGTGTTTTGATGCAAGGAGAAAAATTTGTTGCTTATGGTTCACGCCAACTGAAGCCGCACAAGAAGAACTACCCAACTCATGACTTAGAGCTTGCCGTTGTTGACTTTGCTCTGAAGAGTTGGAGGCATTACCTTTATGGCGAGAGATTTGAAGTGTTCTCCTATCACAAGAGTCTCAAGTATATTTTCACGCAATGAGATTTAAATCTAAGGCAAAAACGATGGATGGATTACCTTGAAGGCTACGACTTTTTGGAGTATCATCCGGGGAAGGCCAATGTTGTAGCTGATGCACCTAGTAGAAAGAATCGTTGCACCATGGCTTGAGAGGACTGGAAGATGTTAGAACAACTTGGGCACTTCAACATGGAAGTTAATGAATCTGAAGATCATGCTGCCTTGTTTACTATGATTGCTCAACCGATACTCTTGAGGCGAGTTCAAGATGCTCAACAATCCGACGAGGAGACTGAGTCCTGCGAATTATGCGTTTCTATTGGCGAGGCACTTGATGGTTTGACATCTGATTCTGACCATGGTTTGAGGTTCCTAGAAAGACCGTTTCGTGAAGAAGTGTTGAAAGATTGTTATCATTCCCGACTTGAGGTTCATCCGGGAGGCATGAAGATGTATCAAGATCTATGCCGACAATATTGGTGGAAAGGGATGAAGCGACATGTTGCTGATTACGTTTTATGTTGCATGGTTTGTCAAAAAGTTAAAGTCGAGCAATATTGCCAAATGGAAGAGGGAACACATCACTAATGATTTTGTTACTGCTCTTACGAGGTCACTTCAACAGTGATGTCATTTGGTTTATTGTGGACTGCTTGGCGAAATTTGTGCACTTCTTGCCGATCAAGATGATGGATACAACCGAAATTCTGAGTAGGCTCTACATCAAGAGATCTTGAGGCTCCACGGTGTACCAGTTTCTATTGTTTCCGATCACGACTCCAAATTTGTTTCCCAATTTTGGCAGAGTCTTCAGAAAGCTTTGGGGGCACAGATATTACTTAACACTGCATTTTATCCTTAGATAGACGGCCAGTTTGAGCATACTATTTAGACATTGGAGGATATGTTACGAGCTTGTGTGATGGATTTTAGAGGCAATTGGGAAGCTTTTTGCTATCAAGCAAGCATCGAGATTGCAACGTTCAAGGCCTTGAATGGCCAACCTTGTAAATCACCATTATGCTGGACCGAAGTTGGAGAAGCCTCCATCTTAGGCCCTGATATGGTTCATGAGACAACCGAGAAGATCAAGTTGATTCGCAAGAGATTAATGCTCACCACTCAAACTTGCCAGAAGAGTTATGCAGATCGTCGAAGAAGAGTGTTATCGTTTGAAGCCGGAGACCATGTTTTACTCAAAGGAGCACCATGACGAGGATTACAATGATTTGGACAAAGCGGGAAGTTATCTCCGCATTTCATAGGCCCGTTTCAGATTTTGGATAAGGTTGGTGAGGTAGCCTATTGCTTGGCTCTCCCACCTCAACTTTTGAATGTTCACAACGTGTTTTACATCTCCTTGTTATGCAAGCATGAATTGCATTCATCGCATGTTGTGAAGTGGACCGATCTTACCCGCGAGTAAGACGCATCCTATGAAGAGCAACCGATCCGTGTCTTGGAGACCAAGGAGCATGTACTACGAGGCAAGACGATTACTTTGGAGAATGTACTTTGAAAGCACCATGGCATCGAAGAGTCATCTTGGAAAGACGAACAAGAAGAAAGACCACGTTATCCACTTCTCTTCACCGATTAAGGTAAGTTTTTCTAAACCATCGTTCTTGCTATCGTTCGAACTCTGGGACAAAATTCTTTTAAGGGGGGGGGGGGGGGGGGGGGGGGGGGGGTAGATTGTAAAAGCCCAAAATTTATTTTAGAGTATTTTGATAATTTTGGACCAATGTGGGTCTTGATATGGGATAGTGTATTTAAATTTCTGTACAATTTGGTATCACTAGTTGGTTATTTGGTCACATGTGTGTACACATGTGAGTAGAGATGTTTGTCCGTGTGTGTGTTATACACTAATGCACCCCATACCACACCTAACCCCATCATCTTTTTACTTTTTGGAACATCCCTCTCTCTCCTCCCCCTCAAATTTGGTCGCCTCTCTTTCTTTCTCTCTCTCTCTCTCCTTCCTTATCTTTCATTTTCTTTTGTTTTGGTTTAAACTCTCCCTCTCTCTCTATATATATATATATATCATTATCTCTCTTAGATTGGAAGCTCCAAAAACCTCTATGGAAACTTAAACTCTCAAGCTCATTTTGAAACCCTTCCAAGCCATATTTGTCACGCCCCGACGTAGCATAAATATAGAAAGCATTCAATTTCCTTTATGAACCCGTAGGTCGCGACAGTTTGAAGGATCAATTCCGTCCCAAACGTCGAACAATATAATAATATGAATCAGAGTAGAACAATCAAGGCTTACAAAATTTTTCCAAATTAGTAATTATTACAGCACGTGATTACTAAAGGCACAACCCGCCTTGAAACAAAATAATATCTATTACAGTCATCCTTATTACAAATTCATTTTATAACGTAAGTCAATAATAACAAGTTCTTCTTCTCAGATAGTTGTACTCAATTTGCGTAGTCATACTGCCCTGTCTGGTTATAACCTGAAAAACCTAGACACGAATGTCCAGGGCGCATCGATCAACGCCGCCAGCTTCATGAAGCTGGTGAGTATTAAAAACATATGCTCGGAATGTAAAATATACTCACTTACCATTTTCATTTCACAGGTTTGCTTACTCAATAGTTTAGAAATATAGAAATGAATTCAAATTATAAAACAGTACAGATATACTCGTGATCTTCAATAAAACATGGGACCGTGCATGAAATGATGCAACCATCTCATCCGACTCTTTTCTCTCAACCACACCTCACCCAACTCTCTCGCTCCAGTATTTTGAATACTAAGGTGACCATACTTTAGTACAGCGGTACCAGGGACTATCCAGTTTGCCTCACACTTTAGTACGGGGTACTAGGGAGTGTCCAATTGCCTCACACTTTAGCCAAACCAATGAATGCTAGGGAGTGTCCAGTAGGTCACACTTTAGCACTACCACGGGTGCCAGTGAGTGTCCAAGTCGACGTCACACACTTTAGCGCTACCATGGGCGCTAGGGAGTGTCCAAGTTTGTCACCGTCGTATTTCAAAGATACTCTAAACCGCAATCTCATAACATCACACTTTAGTACACCAGTACCAGGGAATGTCTAAATCACAATCTCACCCACATACTCTTTTCACACTGATCATCCCTCACCATGCATGTACTCTTGACCCCACATGTATGTCATATGACTTTATACAGAAAAGTAAAATACTGGAAAACAATAAACAGCGTACGTGCGAGAATAATCAAGCCTTTAAATCAAACCTTATAACCAAAACATTACATACCGAATTCTTTTTATCATAAAACCCAAATAGTACTTTAAAAATCCTTAAAACTTCTTCCAAACAGTTCCTTAGCAGAAAACAGACAAAAACCAAAAAAGGGTAGGTCGCTCGCGCGATATGCGGCTTTTTTAATTTTCTTATAAAATTTTCCAAACTGTCAGAAATTACACAGGTCGCACGCGCGAGTTAGCGCTGAGACTTCATCTTCTTTGTCAGAATTCCCCTGTTTCAGTTTTAAGGGTCCTTTTTAACCCATTTTGAAATCTGAAAGCTACTATGCCTTATAATATATGTATCTCTTCGTTTTTCCGCAAGGATTACGAATGTGATCGGATTAACATGAATCAAAACGTATCTCTCAGATTTTACAAAAAATCGAGAGGTGACGAAACTTCGTTTTTAATATACGTCGCAATACGAATGAATTAGGCTCTATAACTTAAACCGTAGTCTCTATGTACTGTAATCTTTCATTTTTATCTATCAAAATGAATTTTGGTTAAGTTTTGAAAAATCATCTTTTTCAAGCTATGAAACTTCAAACATAAAATCATCAATGGAAATTTACAAATCAAGCTACATAAATAGTAAACAAGGTATGAATTACATTCTGAGTGAGTTGGTAATACTCACTGTGATTGGATATAAAGAGTATGTTGAGAAAGATTAGCAAAATAAGATCACCCAATGAAGCTTTAGCTATGGAGGTCATGAGCTTCTCTCTCTCTAAAATATTTTCTGTATAAACTCTCTGCACTTCTCTATTCTCTCTTAAACTCTCTCTATATTTTCAGTTTGTAAAGATATCCCGATTGTGAGAGTTGTGTGTGGTTATATAGAAAACCAAATGGGGATTCTCGGGGATCAAGTTCATCCAATTTTACTCAACAAAAGAATTTGTTTTGAAATCAACTAAATACATCAAATACATATACGTATATGCTATATCTATGCAGATTATACATAACATATATACCTTTATCACAGATTGTAGGAGTGGTTTAGAGTAATAGGGGTCAAGTAAAGGGTGTTTGGGAATTCTAGCTTTAGGCCCAAGTGCAACACACACAAAATAAACATGGGCAAACAAAGCACAACACAAGTGTCTACGAATCACTTTAGGTGTTTGGAAAATTAGCTTAAGGAACTACAAATACTCATACACCAAATGCATTCCCAAACAAGCCTATCTAATCATTGCTTGTATTAATGAGATTAAAGCAAGTGTCATTTCCTAATTGATGGAGATTCCCAAACTGTGGGAGTCCATATGCGGCGCGGACAATTTTCGTTACATAAATTGTTATTTTCATGGCGCGATGACCACCACAAAAATACAAAATATTTATTTTAACGTAAGAAATAATTTTCTGGTTTCATAAAAATACAATTTGAATCAGAAATAAATATTTTCACCGTTTTAAAATACAGTTTTGCAATTCAACACAGGTATTTTATAAAAATCATAGGTGGTGAAATTATAACACTGGTATTCTTGAAACTATATCAGGTATTGCTCAATTATAAAAGAATTACAGTCTGACCCCAGTTAACGAGTTTCTAGTAAATACAACATGTAATGCAAATTAAAATATGGAAATTACAATTTAGAAATTAAATGAAACTACAGGTTGTTACAATATTGAAGCAAGACTAATACAGACCAACTTGTTCTCCTTCTCAAGGGCTTTCTTTTAATCTCCTCATTTCTATCCTTGGGTTCCATTTTATTGTGATTCTTGAACAAATAGCACTTGTTCATCTTGTTTTAGAACTTTTCCTACAATATTAATTAAGTGCTTACATGCTCTTATGTGCTTAAGTGAATCCATGCCTACCCTAAATGTCATTTAGTTGATATGGTATCAAATCATTATTAATAATGTAAGCCCAGCTTGGTCAACGACTTTATGCCTGTCAATGGCCCGTCCAAGCCCAGGCTTGCCGCCCACCAATCAGGATGCATTTTAGTTTACTTTGGGGTTGTTATTTCCCCCTTCCTTTATTCTCTTTCTATTATGTTCAATCCATGTCTATGAAGCTTGAGTCCATTTGGAACTCATTGACTTTCCTTTACTTATGTTTTCTTGAGGTATCTATTGTACAAGGGCTGTATAGGGTAGGTTCGACCGGTCTAATGGGACCCCTCGACCAGTCGAAGGGTACTCTACAGAATCCTTGTGTTGCAGAGGAGCATTCGACTGGTCGAAGGTACGAACCCCTCGGATCAGTTAAAAGACCCTCTGTCCTTAATAGTAACTTTTCAAAATCTTTAAAATTTTCGAAATCTAATTTGGTTTATACTTAGCCTATGGTTACTCTACTATGGGAAAAATACCACTTTCAATTTCCTAAGGACCGTTTGGTTGTAATCTGTTGAAAACCTCTATTATGTTAAACTTTCAAAGCAAGCTTCATTCTCTATTTCTTTTAACCTTTGAGGCTTCTTTATACTTTCTTAATTATAAACTTGTTTCAAAACCATAATCATGTTGAACACTATTTGACCCGTTTGGTCCTTGAGGGTCAATCCTTGGCTTATTGACTTTTCTTTAGAATCCACGTAGGATATCTCTATGCTTTCATATTATTGGATTGGTCCATGTAGGACTACTTTTTGCTTTACTTTGGTTCGTTTGACATGTTGACCTCACCAACGTCGCTTGGCTTTTAGGGCATTACTGAACAAGGAGGTGTGGATTTGGCTTGACAAAAGGATGATCAATTTTGCACTCCTTCTCCTGGCTACTGCTTTCAATTGTTCTTTCTTTAGGCATCAGAGAAGTGCAGTTAAGGTCTAAGTCAAATTTACACCGAGAATAATGGTAAATATACTTATCAAAACTTAACTTCCCACAAGCTTGGCATTGAAAATTTCTCTACGATTAGAGGAGGGTGAATGGGTGTTGAGGATGGAATGGATTGGTTAATTTCTCTCTCCCATTCAGTGTATGTTTTGTGGATATTGATAAAGCAGCCTTTACAATAAGAGTACATCAAATCCTTGTAGTTCAATCCACACGTCCTAAAGATTTTAGCAGCATCAATGATGAGGGTCAATCGATGCGTATGTCTAAAATGATGAATATTCCTATCGTCTATCTTGAGTTTGTGTTAGGGCTGCACATGGGTTGGTCTGGGTCGGGTTTAGACAGAATCAGAACTGACCCATATTTGAGTGGCTCTCAAATTCAAAGACCCAGAATTGACCCACTAAAATAGTCCCGAACATACCCGAACCATTAAAACCGGTTTGGTTTGGGCTAGGTCTCGGGTCTTCCAAAAGATTCACCTAAAAAACCTAGAATCTCTCTCTTTCTCTCTAAGAAATAGAGCCATAAAAAATTTATGGGAGCTTCGGCCATAGCCCCCTCAAATAAAACTTTTCAAAGTTAAAACACATGCTATTTTTCTTTATTGCATTAGGCCCTTGTTACACTCAAATTGCTATAATTTTTATTTTACAAGTCTGCTTTTCGTAAAATTTAATGTTTTCGAATCAGTAAAATAAGATCTACAAAACAAGTTCAATATGAGCATGAAATAGTGGGACAAAAAACAACTAAACATCAAACAAATATGAACAAACACCAGAATACCTTATTCAAAATATTTGGGGATCCGGGTCTCATCCATTTGGTCTGCACATGTTGAGTTACACAAAACACCGTAATACCTATGTCATGAACTTAACTCACCTCAACTCTCAATAAAGCCTTGTGCAAAATAGTTGAGATCAGCTACATAAACCTCATTTTCTCACTCCTCTGTCTAGGACAGTAGTCCCACTCTAACCACACTATCATGTATATCTTCTTTGTGAACTTTAACAGAAATCAATTTTGGTCTCTGGCTTACCCTGGCATTGCTCTAAGCTTTAATATTATTAATTATATTACTAGGCACAATCAGTGGTCTTATGGAATAAACGAGAAGACATTTTAGTCAGATTTCTATTGTTTTTGTGTGCTACTTCTACCATGTCATGAATGAATTCATTTGATTTTATCTCTTCATGGTTTACTGAAAGGAAAATGATAGATGCACAACAAAAACTCACAACCAATTGCACAACCTGTTTAAAATTATTGGACTTCGTGCTGAAAAAGCTGTACATCCCTTTTTTTTGTCTTTTTGTGTGTACAACTTTTTCAGCACGAAGTCCAACAATTTTTAGTAGGTTGTGCAATTGGTTGTGGGTTTTTGTTGTGCATCTATCATTGCTCTGACTGAAAATCCATGTCAAATTTTAGAGTTTTGGTCCACCAGTTTCAGTAATGTTATATTTCAATATTCTGTACTATATATGAAGCGTGGTATGTCTAAGTATTTTTTCGCATACATATAATAAAAAGATATTTCTTTCGTGCAATTGACACCATAGATGCATAGATCTTTAAAAAATACACGAAATAAAAAAAAACAAAAAAGAAATCACCCAAAAAACACAAGAATTGAGAAAGTTATAATAGTTTAAAGTTGACAGATAATATTTAGACACACAGATGACAGATTATATTATCTGTAAGATAGATAAAACCTCAAAATTAGGCTGCAACTTAACTTTTTTCGTAAAATTTTCACGCCTACTGCGTAGATCTCAAAGAAATGCATGAAATAAAATAAAAAAATAAAAATAAAAAATAAAAAATCACCCAAAAAGCCTAAGAATTGAGAAAGTTATGGTGGTTTAAAGTTGACAAATAATATTATCTGTCAGTGTCAACAGATTATATTATCTGTTTGAAAGATAAAAATGAAAAACGAAGTTCCAAGTTTTTTTTTTGTACAACTTTCAAGTCCAATGCGTAGCTCGAAAAAATACATCATATCCACAAAAAAATCACTCAAAAAGGCCAAAAAAACGAGTGAGTTATGATGATTTAAAGTTCACAGATAATATTATCTATGAGCGGAGGGGCTTTTCACTGAATACGAAAAGTAATAAGGGACTTTTCACAAAACTGCAAAAAAAAAAAGTAAATTTTTAACTAAAACACATAATTTTAAGGGTCTATGACCTAATATCTCCAAATTGAATCCTCTTCTCTCTCTCTCTAACATAATAAAATGGGTTGAGCCTCAATAGCTGGAACCAACTAAAGAACTTCCATAGACACACACACACACACAAAAAAAATATCTATAATATATATAAATGTACCAATGTGCATAAGTGTTTTACACTTTTATCAATCGGTGCACTTTTACTTAACTATTTTTTCTTAGAATTTAGAGTTTTAAAAGTTTAGTATACCACTTTTTTATTTGTAGTGTGTCCATGCCATAAGAGTCCTACAACTTAATAACAACATCTATGTGTTTGGTTTTTTCTTTTTGGACTCTAGAATAAACTAAATCTATTGGTTTTTTTTTTTTCATTTTGTTGAACTTTTTTTTTTTTTTATACGTATGCATATTTGTATGTTATGTGTATGTTTATATGCCTCATAGATCAACTTTCTTTTTATTGGACTCTAGAATAAACTAAATCCATTGGTTTGTTTTTTTTTTTCTTTTTCTTGGACTTTTTTTTATAACCTCTTTTTGTATATATTATATGCGTATGTATATTTGTTTGTTATGTGTATGTTTATGTGCAGAGATAGATCAACAAATATTACAAATCTAGATCGTAGTGGTTATTTTGGTAAATTCATTTGTGGGATGGTTTTAGTATTTTAGATATAAAGCAACTGATAATTACCGATGCCCATAATTGGTTTACACTTTTATCAATCGGTGCACTTTCACTTAAGTAATTTTCTTAGAGTTTTAACAACTTTAGTATACCATTTTTTTTTTTTGGGTCCGTCCATGATATTCCTAACTTTTTATTTTTTTGCTTTGGATATATCATGTTATATACAATCCCTACAATTTTACAACTCCTTAATATTAATGGTATTCGACATTAATCCTATTGTGTATTACAACTCCTTCCAAATAACTCAAGTTCCCATCGGATTTTACAAATAAAAAATAAAAGAAAAAAAGAAAAGAAAAAAAGTCAATCACACTTTAGTTCATATATGACTCTTTTTTAAATACGCCCCTAAACTATAAAACTTGACAAACTAACTCCCCTCAACATTGCATTTTTCTCTAAAACCCCTTCCATTAGAATTCTGTCCCAAAAAAGAACGCTTTTTTTTTTTAATTTAAATTTTATTTTTTTATTATCATGTGAGCACCATATGATACAAACTATTACCAACATGATATCTATTTGTCCCTCCTTGGAGCAATTGAAAATTTTATGACAAAAATATCCTTTGTTGCATAATAATTGCCCTTTGTTGTACACCAAATTTTAGACAATTTTGTTCTTAAAATTTCAACGACTCAAAGAAGAGACAAAAATGTTATGTTGTTAACACTTTTATATTGGTAACATGATATAAAAGTAATCAATTTTTTAACTACAACATAACAGAAGGGCTGTTAGTGAAAAGTAAAAATAGTTGATAGGTTCAATTTGTTGAGTTTTATAGTTGAGGGCAATTGAAAATGATCATAGTTGAAGGGGTGTTAGTGTAATAACCCCTCTTTTCTTTTCTTTTTTTTGGACTCCACGGTGGGTTACGTGAATAATGGATTAGTAACATATATATCTCTTAAAGAGTTATAATAAATGTCTATGAAGAATTTTAGGACTCTTAACTAAATTCCTATTGCCAATTTCTTAGTAGTATATGATTCATTTTACACTCGCAAAGTTTAAAAATTTTACCTTCCAATTATAAATCTTGCATTCAGCCTCTAATTAATACAAATATTTGAGAGCTAATCCATCTAAAAGCTCACATTTAATCAATAGCTAATTAATAGAAGAATTTTAGTAATTGAACACATTTGGGCAAAGTTCCTTAGCTGTACATGGTTTGTTAGATTCCTCTCACAATTGTGAGACCCTAATTAACTAGAAAATAAATAAATATATAAATAAAATAATTTTAAACATTATTTTTTTTAATCCCTAGACCCACTGTTGTGAGAGGGAACCTAACAAACCACGCCTAAAGAACTTTACCTAAGTATGTTCCTTGAGTAATTGTGTAACAATTTTTTGCTTCTTTGATTAAAGTGGACTAGAGTGGATTAATTGAGTATTGGATCATTGGATGAAACAAAGTCCAATCTAAATTAAGACAAATTAGGAAATCAAGTCTTAGGAATAAATAACGGAATTATGTACTAGAAATTAATCGTGTAGAAGAATAACATGAATTCACAAGCCTCTCAGTCTCAGGTACACTTTTGGCTCTATTTGTTAAGACATTATTTTAGTTCTCTCTCTCTCTCTCTCTCTCTCTCTCTCTCTCTCTCTCTCTCTCCATCCTTTCTTTTTTTTGGACTAGAAGACTAATGATAGTATTATAGAACCTAAGAACCTATTGGTATTATCTAATTTCTAATATACGTCTCTACTTCCCAAGTTCTCCATAGCTTTAGACATTTTTTTTTACACTTTAATTAAGATTCACAAAACAGTCTACTCTTTGTGTTCTCTTAATAATGTGCTATGATGAACTAAACACGATTGATCTTTACACAAGTGTGCACTTTCAAGCTTTGCATTGAAGGTAATTATTATTCCTTACTCTTCTATTCATTCATTCAACTTATAAATTTCATTCTCATTACTATTAATGTAATATTTTCAATAACTTAATGGTCAAAATGAAAACAAAAAAACTATTAGTTATAGTAACATCAGTCCCCTTCTCATGACGGGACTTCTATTTACAGTTATTGGATTCAGTTTTTATTAAGGGTACTGAAGTAATTTCACAGACATAAAACTATACCCATCAACTCCTGATATCAATTCTTAGTATTACATAACTCTTTTTAAAGAATCTTGATTTGTTTTATTCTTCTTCTTCTTCTTCTTTTTTCTTTTTTGGAGCTCTATGATGAGTCATTTACGATTTTGTTTATTCTATACCAACAATAATATAGGTAACTTCTATCGAACCTATTCTAGGTAAGATATGCATTCAAAAAATTTTAGGATTCAATTTCAACCACTTTAATATTTGGTTACCCATTTAACATAGAGTGCATTTTTCTCACTCTTGCTTATCCACCACTACCATGCTGACATGTGTCCTATTCCATTCCCATTTTACCCATTCGTTTAGCAACACAATTATTGAATGTAAAACTTAATTGAGTATTTTTCTTTATGAAAAGTTACTATTGTTATCTTTATTAGCAATAATTCATAGAATTGTTATCATTGTTTAAGTTCCACAAGAAAGATAGGAAGTTAGCTAAACAAATTTAGCTTGTGATTATTACCAATTATGTGGTAAAATAAAATTTTACGCACATTTTTTGTACAATAAATTTGATAATGTACCACTTAATTGAAAGAGTCACCACACTTAATTCTGCCATATGGCATACCATATCATTTTGTAAGCATCTCTTTGTGACTCTAGCATTACTCTAATTGAAAATGCAGCCAAAAATCCATTGAATATCTTAATTGAAAAATATCGACTAGAAATAATCACTAATTGCAGTCTATTTCAATACTTGAAATAATCATGTGTTATGTACAGCAAATTCAACTGCTTAAAATTTC
The DNA here is from genome assembly GCA_033977485.1 of Hydrangea macrophylla. Classification (NCBI taxonomy): domain Eukaryota; kingdom Viridiplantae; phylum Streptophyta; class Magnoliopsida; order Cornales; family Hydrangeaceae; genus Hydrangea; species Hydrangea macrophylla. The sequence goes on along the minus strand of CM066989.1, from coordinate 128,893,607 downwards.
CAGTACTAAAATTCAACACTTAATTTTCAATTTTATCAAATTAATGGACACCCTTAGGCCCTTTTTAGCTCATGAACAAAGAAAAATATTTTCCTTAGTGTTTTCGTTTCTTTCCTATCCTTCAATATGTGCACCAAATAGAGCCTAAAAGTCTCTTTCGATATAGATTATCAATACATTTTCATAATTTTAGGACTTTAAATTAAATTAAAACTACCATCCTATTGGTTTTTTCTATTTTGGTCTTAGTAGATTCCATTTTTTTCCCCTTCTTCTGTCATGTTTCAATATCTTTTCTCTTTCTTTAGGTGAACTCCATGGATAAGCAATTACTTTCTAATATCAATTCCCATTATAAAATTTTTTTCTTATGTGATTCTTTCAATTATATTGGCAATTTGACAATAGAGACTTTATGAAAAATTTTGGTTGAAGATTTTAAGAATTTTCAAGCCACACAGCACAAAAAGTTTGACCATCTTGAACGTAGAGGGCTCTCTAAATCCTTTTTGTCGGAATCAACTTTTAATGTATATAAAAAAATATTTAAGAAAGCTAGATCATGATTGATTTGTAACTTATTCTAATTAGAACATATGAAATAATTTTATAGTTTAATAAATTACTATACAAACACGGTAAATTAATGAAATACTTACATATGTGGTCATACAATAAATAAATATAGTCATTATTAAGTAATGAGCAAAGAAAATAGTAAAATCAACATATTAAAGATGTAAGAAAGAATTCTAGCTAGGACATGTGGCAACAATTAAATAGCAACATAAAGAAATTATTATTGAACAAATAAACAAATGGTCTAAGAAGAATAATTCAACAGTTTTTATTATTTTTACCCTATGAATTGATTGTTGTATGTGCTTTGTGTATCTTTTTTATTGTGGAAGTTGCATGAATTCTTCTTCTTCTTCTTTTTATTTATTTTTTATTTTTTTTATACCTAATTTAAGTGGTTTTTTTTAATCTTTTTTTTATTTTTTTTTATTTTTTTTATTTTGGCTTACTATTCCTAATTAGTTTTTAGATAGACACCGTTCACGTGCAACGCACGTGCTTTTAAACTAGTATATATATATATATTAACACAAATTATTTCATGAGAGACAAAAATGATTACTCTGTTCTTAACCGGAAGACTTAAAAGAATTACTGCTAGAATACATAAGTCTCTGCACAGTAGTATCAACAACTCTTCGTGTAAGAACAATTGAAAGAAAAATAAGAAAGCTTCAAAAACAGTTAGAGATTTTAGCTTGCAAGCTAATGGTATACATCAAGTCGGATCTCGATCGATTCAGGTTTGTGTATATATATATTATATACTGGGTAACTTCTGTAAAAATATAAACATCAGGGATCATATTCATAATATATACACAAAAATTTAGAGGTAGTAAAAAGTAGTAAAAGGACTAAACTGAAACAATAGTACAGGGGTGTAAGTGTTATGCTTCATAGTACGGGGCAAAGTGCAAAAGGGTCATAGTACAGGGGGTCAAAGTATTTAACACTTTCTTTTATTGTCTGCATATGCTTTCATCAGTGCAGCTTGAACATTTTATGCAAGTTGAAAATTCCACAACTTTTCAAGAAGAAGAAAAATTAATTAAACAAGCTTTCATCCAAAAATTGACAGAAACTCATTACATGAAAGGTTTTGACACAATACCACGAGCCATTACTTGATTTCATGACTACCACTTAATCTACCAATTTTAACATCAAAGCAAGCCAAAACTTTAGCTCTTTTCATACATGAAAATTACAAAGTCAGCAATACTAGTTAAGCACCGCGCTTCTCAAGTGCCTCCAACCTTTTTGACAGTGCGTCTACTTTAAATTCTTGTTTTCGTATATACTTTTTCCTTAATTGCTCTAGTTTTTCTTCTTCTTCCTTCATCTTTATGCGAATCTCTGCAATCGCTTCTTTTCGATCATCATTTCGCTGAGAGAAGTCTGAAAAATTAATCAAGACTTCTCTAACCACTGCATTAATAGTGTTCTCTTCAAATGAAAACTTTGTTTCACCAAGTTCATGGGCCAATGACTCATCTTCATATGTTGAAATCTGTATGTAATTAGTAAAAAAAAAAAAATTGAAGTCAAAAAATGATCCATATACAAATTATCAAACAATTAACTCATATATATAGTATTGAAAAATGGGACTCATCAATCATAAAGATGCATGTCCAACAAATTTTCTAACCCAATTTAATGTTGTCATTTGGAGTAAAGATTGGGACACGCCCAAAAACGCAACTTTTGGGGCACAACCCAAGAGATTGGGTTGTGCCCCAAAAGTTGCGTCTTTGGGCGTGTCCCAAATATTACCCTTTCATTTGATATCTGATTTGGGACAAGAATGATATATATATATACAGAGAGAGAGAGAGAGAGAGAGAGAGAGAGAGAGAGATGCGGTGTTGCCCTCTCAACAATTGTGAAAAAGAAAAAGAAAGTAATGGTGTGATTAACTTGCACACTATAATGTTTCTTTTCCATCTAATTTTGTAGTTCAAGTTCTCTCACTCTCTCTATGCATAAATTATACCAATGCAAAATTGGTATATCTACTACGAAAAAAGAAGAACTAACTTTTGTACAGAATGGTGCATGCGGGTATTACACAGATTCACACTAACGTCACATTGGAATTGTGTGTAAATAAATATTTCAATCATTGGAGTGTAAAATTAAGAAAGGGTGAGTACTTCACCTCAAGAGCGCAACGAATATGAGCAAAATATTGGCAATTATCACAGGAATACGATGGATCAGAGAGTAGTCTTTCTTTCCTACAAGCGTCGCAACGACTCACTTCATTGTCTTCATCATCGTACCGACCTTTTCGTGTACAGAAGAGGGTAAGGGTATGCCAGGTGTGATCTTCAAGAAAGATTGCAGGTGGCAGTTTAGAAATGCAAAATAGATGGAGATTGAAATTGCACGGCACACAACGGAAAAAATTGGAGTGGCTGCGTAGATGGCAAACAATACAAGATAAATCATCAACTACAACTCTAAAGAAAGTAAGGGGATGCTCGTGAAGGTTTGTATTTGTCAAGAGAGGACGTGTTGTCTCCTCCTCTTCCTCAATCAAGAATCTGCTAACAAAGTCATTGGTATTCTCTTGACATGAATCAATTGATGCATCCAACTTTTTGTCACCAAGTTTTTGGGCTAAAGACCACTCATCCTCCATGAAACGCACAACTTTATTACAAACCAAAAATTTGAGTAAAACAGAATTAGGCAATATACCAAATTTTCAAATTTACTTGGTATGCATAAGTGTCACATTTATTAAAACACAAGTCCAACAAATCATTGTACCCTATTCAATCTTTCTTTCCATATATATATATATATATACATAAATATATCGGATCTGATCCAGAAAGATAAATGTACAAGAGATTTGTACAGCAAAGTGGCAAGACTCTAAAAATTGCAATAGAATTCTAGGTTTTTTATTTGCAAGGATAATTATAATCATGGATTGGAAGAGAAAGGTGAGTTTACCTCTTGGATGACACAATGAACATGAGTAACATAATGGCATTCCGCACAGTAATAAGTAGGCTCGCGTAGGCTTCTTTCATTCTCGCATCTGTCACAATAGAACTCTGCATCTTCGTCTTCATCCTCATAATCTTTGACCAAGGATTTGGTAAGGGCAAGGGGATGTCTGTGATTTCCATCACTAGCAGTAGGTGGAAGCGTTGGAACACAAAACACATGGACATTGAAATTGCAGGCAACACATCGGAAATAGGGGGATTTTCTGAAGTGATGGCAAATATTGCACTGTAAATCCTTAGCTACAATGCCAAAGCTGAAGAAAGCAAGCGGATGCTCATGAAGTTGGGAGTTAACTAAGAGAGGCGTCGACAACGCACATGGAATACCAATAGAGAATTCGCAACCGAGGCATTCATAGGCAAAGCCTTTATTTTCTTTTAGACATGCCTTGCATTCAAATCTATCGAAATTATGCGAATAACGAAGACGCGGATGCAGCGCACGATTCCTTAATTTCAAAGGGTGATTTGGGTGAAACGGGTGTTGAACTTCATCAGGTAAATCTACACATGATTTGTGCAGAAAGTAATGGCAATCGAGGCAACAATACATAGTGGAACCATGATCATCATCATCATCGAAGGGTAGTTGACATGCTCTGCAAACAAACGTAATCTTATTTTTTGTCTTACTACTACTCTTGCAAAGGATCAAAGGATGGGGGCTGTGATCAATCTGGTGATTAATATCAGTAGTACTAACGGGCATCAAGAAAGCACAATTAATATCTAGGAAAAAATTACACTCTGAACAGTGGAAAGTAAGTCCATTATGTTCTACCCCGCAGACATTGCAAGAAAACCACACTCTGTAAGGGGGGCGAGGAAAGAGGGTAAGAGTGTGGTTTGGGTGGAAAGGGTGTTTTATAAATTGGGTGGGCAATTGGGAGCAAGATTTATGGAGAATGGTCTTGCATTGAATACAAACATAGATTGATCCATTTTCGATAACTAGCTTGCAACCAGAGCAATAAAAATCAGTTTTCTTCTCCGTTTCGCAGAGAAACAAGGGGTGTGGGTGTGGGTGTGGGTTAACAACATGATGATCAAGCTGGTGGTGCCCCCCCTTCTCATGACTACTACTACTACTACTTTCAGTTGTAGGCATCAGCGCAGCGCAATTAAGGTCCAAATGAAATTCACACTGAGAACAATGGTAATAAGCAGACGAAAATCCGAGCTTCCCACAAGCACCGCACCGAACTTCTTCCAAACAATTAGAAAGTAGGGTGAGTGGGTGTTGAGGGTGAAAAAGATGGTTGATTTCTTGAGGCAACTCGGCACATGTTTTGTGGATTTGAAAAAAACAGCCTTTACAAGTGTATGCCAAGCCCTTGCAGATCGATCGACACATGGGGCAGAATTCTCCATTAGGAGCAGTACATAGGCTGAGGGTCAATCGATGATGATGGCTAATATGTTGTATCCAATCGCCCATCTAATTGTCTTGGATTGAAGAAATTGGAAGGAGACGGGAGTCAGAAGAAACTATGAAGGTAAAGTTGGGGTTCTTCTTCTTCTAGGATTTTTTTTTTTAATATGTTGATGTGGTTTAATTTTCATTTTCATATATATATATATATATATATTTTTCATTTTTTTATTTGAAAACATAAACTATGAAAAAGCATGTCAATTTGTCTTCTAGGATACTCCATTACCACCTGTTTTCGACACATGTGGGCCTACACGATTTTTATTTGAATAAGTTGATCATGTGGTTTTATTTTCCATTTTTTTTGTTCATCTTTAATAAACTATAATATGCGCTAGGAATTAAGTGTAAGATATGAAATTGGATACGTAAAATGTGCATTTTTTTTATTTTGAAAAAAATAGTAGACTGAAATGTTATTATCCCCCCCCTTTTTTTTTTTACAAGGATAACCAAATGTAATTTTGCTTGGATGAAACTAAAGTTAAAAAAAATATTTTAGTACCATTGCAGATGCACTTATATCTGAAAAATTCATAGCAGTTTCTATAAATTTCACGAGATGATTTGTGAATTTCACAACATTTTCTAAAAAATCGAGATTGGAAGAAAAATGTACAACATGATTTGTGAATTTCACATGTTCTGGAAAAATAGGAATAGAAGAGATAGGAAAAACATGATTTGTGAATTTCTTCTGGAAAAATCGGGATTGGAAGAGAGGGGCACAACATAATTTGTGAATTTCACAACATGTTCTGGAAAAAATGGGAATGGAAGAGATAGGAAAAACATGATTTGTGAATTTCACAATATGCTCTGGAAAAATGGAAATGAAAGAGAGAGTCCTGATTTGTGAATTTCACAACATATTCTGGAAAACGAAAATGAAAGAGACAGAGAGTCATAACATGATTTGTGAATTTCACAACATGTTCTGGAAAACGAAAATGGAAGAGAAAGTCACAATATATGATTTGTGAATCTCACATGTTCTGAAAAATAGGAGAGAGAGAGAGAGAGAGAGAGAGAGAGAGAGAGAGAGAGAGAGAGAGAGAGAGAGAGAGAGAGAGAGGTCACCACTTACACATGGTTGAATCCAACACCATTGTATTTCATTAGTAAAATTGCAAAAATCACTTCTGCCATGTGTGTTGCGCTCTAGTCCTACTTTAACACGATACAAATAAATATCAAGAGGAACATGTTGAAAACAAATGACTACTACATTTTCACACGTTTGATTATAGCAATTTAATGTGTTGCTTAATGTTAATTGATAATGCCATAATTCACACAATAAATAAGTCAATCAATTTGCATTTGTTTCTTAGATGAAAGGAAAGTGCACAGTCAAATTAAGTCATCTATAGGAGTCATTCAATATATTCCAATACCATAAAATAAGTGTAGCTAATTAAGGAGAGTATTATTTTCAGAACATAGCAATGATAAGGGTATTATGGTCACAAAAAAAGCTTTAACCATGGTTAATGAAATATATCAGGATATGAGGGATCTTATATTGAAATAGATTCATAGGTGTCCTTGAGCCATATATTTGCAATGATCAGGGATTTAAGGCTAATTGTCTATATTTTTTAAAATCAATTGTTGACTTGCCGAACAGAGTGTGGATTCAATTAACACCTAGTGAAGAGCGTTTAAAAAAAAAAAAAAAAAAGAAATAAACTCGTGACGAGGAAAATGTGATTCAAGAATCTCTTGTTTCAGTATGGAACAACAATCTCTTCACAATTTTCAATTAACCCTTCTTTTGATGTTTAGATCTAGCAAAGAGATTCTTGTTCCATACTGAAATATAATATTTACGAGTTGATTCAATAATTGTCTCTTCTTGACTTGATTTGGGATGAGAAACTATGGAGTATATATTTACCATGTGATCAGTTTGGCTTGTTTGGAGGGCGGAAAGTAGAAGGAAATATATTAAATGTATAAGAAATTAAGAGGTGGTGAGCTGGGTTTCCCATTTGTATGTACCAAGTAGTATACTGTATACCCATTGAATTTCTCTATACACTCACAGGTGTACAACATAAGTTACTCAATATACTCAACTTCGTTGCATAACCTGAGAGTAAGTTGAAATTGATTGTGTATATGCTTAGCAGTTCTTTCCTATTTTCAGAACATTCACTCTTTAATATCCATATGTAGTAACACAGCAAAGGGTAAATTATGCCTACTTTCCTTGAAATTCAGAGTTTTGTGATGTACTATATATGTTGTATTCCTTTTCTTAATGATTTTAACCTTTGAAAAAGTAGTAGTAATTATTTTTAATATCCATGTAAATATGGAAAGGGTTGCAACTAAATTACTTTTTGTTTCTTTTTCCTACACGAAATTTGCAAATAAAGCAGTGTCTTAAAAGAAGTGCAAATTAAAATCAGAAAATGTTGAACTTGGGGATATCCCAAGCTTGATGAAGCTCCTGTGGACAATACCAATCTTAAAAGTATCTATTCAATTTCATTCTTCTAGTGTTGCTATTCAATCTCCTCATCAATTTCATCTTTTCCTTCAAAAGGATCTAAAGAATTAATCAAGTGTGATCTGCTAGCCTCTTCATTAGTGTCCTCTTGCAATATTGAATGACGTGATGTTGTGTCACCAAGTTTGTATGCCTAGTACCACTCTTCTTTCATTTCACGCAGTACCTAATTGGTAACAAATAAGTAAAATTTTATAGTCAAAAAAACAAATTAGCTAAATAACTCATATATATAGGACACATAAATCATAAAAGTTCATGTCCAACAAATTTTATGACCCAATTTACTACTTCTCGTTTGATATATATCTGGTCAGGTACAGAAATATAGTCAAAAACAAAATCAAAGAAATTCGGAGGACAAGGATATGAACAGAGAGAAGCAGTGTTCCCTCTCAACTATATTAGGGGAAAAAAAAAACTAAAGAGTTGGATTGAATTCCTCGTGAAAAGAAGTGGTGGTACTCCACTATCCATGTTCAGATCTACCAAAGAGATTCTTGTTCTCTAGAATCTATAGTGGAATATAATATTACAAGTTGATTCAATTAGTTGTCTCTTTTTATTATTATTATTATTATTATTATTATTATTATTTATTTTTATATAGGTCTCTTCTGGACTTGACTTCATGAAAAGCATAGTATTATTTGTCATGTAGTCTCTTTCATTAGCCTCTTTGGAGGGAAGAAAGTGGAAGGAAATGGACTGGAAAGAGGGGTTGAACTGGGTATACTCTTCTTCGCTTAATATTAGTTGTGAACTCAATCCTTAATCCTTTTGTGTTAAAAATAATTTTGGTAGTGTCTACTAGTTTATAACTTAGAAGCGGAAGCACTCGATGGAGACTACATCAGAGAACAAATTTATTTTCTTATAAAAGAATTCACAGAAATTTTACTCATTTCACCTGATTACTAAAATTGAATAATTGTTCTTTGCAATTTTTTTTTTTAATTTTTTTTATTTTGTATACTCAAAATTTGCTTGAGTACACAGATTAATTTAATAAATATTTGGTCTAGCTAGGGGCTATTTTAATTTTGGGAAGGGAAACAAGTTTTGTGGATTGTAAGTGAAGGACAAGGACATAACTTTAGTGCAAGATGTTTCGGAGTTTTTAAAATATATATTTTTTTAAATGGAGACTTTAGAGTTATTTTGTTAGAAGATATTCAAATAGTTACAAAAAATAAATTTGAGCCGATTTTGTTTGTTTTTATTGGGGCTATGTCTGTGCTTGTAAAGGCCCTTGTGGGTGTAGCATTTTTGCGTATTAGTTACGGAAATTTTGTCACACACCAAACTAATACGGAGTATTTAATTTTAGGATTATTTAGATATGTTATTTTATGCTGTCAAAAAAGATAAGTTTTCTAGTCTTGGAGTTATCTTATACTATGGCACATAAATATTTCTTTGAAACCAGTAGGCAGAGTCAAGTACCACCAATTCTAATTTTTTTTATTTTTTTTTACTTTATGGATTAAGGTTGGAAACACACACTCTAAACCCAACTTAAAGCAACCTTAAAGCTCTATAATGGTCATAGCAAGGTCCAACAAGAGCCACTCATTTCGAGTGAAGAACAAACAAGGAGGGCAAGCAAAAACTAAGAGAAGTTGAACCCTCAATCTCCCGACTAGAGAGAAAGAGGTCACACCATATTTGCACAAAATCCGCTTAGTAACACCAATTCTAAAATAGGAGAGAAACAATGTAAGATCATTTTCAACTACCAGTCATTGTTGGCAAGTTAAAGGCTCAAATGCACTTTGGTGTCCTGTATTTATAGTGTAATTTCACTTTTGGCCTTATATTTTCGATTGTAACACGTTGGGCCCTCAATTTAAAAACTTGTTTCAATCAAAGATAATCATTAATGGTGTTAAAAAAACTAAAATAGAATGGACCACATGGAGGGCCGAAAGTGAAAGTTCGCTATAAGGACAGGACCCAAAGTAAAACTTCGCTATAAGTACAGGGCCTAAATTAAAACTCAATGTGGTCCATTCTGTTATACTTTTTTAACGCCATTAACAATTATCCTTGATTGAAACAAGATTGTAAATTGAGGACCCGAAATGAAACTTCGCTATAAATATGGGTTACCAAAGTGTTTTTATAGCCAAAGTTAAATTTTATTGCTTTATGGAAGGCTTTAATATTTGCACCATCTTAGTAAAGGACAATTGATGTTAAATATGACAAGTAAGAGCCTTTAATGAAAGGGGAATTTGGAGATAGACCCCTTAGATATAGTCAATGGTGTGTAAAAGCCACCCAAATTTCCAATCCCCCCAAAACCCACACGTGTCACTTTTATTATGTGTAAAACCCCTTTTCGTTTTTTTTTTTTGGTTTAATGCCGACGTTGCCCCCGACGGGCAACGGTCGACCGAGTCCCGACCACCATCGTCACTACCACCACCACCTTCGTCACCACCATCGCACCACCACCACAACCATCGCCAACACCTCCATCGCCACTGCCTCTGCATATATGTATATATATATGTGCGTGTGTGTGAGTGATGTGAATCGGCTACCGAAGCTTGAGTCTGTGATGTATTTGTTGCAACCAATTCTATTACCTATTGTGGTCAGTATGTGTGTGAAGATGAAGAAGACGATTTATATATACATATATATATATATATATATAGGAAGATGAAGAAGATGAAGATGAAGAAGACGGTATATATATACATATACACACCTAAAACAGATAATGTTATCTGTTTTCAAAACCACCATAACGTCTTTATTTTTTGGTCCTTTTGGTGATTTTTTTTTTTAATTTCATACTTTTTTTCAAGATCTGTGTTGGAGTTGCTAATTTTTCAAACAATTGATAATTTTAAGCCTCAAATAGATAAAGTTATATGGTTCACAACAGATAATATTATATAGTTCAAAACAGATAATATTATCTGTTTCACAACAGAGTTCCGTTGCCCAACAAGTAAAATAGTAATGGTATGTGTTTTTCAACAGCAATTATGCTTTTTTTACATTCTATTTTCATTATCTTCTTATACTTCTTCTCCATTTTCATCATTATTTTCTTATTTCTCGTGATCTTCGTAGATGAGCAGTTCTTTTTCCTTGATTATCTGGTTCAAAACAGATAATATTATCTGTTTCATAACAGAGTTCTATTGCCCCATAGATAATATTATCTGTTATCACCATCATCATCGTCGTCACCACCACCACTGACATCACCATCGTCATCACCACCACTACCATACCACCACCACCACCACCACCATCCCCCCTCTATAACAGAACAGTTCACAACCACCACCATCACAGCAGCACCACAACCACTACCAGCAGCACCAGAAAACAGATAATATTATCTGTTTTTGAAAACAGATAATTTTGCACCACCACCACCACCATCAGAGCACCACCACCACCGCACCACCACTCCCACACTCCCATAATAGCACAGTTCACAACCACTACCATCACAGCACTACCACGACCACCACCAGCAGCACCACAATATTATCTATTTTGGAAAACAGATAATATTATCTGTTTTCTAAAACAGAGAATTTTGCAGCACCACCACCACCACCATCGGAGCACCACCACCACCACCACCATCAGAGCACCATCACCACCACCACTGCACCACCACCACCACCACCACTACCTCCATCACCACCACCGCACCGTGCCACCATCACCGTTGCTGTCACCGTTGTCGTTGCCGTTGTCTTGGCAGTCACCGTCACCGTCGACATCACACCATCGTCACCTCCATTACCACCGTCATCACCACCACCATCACAGCACCACCACTACCACCATTGAAGCACCACCACCACCACCATCATACCACCACCACCATCGTCACCTCCATCTACAATCGGAGCACCTCCACCACCACGTCACCTAGATCACTATCGCAACAACACCACCCGCCATCGTCACCACCATCACCATCATCACCATCATCACCATCGCTATCGTCACTTCTGCTGTGTAGGTGGAGAGGAAATTTTTGGTTTCTTAGGAAATTAGGTCATTTTGGTCTTTTTGGTTGGGGAAAGGGTTTTTGAGTTAAATATGTGGGCCTTGGTTTTTATGTAGCATTGTATTGATTTTAGGGTGCTATGGCTGAGTGGCCCTTAATGAAAGTCTTCTACTGGAACTAATTTGCCTCAGTTGGCCTAAATTTAATCCAATGTAGTAACCGAAGATCATAATTTAAACAATTAGTTAATTTTGGAGGACCCAAAATTAAATTTTTGAAGAAAATACAACATGGCAAAAGGTTTTTAACCTTGTTCTTGTCAATTAAGCAGATGGATAACATTTACGTTGAAGCAGCTCTAGTTTGCAGTGGTGAGAAAGGTTGCTTAAATTTTGGGTAAATATATTTTGAATTCTTGATTCATACACAGTTTCTTGTCGTTCATTTTTATTTTATTTATTTTTTTCTGAACGACACAGAAGGTTGATGTGTATTGATAAATACAAGAGTTTTAATTAGTCATTTTAAAATATTAATTGTAGAACCATAGCATGTCTACACTCTTAAGAGTTTTAAAACAATTTTACGAGGACTTCTTAGAGTTACTTTGGTGAATGATATTCCAATGGCTAATGCCAATGCCAAAGCTACATATGCTAATGCCAAAGCAATCCGTTAGAAATTTCTAATGGTTAGACTTTAAGCGTTAGAAATTTCTAACGGATTGCTTTGACATTAGCACTTCATGCTTTGGCATTAGTATTAGTCTATTTAAATAGTTTCAAAACATAATTTGAGCCGATGGCTACATTTTTGTTGGTTTTTGGGCTGCGTCTGTGCTTGTAAGTGGGGGGCTTGAAGTTATTCATTACTGAAATTTTGTTTCACATCTAACCAATGCTTAATTTTTGTTTGCTTGTAGTTTGTCCCATGGCAGAGTCAAACGGGCTCGGTGTGTGCAAACTAATTTTCTATATGCTTGAGTGAGTGATACTCAAGGCTTTGTGATCTGACTTCTAACTGGTGATTGTGTATGATGAGTAGGAAAGTACCCTCACCAAAAGTTCTATGGCAGTACTGAAGCGCATATGCCAATTAGTGGAAGAGTTTACCAAGTAAACAATCACAAACGATAACAAAATACGAAAGTATTTTATTGAATGTTTGGAAAATAATAACAAAAACCAAAGAACATGATTAGAACAGGCTCTGATTGTTTAGTAAAGAAAAGACTAATAAAGGTAGACCTATTTGCTATGAATGCAGAAAAATTGGAAGAATAGGGTTGAATGCTCTGAATGTTGTGAAAGATACTTTTGAGTGTTGTTTTCGAGAATGACGCGTAGTCCTTTGCACGGTTGGCCTACCTTTGTATTTATAGTTGCCTTCAACACTCCTGATAAGGCAAGAACTCCTTGAATTGTGCCCCAAATAAGAGACAGCTAGCAGAATCCTTCCGTACTCCCAACTCTTTTCTTATCCTGATTGAGTCAATCTCAATATTCTCGGGATAATCCCCTTATCTCCAGCTGTATGTGACCAGACCCTTTCCTAAACGGACTCTGCTTCCTTAATCTCAGGGTGACGTCATTATGACAATCTGGGAATAGAACCGCCTTACTACTTCATCGGGCTGAGATGGCCATGCACATCAAAGAAATCGGACTGTCTTCCTGCCAATCGTCACATTTCTGACACGTATGAGCCCGATGCAGGCAAAACACACACTTCCATCCAATTGGGCCCATCCATTCCCCCTTGCCAAGCATTCCTCTCATGGATGCCCAATGGATGTTATTCATGCTAACTCAACAAATCGGGCTTGCTCAATTCCCACTTGTCATTTCTCACTTGTTTCAAGTATGGTGCCCGATGTTGAATATACGCATTGTATATATAGATATATATGTACATACGTGTATGTGTTATATATATATCAAGTAATGGTATATTTCAAAGCCAACTTTCCAGCCAACTTTCCTTATGTGTGGGGGTCCACTTGTTTGACCCATTAAAAACCAATTCATTCATTTTGGGCAACTATTTTAACGTTAGGAATATAATCCCAACATATCACTTTTTTATCTCCTATGAATACTCCTTAAAATCAATTTCATTAAAGGTAAAAAAGTTGCCTATATATTATGTATTGATCTTCCTAATGTGAGAACAGAAAAAGACATTACAGAATATACATATTTTCTCCTCTATTACTATTTTTCAATCACTGTTCTTCTTTCACCACTATTAAGCAAGGTTCTTGATTGTTCCCTTCACTGTACGAGTGCACGTTAGTGGAGACGAAGCTGTTGAATCCTGGAGGGTAGGTCGCTTGAACCTTCTGCACTGAGATACCATCTCAGAGGGGCGGAAATGATTCTTAAGGACAGTGTCTAGTACACGACACAGCAAACCGATAAGTTCCTATTTCATATATAGGTGCATTCTATATATTTGATTATTTCCAACAATCTTAAGAATAGTCTAAATGGGTGCCGCTGTGTTAACTGCTACCAAGGCTATGCCCGATTTCACTAAAATTGAGTCTTTCAACGGCTCAAATTTTAAGCATTGGCAAACTAAGTTACTATTGGTTCTTGATATTGCTAAGGTAGAATTCGTTTTGATCCAACCAAGACCAACGGAGGGGTCTGAGAATTTTAAAACCAAATTGGCGGAATGGGAAACTGCAAATAAAATTTGCAAAAGCATAATTCTGAATGCACTTTCAAATGAGCTTTTTGACGTTTACTGCTCTCTTAAGAATGCTCATGAAATTTGGGATGCATTGGTGACAAAATAGATCATTGAAGATGCTGGTATTAAAAAATATGCTATTAGAAACTTTTTGAATTTTAAAATGACTGACGATAAAGATGTTTCTTATCAAATTCATAAATTTCACATTATTGTTTCTGAACTCACGAATGAAAGCATAAAATTACCTAAACCATTTGTAACTGGTGCCTTGGTTAAAAAACTTCCAGAATCTTGGAAGAGTTATAAAAATATGATGAAGCATAAGAGGAAAGAGATGACCCTGGAGGAAGTAATTGTTCACATCCGAGTTGAAGAGAAAAATAAATTGTTTGACAGAGCTGAAAAAGTGAAAGCTACGGTCTCCAAGGCCAACCTTGTGGAAGGACAACCAAATAAATCTTATGGAAATAATAGGAGGCAGAATAATCGGTCTGATTACAGTAAGCAGCTTAAACCCCAAAATCAAAACAATTTTAATAAGAAGAAAGGTTTTTGCTATGTTTGTGGAAAACCTGGCCACCATGCTGCTCAATGTAGACATAGGAAAAGGAAGGACCAACCTGTCCCTAGCGCTAATTTGGCTGAGGCAGATGTTATTGTGGCGGTCGTTTCTGAGACTAATATTGTGGCAGGGGAGAAGGACTGGGTAGTAGGTTCTGGGGCTACCCGACATATATGTGGTAACAGAAGTGCTTTTACCTCCTACACTCCCGTAGGGGAAGGAGAGGAACAAGTATTCATGGGGGACTCTAGGCCCTCATCTGTGATTGGCAAATGGAAGGTGAATCTCAAGTTGACTTCTGGAAAAGTCCTCTCACTTTCTGATGTGCTTCACGTGCCTGACATTCGTTGCAATCTTGTGTCTATTTCTTTGCTTGGGAAAGTGGGTGTAAAAGTTATTTTCGATTATGATAAAGTTGTAATGTCCAAAAATGGAATATTTGTGGGGAAAGAGTACTATAATAATGGTCTATTTATGTTGAATGTTTTTAATATTATTAATGAAAATGCGACTAGTTCTTCTGCTTACTTGCTTGATTCTAATGATTTATGGCATGATAGACTTGGGCATGTAAACTTTTCTTATATTAAGAAAATGAAAGAATTAGGCATTATTGAAAATATTAAAATTACTAATAATGAGAAATGCCAAGTTTGTTCAAAAGCTAAAAGCACTAAAAAGCCTTGTAAACAAGTATTAGAAAGAGAATCTGAACTACTTGGTCTAATACACTCAGATTTGGGAGATATGAAAACCACTATATCTAGAGGTGGCAAAAAATATTATGTAATATTTATAGATGATTTCTTAAGATACACAAAAATATATTTACTTAGAAGTAAAGATGAAACGGAAGAGAAATTCATAAAATACAAATCCGAAGTTGAAAATAAATTGAATAGAAAGATTAAAAGACTTAGGTCAAATAGAGGAGGTGAATATGAATCTGGCCCTCTTAACTCATTTTGTGAACAACATGGCATTGTACATGAAGTAACTCCACCTTACTCACCAGAATCTAATGGAGTAGCTAAAAAAAAATAGAACCTTAAAAGAAATGATGAATGCTATGTTAATTAGTCCTGGGGCACCCAACAACTTATGGGGGTAGCCCATACTTTCTGCTTGTCATATTCAAAACAGAATAATTTTTAAGAAAACCGGTAAGACTCCATATGAATTGTGGGAGAATTATAACCCTACCCTTAAATACTTAAAAGTGTGGGGGTGTTTAGCTAAGGTCTTACTACCAGAACCCAAGAAAAGGAAAATTGGGTCTAAAACAGCTGATTGTTTATTTATTGGTTATGCTGAAAATAGTGTTCTATATAGATTTTTGGTTCTTAAAAGTAATGTGTTAGAGACAAACACAATTATTGAATCAAAAAATGTAGATTTTTTCGAACATATTTTTCCTTTGAAAGCATCTATTGAAAGAACGATAATTCAACATAATAATGAGTCTAATGTTGAATCACTTGAGCCGGTGGAATTAAGGAGGAGTAAACGTGAAAGGAAATAAACAAACTTTGGAGATGAATTTTTTACTTTCTTAATGGATAGTGATCCTGTGAGCTATAGTGAAGCTGTATCCTCCCCTGATGCTCCTTTTCAGAAAGAAGCTATTAAGAGTGAGATAGAGTCTATTATGGCTAATCACACTTGGGAATTAGTAGACCTACCTCTTGGTACAAAACCAATAGGTTGTAAATGGATATTTAAAAAGAAATTAAAACCAAATGGGTCCATTGATAAATTCAAAGCTAGATTAGTAGCTAAAGGATACACTCAAAAGAAAGATGTAGACTACTTTGACACTTATTCTCCTGTGGCTAGAATATCGTCTATTAGAATTCTAGTGGCTCTAGCATCCTTACATAAACTCATAATACACCAAATGGATGTTAAAACAACATTCCTAAATGGAGATATAGAAGAAGAAATATACATGGAACAGCCTGAAGGCTTTGTAGTTCCTGGAAATAAAAATAAAGTGTGTAAATTAGTGAAATCTTTATATGGCTTAAAACAAGCACCAAACAATGGCATGAAAAATTTGATGCTATAATGGTCTCTAATGGATATATTACTAATGAGACGGATAGATGTATATATCATAAATTTGAAAACAATATTGGTGTAATAATTTGTCTTTATGTGGATGATATTCTGATCCTTGGCACTGATATGACTGTAATTAGTGAGACCAAACAATTGTTATCATCAACTTTTGATATGAAAGACCTTGGTGAGGCTGATGTAATTCTTGGAATAAAATTGACTAAAATCGATGAGGGTTTTCTGATGTCACAATAACATTTTGTGGAAAGGATTCTACAAAAATTTGGTCACTTTGACTCTAAAGCAGTGAGTACCCCATATGACTCAAGTATACAATTAAAGAAAAATAAAGGTAGTACTGTATCACAATCTGAATATGCACAAATAATTGGTAGTCTTACTTATCTTATGAACTATACTCATAATCCTAACAAAGAACATTGCATTACCATATGTAGGGTACTTAAGTACCTTAGGGGTACTATTGACATTGGTTTAAATTATTGTGGATTTCCCGCTGTACTTGAGGGGTATAGTGATGCTAGCTGGATCTCTGATTCAGATGAGACAAAATCCACGAGTGGGTATATATTTACCCTTGGAGGAGGTGTAGTTTCTTGGAAATCTTCCAAACAAACTTGTATAGTTCGGTCCACTATGGAATCCGAGTTCATCGCCTTAGAAAAGGCAGGTTCTGAGGCTGAGTGGCTTAGAAACCTTTTACCAGATATCCCTTTATGGATGAGACCAATTCCGTCTGTGTCGCTACATTGTGATTGCCAGACTGCAATAGCCCGTGCTAGAAATAAGACCTATAATGGCAAAAGCAGGCACATTCGCCTAAGACATAATATTGTGAGACAACTGTTAAATGATGGGATTATATCCCTAGACTTTGTAAGATCAGAGATGAACTTGGCCGATCCTCTGACCAATCCACTAGGTAGAGAACTAGTGAGTAGTACATCGAGGGGGATGGGGATTATGCCTATAACAGAAATCAACAGTAATAGTAACCCAACCTATGTGAATGGAGATCCCAGGAATTAGGTTCATATGGGTAATAACAAGTTACTGGTTGATTTAATGAGACACTATCAATTCTATTTTGTTTTGAGTCCATCCCTATGGTGTAGATAGTGTAGACTGCAATGAGTTAGGTTGAGTCTTAATTCTTAATGAATTCATAGTCCTAATTGGGTGGTGTGCTTGGAGTTGCAGTGCACATTTGATGGATTCACCTATATGAGTGTGGAAGTGGGGCCGCTTTCTATGAGAACTTAGGCAGGTTCTCTAGAGCACTCATGGAAAACCAGGTATGGCGCATGACCTATTGGTGCCAACCCGCGTGAACAGCCTTGCTAAATGAGTATGATGTGGGTAATGAGTACATTGATTCATATTAAGAAATGAGGTTCATAGAAATTTTAAATTTTACCATGTTTCGGTGAATCAAGTCTTATTTTCCCTAAGTGTTGATTCATAGTCCAAAAGACACCAATGCTGATGCATTACACTAAAGTGGTTAATTTATTATTACTATAATTATTATTATTTTTTTTAAAAAAAATTGCATTTGAAATATGTGGAGGATTGTTGAATATATGCATTGTATATATAGATATATATGTACATACGTGTATGTGTTATATATATATATATCAAGTAATGGTATATTTCAAAGCCAACTTTCTAGCCAACTTTCCTTATGTGTAGGGGTCCACTTGTTTGACCCATTAAAAACCAATTCATTCATTTTGGGCGACTGTTTTAACGTTAGGAATATAACCCCAACATATCACTTTTTTATCTCCTATGAATACTCCTTACAATCACTTACATTAAAGGTAAAAGAGTTGCCTATATATGATGTATTGATCTTCCTAATGTGAGAGCAGAAAAAGACATTACAGAATATACATATTTTCTCCTCTATTACTATTTTCCAATCACTGTTCTTTTTTCACCACTATTAAGCAAGGTTGTTGATTGTTCCCTTCACTGTACGAGTGCACGTTAGTGGAGACGAAGCTGTTGAATCCTAGAGGGTAGGCCGCTTGAACCTTCTACACCGAGATACCATCTCAGAGGGGCGGAAACTATTTTTAAGGACAGTGTCTAGTACACGCCACAGCAATCTGATAAGTTCCTATTTCATACATAGTTGCATTCTACATATTTGATTATTTCCTACACCCAATTGGTTAGCCTCTGACCCATATCACCTATTGAGCTCCACCAGGCTGGAACCAATGCCTTGTCTTTCCAAACCATGTGATGTCTCCATCCCGAGCCCGGTTACTCATCGCGGTCTTGGGGCAGCCATTCCAGAACAAAGCCTAGACTAATCAGCTCCAGGCCCACTCCAATAATCCAATCGGGCCCCAAAACCTTTGGCGGTTTTTGGACGCAAACAATTGCCCCCCAAAAGGTCATGTCAATCATCCCGCCCTTGATTAATGTGATGTTTTGAATTTGAAACACGACACGTGTTTGTCATGCAAAGTATGTCAGATCTTGAGAATCCCACCAGTCACTCTCCATTTAATGTTGAAGCGTATAAATGATAGGATTTCAAAAGCTGCCTCACTTTCCAAAATCATTTGCATCTTCTTTTCCCTCTCTCTAGAACCAGCAACTCAGAGCCTCTCTCTCTAGAACCTCCATCTTTTTGGGCGAGTAAAATTCCATTACTACCCACATCAATGGCTCCTAAAACTGTTCCGGCAGCATCATCTAAAGTCAAGAAAGCATTTCTAAATGCTCATCCTCCACAAAATTGGTGTAGAGAAATGAGGCAATTAGCCAAAGCCCATGTCTCTGTCATTTCCACCGACTGCTTTACTGACTGCAATCCTTCTGACGGGACGCCGGCGGCACTTGGTTTTGGCATGGTGTTCCGCAGCGATCCTCCGGCGGCCTTCAACCCCTATTTTTCTCCAATAGCCAACGAGTCGCTCCTCCTCACCGCCACAAACTAGAGCAAGGTCTGGACAGCCACCTATCCTATGAGGGGTTGGCCTACACCCGCCGCTGATTGGGACAAATGGGTAATAAGTGTTTCGGCCTCTAAGGTTTAAATCTGGAAGCGCACGGGCATCTACGACGCTATCATGCTTAGTCATTCAAAGCTAGAGATAGACCGATCCCTCTTCTTCTCTGCCTTGTTATTTTGGTCGTCCTCCTACAATGGGTTCTTCTTCCACTGTGGCCCGATGGTGCCGACCTTCAAAGATATAAGCTACTTGTTCGGGCTCTACCCTCACGGGTAGGAGATTTCTCCAGGTCTCGATGTTGGAATGGCTAGCTTCTCCTATCCTCAGTAGGAGTCTGTCAGAGATGGAGCCGTGTCCTATAGGCCGATTACAGCTTTCGGAGGTTTTCTGACTGCCTCTATGGGTAAAGAGGGAACAGACGTGTCAGATGCTGAGCACACGGCGTTCCTTATCTATTAGATGAACAGGTATCTTGTCATACCCGTCCCCGTGATTAAGCTATTTGCACATTCAATTATTTAATTGAGATTATTGGTATTAATTAACACTTGATTAAAGGTGAGTTTTGACTCATGGGTTAACTTTGGGTGTCAAATTGGGGATACAGAATTGGTAAGTGATGTTGGTTCCAATGAGGGAACTTGTGATTGATGTTCCATTTGAGATGTGACAAGTATGTGGAAACACCCCTATGTGCTTAAGTGTTTATTAGTGCATAGTGGATTATTATTTAATTGTGTTTAGTTATTTATTGATAGATGTGACCATTTTTGTAGTCAATTTGGGTAGTCTTGTGAGAGCAAATTGGACACGCTATATAATTGGTAGAGTAATTAGAAATCTTATAAAATTATTTGGGACCACATTTGGAACTCAAGCGTGACGTAGACAAATACCCATTTAAAATTGGACAATTAATATAGTAGGCAATAGTGGGACCCATGTGTGTGCCACCTAGCCAGAGATAACACATGGCACACTTGAGTGTTGCCACACAGCACACATATGCATGGTAGCACATGTACATTTTGTAAGTAATATGATAAGCTTCCTTTGGAAGCTTTGATATGTGTGTAATATACATAGATACATATATAGTATGTTATCTAGAATATTGATAAAAAAAAGAAAAGAATATAAGTACAAGAGGAGAGAGAAATAAATCTTCATTCCCATCCATATTCGGTCGACTGCGAAGGAAAGAAGCTGAGGGTTCGACGCTGTTTTGTGCCGCCAATTTTCCGACTATTTGACTTCTATTTTCAACATGAATTACATATTTGGACTCCTTTAGGTGAGTTTAACACTTTGACACTAGTTTTATTAAGTTTAATTACAGATTTTTTGTGACCCAATTTAGAGTGATAACATCTAGTTAACCCAAAACTTGTAGGATTGACACCTGGAATAGAATTGGGCTTGGATTTGGTTTCAATAGCATTAATTTGAAGTTTAGGAGCGAATAATCGAGGTGAGTGATGGTTAATTTGATATTTGGATGATTTTTATGTTGGGTTCAATTGTGATGCCAAGGCAAGCCTAATTAGCTTAAATTAGCTTATTTAGTTTACTATTGGGCAAAATTCATGTGGTTAAATTAGGCCCAATTTGAATTGTGAAAGCATGGTGTGATGTTTAAATGAGCATGTTGAGTTGCCTATTTGGGTCGAAGGGATTGCTAGTTCTATACCACCATGAGGTAATCTTTGTGGTGACGACCACGGCCGCCAGAGGCCTATGGGATCGCACGTGTGAGGGCGTGGGTCATGACTAGTCACGTGGGCTTGGGGAGTGGAGCTGCGGGCTAGCTAGTAGTGGTGGAAGTGAACTAGCAATTGCCGGAGACTATAGTTCTTTGTAACGTGTTGAATTGAGCATGTTCATTATCCATGTTCATGATTGGCATTATTCACTAAGCATATAGCTTATATATTGTAGTGGTTATTGAATAACCATTGTAGGTGATCGCGGCGAGGAATCGGGAAAGTGAGCTAGGAAGTGGCTTGGCTAGCTTATGGGTTTTGTTTGTAATATGTTGTAACAAGTCTTTTAATCTGGGTTATGGCATGTGTTGTAAGACAGTTGGTTTATGACCTATGTAATATAGTTTAACTTCATAATTTAGTTGGAGCTAAGACTTATGTAATAACTAGTTTATGTGTTATGGGTTCGGAGGTTTAATATTTATGTATTGAGGTTGGGTAAGTTTGGGATGTTAACCTTGAAGTTTTACTCTTTGAGTTTGGTTTGTTAATGGCTATAATCAATACTTTTCTTAAAGTGCTTTCAAAACTCTAACTTGAACTAAAAGGAAGCTCATGTTTATACGCTTGGATTGGTTATGGTTATTATTTCTTAAAATATTTTAAATTCAATCTTTTTACTTAAATAGGGTCTTTTGGGACTCCTTTAAACCTTTCAAAATAAACCATTGAAAACAGACTTTATTAAGGTATGTATGGGTGCATGTTGGTTCAAACTTTTGAGAATGTTCAATTTGGTTGAGCATCTATGTTTTAGGCTTACTTTATAAAATTATTTTTGGAACTTCAATCATTTGTGTAAGGCCTTGGTGGCGTGCCACGTGTCCTGGGATCATTTGGGTAGTTCTGGGGTGTGACATATCTATTCTGCTCGGCCAGCTAGGCCATAACAAAGGAGTATACTACTCTAGCTCTGGCCCTGGCTTCTGGGAAACCCTTGGCCTTGGTCACTCTCGTTTGGGCACATTTAGTTCGAGGTGTAACGGACTTTGTTCATTCGAGCTTCAATACCAGAGGCAGCCCAATTTGGATTCTCCAACTCTAGCTGTACTCGTATTTCCTAGGATTCAGACCAGTTCCCCAT
Organism: Hydrangea macrophylla; assembly: GCA_033977485.1. Lineage (NCBI taxonomy): Eukaryota > Viridiplantae > Streptophyta > Magnoliopsida > Cornales > Hydrangeaceae > Hydrangea > Hydrangea macrophylla. Next base: position 128,870,889 of record CM066989.1, on the reverse strand, counting down.
TCGCTGGCTAATATTCCCATTTTTTGCTGTCCACTACATGGACGTGGCTCCTTCTTCACATACCTTCGAGGAATGTTTTACCTTTTTTTTACGAGGGATGCTCAAATCGGGCTCCTTCTCTCTTCACACCCTTATCCTCTCTTCATTTTCCCACGTTCCTGCAACTGCCCAACAACTCCGTTAACTGGGGCCCGAGCACCCAAGCCACTTATAACGAAATCTTCTCCAGCTACTTAGTAGCTAGGGACATTATATTCAGCCCGAGAATACCCACCAGTAACAATAAATGTGGGGTTGAATATTACTTTGCTCCCCTCTATGCCCGTCAATTCGGGCTGTCACAGTTGGTTCCAGTTCTGCCGGCCACTGCCGTGAACGTGGACTAGGTAGAACGGGGCCTGATTGTGAATGACGGACAAGTAAAGAAAATCAAGGAACGATCAGACAAGTTGAAGTTGGCCTTCATCTTCAAGCCATTCTCAGCCCGACCGGTCGTATCTGAAGAGTTTGAAAAATGGTGGTTTGACCGGGCTACCCAAATATTCATGATTGCTGCCTCTGAGGTACTTCTTCAATTTACCACGTCATTAGCTGCTGAGGCCGGTATACCTGCTGTTGCCCCGTGGTAACTTGCAAGAAGCAGGTAGCGAAGAGACTGGCTTCCAAGAAGGCATTAAGCCAAGGGCCGACCAATAAGAAGAAACAAACTGCAACCTCATCCACTCAGGTATTATTCCTCTCGTTCCTCCTTGTATGATTCACCCTTTCTTTTTCTTACTTTCTTGTTCCATTTCATCTTGTGGACGAGGACTCCGGGGAATACATATTGTTGACCGGGCAGACCTTTCAACCACAACCAGCCCAACCTTTTGACACCTGATCACAAGTTCTTCCACCGATCTTCTTGTTCTGATTTTTCCCCAATGGGCGGCAGCCTTCCTTGAATAAGTTGCAGAGAGGGTGGTCCCCATCAGAGTTGTACCACCTCTAACTCCTTCAGATGGAGATGATGATGTTGATCCTACTGAAGATGCACCAGAGCAAGTGATTCTCTCTTCCAGTAGTGAAGACTTCCATGGGGTGATGCATCCGTGGGGACCACTGGAGAAGAGGTCAAATAATCGGTCTAACCAGTTTTAGACCGTGTCAGAGATGACGTGACCGGTTGGACCGATCTTGCTGCTGCAGCATGATCGGCCATAGATGCTATAGAAGAGACTATACTGGCCGACCTCGTTACTTCTGTTCCTTCGACGGAATCGGCCCCATCCATTGAGGAGCAAGATCCAGCCGGCGGGCACTGGAGTTGTGGTGGAGGAAATAGCTGTGGCTCCTGCTGAGTCAAGCCAGTAATCAATTCCGATCCCGGACACTCCGCTAATCAATGAGAACATTTCTGCACCGTTTGTGGTCATTGCGTCAGAAACCGCGTCAGCGCCTTCACCTGTCCAGGTAGTTTTTCTTGTGCTTGGGCTCTTTACTTCTCTGTCTTTCTCAAATAGTAATCCTTCTATGGACTTTCTGAACAGGCGGTTCCATTAGGTCCAACACCGTTCATTCCTTTTGACGACTTCTTTACCAATCTGGACTCAGGAGCATTCCACCTGGGAACTTTCGAGCCCGAGGCCACCTCACCCTCAAACCTTCAATGGTCAAAGGAATTTCTCATTGGGCTAGCTAACCATGACTTGCCCAATCTTCCATCCTCTTTTAAAGTTGACGCTGCCCTGGACGCCCTTCTGTCTGATCATTCACTCTCGGACGGCCAGCTTGCTTTGATCCGAGAGATCCAAGAACGGCTACCGGGCTGTCGTATATTGGATTGATCGGTCTCCACTATTGAAATTGAGGCCGAAGCTCACCTTAATGCTTGGGCAGAAGGCCATGCAATTCATCCAATCTGCGAAAACAAAATACGAGGCCGAGAAGGCATATCGGGCTCAAGTGATTGCCTGGGATACCTGGCTATAAGCTCGTATTGCTACATTCAAGGCTCAACTGGACCAATGTGAGGCCGACGTTGTTACCAACGATGCAGCCCTGGTAAAGATTGATGAAGTCATGGCCCAGCTTGGCGGGGATGCTCAGAAATGCAGTGACCAATTATAAGCCAGCATTCCCATCTCTCGTGCTTGGTCTTAAAAGCTTGACAAGGCTAAGCAAGATAGGGCTGGGGTTAAGAAAACTTGGGAAGATCTTTGAGCGAAACTTAAGAATTTTGAGTCGGCGTAGAGGCCGATTTCTAACTTTTGTACTTGTATATTTTTCTTTATTCATTTTATAAGTAAGCTGTGCTCAGCTTTTATTTAATATAATGATCCCTTTTGATTACTCAAGCTCATCATTGATAAGAAGTTCATACTCTAACCTGGGTTTGGTCTGTATTCCAAATCAATAGTTTCCCACAAAGAGGATAATAAGACTTTAAATACTGATCGTTTGTTAGCCTTGGATGAACTTTTCCATTTAAATCGCGCAGCCTGTATGCTCCACCTTTCCTAACTTAGTGGACAATGAAAGGACCCTCCCAATTGACTGACCACTTGCCATAACGGTTGTCTTTGTCTCCAACAGGCAAGACGGCCTTCCGAACCAAATCCTTAATGCAGAAGGACTTCTTTTTAACCCTCGTGTTATATGCTCGGGCAGCACGTACCTTCTGCACTTTTAACGAATCCAAGGCCGTTAGCCTGATTTCATCAAGTCCCTCTAACTCAGCTATCATAGCCTCAGTGTACTCAGCGGGATCTAGCTGATTCTGCAATGCCCTCCTGGCTGATCGGTCTTTGACTTCCATAGGTAGCATAGCGTCATGTTCGTAGGTTAACATGAATGGCATAACCCAATGCTAGACCTTTAGATGTCCGATAGGCCCAAAGTGCTTCGGACAGTAGCTTATCCCATTCCCTTGGGTTTTCATTTATCATCTTTTCAATGATCCCCTTGAGGATCTTGTTAATTGACTCAGCCTGCCCGTTAGCCTATGCATAGTATGGAGAGGAATTCAGAACGGTAATCCCTCTACTCTCTGCGAAGGCTGCAGTTTCTGTTCCTGTAAACACAGATCCTTGATTGGCCATAATGGTTTTTGGCAGGTCGAATAGATGTATTATATGCTCTTCAATGAACTTAATCACGGTGGCTTGAGTCACCGCCCTGCAGGGTATGGCTTTGGGCCATTTCGTAAAATAGTTCGTAGCCACTATAATGAAACAATGCTGGCCCGATGATGGTGGAAGTACTTTGCCAATAAAATCCGTGGCCCAACCTCTGAACGACCATGGCTCTATAATGGGTTGGAGTTCTTTGGCTGGCACCCATTGAATCGAGCCATGCTTCTGGCAGGCTTGGCAGCCCTTGGCATAACTGATGCAATCCTGTAACATGCTTCGCCAATAATAGTTGTACCTTTGTAAAAGCATTTCATCTTGGTACCGGTCTAATGAGCTTTGCAGATTCCTTCATGGACTTCGACCATCAACTGCATGGCTTACTTTTTGCCTAAACATTTAGGATCACGTCATCGCTGACGGGCTTCTTAAATAACTCTCCATCGAGCACCACAAATCGGACTGCGAACAGTCTGACTTTTTGGTCGATCCTAACATTTGGGTGTTTTAAGTTTTTGATGATAGGGATTCTCCAATCATCGTCATCCATCAAGACCGAATTTGTGGTAGTATACCAGCCTCTCTTTTCCACTTATGGTAATGATCGGACTTGTATCGACATTGCCCGATTCTCTAAACCCTTCATAGAAGATGAGGCCGATCCTGTTTTGCTGGCCTATCGCCCTCTGTATTTGTTGACCTGGGAATGTAACTCACACTTATCTCATCGAAGGAATCTATGAGCCGAGTGAACACAGAGTGAAATGAGCAGAGTTCCCAACTCTTTATCTGGAATTCACCAGATATCTGCCCAATAACCAACACTGAGTCCCCTTTTATGTGTACGCACGATGCCCCCATTTTAAGGAGTATCTCTAGTCCAATCATAAATGCTTCGTACTCAGCCTGATTATTAGTACATTTGAAATCGCGCCGAAATGACATCTTTGTTTTTATGTACTTGGGTGATACGATGACCACCCCTGCCCCAGCACCTTCTGAATTTTTAGACCCATCGAAGATTAATGTCCATGGGACTAAGGACGTGCTTAAAATTGTAGATGCTAGTGACAGGTCCTCCATATTAGTAGGATCTGGGTGATCGGCCAAAAAATTGGCTATGGCTTGGCCCTTGACCGATTGTTGTGATCGCAACTGAATGGAAAACTCCATCAGGGCCAAGGTCCATTTTCTAATTCAACCATGCATAATGGGTCTTGATAGCATGTACTTAATCACATCAGTTTGACATATAATATAAGTAGAAACAGGAAGTATATATGTTCTTAGGTTTTGTGATGAAAAGTACAATGCCAAGCATAACTTCTCAATCGGCGCATAGCGCTGCTCAATTGGAATCAAAACTCTACTTAAGTAATAAACGACCTACTCATTACCTTGCTCATTATCCTGAGCTAAAATGTTTCCTATAGAGAAATCAGAGGCCGATATGTACAATCCAAGACACCTACCCTTCTTGGGTGGCATCAACACTGGAGGGGTTGACAAATATTGCATAATTCCTTCAAAGGCATAATTCCTTCAAAGGCCTGCTGGTGGCTGTCTTCTCACTTGAAGTCTTCATCGGTCTTGATCTTTAGTAGTGGGGTCCATACCTGAGTCTTCCCTGCATAGTTGGAGATAAATCTCCTAAGTAAATTGATATGCCCGAGCAGCCTTTGCAACTCTTTCTTACTGGCTGGGGGCTTTGCTCTTTGAATAGCCCAAGCCTTGTTCTTGTCAACCTCTATTCCCCTTTGGTGCACCAGGAAACCCAAGAAGTTTCCTTCTAAAATGCCAAATGCGCATTTGAGTGGATTCATTTTTAACTTGTGAGCTCGCAGTCTTTCGAATGCTTTCTCGAGGTTGGCCAAATGCTTGGTGTTGCTTTCGGACTTAACCACCACATCGTCAATGTATACTTCAATAAAGCGTCCAATTATATCATGGAAGATGGAATTCATGGCCCGTTGATAGGTGGCTCTTGCGGGTTTTAGCCCGAATGGCATCACAATCCATTCAAAGGTTCCAATTGCCCCCGATCACTAAAAAGCTATCTTTGGGACATCCTCTTCGGCAATGTAAATTTGGTTATACCCTGAATGTCCATCCATAAAGGACAAGATTTTATGTTTGGTAGCCGAATCAATCAGCTGATCAGCCATGTGCATTGGGTATTCATCCTTTGTGGTAGCCAGGTTTAGATTTCTGAAGTCAATGCACACTCTAAGCTTCCCATTCTTCTTCACCACTAGGACTACATTCGAGACCCACTCCACATATCTTACAGTTCAAATGAAACCAGCACCAAGGAGTCGTTCTATTTCTTCCTTTACTTTCAGTGTCACCTCTGGAGACGTGAGTCTAGGTAGCTGCTTGAACGGTCTGAACTCCAATTTGATTGGTAATCGGTGCTCTACGAGTTCCCTAGATAGTCCTGGCATCTCATCATTGTCCCAGGCGAAACAGTCTTTATACTTATCCAAAAGCGCTATGACCTCGGCTTGAAACTATGTGTGACGCCCCGCAAAAATATAAGCGTATTTCCATTGAAAAATTAAATAAATCACACTTGATTCTTTAAAATAAAAATACAAAATTTCTTTAAAACTCCCAGCAGGTCCATATTCTCCACGGATCTCCTATATCATCCTTAACCTTATCTCCCTTCTAGGCTTCGGTTACCGGCACTGCCTGCATCTAAAAACCATACCGGGAAGTATACAATATGACATGAATAATAAAGGCTCAAAAGGATAATGACAATCAAATACATAGAATGACATCAAATCAATTGACCAGTCTCACAATCCAACTGCTCACACTACCCAAACGCTCATACCAATAGCATCATACCAGGTTCCTCTTGATCACATAGCAAGAGACACCTCACCTCACCTCACCCGTCTCCAGTACGTCGGTCCCTGAGGCCTGTTGGACTGTTGGTAGGTGCTCCTTGCTCATGACCCTTTAGTCCCATAGCACTTAGCAATAAACACATACTCATTGATTCCAAATGAAAACACAACATAACTGCAAAAAGAGTACAAGTAGAGATAACAAAGAAATACTCCGGAGAATTTAGAAAGCATATTGTACACAACCCGGTACCTATAAATGATGTTGAGCAACTCCCAAACACTTCTCTTCTTCTTCTTCTTCTTCTAACTCGAGGTGTATGTATATCTATAATTGTGTATGTATATATATATAAATCTCTCTCTATGTGACTCTCTCAAGCTCTCTATGCTAGAAGTGTAGAATGTGTGTGTTTGAGAGAGTATTTGAGTGTATAAATAGCCAAGCTTCCACTTGGAGACAATGGCCTAACAATCCACTTATTAACCACTAACTTCTAATTAATGGGTAGTTTATAAGGAATATGCAAGATGATGTAAACATACACTAATGCACCTATAACTCCACTTAGAGACATTGGCCTAACAATCCACTAACTTCTAATTAGTTGGTAGTTTATAAGGAATATGCAAGATGATGTAAACATACACTAATGCACCTATAACTCCACTTAGAGACATTGGCCTAACAATCCACTAACTTCTAATTAATTGGTAGCATTCTAAAAACTGCTACTGAAATCCTCATTTTCTGCCCAAACGGTGCAGAATCTGAGAAAATTGCATTAGACGAAAAGTGTGCAGAATCGAGTTTTGCTTGGGACAACGCGGGCAGAACCTTAAATTTCATTCGTTTTCCTAACAAAAATCTGAAAAAAAATTCTGCTACTGTTAAAATTAAAAGAGAAAATATTAGATTTAATTTTAAATATGACTCGAAAAATCTTAATTTTGGGAATAGATCACCAATGAATCGTACCCAAGGGCAGAAGAGGAACTTTGACGGAAGCAAGAAGGCACAAGCTATTACCTATCCGACTCAACCCCGAGTAGGAGAAGGAAGTAGTGGCGTAAAGTGCTTCAACTGTGGCAACCCTGGACATGTGGCTCGGGACTGCAAGGCACCAAGGCGTGCTGCTCAGCCAGGAATAGTCTGCTTCAACTGTGGTGAACCAGGTCACATCAGCAGGTTCTGCACTGCTCCTAAGCAAGCGACTTATGGGCAACAGGGTCAGACCCGCTTGAATGCTGTTATTCCTGATGCCGCTGGATATGATGGAGCTGTATATGAAGAAGGAGATCATGGAGAAGCTCAACCTGATCAGCAAGCAGTGGAAGGTACATTGACTCTATTTAACTCCCATGTTAGAGTATTATTTGATACGGGTGCTGCTCTCTCATTCATATCTGTTAATACAATTCGGAGATTGGGTATCTTACCTCATCGCTTGGAGAAAGCTTTGAAGGCTACATCACCAATAGGAGCTGCGGTCAGTTTAGGACATGTGTGCAAGGATTGTCCCTTAAGATTAGGAGACCGAGAAATCCCTGCAAGGTTGATCGTCCTATCGATGAAGGAGTTTGACATAATCCTAGGAATGGATTGGCTGTCTCAGAATCAAGTGAAGTTGGATTGTGCGAGGAAGAGAATTACATTCTCCGACAATGAGAATCAACCCTTTGATTTTCAATGTAACCCTTCGGGAGATATGTTCCTCACAAGATGTTTAGCCAACATTGAAGTCGTCAGTACAGAGGTGACAGCATCATCTATACCTGTAGTCAAGGACTTCGAAGAAGTATTTCAAGACATTTCTGGATTACCGCCCGAGAGAAGTATAGAGTTCTGTATTGAGCTTATACCGGGTACCGTACCAATTACCAAGGTTCCCTACAGAATGGCCCCCACAGAACTATTGGAATTGAAGGGACAAGTTCAAGAGCTCGAGAACCTAGGTTTTGTACGTCCTAGTACATCGCCTTGGGGAGCACCGGTATTATTTGTGAAGAAGAAGGACGGGACGCTCAGGCTGTGTATCGACTACAGAGAATTGAATCGAGTGACAATCAAGAACAAGTATCCTTTGCCTCGGATCGACGATTTATTTGATCAACTACAAGGAGCTACGATATTTTCCAAGATAGACCTAAGGTCGGGGTATCATCAGTTGAGGGTACGGAAGGAAGACATACCTAAGACTGCTTTCAGAACCCGATATGGTCATTATGAATTTCTGGTGATGCCGTTTGGATTGACGAACGCCCCGGCAGTGTTTATGGATCTGATGAACAGAGTATTCAAGCCTTATTTAGATCAGTTTGTCATCGTCTTTATTGATGATATTTTGATCTATTCTAAGTCAGGAGAAGAACACGAGCAACATCTACGGATTACGATGCAGACGCTTAAGGACCACCACTTGTATGCCAAGTTCAGTAAGTGTGAGTTCTGGTTGCAAGAAGTGAAATTTTTGGGACACAAGGTGTCATCTCAAGGAATTTCTGTGGATTCGTCCAAGACCGATGCTGTATCCAACTGGGTTAGGCCAAGCAACCCTACAGAAGTTCGGAGTTTTCTTGGACTCGCAGGCTATTACAGGAGATTTGTTGAGGGATTCTCCAAGATAGCTGCACCATTGACTGGGTTGACGAAGAAGAATTTGAAATTCGAATGGACAGAGAAGCATGAGCGAGCCTTTCTAGAGTTGAAAGAGAGACTCACTACCGCACCAGTACTAGCAATACCCAAGCCTGGTGAGAAGTTCACTATCTTTAGTGACGCATCATATCAAGGACTAGGGTGTGTACTTATGCAAGATGACAGAGTTATAGCCTATGGATCCAGACAGCTGAAGCCGAATGAGTTGAACTATCCTATTCATGATTTGGAGTTGGCAGCAGTGGTTTTTGCACTCAAGATTTGGAGACATTATCTCTACGGTGAGAAGTTTGATTTGTTCTCCGATCACAAGAGTCTGAAGTATTTGTTCACACAGAAAGAGTTGAACATGAGGCAGCGCAGATGGATGGAGTTGATCAAAGATTACGACTTCACATTGGAATACCACCCTGGTAAAGCTAATGTGGTCGCTGATGCTTTGAGTCGGCAGACTCGTGAGACGATCGCCTCCTTAATGGTTAGAGAATGGCGAGCATTGGAGTCGATGGAGGGTATCGGTGCAGGAATAGATTATGTGTGCCAGAGGTTGGGGAGCTTAGGAAGGATATCCTGGAAGAAGCACATAAATCAAGGTATACAGTTCACCCGGGAGGAACTAAGATGTATAAAGATTTGAAGAGAAATTTCTGGTGGGAAGGCATGAAGAAGGATGTGGCCGAGTTTGTATCCAAGTGTTTGACGTGTCAGCAAGTCAAGGCCGAACATCAGAGACCGTCAGGATTGTTGCAACCGCTACCTATTCCTGGTTGGAAGTGGGAGCACATTACGATGGATTTTGTAGTAGGATTGCCCCGGTCGCAACAGAATCATGACGCTATTTGGGTAATTGTGGATCGATTGACGAAGTCAGCTCATTTTATTGCTTACAGTATGACATACCCGGTGGAAAAGATGAGCCGGATGTACATACAACAAGTTGTACGACTTCACGGTGCACCTGTATCGATTGTGTCAGACCGTGATGCACGTTTTACTTCTGGATTTTGGGAAAGTCTGCAAGAAGCTATGGGAACTTCGCTTAAGATGAGTACTGCTTTTCACCCTCAGACAGATGGACAAACTGAGCGTGTGAATCAGATCATGGAGGATATGCTTAGGGCTTGTGTGATTGATTTTGAAGAATCTTGGGAGACACACTTGCCTTTGGTTGAATTTGCCTATAACAATAGTTATCATGCGAGTATCGGTATGGCTCCGTTCGAAGCACTGTACGGACGACCATGTCGTTCTCCATTGTGTTGGGCAGAGGTTGGGGACACAGATTTGTTGGGACCAGATTTGGTTAGAGAAACCAACGAGAAGATTTCCTTGGTCAAAGAAAGGATGAGAACCGCTCAGAGCCGGTATAAGAGTTATGCTGATCGACGCCGAAAAGATTTGGAATTCAGTGTTGGAGATCACGTACTTCTTAAGGTTTCACCAACACGAGGAGTAGTACGCTTTGGTCTCAAGAGGGGGAAGTTAGCTCCGCGTTTTATTGGACCGTTTGAGATTTTGGAACGTATCGGGAAAGTGGCCTATCAACTGGCGCTACCACCAAAGATGTCTGGGGTTCACAACGTGTTTCACGTGAGTATGTTGAGAAAGTACATACGAGATCCCTCGCACGTGGTTAGTTATGACGACATTGAGACGAGTCATAACGTTTCTTACAAGGAGAGACCTGTGAAGATTCTGGATCAGAGTATCAAGAAGTTAAGGAATAAGGATATCCCGTTGGTAAAGGTTCAGTGGAATCACCATGACGAGAATGAAGCCTCGTGGGAAGTTGAAGCTGATATGAGGAAGAAGTACCCGGAGTTGTTTCAGGACTAATTAGTCTTGATTTCGGGGACGAAATCCTGTTTAAGGGGGGAAGGGTGTAATAACCTGCATTTTCATGCATTATCATATTTAAAATTTTCATTATCATTGGCATTATTATATTCAAAATTTAATATATATTGTCTGTTTATATGTTAAATTCGATTCTTATGTGAAAAGTTTAATCCTTGAATAATTGAAATTACTTTTGGGGTCAAAATGCAATTTTCATAAAACTTGCAATACCTGTGTTAAAATTCAAAACTGTATTTCAAAACGGTGGAATTATTTCTTTTAAACTCAAACTGTATTTTTATGAAATCAGAGAACTATTTCTAACGTTAAAATGAATTCTCTGTATTTTTGTGATAAACACCGTATCACGAAAATACCAGTGTAAGTTTAAAACTGTCCGCGCAGTGTTAAACTTCCACAGAATTTTGGAAGTAAATGATTGAACAAATATATTTATACCCAAATTATTATGCTGATGCTTTTCCTTAGGTCTTGTTTGGCAAATGTTGTTGTATGTGTATTGTCCTTATGCCATAAGCTAGATTACCCAAACACACCTTGACCCACACCAACTCCACCTACCCTTTCAATTATCAATGGAGCATTATGAATTGCAAGTGTATATTTACACATCATTGTTGCACTTTCTTTGTAATTAGTGGAGATTAATGGAGAATATGGACCTGCTGGGAATTTTAAAGAAATTTTGTATTTTTATTTTAAAGAATCAAGTGTGATTTATTTAATTTTTCAATGGAAATACGCTTATTTTTGCGGGGCGTCACACTATGGTTCTAGCATCTGACTTACATAAGTTGGCTTATGCTCTCTTGCATCGCACAAGTTGACTTCTAAAAGGGAATCTTGAACATTGGCCTTTAGATCGTCTTGCTTTGCTATGGCCGCTTCTAATTCTTCCATTTGAATCTCTTCTTCTTTTGGGAGTTCTTCCTCATAGATACAATCGGCCAGGTTTACCCCATAATCGGTTAGGCCGATCTCTAGTCTTCTATCAGCTAGATATGTACACCATCTGGTCACGCTGGCCTTTAGGGCCAGCTGTCTCTAAACTTTAGTCGGTTGTAGATTCATTGATAAAGTCTTGTTCATTGATCTCAATCGGTCTTAACTCTTCAGATCGATTGGGATTGTGGTAATATAGCTTCATGTCTAGGAGTAGATCTCCCTTGCGGAATGTGGCTGCAGCTGGTTTTCCCAACATGCCATATCCTAATAGCTTGACTGGCCCGATGTCGTCTTCATATAGAACTGCATCAACCGTTTGAACACGCGCTACGAACAGTCTCGTATAGGGGTGGGCATTCGGTCGGTTCAGTTCGGTTTGAAGAAATTCGGTTCGGTTTGGGTTCGGTTCAGTTTGAGAAAATGTCAACTGCTAACTGACCGAAATGAAATTCGGTTGGTTCAATTCGGTTAACTGAATTAGTAATTCAGTTCGGTTTTTAAAATTCGGTTAATCGGAATTATATATATACATAAAATAAAATAAAAACTAAATGTGATTTTTTAAATCATCAAAACTAAGAAATCTGTGAAAATGAAAATAAAAATAAAATAAAAATTCTAGATCAACATCTCTTAACATATACAAAATGGAAACTAATCTGAGTTTAAAAAAAAAATAAAAAATCTAAATGGATACCAAAGCTCAGACACGAAAACAAATATATATACATATGTATATATATATACCAAACCTCTTGATACCAAAGGTCCAAAGCTCTTACCTCTTGATCTGATGTAATACACAGATTTGCTGCCTTGTAGAGCAGAGAGAGAGAGAGATCTGCTCGGAATTTGAACAAGTTTGCTCGAATAAGCCCAGATCTGATGACTTGTAGTGCAGAGAGAGAGAGAGATCTCCAACAGGCAACAAGCCAAAACCAAATCACAAGTGTTTTGCTTTAAAACACAAAAAATGCCCCACTGGAAAAACATGGCCAAACATCCAACCAAATACAACTCCACAATCTGAAATCAATTAACTCACAAGAACAATTACAACCCCCACAATTACAACCCCCACAAATTGGTGCAGTCATCCAGTCGGCGGTCATCTCGCCATCGTGAGGTCAGGGACGACGGAACGTTGTCTTCGTGAGGTCGTGAGTGGTCGTCGTTAGCTGGGTGGGGAGGCGCAGCTAGTGAGGTGACTGGTGGTGGTGACATGGTGTGACCGTGTGAGTGTGATGTCTCCGCCGGCGGCTGGCCGCTGGTGTGGTGACTGGTGAAGTGAACACTGAAGAGTGAAGAGCCGAAGAGGAAGAGATGTGGTGTGCGGCGGTGTTGAGTCCTCTCCACAGAAGTCAGATAAAAAATGAAGAGAAAGAGAAAGCATGTGTTTTATTTGCCCTAATATTCTCGGTGGTATATATATCATTTACACAATTCGGTTTTCGGTTCGGTTCGGTTTCCACAAGTGGTACCGAAAACCGAACCGATTTAGTTAGAACAGTTCGGTTTCAGCCTGTATTTAGTTTAGTTCGGTTCATAACTGAACCGAATTGACTATTTTATTTCGGTTCAGTTAAAAAATTCGGTTGACTGAACTGTTTGCCCACCCCTAGTCTCGTATCAGCCCCTACTACTTCAACCTCATCCCCTATCCAGAAAATTAGCAACTGATGGAGGGTAGAAGGGATACAGTAGTTAGGATGAATCCAGTCTCAACCTAGCCGCGTATTGTACGTGGCCGATGTCTCCACAATAAATTAAGAAGGCTGTCATGACCGTCTTGCTTCCAACCGTTAGTTCCAAAGGCAGGATACCTTTAGTCCTTGAAGGTGTCCCTGTAAAGCTCTAGACGTTCATTTTGGTCGAATCAGCTCTGACTCAGACTTTTGGAGAACCCTTAGAATGATTTGGGGCATGATGTTAATAGTAGATCCTCCATCAACGGGAATTCTGTTCATTGGGACCCCTTCAATATGTCCCGTGACATACAGAGGCTTCAAGTGCTGAGACATCTGATAGGTGGGTTTTTCAAAAACCACCTTGACAGGCCTTGATGATCCTTGTCCCTCTTCAACTTGTCGCCCTTTCGGCCTTAAGATGGTGATCTTAGGTCGATCGGGCTATTGGTCGGTGCCATCCACATTTTTACTTGTGGCATCCACTACATCGAGTTTAACTATTTCTCCGCCACTCCAAAAAACACGTCTTCTATCATGGCCGACTCTTTGATCTGGCCTTCCATGACATCCCCGTTCATGGCCATGGGTTGGTCTAGCTTGGCCATGAAGGACATGGGTAGAGAACACCATATTTGAAGACAGTCCCTTCGGGATCGTTCCAAATTGGATTGGTGAGTCGTCCGAATCTCTGAAATCATCAGTCTCCTCATCCATTAAGTCCGTCTCAGGCTTACACTCCTTCGTTTCCTTTTCTTGCTTAATCATCTCCTTTAGGCGCTCAGTGGCATGCATTTCTCTTTTGCCTGCTTTTTTGTCAAACACGGGCTCTTCCTTTGTTGTATGCTATTAAAAATTGGGCACAGAAGCTGAAAGAGTCCTGGGGAAGTCGTCCGCCCGACCTTTCCAATACTGTCTTTCCCTTTTGGCCTGCCTCGCCCTTTGGAACCTCCTTTTTTGAGATTTACTGTATTTAGGCACTGCATGGAATTTGGAGTGTTCGGCCCTATACCACCTTCCTTTATTTACTCTGGGTGGTAGTACCGTCCTTGGACGTATGTCCGAGGCTGGGCCATTCTCTGGTACGTCCGGTTTAGAAAATGTCTGATGACGGCTTACCCCCAACCGGCCTGAATCTTTTAGGCCGGTCTGCAAAGCTGGCGATGGTTTTGGTTTCCATTCAGGCTTAAACTGACTTTACATGGGCAGCATAAGCCTTTCGTGCACAGACTTTCTCGAACTAAGCTCGCGGTGCTCATTCACCCTCGGCCTCTTGCTTGGGCTCGAGGTTTCTTTCTTGATATCGGCCTTACACCTTGGGCAGAGGCCTTGCTCTATCAAATCCAGTTGTCGTTGTAGATCGGTGATCAAACTATCAGTATTTGATCAGGTCGTTTTGATTTCAGCCTTGCGTTCTGCTTGCTTTCTCTCCTGATAAGTCTTCTGGAGCTCGTGAATTGTTACTTTTGGCCCTTCTGTGGCAATCTGCTTTCCTTCCCTTTGCTGTGGCCTTTCTTCCTTTTTGGTCAGGTCAATCTTTGGTCTTGGCCTTATTACCTTGGTCAGATCGGGCGTTACCATGTTGGTAGCGGTGATCTAAGGGAACGGGTTTGCTTCAATACCCATGGCTTTATCTGAAAACTTGAATACTCCCTTCTCTACGTTTTCCTGTACCACGTTACGAAAAACCACGCAGTTGTTAGTAGAGTGTAACCAAGAGTTGTGCCATTTACAGTATTTTTTATTTTTAATATCATCAGCCTTGGGGACCCGATGTCCATCAGTTAGCTTGATCACTTTCTCTGCCAGAAGGGCGTCGAAGATCTGATCGGCCATAGTGATGTCAAAAGTATAGTTTTTTTCTGCCTCAAACACCATCTTTTTTGCAGCGGCGTTATTATTAACAGGCTTCTTTAAAGCATTGCATACTATCTGCCGTTTATAAACCAGCTTAGCCATATCAATTTCTGTTTCGAGGTCACAATCCGCTAGATGGACCTTGTAATTGGGATCTTTGTAGTATGTACCCTTTGATGAGTTTTTCTTCTCCTGCTCATCCAGAAGGACACGCTCATAGAGAGTGGCCCTCGTGGCCAGCTCAAACAGATCACAGAAGTCAGTTCCTTCGAACCTCTTGCGAAGCTCGAATGACATCCCTCCCATGGCCATCTTAACATATTCCTCCTCGGGCAAGACAGTTTTACACCTGTACTTAGCCTTTTTGAAACGGGCTATGTAGGTCCTACTGTCTCCCCTACTAGTTAAAGCATTCTAGATAGGTTTGCCAATGATGTTTCGGGCTCGGTCCTATAGAATTGGCCATGAAACAACTCTTCCATCCCTTACCAATTTCGCACGGAACTGGCAGACAGGTTGACATACCACAAGAAGGCTATCCCTGTGAGAGAGTTTGGGAACAACCTCAGTTTCAATGGGTCACTATTACCCTCATAGCCGCATTGCACTATGAAATGGCCTATATGCTCTACGAAGGACTGTTCACTTAGCATCAATTATCCTCTACTAATAACTATTTAAATATCGAGTGGCTTAAATAAAACAATAATGTTTTAGAGTCAGGAATTAAAATTTTAAGGCCAGTATATGGTAGCAAATTTTTTCAGGCTACAAACAACGATTGGTAGTTGAAACTGATCTTAGTTTTGTTTTTTTTTTGCTAGAAAATCTTAGATTGGTTCTCTCTTATTTTAGAATTGGTTTTGGACTTCTACCTACTGTTTTCAAGTAAATAATTATGTGCCATATAAGATGACTCCAAAAATAAAATAACATAACAAACCCTAAGATTAAATATTGGTTAGGTGTGTGACAATGAGATCTACCGGCCCACAAGACCATTCCAAGCACAGAAGACATAGTTAAAACAAAAAAAAAAACAAACAAAAAGTGGATGGATTGGCTCAAATAATTTTTGGAAACAGGTTGAATATCTTCTGACAAAATAAGTCTCAAAAGTCACCATCAAAAAAATGTAACACTTTTAAAAGTCTAGACAGGTTCTGGAACAACTAAAAATTCTTAAATTTATGAATATTTTGTGTCCGTCAAAAAACAATTGAAAACAAAAAAAATTAGAATAAAAACAAGGAACTAGTGTATAAATCAAGAATTTAAAATGAATTTACCCCAAAACATTATTGTGTGTATGTAGTAATGCTATGTATTTCTTTTCTTGAATCTGTATGTGTTTTGTGTATCTAATGAATTAACTCAGTCACAACTCATATCTCTTTTTTTTTTTAGATGTACTTACCTGGATGACACACGCCACACACACGCACACACCCAATCCAAGCAGTAGGAACCCAAGAGATCGGCCCGACGAGAGCACAAGGGGCGTTCTACAATGAAAGGAGGAATTAAATCCCTCCCACTCACCCATTGGTGAGATTCGAACCCCTCCCCTCCCACTAGGGGAAGAGGAGGTGATACCATTGGGCCACAAGGGTCCTTGGTCACAACTCATATCTCTTGTCCACGAGATTTGCTGACGATTGCAAATCAAAAATAATACAGCTACTGATTGCTTGCAATCAGTCTCGGCAATAATGCAGCTGAACTGATTGCTTGTAATTAGTCAATTTGTTCGGTCAGATTTTATCAGTTAGGTTAGTTAAGTTAGTCCGTCTAGTGTAGAAAATTACTCCAAACATAATTATTAGGGACAAAAATGTAAGCGACGTATTATTGTATTTTATAAATGGTTTTTATCCCAAATTATATGTGTCACAGCCCGACCCACACACAGCACGATATTGTCCGCTTTGCAGCACCTGGGCTCGCACACACGGTCCAAGCCCACTCACGGCTTTGTTCCTGGGCCTGACAACCCAAAACGCATCATGCCATGGAAGGTACGGCTCACACTTATAAGCACATCACCACCACCACACCCAGGCGATGTGGGACGCAAATTCCCGATCCCTCAGTCGACCGAAGCTTCACCTCAGTCGACCGGAACGGGTCTTCACATCCACCCCCCCTTAAGAGAGGCCCATGTCCCCGTGGGCTTTCCCCACGCATGGACATGGCACACTTCCGGCTGGGTAGGGCTCTGATACCACTTGTCACAGCCCCGCCTACACATAGCAGGATATTGTCCGCTGTGCAGCACCTGGGTCGCACACACGGCCCAAGCCCACTCACGGCTTTGTTCCTGGGCCTGACAACCCAAAACGCCTCATGCCATGGAAGGTACGGCTCACACTTATAAGCACATCACCACCACCACACCCAGGCGATGTGGGACGCAAATTCCCAATCCCTCAGTCGACCGAAGCTTCACCTCAGTCGACCGGAACGGGTCTTCACATCCACCCCCCCTTAAGAGAGGCCCACGTCCCCGTGGGCTTTCCCCATGCATGGACATGGCACACTTCCGGCTGGGTAAGGCTCTGATACCACTTGTCACAGCACGATATTGTCCGCTTTGCAGCACCTGGGCTCGCACACACGACCCAAGCCCACTCATGGCTTTGTTCCTAGGCCTGACAACCCAAAACGCGTCATGCCATGGAAGGTATGGCTCACACTTATTAGCACATCACCACCACCACACCCAGGCGATGTGGGACGCAAATTCCCAATCCCTCAGTCGACCGAAGCTTCACCTCAGTCGACCGGAACGGGTCTTCACAATATGGTAACTCAGGAGCGCAGTCTTTTAAGTAATAATACACTAAAAAGTACTAAGGGTTACAAATTAAAGGTATTGGGTTAACAATTAATAAGACAAGTATTATTTATTTATTAAAATAATACCATTGCTAGAAATAATACATAGTATTAAAATAAAATTTGGCATTTTATTCATTATTAGGGAATTGAAAATTATAGGTTGCTACAATTTCTAAGTATTCTAGACCTTCCTTCATCCCACTATTAGGGTTACCACAAGCCCTAGCCTTCCGGGAAGTATTCAATGAGACATAAGAGTGAAGACTTGCTAGAGGAAGCTGTTGGATATCGCTGGACATTAAACAGAGAAAATGCAATTTGAATTGTGTTCAAGACCAAAAGGTATATTCTTGTTATTACGAATCAATAGATTCAATAAGAAATAGTTCTTGTATACGAAAGTTTTTGCACTTTATCTTTCGCTGCAAATTTAAGTTTTTGAAACCTAAATCTAACAGTTATACCATCAAGGGGTGTGGTGGCCACGCTAATAGGGAAGAGATTAATCGATATGCGCGCAAGCTGGTCGGACACTCCTCCGACTGACAAAAAGAAGAAAAAAAAAAGAAGGGAAAAAAAAAGGCGACCTTTTTTAACACTCTAAATATAAATACAATGCGGTTCATGCATTTAGTATATAAAAAATAAAAGAAAGAGAGAGGGAAGGACCACATTGATTGAAGTTTTCTACGAATACATTTTTGCTCACCCTTGCTCACTCAGGCCTTTATTGAGTAACATGTGTTATATTCTATTATCTTTTTATCCTTGTATCATCGACATAATTACTTAAAGAATAATGATTGGGGCACCAAAGGATACAAAAAACTTCCACAAAATGAGTGAAAAGTCTATGTGGCACAGTGGGACCTGCCAGCAATTAATGGAAATAATGCTTAATTGCTGGCGAGTCCCAGTGTGCCACATAGACTTTCCACTCATTTTGTAGAAGTTCTTTGTATCTTTTGATGCCCCTAACATTGTTGTTACTTAAATGCTTGGGTGAGTAAAAAGTGCTCTTGTTTTCTACAAGGGAAAGACGCCACATATATAGACATCATGTGGCAAGTTATGGGAAGACTTTTTATCTTAACTTTTATTATATATATATATATATAAATACATAAAAGATTTGCTCATTTGAATTTTACTCACTTATTGGGCGCTCAAATATCTTATTGGGTAGGTCCCATTTACACACCCAAAGAGATATTGGAGTGCGCAATAGATGACCAAAATTGGTGTCCCCTTATTTATCAATAATGATGGAGGCATAACTCGCTCTTATAATTCATTTTCAACCATCTCTATCTCTCTTTAAGTGGTATTGTGAGATCTGTTCAATGAGTCCCAGTGCTACTTATTTTTATTGATATTTTTTTTTTAATTTAAAAGAACTATTAGACTGATTTCTAAATTTCATGCAAAAGTAGACTAAAATGTAATTATCCCTTATTTTTGTTTTCCTTTCCGCGGTTTCTTGACTTCTAGCAGTTGAGACTCTCACTCTCACACACTCTCTCTCTCTCTCTCTCTCTCTCTCTCTCTCCTCTTTGACTTCCTTCCCACCCAGTGCACCCACTCCTTATAGAGCTCAGCAAGCTAGACAAATCTGAATCATTGCCACAATTTCATTGAATTAACAACCATCTCAAAGAATACACGCACAGAAAGAGATGGCTAGTGATCAGATTGAACATTTCAGCCATGTGCATCCACTAGTCCTCCGATCTTCTGATCATGATTCAACCCCTATCTGCCAAATATGCAGACAGAATTGCACCGACTTGTTCTATGCTTGTGATCAGGGATGCGACTGCTTCAATATCCACAGATTATGTGCTGATGAGCTGCTTCCGGAAATAGACCATCCCTTTCACCCTCAACACCCTCTCACCCTCGATCTTAAAGAGTTTAATTATTATTCAAAAATCTGCCATGCTTGTGGGTATGAGGGAAATACTTATTACGCTTGTTCCCAGTGTCAATTTCAAATCGACTATGAGTGCGCCACGTTGATGCCTAATAAAACAATTGAAAGTAATAACGAGTCCCATCCACATACCTTGTTTATTTGCAACCACACAAACAAGATTACACTTGATTATGATTGTCCTGGGTGCGACCTACCCATAGAGAAGGACTCGATCTATGTCTGCCTTGAATTTCATTCCTTTCTCTGCCAATCTTGTGCTGAATTACCTCGAGAGCTCAAGCACCACCCTTTCCACCCAGACCACACTCTGGTCCTCGTCGTCCTTGCCTCTGATGAGGCAGAAGAGGCTTGCTGCTCTGCCTGTGGCGAAGAATCACTCAAATTGGTTTTCCAGTGCTCTGAGTGTAAATTCAACCTGGACATCCACTGCGCTTTCTTGATGCCGATTAACAGTACTACTGTTAACGATGTCAGGCATCCCCATCCTTTGTTTCTTTGTGAGAATACAAAGAAGTTTGATTTTTTATGTGGATGCGGTAAACCTTTCGAAGATGACTCTCTTTCCATATTGTGCTGTCTCACCTGCAATAAATTACTACACAAATCATGTGCTGAGCTGCCTTTAAAAATAAAAAGCATTTTCCACCCAGATCACCCTTTGTCGCTCAGACTGGATTATAACTTCGTTAACTGCCAGGCATGTTTGCAACATGAGGAAGGCTCTGCTTATTGGTGCTCCTCTCTTTGCTACGTCAATTTCTGTATTAGATGTACACTGTCGATGCAACACACAATAAACTCTGAACTTCACGAGCATCCGCTTGTTTTCATTACTGAATTACATTTAGCTACGTCCTATAGTAGGAAAAAAAGATGCACCATTTGTAAATTCTATGTCAGATCCAATACTTTTCGTTGTGTGCCATGCGATCAAAATTTCCATCTCCATTGCATTCCAAATTTGCCACTCGAGGCTAGCGATGGAATTCACAGGCATGCCCTTAAACTCACCAAATCCCCAATCAAGGATTATGAGGATGAAGATGAAGATTCAGAGTTCTTATGTGACCATTGCGAGAAAGAAAGAAGATTATGTGACCCTACTTACTTTTGTGCAGAATGTCACTATGTTGCTCACATTCACTGTCTGGTCTCCGAGGTATACTCACCCTCCCCTATATTATGTGAAGGGTCTTGTTAGGGCCACAAATAAATCTCACTAATATTTACTAACATACTGGCACTGTGGGGTCCGTTGCAGACCTCACAGTGCCACTAAGAGAGAGATAGAGTGTGTTAGTAAGTGTTAGTGGAATTTATTAGTGCCTCAAATATTACTCTTATGTGAATACATATACATATATTAAATACTACTCCCTCTGTCTTATTTTTTGAGTCTTACATTCCATTTTGAGATGTCTCAAAATTAGTGTCCAATTCCTTAACTTAGTATATAATTTTTACTTACTTTTCAAAACTACCCTTGCTTGAAATCTATACCAAGAGAAAACTAAAAAAAAATTATTATAATAATTAGAAGCAATTGTAGAATATAGATGTATATTCTTTTTGTCTCCTTAACAAATTGAGTTCCCAAAAAAGGACTCAAAAAATGAGATAAAGGGTGTAACTGATATATTGAACTAATGGTAGCCAAAGAAAGCATCCCAACTTAGAACACAAAACCTCCACAAGGAGACAAAAACACACAGAAGATAGGACACCAAAGTCTCCGGTAACTGATCCAAACTAAACAGGGGAAAAAAAAAAAGAGAGAGAAAGCATAGCAAAAAAACAAGGGTAAATATCACTTAGACCCCCCTGAGATTTGTCCCGATCACAGACGCCATCCCTCACGTTTTAGTAATATCACCTACAACTCTTGAGGTTTGAAGCGCGTATCACCTAGACCCCCTCCGTCAATTTACCGTTGAAAAAGTGACGGACTAACATAAATAAATACAAAACATACCCCTAAAAGTTTGGTCCTTGTGTCATTTTGGTCCCTGTAATTTCAATTGGGCCAATTTGGTCTCGACAGTTTAAATTGGGTCAATTTGATCCAAATGCCCCATTATATGAGAAAAAAAATTGACAAAATTTACTCACTGTTATGCACAATTACGCTAATAAGCAGGTTGGGAGAGTGGTGGTGTTCCATTTTTGCCCTTAAAATGTGTGACAATGCATAGTATGTGAGTAAATTCTGTCAATTTTTTCCACAGAATTGAACATTTAGATCAAATTGTTCAATTTTTAAAACTTTAGGGCCCAAATTGACCCAATTGAAACTACAGGGACTAAAATGACACAATGACCAAACTTTTAGGGGTATGTTTTGTATTTATTTATGTTAGTCCGTCACTTTTTAACGGTAAATTGACGGAGGGGGTCTAGGTGATACGCGCTTCATACCTCAGGGGGTGTAGGTGATATTACTGAAACGTGAAGGGTAACATCTGTGATCGGAACAAACCTCAGGGAGTCTAAGGGTATGTTTGATAACCCAATTAAGTGATGAAAATGAAAAGATTCAGCACTTATTCTTTTTCAGTGCAATTGATAACATACCACTTAATTGAAAAGGCAGCCAAAAAACCACTGAAAACTTTAAGTGAAAATTTTCTACTGAAAATAATCACTGAATGCATTCTATTTCAATAGTTGAAGCACTGTTTTCAGTATTACAAATTCAATCACTTAAAATTTTCAGCACTTAAAATTCAGCACTTAATTTTCAGCACTTAATTTTCAATTTTATCAAACGCACCCTAAGTGATATTTATCCAAAAAATAAACGTAACATCCCCAAAGCAAACACTTTGTAATAAAACACATAAGAATCATGCAGCTAAAAGCAACAAAAGGCAAAATGGCACAACACCAAAGTCAAGTATGTTGCTGAAGGCACCCCTAATATTAGAATTTAGACATGTTTTATGCTTTATGAAGTTGGGCGGGTTGAATAAGTTTTTAGGATGCGGTGTTAAAGCCCACCAGGATTTTTACAATCATGTCCCAGAAAACCCAGTTGGATTTTTACAATCAAGGCTACTTTGAATATTTTGACAATCAGGCATGTTATTTTTGTATATTTAGTGTGTGTTTATTTTACTTTTAAACATGTTTTGATTTTTTTTTTTTTTTCTTTTTCTAATTAGATTGTACGTTTGATGGAGGAAGAGTGGTCCTTGACTCACAAAATTGGTGACACAAATGAAGTTTTTGAGCTAAATGAGTCTGACAACCTTTCCGAAGAGACAAGTCACGAAGATGAGCTAGATGAGTATGAAGATGAGCTAGAATATAACCTTTCCGTAGAGACAGGTCACGAAGATGAGCTAGATGAGTATGAAGATGAGCTAGAATATAACCTTTCCGTAGAGACAACTCAGACAAGTCACGAAGATGTGTTAGATGAGTCTGACAACCTTTCCGTACAAACTGCAAGGACTAAGGTAAAGGTTTTAGAGCCAGAAGATCGTCGTAAGCTTGTTGCAACGGTTAGCATGCAAGAAGCAAAAACAAGTGCGCAAGAAGCAAAATTGCGAGGACAAAGGGAAAGGTTGGAGGCATTTGAGAAGAGGCGTGCACAACTTGTTGACTAGCTTGTCATAGGGAATACTTACTCTTTTTGTATCTAAATTAAACCAAAACAAACATTGTGTTCCAATCAAATGTGGTTTAGGTCATTCCTTTCCCCTAACATCCGGACACTATTATCCTCACTCTTTTTGCACTGATGCGTGTACAGATATTCATTGTACTTTCTTGTAAAATTTAAAATTAAGTATTAAACTTTTCAGTGTTGAATATTCGAAATTGTTGGAATTACATAACTGGAAACATTAGCATTTTGTAAAACTAAATTTTCCAATACTTTGTCAGTTAGGTGGCGAGCCTAGGGTTACTGCGATCGTGATAACCACTGCAAACCACAATCCAAATCTTGTGAATCCTGATTGGGGTTTCAAGGAAATTTGGATTCTAAATTTCTGGACACAACTAAAAGAAGAATAAGATTAATATATATGTATATATATTTATTTTGGTGTGTTTGATAACCTAATTAAGTGGTAAAAATAAAAATTTTAAGCACTTATTTATTTCAGTGCGTTAGATAACAACCACTTAATTGAAAAACTATTCCAAAATATGCTCTCTCTCTCTCTCTCTCTCTCTCTCTCTCTCTCTCTCTCTCAGATCTATCTCTCTCAAACCCTCCATCTCAGCCACCGCCCAAAAACCCAAACCACTCACTAAAATCACTGTCTTTCACACACTCTCTGAGGTTCTCTAAACACCACAGACATGTCCAGAGTTGTTCTCATGGATCCCTTATTTCTTAGACTAAAATGCCTTCATCTTTATCATCTAACTTTATCAAGTGAAATTTCACTTAACTTTTCCTATAACAAATGAAATTTTATTTGTTTTTTTTAGTCGCCGGAGATGGTGGGGTGGTCGCCGGAGATGGTGGGAGTGGTGGTAATGTTGGTTAGAGTGAGAGAGAGAGAGAGAGAGAGAGTATTTAGCCTAGGGATGTTTATAAAATATAAGTTTCAACTAGAGGGACTTTTTAACAAACTAAGAAATCTTTTGGACCTTAAACTCTTAAGAGTCACTTTGAGGGATTTTTCACTAATTTTCCCTATTTATTATCAATCTTTTCATAATTTGTTTAAAAAAAGTGGTTAGGTCAATTTGTTAAGTTGTGTTATCTTGATTTATTTAATTTTTTTAGATTGGGTTTGATTCCAAACAGTCACTTGGTAGTTGGTATATGTTTGAAAAAAAAAATTAATTTAACGTGCGGTAAAGTCGTTAAAGCCTTTGGGAACCAAAATTTGAGAGACAAATTTGGGAAGGAAGGGCATCATTCTTATGAAAGTCTCATTGCATACCCCTTTATTTTGCAAATCTATGTTTGTACAATACGATTTAGTTTTTATTCTCAAATTTTTGTTTACATTTAGTTCTTATATTTTGTTTCCTTTACTTTGTTTCTTGAATGTTTTTTTTTTTTTAGGGAAAATGTTACATGGGTTGGTTTTTGTGTGTGTGTGTGTGTAGTCTGTTGTTTTTGAGGTTCATTTACATTGTGAGCCATGAGTGTGTGTAGTCTATTGTTTTTGAGGTTCATTTACATTGTGAGCCATGAGTATCTAGGTATGTCACTTGGCCTTTTCTCTTGCCTTTAGCCTACATTGTTTGCGTCTCAGTTATCATTGGTCTAAAAGAGAAATCCAGATTTAGAGAGGTGATAAGACGACGATATGAAAGCAATTGTTTTGATTGGTAGCGATAGATTTCAATTTAAGCATTTTGAATTTCTTTGAACTTGATTTGTGCCATTTGATTGAATTTGAGTGATACTTGAAGTGCAAACTGCTTTGGTGACAATTTGTTATTGGAGTATTGCTATGCTTTCCGAATTTTGAATCCCAAATACTTCCCAAATACAAGTGGCAGTGGCCACATTAGATTTTGATTGGAGGATGTTCTAGTGGTCCTATCACTATAGAAGGTGGTCCCACTGCAATATGTATTTGTGAAGTATTTCGGATACAAAATTTGGAAAACATAGCAAGTACTCTTTGTTATAGTAGCTTGACTTAGTTAGTTGTCTTTACCAATTTTCAATCGCAATCTTCTACTCAAATGTCTTCTTAGATTACTACTTTGCTGTTATAATAGGAATTTGTAATAAATGACATGTCTAGTCTAGGGCCTGATACATTATACATGAATATTAGGTTGATAATATAATCATTTTGTTAGCCTTAAGGTATATTAAGGCATATTTAATTATGTTTTGATGATGTCAAATATACTATGATAATTACATGATTCATATTGATTCATTCCTTGTTATTATCATAGTCATTTTCATGCTCATATTTAATCTCATGTATTAATTTTGTATCATTGTTTTAACATCTTTGTGTGCATGAGATTCAATTGGTGTAGATCAAGATTACAAGGAGCTCAACAAGGATCATGCTTGAAGACTTGAAGATATTTCATCCTTGGTTGAAGTCTAGGACCATCATTGTAAGGCATCTTGATCTCACACTCTTAGGGGCTCAAACAAATGCTAAAAGTTAAAGTTTTGGAAACAAATTTTAAGTGGATCTTCTTTAAAGCAATACCCCAACCAATTGGAAAATAATTAAATGTTGAGTTTTATATGGTTGGAAAGGTATTTGAATCTAGTTTCCAAAACATCAAACGGATCGAAAATCCGAGTTTTGTAGAGGGAGTTATGGCCATTTTAGTGGAGATGTGTCAGGCTGTGAAACAGGGAGGGGCAGTCGACTGAAGGCCCGATGCAGTCGACTGAAGTGAGCAGAATGCAAACAGAACCCTCTATAAACACATCTCAGTCGACTGCTTCAAGGACCAGTCGACTGCTTCATGTTCCAGTCGACTGAAGCGACCTGAAAAGGCATAACGGCTAGTTTTTAAAGGGGCTTTTAATTACCAAACTT
Source organism: Hydrangea macrophylla (assembly GCA_033977485.1). Classification (NCBI taxonomy): domain Eukaryota; kingdom Viridiplantae; phylum Streptophyta; class Magnoliopsida; order Cornales; family Hydrangeaceae; genus Hydrangea; species Hydrangea macrophylla. The sequence continues at coordinate 128,844,647 of CM066989.1, read as the reverse complement.
GCCACCAACGGCTATAATCTTTCTTGGCCTATAAATACATGTTTTCCCACACCATTTGATGTTGATCAATCTATTGGAAAACATCTATTTCAATCACACAACTTGTTAATTCTTAATCATTCACAATTGAGCCCTAGTTGTGTGAGTTTATCAATTTGCTCAAATCTTTCATTTGAATTTCTTGAGAGAGCAAAATTGTAGTGAGCTTTACTTGTATTATCCACTCACTAAGGAGTTATAGTGTGAGCTATCATTGTATCATCTACTCTTAGAGAGAGTTTCAATTTGTGTTAAAATCATTGTAAAGAGTGAGGGTTAGTAACCCTTGTGTGCAAAGAAGAAGTGTTCTTCTTTGGGAGAGATTGAAGGCTCTTGTAACGGTTTGGTGCACACCCGTAAGTGCTCCGGGATTAAAGGAATCCTCAAGAGATGTTCTTGAGGGGTGGACGTAGGCCGCGGGGTGCGATTGCCGAACCACTTGAAAAATCGGTTTGCAAGTTTCTCTTCCCTTATCTCTTTACATAATTGTTTGTGATTGTGTTTAATTTGCTATTAAGTTTTCAAAAGATTAAATTTCCGCTAAAACCTTATTCACCCCCCTTCTAAGGTTTCCATACTTGGGCCAACGATTCTGCATGCAGATTCTTGTGAATCCAAATTTGAGGGTTTGAATTTGTTTTGTACCTATATTCTAAAGTACCCTTTAAAATCCATTCAATGTCCTTTGTTTTGGAAAACCTCTACAATATGCTTGATTGAGAAGGCCAAGCATTTAGCATTGGTTTAAACTTTGCATATAAATAGACGTACGTTATGACAGCTCTTAGATTCAATATTTGGCACTTGCACATCTAAGCTATTGCAGTTTTTGAGCTATGAACTTGAAATTTCAAAATTTTTGGCCAAGAAGCGATCTCATGTGGGTAATTCATTTCCCTTTTCCCTTGTTCCTTTCTTATGATTATGATTGAATTTGTTCATGTTGGTGAAAAAACCCAATAGCCTTTTTTGTTGTTGACACTTTTGCTACCCATAGCTTCTTTGTTTGGCTGCTTAATTAATTTTGGTATATCTTCTTGGTTATCATATCCACTTCCCACTTTTCAATTCTTTTGGATATTGCCCATAATATGTTATGAATATTCATTCGACTGATTTTATGTCACTGAATTTTCTTTGGAAGTTATTTTAGGTGATACACCTATTAAACATTTGGAAATCACATTTTAGGTGTATATCATTCTGCAGAGAGGAAGCCCGTGAAGGATAAACAAACCCAGTGTAAATAGCGGGATCAAATTCTAGGGAAGCATGAAGGTAAGATAAATGATTTGTTTTTTTTTTTTTTTTTTATTTTAAAGGAAAAGATACATGAAAGTTTTTAATACCCCATTTTCTATTATTTCTATGATTTTTTTTGCCCAGATTTGGATAAAATCATACTAAAAAGCTACTGATTAGCGAGATGCCCAACAATGAGGATTTTGCATTAGTCTCTGTTTGGGGATCAAAGTTGGAGTTGCTTCAACAATTTGCTGGGACAAATGGAGGATTTAGTCTTTTGTTTGATTACTTGCTTCATGTTGAAATAACTAATGTAACTATTGTTTTTTTTTTTGTACACGTTATATAGTCATGCATGCACAAGGAAACAAGGACCTGTTTGAAAATTCGGAAAGCATCGTACCCCCTCAATTATTCATGAAGTGGGTATTCCATTGCTGCTAATAAGCTTCCCATTTGGGACCTATTTTGAAATTTGGATCATATTTAGATTTCTTTTAGATCTACGTTGTTCATGTTAGATCATTTTGTAAATATGCATCAAAGAAGCATACGGGTCGGATAAAGCATACCTTGCGGAATATACATGATGGATCGTCTTGGCGGCATTGTTACGAGCCCGGCGATAATACCACGAACTGCTGCTCTCTAGTGCTTCCGTGTACGCTCTTGTGCTTCGAATGGGTCGTGAGAACGCCTACTAGAGACACCCACTTTGTATCCACGTGCTAAATCCCAAGCCTTAGTGTGATTTGGCTAGAGAGAGAAAGTAATCGAAGAGAGAGAGTGGGAGAGAGGGGCGGCTCCTTGTTGTGTGCAGAGAGTTTTGTTTATGTGTTATACACATATGTATATACACACACATATACATGCCCTAGGACTCCAAGTTATAATCCACATAGGATTTCTTAGACCCTAAGCTAAGCCCATTGGACCCGGTCCATAGATTATGTGGTGACCCATAACCCACAAAAAATACTAACATTTCCCACTCACCCACATAGGGCTTGTGCTAAAACAAAATCTCTCAGATTCCAACTTTCATCTTCTCCTCATACAGGATATAGAACATGCGACCAAACAAAAAGAAACGTACAGCGACAGGAGCTAAGATGCTAAGTTAATCACATAACTAGCAAAACGCATCACTCGGAAGCTTCTTGTGTATTTACCCAGATAGGTTCAACCACACTGGATCTAGCACTCTTAATCCCTCAGAAAGCAGCTACACCCCCAAATATGTAATGTACCCATAAGACTCAGTACGTATATGATTGTGGCTGGCCAGCTAATGAGTCACAAAACATGGTGTGTTATCGAAGAGTCTTCCCTGCCTACTAATGTCAATCCGACTAACTCGATCGCTTTCCTAGACATGCCCCATAGGACAGTATTTGTCTCTTCGTCCCAGGATGGTACGCTAAAGTAGCGTCATCACATGTCCTCTTCATAACATAGTCTCAAGTCATAAGGTAACTTGTGTAGAATCCCCGTTACAGGGAGACTACGTGGCTCACACAGCTGGACAATTGTTACATTTTCTCATTATTCTTAAGACATTGATCTAAGGTCAAGGAAAGTCCCTATGAAACTGGGGTGTCTATGGATTTTCAGTTTTTCATTTAAAAACATTCAAAAAACCTCCCTCGTGTAAGTCTTTCAAGACAAATAGAGAAGCTTCTAAGAACGATCTCTCACAATCTAAACTCCCAACACGTAGTTGGCTTTACCCATGTCCTTATTCTAAAAAATAAGAGGACAACCGCTATCTAGTGGTGACATTGGAACTCATCTCATTCTTAGCTAGAAAGTTATCGTCAACATACAAAGAATTAGAACACTTTTCTTTGACCGTTTAATGTACACTGAGTACTACTGCCTAGACGATTGCTAGCTTGAGATATTAAATGGAACATTTGAGACGGCATACTTTTGCGCTCATTCCCTTTGGTCACAGAACCAATTGGTTGATCCGTATTGATCTCGTCGTCTTGTTCTCCATAGAGAAAATAGTTTAAACATCCAACTAAAAAATGTTCTAAAACTTAAACGTGCGATGGTCGCTAGGATAGGACGAATGGAGTCAGATCTTACCCAAAGGGAGAACGTGTTTCCTTGGTCTATACCCCTCTGCCTTATATTGGTCAATTGAACCATCTGCCTTGCGTTAGATTTTAAAAAACACACTTGTCTCCGGCCAATAGTCTTGCGCGTAGGCAGAATATCTGTAACACCCTGTATTTTTATTTTTCATTAATAAATAAATACTGCATTTCATTTCCATGAGCATTTGTTTTAATTTCATTTTAATATAATTATCTGGGGTCAAACTGTAATTTCTATAAATATAGAAATATTTTCTGTGATTTCAAAATCAATATCTATATTTTTGTATAAACCGGGAATTTAATTCCTACACTAATATTATTTTCTGTATTTTTATTTCAACCGCAAAATACCAGTTTTAATTTCAATCTGCGTCTATATCGCGTCTTGGGTGTGGGAGCACGTGAGCTCAACCACACCGTGCATTTTCCACTTGTTGCTTGGAGGCCACAACAGTGAATTTATATATATGTGTATCAGTGTCTCTCTCTCTCTCTCTCAGACTCCCATTCTCTCCCTATTCTCTCAATCTCTATCTCAATTCTCTCTACTCTCTCTCAAGATCACACACACACATACAGTTTATATACTATATACATACACACACACATAGCTATATATATATATATATATATCAAGATCAAGAGAACGGAGGAGTATATTTCTAACGACGGAAACTTCGACGGAATTCTCGGCGGAAATTATCGGTCTCAAACTCTCGGTCTTAATTCTCTGTGTAATTAACCTCTGTGAGTAATTTAAACTCACTCACAATGTTTATATATATATAATTCAGTGTATCTGTGTGTGTATATGTGTATATATATGTGATACACCATTGAAGCTTGAAATTGGAGTTTTGTAAATCTTAACCAAAATGAAATTTATGAATTGGGAATGGAAGATCTTGGTCCCAATAACCTGTGGTTCGAATCCTACGTAGTAATTTATCCGTATCGCGACGTACCGTTGATTTTAAGTTTTGACACCCTCACTTTAATCGCGAATATTTAGAGATATAATCCGTATTAGTTAAAATTGATCGCGTATTCTTAATCTACGCGGAAAACCGAAGAGATCCATATATTGCACGACATAATTGAAACAGAAAACAGAAATGGGTAAAATTCAGTTTGGAAACCAGAAACAGGGGAAAGAAACGAAGAAGATGACATTCTGCAAGAACTCGCGCGCGCGACCCGTTCGCGCGAGGCTCGCTCGCGCGGCCCGCTCGCGCGGACCATCCCCCCCCCCTTCGCGCGCGCGACCCGCTCGCGCGACCTGTTCTGCCCCTTCGCGCGCGCGATCCGCTCGCGCGATTTGTTCTCCCCTTCGCGCGCGCGACCTGCTCGCGCGACCTGGCAGTTTGAGCAGTTTTTGTATTTTCTTATTAGGGACTGTTTGGAAAAGATTTTGAAAGTTTTTAAAGAACTGTTTGGCATATATTGTTTTAAAGGTCTATGTTTTAAGAATTGTACGAACAAGAACAACTAAAGGCCAAAATTTATGCTCGTACGATTATCCGGCTTTGTGATTAATTAATGGTGTTATTTATGAAACATTTACATACATATTCGGGTCGAGGTTGTGTCAACATGCATGTGTGTGAGAAAGCGTGAAAAGAGCAAAGCGTGGCGGTCTGGTGTGCGACCTCAATATCGATCGGATATTATTCCTGGTATTGGAGGCGACAGTTTTGTTTACGACTTAGATATCGATCGGATAGTATTCCTGGTATCTAAGGCGCACGTTTCGGATATTGATCGGATAGTATTCCTGATATCCGAAGCGATGGTGATAATGTTGTGTACGGCTTAGATATCGATCGGATATTATTCCTAGTATCTAGGGCGCTTGTTTCGGATATTGATCGGATAGTATTCCTGGTATCCGAAATGATGGTATTGAGTGTGGCTTAGATATCGATCGGATATTATTCCTGGTATCTGAAGCGATAGTTTTGGTGTGCTGTTTTGGATATCGATCGGATAGTATTCCTGGTATCTGAGATAATGGTTTGGTTGTGTTGAGTTTTGTTGAGAGAAAAGAGTCAGAAATATGAGATATTACATTGTTCATGCATGGTCGCATATTTATTGCTTTCTTTATTCCCCCATGGCTTATGTTGGAATTGGAACCTTGAATCTATTGCTTTTTTTTTTTTTAAATTGCACCGTTGCTTATATGCTTATATATATATATATATACATTGCGAGCACTTGTTTATTTTGCTCACCAGCTTTCATAAGCTGACGGCGTTGATGCGTCCTGGACTGTATGTCCAGATTTTCAGGGTCAGGAGCAGCCAGGGTATTTTGACTATGCTACTTAGAGTCAGGAGACTTTCCAGGAGGCTGCTTTATATTTTCTATGTCTTTTAATTTGGGTTTGTAATAAACTAGCTTTAGACATTTGAATAAGGCGTTCTGTGCCTAAGTTTATGACTGCTGTAATAGTTAGTGAGTTTTAATTGTGGAGATTATGTTTTGTTAGTATCCTTTGCTCTAGAAATGTTGTTAAGTTATTTGTTGCAGGGGCAATTGGTCATACTCACTTGTCATGACCTACGAGTCCATAAAGGAAATTAAATGCTTTCCTAAATTATGCTACGTCGGGGCGTGACAATATCAACTAACTTCCAGACCTTGTTCTCGTCCATAAAGATGATCTCACTTTGCATAGAAACTATTCACACAGATTTGTAAGCAGAAGAAGAAAGCGCTTCAACAAAAGAAGTAGGCTCATCCTCATCCACTTGTGCACACATTTGCACCCTTGAAAATGTTTTCCTTAATCTCAGAACGATGACAAGGAACTTTTTCCTCGTCTCCTACGATGTGCTACTTGAGAATCTTGAGTGCCTAGTGACGCACTCCCACTATCTGGTACACTCCCACTAGTGTCTAGTGGTGTACTCCCACTCGACTGGAGACTAGTACCTTTTTCAGCGGTTACTAGATGTTGAATTTCAATTTTCCCACCCTCGCCTAAATATGGTATGTTGTCTTTAACATCCTCCAACTCATAGAGGTCAAGATCTCTCTTGGTATCACCAATCATGGGGAAGTCATTCTCAATATTATGTGACACCATTTCTATCATTCCTACACCCTGGGTGTTCATTATACGTAACATAGCCTTTCGAGTTATTAGAATACCTTATAGAGATATGCTTTCTAGCTCTCAGGGGTAGTTTCTTGCACTTATGCGAGGTATAGTGAACATAACCTCTTGAGCCCCACAAGCCCAAATGCTCCAAAATGAGCTTTTCGCCTTTCCATAACTCATAAAGGGGGGTTGAAGGAATTGACTGAGAAGGCACATGAGTATGTAAGCAGCAATCTATAGTACATCCCTCCCAAAACAACATTGGGAGGTTGACTTGCGCCATCATAGTCCTAGACATATCAAGGAGTGTCCTATTCCTTCAATCTGCAATATCATATTGTTGCAGAGTTCCCAGAATAGGAAGTTGCCTGGGCATCCCATTTTCCTCACATGAGTACTTATCTGTTGAAGAAAATTAAGAGGCACCATGACGTGCCTAACATCTATTGGTCCACAGATATTTGAGTGAACTAGCTCTAATGCATGAGTAACTCTAACAGCCTCACCAAAAAGCTTTCAGCATGCTTTGCCAACTAAGCAAGACTTCGCACATAGGTAGGTCAACCTTAGCGAGTGGCCCCAAAAGGCCTTCTCGAGCTAATCGGGTCATCCTATCACATCCTATATGTCCAAGTCCAGCATGCCATGTCTGAGAATCAATGAATAACAACACATGTAACAGAGGAAACTAGAATTAACCAAAACAATTCTAAAATAGTTATCCTAGGATGACCATATCCTAATAACACTCCTACCAAAAAATATTCATCCTATAACTACCAAATTGAAAAATGCTTTCGATTGCATTTTTCCACCTTGTTAGCCTTGGGCGCAAACTTTGCTAGCCCCACCCTGCCTCTTAGCGGGTTTACTTTTTCAATACGTTTAGGTCCATTAGCCCTGCACTTAACTCCACTTATGGAAGTTGTGGTCAAGAGTGTCGCAATATAGTTCGCCTCTTGGCATTCCGTTTCTAGCTCAACCAAGCATGCCGAGAGATGTCAGGAAACATAATCTTAACATTTTCGATTGTGGGTCATAATTTGCTTTAAGCGGTCTCATGAATCAGACAAAGAACTAATCATAGCCTGAAAAATTCAGTTCCTCAGTAAGGATGTTCCCAGCAGTCTGATATCACAAATCACACTGACATCGACATTCGATGTCTAGTCATCGTGTGCTTGGAATCTCTCTTATACTTTTCCAAACTTTAGTACTAGATCTCAATCTAGTTGTGGATGTGCCACTAAAAACAAATATGAGCTAGTACCTCAATTCTATGGCTATTGGGTAGTACTTATACTTCCCAACAAGATCATGATGCATGCTACTTATCACTAAGCGCCTACTATGATCTTTCTCGAACCAATTGTTATAGGCTTTCAAGGTTATAACTATATTGGGCTGGTGGCCCATTATTCGGTTTAATAGGTTGGAATAGGAATGAGTTAAAAAAAAAACCTCCTTGAGCTCTTACTCATTCTCTAGGTGTGTTACTTAACAGTGTCATATTACAAAATTAGTCCCTTTAAACTTGTTATCTTTGAAAAAGATTAACTAAATGTGGTTTAAAAACATTTCGAGAGAATGCTTAAGGGTTTGACATTATTATTTGCACATTTCAAAATGTTTGTTCCAAAATTCAATTATCAAAACATTTTCCATTTTTACAATTTCAAGATCGAAAAATTCGCTAAGCTTATAGTCATCACTTTACTCTTGCAAATCAAGAAAATATTCTATAAATGATTTTTAAACAAACATGCATAGATAGTACATAACATATCTAACATCATCCACAGTGATAATAAGTGCACCATACAACAAAAATTGCATATAGACCCCATGTGAGTCCTAATTGACAATCTAGAGCTCATGCTAAGGTAATTTAAGTGTATATTGCATAAACAAATAAATTCATCCCTTTACAAATAAGCTTTTCCCAATACAGAAAAATAAACGCTCATCCTCACATTATATTTATAGTCATAAAAAATAGGGCTGTTTTGTTCATACATATACAAAGAAACAACCTTAATCATACAACGTGAGGACACAAGCTCAAAAAAATTTGTTAATTGATTGTCCATTCATTGGATCCAGATTAATTAATTGATCACATACACCAAGCACTCATGCGGTCTATTTAAAAATGAATGGACTAATCCATCACTCCATTTAAGGAGGAGGATATATTAGAGGTCTCGGGGTCAACCAATCATAAACAACAGTAATTAACACATGACCTTCAATGCAGTGAGCCTCTAAAAATAATAAAAAAATATAATAAACTAATTTATTGCATAGCCCGGATAGTTCCCAAAAGCTAAAAAAAAAGGTTAATGAAAAATCCAAGATTTTCCACTAATTTAAAACAATTTTAAAACTAATTTTTAGGTCTTTTGAATTAAACACAATAATTGAAAAACCATGGAAAAATTTAAGTAACTTAAAAACTAAATCTTTCATGATAAATTCAAATTTTCAGAATTTTATTGGAGTCCCAAAAAATAAATATCAATCAATTTAACAAATTAAATTGATCTAATTAAATATATTTAACTATTACATGTTAATTCCAAAACCAAAAAAAAAACTGTAAACGAATTAACCTCCAAGAGATTTAAGTGGTCCAATATGGTGTTCTCAACACCCAATATTAATTTCAAAAATTAATAATCCATTTTGGATATTTTATGCAATTAAAATAATGTTCATAAGCATAAATTTTATACTCTAAAATACTAAAAATATGAGAGAATTTACTAAAACTTTTCTCAAGTCCCCAAGTAGTGTACAAAACACTATTCATTAATTTCAAGAATTAACAACTCTATTTGCTATATTTTAAGCAATTAATAATGTGTACATAACACAATATATACTCCAAAATATACCCCAAAAAAATTGAGAAAGTTTACTAAATTATTTTCTCATAATGCAAATAGTGTACTAAACACTACAAAAATTTAATATTCAAAAAATATTATTTTCTGAATTTTAAACTAATTAAAAATAGTTAATTAAAGAATTCCAAAAAAAAATATTTTTAGAATCTACCAAACTACGCCATACAATCTGCACAAAACACCTCGTGCCCCTTGCACGTGTTCTCATCATATTGACTGTACTTGCAAAGTCCAATAGAATATGCCCTGTTTGGTACTGCAGAACATATCATTCAAGGAACAACCAAAATTGTTTACTTGCCAACATGTCCTTAGCTAAGGCTAAGGACACTGATTTCGCGCGACCATCGTGGCTTTGATTCAGATCTAAAAAACTTGAATTTTATACCATTAGAAATCTTATGGAACATACTTTCATTACATGTTTAAAAACATATTCGAAAATATCAAGAATCAGTCCAAAAATCTAATTAAAGTTTTTTTTGAAATTTTTCTTGTTTTTATAGACCCAAAAATTAGGGTTTGATATATCTTCCTCACCGGAGATAATCAATGTACAAAACTTTATGGGGAGACTGTAGAGACTATAAGGAACACAACCATATAAAAAATTAGGACATAGATCAAACCTTTTACGTAGACCCACTAAGAAAACAAATTTGGGGTTTTATAAAAAGCTTCAAACAAGTATTAATGGCAGATTTGTTTTGGGCATAATGTACGGGTGAATCAACGACCTATGACTCTAATACCAATGTAAATATTCATCAAATAAGCATATGGGTTGGATAAAGGGCATACCTTGCGGAATATACCTGATGGATCGTCTTGGCGGCGTTGTTACGAGCCCGGCAATAATACCCACGAACTGCTGCTCTCTAGTGCTTCCGTGTACGTTCTTGTGCTTCGAACGGGTCGTGAGAATGCCTACTAGAGACACCCCCTTTGTATCCACGCGCTAAATCCCAAGCCTTAGTGTGATTTGGCTAGAGAGAGAAAGTAATCGAAGAGAGAGAGAGAGAGGGAGAGAGGGGCGACTCCTTGTTGTGTGCAGAGAGTTGTGTTTATGTGTGTTATACACATATATATATACACACACACACACACACATATACATGTCCTAGGACTCCAAGTTATAATCCACATAAAATTTCTAGGATATTAAGTTAAGCCCGTTGGACCCGGTCCATAGATTATGTGGGCGACCCATAACCCACAAAAAATACTAACAATTTTAATGTCTAAGTACTGAAAAGGAGTATATGTAATGAGATTTTGAAAGATATTTACATGCACTTTTGCAACTGCTTCCATTGTTTTTTTCACCCGTGGCCCCTGGGCACGAACAATTACTAGTTTTCTTATAACGTGTTTATATTGTTGTGAATTTTCTTGTGGTGGACTCCATGGATAACTGGATAAGCATGACTTACTTTCCCTTAAGTGATTTCTTACAGTTTTTTTACATTATTTTTTTTTTTTGGTCCGTCCACAAGAGAGTTCTAATTCTTACCTTTTTTTTCTTCATGCACTAGCATTACACCATATGGGCAAATTTGTAACGAACATGTTTTATTATTTAGAACGGATATATCCGTTACTAGTAACGGGTATATCCATTACAAATCTTAAAAAAAGTGTTCCTAATTATCTTTTGTATGTTTTACTTATTTTTGTAATGGTTAGTAAATAATTAGTAACAGTAATATCCGTTACAAATTTGAATGAATTAAAAACTAGAATTTAGTATAGCTTAGTGGAGAAAACAAATCGCGTCTGCTTGGTCATTTGGGTGAGAAATAAAGAGAGAGAGACAACATAACCCCACTCGGCTATTGTGAGCCCTAATTCGCCGCCCTCCTCCTCCTCTCTCCATCTTTCGGCACACCACCAGGCATCAAACTCGACGACAGCCACCATCGTCAGTCTGACGCACCACCATCAATCAAGACGATGCACCACCACTCAGTGGCGGAGGCAGCAAGAGATCAGGGGTGCACCCCTCCCCCCTGAGATTTTTAGAATTAAAATTTTACCTTAAATTTTTTTAGTATTTTACATTTAGGCCCCTCTTAACTTATATTTAGGCCTCCCCTCAACTTATGTTTAGGCCCTCCAAAGAGGTCCAAGGTCCAATTTAGTGCTATCAACTACATATATATTGACCAAGGACCCTTGTGGCCCAATGGTATCACCTCCTCTTCCCCTTGTGGGAGGGGTGGGGTTTGAATCTCACCAATGGGTGAGTGGGAGGGATTTAATTCCTCCTTTCATTGTAGAACGCCCCTTGTGCTCTCGTCGGACCGATCTCTTGGGTTCCTACTGCTTTGATTGGGTGTGTACGTGTGTGTGGCATGTGTTATCCTGGTAAGTACATCTAAAAAAAAAGGGTGATGCTAATGCCAAAGCACAAAGTGCTAATGCCAAAGCAGAAAGTGTCGCTATAGATAACTGTCGCTAAAACTTTTAGCGACACTTTTTGCTTTGGCATTAGCACTTTGTGCTTTGGCATTAGCACCAGCCAAAAAAAAAAAAGAAAAACTACATATATATTGATATGCATGTATAATTGGTATACACAATACAAAATGAAAGGCGCCTAGAATTTGAAAATTACAATTTTGGTATAAGAATTTTATGCATTTTAGAAATAGGCCTCCCTATAATTTTAAAAGTCACTATACAATATTAACGTGTCACCAAATAAACTAATATTATAAGCATATTCCAAAAAAATTGTAATTATATACAAATAAATCCAAAAAAATCGCCAATTATATATAAATAATCCGCAAAAATATCGTCACCCCCATATAACCTAGACCCCTGACCAATAATCCTCACTGACACCACCATCGCCGCCTTAAGCACATCTCCGGTTTCGGTAATATTTCTCTCTAACTCACTCGCATACACATCACAGAGCTATACACTCAAGACTATACAAACCCAGGTCTAGATCTCCATAAACCCAGATCTAGATTCTATAGAACTCAATAGAGTAATTTCTTGACTCAAGACTCAAGAATGTGACCAAAAGAGTCACTGATCTATGTGTTTATATATTCACGTCTTCTATAGAACTCAATAGAATAATTTCTTGCTTTAGGTGTCCGCAACGGTCACATTTGTTTTTGGTTTGGGTTTGAAAGACGGGGTTAGAAGGGCATCTGAGTTTTGTGCTGGGTAAGGACAATGAATCTATATAATCTTTTACGATTGACATTCATTTCGCAATTATTGTTATAGTAAAATATGGGTTAATTACTTTTTAGTCCCTCTGGTTAGGTCCATTTTTACTTTACCCCATCCCCATGTGAGACAACCTCTAATATTTTTAGGGTTAATTATATTTTACCTCCTTGTGGTAAGGTTCATTTTCACTTTACCCCTTGTGGTTTTGAACTAAAATGAAACTGTTAAGATTTTCCTCAAAATAGTTCCACATTGTTAAAATTTGCCCTACACAAGAGAGTTTAAGTGCAAAAAATTAACCCACATAGGCAGTTAGCCCCAAAATTAGTCATATGTGTTAAAAATTAGCCCCATAGGGGGTTAATCCCAAAATTTACCTCACAAATGGGCTTAACTGTTAATATTTTGGCCAATTATAGAATTTTCATCAGTTTTGAGAAAAATTTTAACAATTTCACTTTAGTCCGAAACTACAGGGGGTCAATTGTTCACTTTTGAACCATAGGGGGATAAAGTAAAAATGGACCTAACTACAGAGAGGTAAAATTTAATTAATCCTAAAAATATTAGAGGATGTCTCTCACATGAAATATGTAAATTTGTAAATCGTAAAAATATTTGAGCTCATGGCATATTTAGATCACATAAGCGATCATATATGTTCTGTGATGCACCATTCAATTTACCTGGCCTCTCGCCAGCTTCCATATGCAACAGACTATTGATTATCCCCAATATATGATTAGTAGTCAATCTTCCCTTATTTCAAGAATGTGACCGAAAGAGTCACTGATCTATGTGTTTATATATATTTATTATTTAGAAACCATTAATCCATTTGTTAATTGCTAGTATGATTTTCTATGTCAACTTTTATTTCTAGATAGATAATGACCAAGTGATTAATTGGTCAATTCTTTCACTTATTTTTCTCTTCCTTTATTCTTTCTTTTATATTTTTCCCCCACCAATTACATATTCGATTTATAAAACTAATTTACATATATTACTTGAGCTTGAATGCTTGAAATAGAGGTTACTTGGAGGTGGGTTTTGATTTCCTGCTCTTGATTTGAATACCATTTTGTTGTTTGTTCCGAGTTTTGATTTTTATTTGAGCTTTAGTTTAGTTTTATTTCTGTTGAACACATGATTAAAGCTCTGCTTTCACTAATTTTACAGTATTTACTTAGATCAAGTAGCTTAATAGCATAGAGGCAATTAGAAATTGAAATTAACGGCTTAATCTTCAAGAAGCAAACCCACATGATTGAACCCATGATTAAAGCTCTGCTTCCACTAATTTTATAGTATTTGGATTCAAAAAGGTTAATAATTGATGAGTTTCAAGAAGCAAACCCACATGATTGAACCCATGATTACTGGAAGCAGTATAATAGTTTCAAAAAGTTACTTGTACATCCTGAACATCAACATAGTTTCAAAAAGTTACTTGTACACTCATGAACATCAACATAAAAAATGGAGTGTACAAGTATAATAGTATTTACAGTCAAACCAACGGAAGGCACAAAAATGGTTCATGGATTTAGTAAGGGAAAGGGAAAGAAATTAGTGAGAAAAACAGTTTTCTTCATTTGGTTAATAAGGAAAATGAGGAAAGTAGGAAGAGAAAAAATATGAAAATAAAATCAAAATTTGAAGTTTATGAGGCACTTCACTTTCTCTTTTCTCGAGTTTCTATTATATTGTCAATTTTTTTTCTTAATTTCTAACGAAATTTAAGAATGGAGGAAAAGAATAAGGAAAACACTGAGAAGTGAGAAGTTTTCCTTCTTGTTCTCCTATCTCTTTTTTTTTTCCCCTTCTCAAAATTCATGAACCAAACGAGCCTAAAAGTACCACAATTCTGCTTATCTACACAAGCAGCAAATGTTCCCCAAATTTATTAATAGATCGAAGCACATATATATATATATATATATATGAAGCAAAGATTGCAAATAGAAATTGTAATATGATATAAGAAACAGAGATTGGGCAGCAAATGTTCCCCAAATTAACGAAATTGATGAGTTTCATGAACCAAACCCAGATGATACGAATATAAAGATATAAGAAGCAGAGATTGTAGATAGAAATTGTAAAATGATAAATCGAAACTCAGATCCAAAGAGAGACAATACAAATATATATATAGAGAGAGAGAGAGACTTACGAGAGAGAGATGGAGGCGGCGAGGTAAGGAGGAGGGAGGGCGTTGGAGTGAGGGAGGGTGGAGGAGAAGGAGGGAGGGCGTCGGAGTGAGGGAGGGTTGAAGAGGAGGGAGGGCGGAGGAGAAGGATGGAGGGCGTCGGAGTGAGGGAGGGTGGAAGAGGAGGGAGGGCGGAGGAGAAGGAGGGAGGGTGGAAGATGAGGGAGGGCGGAGGAGAAGGAGGAAGGGCGGAGGAGGAGGAGGAAGCTGTGATTTGGGCGAGGAGGTTAGGTCTGAGTGAAGGTCTCACAGGAATGAGGAGGAAGCTGTGATTTGGGTTTTGCCCGATGTTTATTCTTTTTTCATTTTTTTTTCTTTTTCTGTTCATGTATTCACTTTTGCCCCCAAATTTTCCCGCCACAAAAAAAAATGTTATTCGTGACGGATTAAATAAATCCGAGACAAATAAAAATGTTTTTGTGTTAGATGGGTATATTTCCGTCACGAATAAAAAAGTATTTGTGTCGGATAGGTACGTTTCCGTCATGATTAAATATTATTTGTGTCGGATATAATTCTGTCACAGAATCCGTCACAAAAAAACTTTTTGTGACGGATTTCGATCCGTCACAAAAACTTTCGTCACAAAAGGCCTATTTTCTTGTAGTGTTGACTTAGGATCCCACGCTTTATGTTCATAAAAGAGTATGAGCATGTTGATTCAAATGAAACAAAGTTGAAAATGGCACTGATCATTTTTGAGTTTTGATTTTTGTTTTTTTTTGTCATCTGAGGTCCTCTCTAGAAATATTCAGAACTTGGGTCTCAATCTGTTGCGTTGATGTACGTGTATCTATAGTTTGTTCAGTTTCGAAGTTGTTGAAGAATTGCATTTCTTTTTTGTGATTCCACTAAGCCATATAAATTTAGTATAGTTTTGTTTATTATTGAATGAGCATGAAAGATAATGGGTTTACATAACTATTGTTGCAAATCTTCTGAATATATGCTGCCATTGTTTTGGGTTCCATGGTACTTCATTCACTGTTTCTGGGAAAAATGCATACATCTTTAGATTTTCTAATTCATTTTTCATACTTTTGGATACATAATTCAATGCTGCAGCGTATTTGTTGCTAACGTGCTATTCTTATCTCGATCTGATTGTATGAAAAAACACCAATGAACATTCTACAAAACTAGTATCTCTGTCATTTTGAACATTCATTAGCTCTGCCTTCAAAAACCGGTCGGATTCTCAGTATTCAATCTCACAATGGGGCTGCTTGTTATCCATTATTAATTTGATAGTGTGGGCATAAATAATAAGACTTTTATGACTTCATTTTTTGGTAGTCATAAATATTCTTTATTTTTATGACTCTTTTTCTTTGAATTCTAGAATCAAACGTAAGTACTGTTTTGGGAAAAATAGTGAAAAAAAGACAATATGCTAAGATTTTTAAAGTTAAGATTCTTGATTAGGGAAAGGTCCTCTGTACAAAAATATTTTGTGAAATTTTACTTGGCATACACGAATATTATGTGAAATTTCACTAAATCTTTACATGAATATTAAGTGAAATTTCACTTTAATCGACCTTTGAGAGACTAGTTTTTAAGAAATTACTTTTTGAAATTGGACTATTAACACTTGATAGTTACTTTTAGTGTCACAAATTTAGATTTTATTAAGAATCACATTAGATTTTTTATGACAGTTTTTTGAAAATTATCATAAAAAATAAGATTTTTTATGACATGTTTGTGAAAAGTGTCATATATAATAAGTATTTAGAAAAGTGTCATAAATAACAAGACTTTTATGACTTCTTTTTTGGGTAGTGATAAATATTCTTTATTTTTATGACTCTTTTTCTTTGAATTCTAGAATCAAAGTACTGTTTTTTGGGAAAAATAATGAAAAAGACAATATTTTAAGATTTTTAAAGTTAAGATTCTTGATTAGGAAAATGTGCGCTGTATAAAAATTTTAAATGAAATTTCACTTGGTATACATGTAACACCCCGTATTTTCTTTATATAAATATTCATTTAAAAAAACAAAATAATGAGACAACCTAATTTTTTGTGTATACAACCATGGTTATTTATTTATATGCGTGTATTTATTTTATTCATTAATTATTGTATGAAATTTTATAGAGCTAAGTGGTGGAGTTAAGTTGTAAAAACTTAAGTTGAACAAGTCATTTGATGTGTTTATTTTTTTGTAGTGATTATAGGACCGTGAATGTGTTAATTTGTGTTTTTAACATTTAAATTAAGTACCCGGGTTATGTACACCCATTGGGTCACTCATTTTAGAACTTTAGAATGTATTTCGGGCCCATATAAAGCCTTTTTGTCTAGACAAAAAAACGGAATTTTTAGCTTTTTGTGTGTTTGTGTTATAATATATGTAGGTGTATCATATATACATACATAATATACCTCCTAGGGTTTTGATATAACAAAAAGAAAAGAAAAGAGAGACATGAGAAAAATAGAGCAGTTAAGAGAGAGAGAGAGAGAGAGTGAGAGAGAGAGAGAGAGAGAGAGAGAGAGAAGAAGAAGAAGAAGAAGAAGAAGAAGAAGATAATAAGAGAAGAAAAGAGGAACCCCAAATATTGTTTTGCGAATCTTCATCAACATTGAAGTCCTAAATCGGTGAGTTAACTTGTTAATTTCTTTCAATCTCGTTTGATTGAAATTTAAATGGATAGATTATTAAATTAGTATGGTTATGGGTTATGAGATTTAGGTTTTTATTTACAATGATTGAAGTTATGATTTGAGATTTATAGATGAGCCTGGGATATACATTTGAGCAATTATTCAATTTTCGGATTTGGGATTTTCACGGATAAGATTTTAGTAGATAATTCCTAATAAATTATACGTTACAGTTTTCGTGATTCTGTCCGCATAAGCCTGTAGGAAACACAATTCTGGACAACTTTCGTCTAATAGTATTTTTCCCAATTCTGCACCATTTGGGCAGAAAATTCATATTACA
Organism: Hydrangea macrophylla; assembly: GCA_033977485.1. Taxonomy (NCBI): domain Eukaryota; kingdom Viridiplantae; phylum Streptophyta; class Magnoliopsida; order Cornales; family Hydrangeaceae; genus Hydrangea; species Hydrangea macrophylla. The sequence goes on along the minus strand of CM066989.1, from coordinate 128,826,871 downwards.
GTAGCAGTTTTATGAATGTTAAAATAAGCGTATTTGCTATATCACATTTTTGTGTGATTTCGTGTTCGTTAATATAAATTAATTTATTTGTACATAGAAAGATATGAGTTCTCATGTATAGTTGAGCTTTGTGAAATTATGACTGTGTGATTTTGTGTGGATTATGAATCTGTGTGAACATGTAGCGGTTAATATAATTTTAATGGAAATATGAGTTGAGATATATGAATCTCTTATGAAGTAGAGTTTTGTGAAAAACGTGGATGTATGAACGATAGAAAATCCTTAGAGTTCACCACTGCTCCTTATGATTTTAGGCGGCGACTTCGTGGATGACCCGTCCTTGTGTGATTAGACGGCGACTACGTGGATGACCCGTCTCTTCATTATTTTAAGCCTTATGCCAGGCTTGTTGGTCTATTTCATGTGTATCTAGACATTGTTTTATTGACGTCAAGAACGTAAGGACTAGCCTTTCGGTGTATACTCAAATCCCAGTGATACCCCATAGGAGTTGGGACTGGAGTGGGAGTTAGTATTACGTTAGGAGACACATGGGATATATGTGTAGGCTGGACCATGGATGGGTGGCCGATGTGGTGAACATAAGGTGTAATAAAATAAAATACTTTGTGGTGTTTTATTCTTGCGTTTAGAAGTTGAATTATAATTAATTACCTCTTATTGTGGTTGCATCGTAGAAAGTTGTGGACGCTTAGTCATCGAATTTTCTAATAATTTTTCGTGTTGTAATCGTTGTGTGTGAGAATATTGTCTTGAAGTGACATTTTATTATCTAATTTTAACTTTTAATATTGTCTTGAAGTGGACTCAAGGCTTTAAATTTCAAAGGGAAAAGAAGGCCAAAACCAATTTGGCAATTCGTAAAGGTAATTAAATCTGAATAAAAACATGGTAGATATAATAGTAGCTGTTTAAATTATACTTAGTATGTTATGGTTAATGTATTGATATAATGTATGTTGCGGTTATTCAATTGTTGCTGGGTATGTTTTCATTGTTTGAAATTTTTGGGAGGTTCTATTTATAGAGGAGACTCTGTCGAAAGTTTTAGAAATTCTAGGTCAACATTCATTCCAAGATAAGTTAGTTTTACCACGACTTGTGATTGCAGTAATTTATTGTTTGTCTAATATTTGTTATACATTTATTCATAGGGACCAAAGCAACCAGGAAATTATGAATGTGGATACTATATGTTACTTTTCATGAAAGTGATAATGGATAATCCATCCAAATCTATCAACATAAAGGTATTATCATAGTATTCTTTGTAAATGTGTCACCAAATTTTCTCTTCTTCTTGTTTTACTTTGATTCATAAATTGTGGAATTTTTTTTTTCATATGTGTTGGAGGTGGTGGTGGTGTTGTTGTGGGGAGGGAATACATCCTTAACATCTCATTCTTTCCTAAACTTTTTCAGATGAAAGAGTTGTCTCAAAAGGTGAAATATGAAAGCCACGAGCTAAATGTACTTCAACTTGAGTTCATTGAGTTCATTCAAGAATACATTTAAGTATTGAAAATTTTAACATTTTTTCCTTTTTTCAGGTAATCTATATTTTTACAATTTAAGAAAATTATATACTCATTATATAAAATCTAATACATTGATTTCATTTTTGTTTCAGTGTTACACAGTTAGACTACATGGAACAAATATTGCAAATAAGTTGATGTACTAGCGGAGATTGAAGAGTTTAAATAGACACTAATCTTGTTTTTATTTATTTATTTATTTATTTATTTATATATTTTTTTTAACAAAATTTTACATATACATTATTGGTTTGTTGGTTTAATACATATTTAGTGGTTACTGTTACATTTTTCTTGTACATAACTAATTATTAGATTGATTATTGAAAAATTTTGGTTGGAAGGAAGATAATATCTGAGTATGGTTCTTGGGTTGATTTGTAACATGCATGTTTTGATGATGTATTTGAATTGTGTAATCTTGATTGTTGGATTATCAACAAAATATTTTTTTTTTCTTTAAATGTGTTTTATATTATATATGACTGTTTCATAAAAAACAATCATAAATTAGCAATAGTTCTACTAAAGTCATAAATAGTGTCATTATTTATGACTTTTAAAATGTTATTTATGACTGTTTTGAAGATTATTTATGACTATAAAAAGATTGTTTATGACTTTTTGAAGGTTATTTATGACTATTTTAAATATTATTTATGACTATTTAAAGATTATTTATGACTTTTTTGAAGATTGTTTATGACTTTTTAAATGGTTATTTATGACTAATTTGAAGATTATTTACGACTTTTTAAAGGGTTATTTATGACTTTTTTGAAGATTATTTATGACTTTTTTAAAAGGCTATTTATGACTTTTTTAAAGATTATTTGTGACTTTTTTAAAAGGCTATTTATAACTTTTTTGAAGATTATTTATGACTGTATCAATTAAAAAATAGTCATAAACAATTTGAAAACACTCATTTTTTATGACTATTTTTTTAGAACTGTTGTAAAAGTAATAATTATTTATGACTTTTTTAACAAACTCGAACTTATTTATGACTGCAATGTTATGACTAATTTTAAAAGCTTAAAAAAGAGTCATAAATATACATTTATGACTTTTTTTAAAGTCATAATAAGGGTTTTTTGTTGTAGTGGGGTGTGACTTTCTGATTAATATCACAGTTGTTTTACTAATTTATAAGCTCATAGTTTGAGGAAACTAAAATTTGGATTTTAGCTTTAACTAACTGTGGTTGCTGGGCTTTCTTTTTTGACTTATTTCTTAATTTCCCAGTTATAGTGTGAATGATCCTTTTTAGCTGAAGGGTTGGATGGTTCTCCTTAGTTATAATGGTAGTTTAAGAGTCATAGAATTTGTGCAGCTTTTTTCTGAACCCAAGCAGAAACTTAATAGAATGATATAGATAGTAAGACTTCTAGAGTAGAAAACAAGATTGCAAGTCTTTGCAAGTCTTCCAGAGTAGAAAGGCAAGATTGTAAGGCGTTGAAACTTATTGCAATTTGCAACTTGTTTTTACTTAGCTCTGGGGTGATTTAGGAGTCAGGTATATATTCAGTTTTCACATAGCTCTGGGGTGATTTAGCAGTGTATTTGGATTCATATGAGATCTGTCATATGTACCTCTTTTAAGGAAATTATTTAGCTGTGTACTTGAATCCCATGCTTTGTATAATTATCAAATGTTTCAGTCTAGATTAATGGAGCTATAGTCAAGTGTAGATGGTTGTTTATGATTACTCAAAGTGGTTGTCGAAGTTGCACTATTTTCCTATATTCATTGAGGTTGGTTAAACTTAAAATGGTAACACCCAAAGTGGTTGTCTAAGTTGCAACATTTTGAGACGTAGATACTTCATTTTGTGACTTGACTATCGCTTGGGTTATCAAATAATTTTTAGCCTGTGTATATAAACTACGGCTGATGATAGTAAGAATGAAAGATTGCTAACTTTTTTTAATCTGATGTTGGATGATTGAACAAAGCCTAGCTATCTAATTTTTGCCGTGGGTTTGAGAAATAAATTGAAAACGTGATGGGTCAGGGAAATATGACCCGATCTGTGATGGTTCGAGTCAAAAATTCAAAATAATTCTTTAATTTACCACTATTTGAAGTAGACTAAAGTATGTGCTGATCTATTTTAATTTTCTACTTTTTGATATAACTCAGTTTTTTTTCAAGTGTGACCTCTTTTGCTTTACTCAGAAGCATGTTTATTTATTCCCTTACAACTATGAAATACTAATTTTAAAAAAATTAGGGAAAATTAGTGGAAAATGCCTAAGTGACTCTTAAGACTTTTGGAGACACTAAATTTCTTAGTTTGTTAAAAAGCCCCTCAAAATGAAACTCTTATTTGAAAGTGATCATTCCTTAACAAACTCCACTATTTCTCTCTCGAAAATACCATCTCCAGGTTTATACAGAGAAATTCAATTCAAATACGATTTTGTTTTGTGTTTTTGACCATTTGGAGCGTGATTGCATTGGAGTTCTGATTTGAAGCTGAATTAGGAATCTGCGTTGTTGAAGATCTGTTTCCAATTTGATTGTCTGTGATTGGATCGTCTAATAATTGAGTCGCTAACTTGTAGTAATTGTCATCTTCGAGCTGTTTTGCTGCTGAGAAATTTGTTCGACATTTAATTTCTTCGAGTTGTTTGGCTGCCGATAAAATCGGTTAAATCGACCGCATTGGATTAGTAAAGAAGGTTAGTTTTCTTCAATTTTTTGTTTATTCGAAAATCATGCTGTGATTGGATTCGAAATAAGTTTTGTTTTACCAAACATTGATTTATAATAATGATTGGAGTTTAGTTTATTCATTTTTGCTATATTTGACTACTATGTTTGATTGTTAAAGTTATTGTTCTTTCTGTTTTGTGTTAAATTTGTTTTTTGATTATTAGTGTTTAAACAGAGTCCCGATCATTGTAACAATGATGAACTTGATTTTTTGTTTTTGTTATTGTTTGACCTTGGGTTTTTTGTTAATGCAAATCATTATTTAATGTTGTTTTGCATCAGATTTTGAAAGTTTTCAAAACAATTGTTTTGTGCTTTATTCATCATTGTGCAGGGTATGAATGTTTCATTTTTTTTGTTAGTTTGATTTTGTATTTCTGAAAGTATAGATCAGTAGATTTTTGGTAACAAGTTTCAAATGATATTTTTGTGTTTGTAGTCGACAGTGAAATATGTAGTGAAATTTCACAGAATATTGTTTAATTTAAGTGAAATTTTTCTAATTATGTGTTGTTTTGTTTTTATTTTTTTTTTTTATACTCAGTTATGTGAAATTTTGCTGTTTTTAGTTAGAGTAAGAAAGTTTATAATGGACTCTATAAATGGTTTTAAGCATGACATTCCCTTAATTGAGTGAATGTGTTTTGTAGGTGTAATGGATAGTCAACTAATTGTGTTGTGCACGTATCACTCGAAAACGGCTGATACCAAATTGACTGAAACTGCGAGTTTTCATGATCTTTTGTTGTTTATTTGTACAAAATGAGGAATTAGTAAGAGTGATGTTTCTGTTTTATACAAGTTACCGGGGTATTCGAAGTTGATGTTGGATTGTGATGATGATGTGATAAATATGATTGAGCTCTCAAAGATTATGAATGTCAATCGAGTTGATGTGTATGTTTTGGGGTTAGATGAATCTCAAGATGATGAGTTTGATGAGATAAGTTGTGATGCACAGTCTACATTGACATTTAACAATGTAGATGATGTTGAAATGGATTTAATTCCTAGTTTTAGAGCCCATCAAGAGAGTGTAGTGTTGCGATTCGGATGGGCTGATGGTATCCGAGAAGGTGAGCAAAAATTTGAAGTGTTGAAGAGTTTCGAAAAGTGTTGTGCAAGTATGCTATCCAACGTGGTTTCAACTTCAAGTATGTGAAGAATGACAAATGCAGAGTTACTGTTGAATGTTCTTTGCTTGAAGAGACAAGGTGTAAGTGGCGTGTTCATGCGTCTAAGGAGAGCGCAAATGGATTCTTTTATATAAAGAGTTTAACAAACATACACACGTTTGGTTCAGTGGTGCGTACGTCCAAACATCATCGTGTTAACTCCGATCTTGTCGGTAGTTTGATGTATGAGAAGGTTCGTAGAGAACCTCTGACAAAGCCTATTGAAGTTGTTGGTCAAATTAAGAATGATTATGGTCTTGATATAGAGTACTATCATGCATGGAAGGGGGTGGAGAATACAAGGATGAGGCTTTACAGTGATCATTTGGATTTGTTTGACCAATTGAGGTGGTATTTTGAGGAGGCAGAGAGGGTAAATCTGGGAAGCCGTATGTTACTAGAGGTTGATGCAGAATCTCATCGATTTGAACGGTATGTTGTATCGTTCGTTGCTTGTATTCATGGTTTTCGTTTTCTTTGGCTGATGATATTCTTGGATGGTACTTTTCTGAAAGGTAGACACAAGGGGATTTTGTTGGCTACATCATGCAAAGATGGAAATCAAGGTTAGATGAATGAATGTTTTTCATATTAGTAAATATTCAGAATAATTTTTTGTTATTTGTCAGTCTGTGTTGGTATTTTAGAAGATGAAATTTCAAGTGAAATTTTACTTATTTTTTTAAAACATTATTGTTAATTCAAGTTCTAGTGTTCGAGTGAAATGTCACTTATATTTTAATTGAGAATAGCATGTAACTTTCTGTTAAACTTCAGTCAGTTTAGTAGTTGTTCTTTGTTCAAACTTCTTAAATTTAAGTGAAATTTTACTTATTGTAGTGTATGTTTCTAACTTTTTTGTTTTGCTTGTATTCGGTATTTTCAGCCTCACATTTGATATTGTAAGCTGTGAGGACACGCAAAATTGGACTTGGTTTATGAATGAGTTGCGGGTGATTGTTGGAACGGAGCGACGGATAACTTTTATATCCAACTGGCATAAAGGCTTGGTAGATGCTGTGAGGAATGTTTTTTCAGACAATTTTCATGGCTTTTGCCTTCACCATATGAAATACAATCTGCGTGACAAGTTGAAGGGGTATCATTCAAAATTCAAAGCATGTTTAGTCTTCAAACTTCGCGAGTTTGCATACGCGCTGGATATTGATAAGTTTCATAAAGAGTTGGATTCATTCATAGCTGAAGGTGTAGAAAGGGTAAGGAATTTTCTGAATGACATTCCTTTTGAAAATTGGACGAATGCATATTTTAAGGGAATGCAATACAGAGAAATGTGTTCTAACATTGCCGAGTCATGGAATTCGAAGATTGTTGAAGCACGCCATTTACTCATTATGAATATGATTGATATGATAAGGCTTATAACGATGAAGGATTTGGCAACAGGCAGCAGGGTATCTAAAAAGTAGACTGGTATACTTTGTCCAGAAATGCAAAAAACATTACAATCTGCCCTGGATAAAGGGATGATGTGGCGGATAAGTGCTTTAAGTGACAACACATTTGAAGTACATTCGGATCCTTCAAATGTTGTAAAACTAGACTCATGAGTTTGTTCATGTGAAGAGTGGCAGCTCAAAGGTTTCCCTTGCCCTATGCTGCTGTGGTTATACAAAACAATGTATTGCGAAGTGGTAAAGTCATGACTGTCACGCCCCGACGTAGCATAAATATGGAAAGCGTTTAATTTCCTTTATGGACCCGTAGGTCGCGACAGTTTGAAGGATCGATTCCGTCCCAAACGTCAACAACAAAACATAATAATCAGAACAAAGCAATCAAAGCTTACAATATTATTCTAACTTATTACATCTTATGATACGGGGTCAACTAAGGCACAGACCACCTTGAAACAAAATAATAACTTAAGGTCTATTACAGTCATCCTTATTACAAATATTCAGTTCTGCAACAAAGGCATATATTTAAAAATAGTTATTCTTCTTCAAGTAGCCATTCTCACTTGGCGTAGTCATACTGTTCCTCTTGTTTATAACCTGAAAAAACCTAGACACGAATGTCCAGGGCGCATCAACGCCGTCAGCTTCATGAAGCTGGTGAGTATTAAAAACATAACTTAAATGTAGCACATACTCATTTACTATTTTCCAATTCCCAATTTCGTTATTCAACAGGTTGATATCATAGAAAGGACTTTATATTAAAACAACGATAATAACGTTAGTTCATATTTCATGTGACTGTGTATGAAAACAATGCGCCAACTCATCTTACCGAATCTTTTCTCTCGACTGTACAATAACCCACTCTCTCACTCCAGTATCTTTGAAACACGAAGATGACCACACTTTAGTAACGGGGTACCAGGGAGTGTCCAGTTTGCCTCACACTTTAGTACGGGGTACTAGGGAGTGTCCAATGCCTCACACTTTAGTACCTAATCTGCCTCGCAAATACTTGACACAGTATCCAGACTCGGGTACCAGGGAGTGTCCGTAGGCCACACTTTAGCACTACCATGGGTGCCAGGGAATGTCCAAGTTCGGCGTCACACACTTTAGCGCTACCATGGGTGCCACGGAGTGTCCAGTTTTGTCACTGTCATAGTTCAAAGACACTCTCGCCGCCATCTCAAAACGTCACACTTTGGTACACAACTATCAGGGAGTGTCCACACACAACTTACCCACATACTCTTTCCACACTGACCAAAACCCACATGCATGTACAACTAACTCCTCATGTATGGCATGTGACTTATACAGAAATATAAAATACTAGGGATGATAACCATGGATATACGAGAAGAAATTAAATCTTATGTGAAACAACCAGTGAATTCATCAAAGAATGCTTTAATATACTTTTATCGCTACTAGAACACAAATGGGTCTACTTTGAAGCAATGCCCTAAAATATGAGTTATAATTTTTGTACATGAATTATATATCAAAATAAAGGTCTTTGAGTCTAGGTTCCAACGCTTCAAACCATGCGCGTTTTCGAGTTTTCTAGAGGAATTTATGGCCGTTTTACTAAAAGTCATCAGTGCTGAAAAATGCCAATCGATTGGAAAAAGTGCCAATCGATTGGAACTCATACCAATCGGTTGGTAAACATGCCAATCGATTGGCATCAGCAGTCTCTCCCCTGTTACGAATTTAAAGCAGATTTTTGGCCCATTTTCAAATCCGAATGTAAACATGACTTGTAATATATGGTTCTCTCCATTTTTCCGCAAGGATTATGAATATGTGATCGGATTTAACTAATTTCAATCTAGCTCTCGGATTTCACGTAAAACCGAGAGGTGACAAAACTTCAATTCTAATCTACTTTCATATACGAATGAATTAAGCTCTAATACTTTAAATACGACCTCTAGGGACTGTAATCTTTCATTTTTATCTATCAAAATCGATTTTGGTTAAGTTTAAAAAATCAACTTTTTCAAGCTTCAAGCTTCCATGGATGAACATAACAATGGTGACATACAATTCCAAGCATACCAATAGTAATTGAAATATGTATTACATATCGAGTGAGTTAAGAATACTCACTGATGATAAAGATGTGTGTTAATTTGAGAAAGAAATAAGAATCAAGAATCCAAGTAGCAAGCTTCAAGCTATGGGGGTTGTTCTTCGTCTCTCTCTAGAAAATTTCTGCAACTAAACTCTCAAGCTCTCTCTCTTTTCTCTCTGTATTTCTGGAATTAAGCAGAGAATGTGTCTATGAGGGAGTATAGGAGGTGTATATATAGAAGCACATTTAGGAGAGCTTGGTGCCCAAGCATGTATACAAAGGCACATACGTATATACACAAATATGTGAACTCTATAGTTCACCAAGGGTCAAGGTAGTAGACTCTTAGGGGGTAGATTGAAGTGTTTGGGAATATCAATTTTTAGGCACAACCTTAACTCATACAAGTTAGGCATTGGCAAACAAGGCATGAACAACTAGACTAGGAAGTACTTATCATGTTTGGAAAAAAACAAAAACAACTTATGATACTAAGAATGTACATAACCAAATGTAATATCCAAACAAGGCCTTATCAAATGATTAGTTTCCATTAATAGAAATAAAGCATAAGTCATGTCCAACTTTACGTCACTTCCAAAAACTGTGGAAGTTTAACGCGGCGCAGACAGTTTTAAACATAAACTGGTATTTTCGTGACGCGGTGGTCATCACAAAAATACAGAAAATTTATTTTAACGTAGGAAATAGTTTTCTAGTTTCATAAAATACAGTTTGAGTTAAAAGAGGACATTTCTACCGTTTTGAAATACAGATTTGAAATCCAACACAAGTGTTACTAAATTTATAAAATTGCAGTTTGGCCCCAAAAGAAAATTTAATATACAATAAAACAAGTAATAAGTTTCCAAATATGAGAATTGTAATTTAATTAAAGACAGACAATACAAATTGAATTTAATTATAACAATGCAAAAACAAATTGAATCATTACCAATCGATTGGCATGTATACCAATCGATTGCAGCACTGACGAATTTTACTAAAATGACCATAACTTTCTCTAGAAAACTCGAAAACGCGCACCGTTTGAAGCGTTGGAAACTAGACTCAAAGACCTTTCTTTTGATATGTAATTCATGCACAAAAATTATAACTCATTTTTTAGGGCATTACTTCAAAGTAGACCCACTTGTGTTCTAGTAGCGATAAAAGCATATTAAACCATTCTTTGATGAATTCACCAGTTGTTTCATATAAGATTTAATTTCTTCTCGTATATCAATGGTTATCGTTCCCAGTACTTTATGTTTCTGTATTAAGTCACATGTCATTCATGTGGAGTCAATTGTACATGCATGGTGAGTGGTGGTCAGTGTGGAAAAGAGTATGTGGTTGAGATTGTGTGGACACTCCCTGGTAATTGTGTACAAAAGTGTGACGTGTTGAGATTGCGGCTAGAGTGTCTTTGAAATGCGACGGTGGCAAAACTGGACACTCCCTGGTGCCCATGGTAGCGCTAAAGTGTGTGACGCTGAATCTGGATATTCCCTGGCACCCATGATAGTGCTAAAGTATGGCCTACTGGACACTCTCTGACGTGCGTGGTACGCTCAAAGTGTGAGGCATTGGACATTCCCTGGTACCCCGTACTAAAGTGTGAGGCAAACTGGACACTCCCTGGTACCCCTGTGCTAAGGTTTGGCTATCTTAGCGTTTCAAAGACACTGGAGTGAGAGAGAGTTGGGTTTATGTGTTTGTCAAGAGAAAAGAGTCGGTAAGATGAGTTGGTGCATTGTTTTCATACACGGTCACATGAAATATGAATTAAAGTTTACAATCGTTATTATTGTTGTTTAAATGAGAACTCCTTTTATATCTACTTGTTGAATAATGGAAATCGAAAAATGGTAGATGAGTATGTTTTACATTCACGTGTATGTTTTTAATACTCACCAGCTTCATAAAGCTGGTGGCGTTGATGCGCCCTGGACATTCGTGTCTAGGTTTTTCAGGTTATAACCAGTCAGAGTAGTATGACTACGCGAATTGATTATGACTATCGGAGAAGAAGAAACTGTTTTGTTACTATCTTATGCTTTTAAAATAAATTTGAAATAAGGATGACTGTAATAGACAATAGATATTATTTTATTTCAAGGCGGGTTGTGCCTTTAGTTAACCACGTGCTGTAATAATTATAATTTTGGAAAAATTTTGTAAGCCTTGATTGTTCTACTCTGATTATTATATTGTACGACGTTTGGGACGGAATCGATCCTTCAAACTGTCGCGACTTACGGGTCCATAAAAGAAATTAAATGCTTTCCATATTTATGCTACGTCGGGGCGTGACATGTTCATTCTCCATAAGTGAGATTTTCAACTTAACACTTGTTAAAAGCTAAAAGAATAAATTACAAATATTGAATTGACCAATAAACATGTAACATTAGGTATTTATATTCAAGTTTGGATCATTAGGTCGATGGTAACTGATGATGCCAAAAATTGGGTAAGAGTAATTATAGGAGAGATTTAGACAAAGTGGATTTTGGATATGGTTCGGCCCTGTTAATGAGGTGACCTACATCCACGGGTGCGTCGGTGCGCTTTCACTAATAGATCACCAGTAGGGACTGGTGAGCCAACAGAGTAGGCGGCACTACCAGCCAAAACCGGCCGGGTGTATACGTATACGTGAATATAATATGCTATCCTTTAGGTTTAGAATGAGACCCCCTCAGTGGGGGGGGGGGGTGGCCTCTTTTATAGGTGCAAGAAACCACCCATACAAGGTAAGTTCGAGGATTAGGAACCCTAAGTTCGAGGATATAGGTGCAAAAAACCACCCATACCATGTCTTTTAGAGGTGTGCCCATGTAGGGCCAATCTAAAGTGAACGCCCGAGCTATTGACCATCCCGGGCAGTTTGTGTAACAGCCCGACAAGGCTGGGCGGTCGGTCCAGATTCAAGGTGACTTGACTTCTCTTTGCTGAGGTGGTAAAGGTTGACTTTGACCGGATATTTTTGTACATAGCAGTTGTCCCCCATTTTCGAAGCTAGTAAGATGCTCCATCTGATGAGGTTTGAAAATTAAGACCGCTTCTGAAGAACCGCTCGGGAAAAGGACGGGACCTTACCCGGGACGCAACCGGTCGCGCTGGTCTTCTGGGGCCTGGACTGAAAGGTGTTTATGCGGGCCCGAGACCGATCACTGCCACATGTCAACTAGTCACTGGCCTGGTCAGGATCCAACAAGGCCGGCATAAAAGTAACCGAGCAATTGCATGGTAGCCGGACCGTCCCATCACACATTTAATGCGCATACCTTTGGAGCCGACGGTTCACGTGCCCGAAATGACAGTCGTCGGTCGGTTTTGGCAGAAAAGCTCCATGACCGTTGGATCCAAACTGATCTGGGCCATCCGTGTCTTCTATATAAAGAACACTTGCTCATTTCGTTGGTTCCTGCTGCCAAGGAGTAGAGACTACCGAGCGGTTTTGAGGCAAGAGTTTTCCGACCAAGTTCCCCAACCCCTTTTCTGCGTTGATTCTTGTAAGTCCTTTCTTCCCAAGCTTCCATTTGCTGCATTCCGCCTTCTCTTTTTCTTTTTCTTTCTTCTGAGTGAGGCTGGAGGAATCAAACCCAGTAGGTTTCGCCCGAGACTGGGACTTCCTTTTCCTTAGGTTCATTTCTGGTCTTAGGTCGAGTAGCCCGTCCTTAGTTGTAGAGCGGTTCAACCGATCGGGTTGCCGTGTAGCAGTGTTGACCGAGTGTTGCTTTACATTAGGGACCCTTTACTTTTTTCCCTTTTGGCTCATCACTTTGCCCCCATTGTACCTCAGGATAGGAGTTCCTGACCCATATCAAGGTCGCCAGTTACTCCTTTTCCCAACCTCTGGTGTTTTAGGGATGTGCCACTCAGGGTTCAACTCGTCTTCCCGATCGAAAGATAAGCAGTCCCGCTCCGGGACCCCTGACCCCAGCCTAGACCTACCCTCGGTATGCCCATCAGACCAGCATAGCGAGGGCAGGATTCCTATCCGGGTGCCTGATGATGAGGGGGTTGATGACATGCATGTTGCCTCTGCGTCTGGGAGGCAGGATGCTGATGAGTCTGTTCCGAATAGTTCGGGAGTGGTCTTCTCTTGCGAGCATATCATTAGCACCTTATGCTCTGCTGATCTAGCCCAGATTAGGGAAAAATATGACATTCCCGACTATAGACACCCCAATTTTGATCGACCGTCGAATTTAGGAGAGTATCGCCTCCATATCCGATGATGACAAGGACCGGAATATTAGAAGTGTTCCAAGCTCTTCAGAAAGTTCTCTAAACGCGATAAAATTTCACAGAAAGAAGAAAATACCAGGTATTTAGGAGAATTCAGGTATAAAACACAATTTTCGGAAAAGATCTTCAAAAATAAATTGCTTTGGGAAAAAGAAAATCTAAAAGAGGGAATCTTAGATAAAAACGGCACACGGCGGACTGCCGCAGCACTCAGTGAGTGCCGCACGGCAGTCATAGAGTGCCGGGCCGGCATTCACCACGTGCCGCCAACAATTTCTGACTGCCGTCTACTTTTTAAGTCTGTATTTTGCAGAACAATACGTATGCGTATGCAGATAAAAATAAAAAACTGATAAAGTAAGACTGACAAAAATGCGGTAAACAGTAAAAATCCACGGCATTTGGTGAGAGCCGCGCGGCACTCACGAAAGGCCGCCGCGGCATTCGCGAAGTGCCGCCACGGCATTCACGGAGTGCCGCGAAAAGTTTTTGACTGCCGCCCTGTACAGCAGTCTGTCTATTTTTAGGAAGTACATATTGTACCACCAAATGAGATGTTTACACCTGTCTTTTACTCTGAATTCACTGAAAATACTTGGTATTTTTTGTCTATATAAGGAGAGGTATCTCCATTGAAAAAGGGGGGACCAAGAAGGGAGAAAAAAAAAATATTGGGAGATCAAGAAACAAAAGGAATTTTGGGGTAAAGAAAGTTTTTTGAGAACTTGAAAGAAGAGCTTGGAAGATCTTCAAAATATAGAAGTTTGAGGATAGTTGGAGGTGATACTCTACTCTTGTTAATTTTCTTTTATGGATTTAGAGCACTTACTCTCTTAGTTTTCTTTACTTTCATTTCTTCTTTTTGTTTATACTTTTCTCTTGAGATTCTTGGAGATCTTCAATATCTCTCTTGAAAGCTCTTGAGTTTGATCTTTTGAATCTTATGTAAGCTTATGCTTCACATGGGAGTCAAAGTTTGATCATCACTTCACTTTGTAAACAAATAGGTGGATCCAAGTCCATACTCATGACTTGGATTCTCTAACTTGGAATTTCATGGGGTCTTCTCTATATCCTCTTGAAGTTCATGAGCTAGTTCTTTGATTCTTCTTCTCTTTTCTTGTTTATGTTCTTCTTTTGAGACTCTTGGGGATCTTCCATATCTCACTTGAATCTCATGAGTTTGATCTTTTAGTCTCATGTAAGCTTATGATTCACATGAGATTTAAAATTGATCATCATTTTAGTAAGAACAAGTAGATGAATCCAAACCCCTACCATGGTTTGGGTCCTCTAAGCTTGAGTTTTCATGGAGTCTCCTTATATTCCTTGAAAACTCATGAGTTTTAGTCATGTCTTGATCTCCAATGACCATCAAATGGTAGGAGAAGTGGTTTGGTTTAAACCCAACTTCATGGTTTAATAGTTGGAGTTACCAAATAAAAGTTGAACTTGACAAATGAATACAGTGAGTTCACAAACTGTTTTTGTTCAAAGATTTTTAATTCGAAATCTAACCGTTGAAATCAAGTGAAACCAACGGGAAAATGTCTATAACTCAAAGTTCTACCACTGTAATTTTTGTTTTAGGGAAATTTCATGTTTAAAATGGTTTGATCATGGGTTTTGTGAGTTAACCATAATCTGTCCAGAGTTTCATAATAGTTTCAGAACAGTAAAACGTTTTTGAAATTAGTAAATCAGAACTCTAATAAAGTATTTCTGACCCAAAATAATTTTTTCTATGAGGTTTAATGTGGTAGGAAGATACCCTAAGAAGAATGAAGCATTTCGGATTATTTTACTATTTTTAAAAAATCAAACAAAATCTCTGGACAGAGAGTTGTACATCTCTGAGTGATGTCTGGTGTTTGTCTTTTTCCCAGAGATCTAACCGTTGAAACTTTGATTTTCTTTTTGATTTGGAAACGAGACTCACAGAGGCATCTTGTGTCCAAAAAGCATCAAGATCAAACCACGAGAAACATGCTTTTTATTTTCTTAAAGTTCTGGTCTGCTCTCTGCAATTTTCAGAATTCTTATGACACATTTGACTAACTTTGTAAATAATGGTCCAAATGATTCTCCTATGACTTAGGGCTTAAACCATGTTTCAATAATGATTAGTTGAGCTTGAATTCAAAGTTTAAGAGTATTTCATAGTTAATTCTTGTCCATGTACATATTCATCCATATGGTTTGGCACTTGTAATTAGGACTTATTTGCTTTAGATTTAATTACATTTGATAGATTTAAGCTAGAAATTTAGGATTGTTATTTCTAACTTCATATCTTGTATATCATGTGAACCAACCCTTTGTTTTATAGCGCTACCAAGGTATGACTTCTTGAATTCCTTTGGAGTTTATTATAATTTCTTGATTTTTATTGATTTTTTTAACCTCAAGCGCGACACATTAGAATTAGGATCTTGCCTTATGTGTGTGACGCCCCGATTTTCATTACCAAAAATAAAAGAAATATTTACATTAAAATTGTAAATAGCCAAGTGTATTTTAAAACAACAAAAATATTTACACTTGAGTGTCCAAAAATTACAATTTAATTCGTTTACACGGCTAGGACCCAAATAACTCCAACCCACACGGTACTCTAATGTACTCCAATCTGACTGCTACCAATGGTACCTGCATCTAAAATAACACACGGGGAAGTATACAATATGACAGGAATAATGAGGGCTCAAAAATACAATGAACAACCACGACGGATCAATAAAATAGACCAATCACTCAATCCACCCGTTCACACAATTTACCCGCTCACCCACAAGAACATTATACCAGGTTCCTCTTGGTAACATAGCAATAAGAGACACCAACCTCACCTCACCCGTCACCATTCCTCGGTCCCTGAGGCCTGTTGGATCTTGGTAGGTGCTCATTGCTCATGTACTCTTTAGTTCCATAGTATTAACCAAAATAATATGTTAATATTATTTAACAAAAAGACATGAATTTCAATAAAAAGACAACTTAAATCAAAGAGAGTACAAATAGGAATGACAAGGAAAATACTCCGGAGATTTAAGAGCATATTGTACACAACCCCGTACCTTAAAAATGATGTTGAGCAATTCCCGAACTCTACATATTTTCTGCTTCATTTATTTTCTCTTATTAACAACTAGCCAAACATGACCTTAAGAGAAAACATTTGAGATTGTTGAGACAATCAGAGAGTTGAGGGATAGAGAGTCTGATGAGAGATAGTGAAATGGGGGGGGGGGGGAATTAGTATACATAAATAGCCTTTAATGGGTCCCCATAATCACTACACAACCCACTCACTCCAACACAAACACCACACACTCCACTCACAAAGCACTCCAGCACAAAAATTAACGCACACACTGCACTAATTTCTTGAGTGGTTTCCATGTGTACACAAGATACCCTTGTGTGTGTTGAGCTCACGCAATGATACACACACACAGGTAAAATTATACTGCTCAAATTTTAAATATGGTATATTTTTTTTTTATTATTAAAAAGCGAAAATAAAATACGGGGTATTACAATGTGTATATGTGATTAGAGACCCTTCTTTAGGATTTCCTTTTGTTTGTATGCATTGCACGTTTAATATTGCTGCCGGATCTCGGGTAAGTTCTCTAGTTCCCAATTTGCATATCATATTGCTTGCTACTTGAATTATGTGGCTTTTGAATGATATTTTATCACTTGCAATCTTACACCCTTTAGACATGCTTTTGTAATGTATATTTTATACATATGTATTATTTGAGGGCACATTTAAATTAATAATTCGATTAGAAGGATGTTGAGTAGAGGCCTATCGAAAGATAGGGTGAGAGAGGGTGTTTTAGTCCGATGGGCTCCTTCCTCTCTCATTCCATAATCCCCGGACCTAGTTAATCTATGGTTTCTAAAAAGATCAGTTTGCTTTAAAAATGGTTTCTTAATTTTAAAAATTAAGTGGCGACTCATTTGTTTTTGAAATTGATCTTGAAAAAGAATTTTGAAAGAAAAGTTGTGGGTAAGAAAAATGCGATATCCACACCGACCACTTCTCCTTAGGTGTGCATAGGGGTCAGCCTATACTGGAACACTTGGGTTTTTTTTTGTGTTGGGGTGGCTACTACAACTGCCCCCAGTCAATGTAAATATTTTTGTTAATGAAAATGTCCTTTGAGGCCACCCTTTGCATTAATTGTTTTGTATTTTGCACTTGTATGTGTGTACTTGCTTGTGACTGCCTTTCCTGACCGGTTGCTAGTTATTCTGAAACCTTGCCTTTGCAAAAGATTTAGGACTGTAACCGGTAGAGAATACTTGGTCTTTCAGGAACCTGTTATGTAGGTCCCGCTCGGGTGTAGTGTAGGTTTGTGACCAGTTTACTACCAAGTGGTTTCTCTGGGTACTGTAGGTACTTAAGAATGTTAGGTGTCCTAGGATTCCAAGTCCTGTTAGTGACCGGGGTGATTTCCTATTCATCCTAGTATTTCCCAGCCCCCCAAGCTTTTGCTAAGGCAGGCGTATGGAGGGAGTGACAGTAGGAAACCGACCTGGAACGTGGGTGGTTGCAGGGTCTTTTGGGACTTTCCATCATCAGCCACCTAGGAGGTGTTTGCCCCCGTTGTTGGTTGGGCCTCGGCGAAGCCGTGCCTCGGGGTATGGACCCGAGGTCTTTTGGATGCCTGGGGTCAGACCCCGAGGTCTTTTGAGTGCTTGGGGTTTTACCCCGAGGTCTTTTGGATGCCTGGGGTCTGACCCCGAGGTCTTATGAGTGCCCGGGGTTTTACCCCGAGGTCTTTTGGATGCCTGGGGTCTGACCCCGAGGTCTTGTGAGTGCTTGGGGTTTTACCCCCTAGGTCTTTTTAGTGAGCAATCACGAAGAAGAATTGTTCGGCAGAAAAGGGAACTTTTATTATTATATGAATAGGATTGCTCAGGCAGAGCTACATGGTTCCTAGGAAACATTATTTTCATGCTTTACTAGAAATTCTTGCGGAGATGCTGCACGTTTCAAGGGTGAGAGAGGTCGTGTCCGTCCAGAGTTTGTAACCAATATGTTCCCGGTCGGTTGACTTGGGTAACCTTGTACGGTCCTTCCCAGTTCGGTCCTAATTTACCATGGCTCAGGACTTTTGTAGGCTGCCACTTTTAGATATGCCTGGTCTCTTTTTTCTTCTACCAAGTCAAGCTCTGCTCTGAGAGCATCTTTGTTGTTCTACTCGCTGAAGTTTGTCACCCTGTACATAGGTAACCCGGGCTCCGTGGGCTCCACTGCCTCGAAGCCATATGTTAGTGAGAATGGTGTCTCGCCTGTTGCCGCCCGGGGGGGGGGGGGGGGGGGGGGGGGGGTAGTGCGGTAGGCCCACAGGAGGTTCGGTAGTTCCTCTGCCCAAAAGTCCTTGGCATTTTCGAGCCTGGTCTTGATTGAGTGCAGAATAGTCCGGTTCGTCACCTCGGCTTGGCCATCGGCTTGAGGGTGCTCAGGAAAGGAGAAGTGATTTAATATCCCGTAGCCTGAACAGAACTGCCTGAATACTGGAGTGTCAAACTGTATGTCGTTATCGCTGACCAGAACCCGGGGAATGCCGAACCTGCCGAGGATGTTTCTCCATAAAACTCTCCATCTTCTTCTCGGTGATGGTTGCCAAGGGCTCGGCCTCTACCCACTTGGTGAAGTAGTCTATGGCGATGACAGCGAACTTAACTTGTCCTTTTCCCATCGGGAGGGGACCAACGATATCGATACCCCACTGAGCGAAAGGCCAGGGGCTAAATATTGGCCTCTGGGGTTCTCCCGGGCTGTTGATTATGGGGGAGTATCTTTGGCACTTGTCGCACTGCCTGACATATTGCTGGGAGTCCCGAACCATTGTTGGCCAGTAGTAGCCCTGTAGCAGGGCTTTTCGGGAGAGTGCCCGGGCTCCTACGTGATTACCACAAACACCTTCATGGATTTCATGTAATATTGCCTGGACCTGTGTGGGGTGGACACAGCAGAGATATGGGATAGAGAACCCTCTTTTGTAGAGGATACCATCGCGGAGGTGATATCTAGCCGCCCGGTGCTTTATCTAGAGAGCCATTTGTGAGGAATGTCGTGATCGGATCCATCCAGGTGGGGCCCAAGGTGACTGGATCGACCTCCATGCCTTCCAAGTTGATCATACTTGGCTCGGTTAAGTGTTCAATCCTTATCCCGGACAAGTCTGACTCGGAGGATGAGGCGAGGTGGGCTAACCGATCGGCTCTCGTATTCTCTTCCCTGGGGATCTGTATTATGGAGAAGCCTTCTAGTTTCTTCGAAATTGTTCGGACAAAGGCCAAATAAGCTACCATGTTGTCTTTCAGAGCTTCGTATTCCTGGGTAACTTGATTGACTACGAGTTGGGAGTCACTGTACCCCTGGACTTGCCGCGCACCCATCGATGTGGTTAATTGCAATCCAACCAATAGGGCTTCGTACTCGGTCTCATTGTTGGAGGCCTAGAACCCGAACCGCAATGCATACTCAAGTTGGATTCCGTCGGGAGTAGTTAGGATGATCCCCACCCCGCTGCCTTGCTTGTTGGAAGACTCGTCTATGTAAAGTATCCAGGTCGGGATGTCTTTTTGTAGCCCGGGCGGTAGGCAGGGCGGGTCAAGCTCTTCAACCGGGCCCTCCGGGTATGTAAACTCCATAAGAAAGTCTGCCACCGCCTGTCCTTTAACTGCCATTCAAGGTCTGTAGATCACCTCGAATTCTTCTAATTCCAAGGCCCACTTGACGAGCCTTCCAGATGTTTTAGGCCTGCTTAAGATCCGACGGAGAGGCTGATCTGTGAGGACTACGATTGCGTGGGCCTGGAAATATGGGCAAAGTCTCCGGGCAGAAATGATGAGGACAAAGACGAGCTTTTCTATGCGAGAGTATCTGCTTTCCGCGCCTTGAAGTGCCCGGCTAGTGTAGTAGACTGGGAATTGTATCCCGTGTTCTTCTCGGATGAGAGTCGAGCTGATCGCCGAGGGTGACACTGCCAAATATAAGAACAATTCTTCGTTTGGCACGGCTGTTGAGAGTAAAGGAGGGGATGCCAAGTATTGCTTGAGTTCTTGAAACGGCTTCTCACACTCTGTCGACCACTGAAAGGCCTTGTGGAGGATTTTAAAAAATGGCAGACATCGGTCAATAGCCCAGGATACAAATCTGTTCAATGCGGCGACCCACCCAGCCAAGCTCTGAACTTCTTTGGTTGACCTGGGTGACCGCATGTTTATGATGGCCTAGATTTTCTCGGGGTTTGCCTCGATACCCCGCCTACTGACTAAATGTCCCAGAAACTTCCCAGACGAAATGCCAAATGTGCACTTGGCCGGGTTCAACCTCATTTCGAACTTTCTCAAAATGCTGAAGGCCCCGGCCAGATGGTCAAGATGGTCAGACTCATCTCAGCTTTTGACCAAGAGATCATCTACGTAGACTTCCATGGACTTCCCGATCAGATCCTTGAACATGTGATTGACCATGCGTTGATAGGTTGCTCCGGCGTTCTTGAGGCCGAATGGCATCACCTTGTAGCAATAAGTTCCTTGGTCCGTGATGAAGGAAGTCTTTTCTTTATCCCCGGGTACATGCTGATTTGATTATACCCCAAATAAGCATCCATGAACGAGAGAAGTGCATGCCCGGCCGTGGAGTCCACAAGGAGGTCTATCTTAGGTAGTGGATAGCAATCCTTGGGGTAGGCCTTATTCAGGTTAGTGAAATCCACACACATTCTCCACTTCCCGTTGCTTTTCTTAACCAGAACCACGTTTGCTAACCAGTCGGGATAATAGACCATTCGGATGGAGTTCGCCTTCAGGAGCTTCTCAACTTCTTCATATACCGCTGCCTGTCGTTCGGGTGCCATACCCCGCCTTTTTTGCTTGACTGGTCGGGAGTCCGGGTTAATGTTGAGACGATGAGACATGACCCGGGGATCTATCCTAGGCATGTCTTCGTGGCTCCAGACAAAGACAACCTGGCTCTGCTGCAGGAATCGGATCAACTTTTCCTTAAGGCTTGGCTCCAAGGAAGTACCAATGCTAACGTATTGGTCAGGATACTTTGTGTCTAGAGCCACTTGCTCCAGTTCCTCCACCGGACCCACTCGATCAATTTGGTCCCTCGGGTCCATTTCCTGAATGTTCAACGTTTCAGTGACGGCCCCTCCGCGTAGGGAGCTGATGTAGCAGCTCTGAGTGGTCGCTTGATCTCCCTGTAAGCTTCTAGGTCCCTGGGGGGTTGGAAACTTGACCACCAGGCTGTATGTCGACACAACCGCCTTAGCTTTGTTGAGGGTTGGTCTTCCGAGGATGACGTTGTACCCAGACGAAGCTTCTATAACTACAAAGTCTGCTAGTACAGATGTCTGCTGGGGTAAGTCCCCATAAGAACCAGGAGCTCGATGGTACCGAGCGGTTGTGTGCTGGACCCATTGAAACCTACCAGGGGAGTGGCCACTAGTTGGAGCCGAACCGTGGATATCCCGAGCTGATCAAATGTTGAGACAAACATGATATCGGAGGAACTGCCCGTGTCCACCAATACCCTTTTAACCACATAGTTTTCTACGGAGAGCGTCACCACCAGCGGATCATCATGAGGGCAGTGCAGGCCTAGCATGTCCTCAGATGAGAACATTAACACGACAGTCGGGGGTGGATTGGACATACCAGACATCCGATCAGGATGCCCGAGCATGCCTCTTCCTGGCCGACTGTGAGTCCCCTCTGCCCGAAGTTCCTCTAGAGATTATGTTGATCTGTCCGAGAGGTCGCGGCTGATCCAAAGCCCGGATGTCTTGCCGAGGTCGTTTGTCTGCCGCCACGAACTCGGCTAGGTGGCCCTGCTCAATCAGCTTCTCAATGGGGATCTTAAGTTTGAAGCAATCTTCTGTGTCATGTCCATGGTCTTTGTGGAAGCGGCAAACTTATCTCGGTTTCTCTTACCGGGCAGGCTTTTCAGCTTTGCTGGCTGCTGGAGTAGCCTCTGGGTTTCAGCGGCGGCCATGACCTCGTGGATTGACCGGGAAAGTGGCGTGAAGGTAATCGAGGCCAGATCCCAGCCACCTCTATGCTAATCTTGCCTAGGCTTCTTTCCTAGACCCCTCTCAGAGCCTTCATGTTTCCTCTTAGCTTTCAAGGACTCATCTCCCGCGAAGCTGGCGCGCTTGGACTTCAAAAACTCTTCTATGTCAATATATTTTCTAACCCTTTCTAAGA
This sequence comes from Hydrangea macrophylla, assembly GCA_033977485.1. NCBI lineage: Eukaryota > Viridiplantae > Streptophyta > Magnoliopsida > Cornales > Hydrangeaceae > Hydrangea > Hydrangea macrophylla. The sequence goes on along the minus strand of CM066989.1, from coordinate 128,804,402 downwards.
GTTCTACCAGGGTTGCCGGTCAGTCACGATGAAACAACGTAGCAACTTTGGTGTGTTGGACTCCTGAGCAGAAAGTCATGATAGCGCCCGTTTCGTTCAAATGGCAAATTTGAAGCCTTTGCTGGTTAAAATGGCCCACGTAGTCCTTTAGGAATTCCCCCTTTTGTTGCTTGACGGTCAGTAGTTGGGTGTCCAGTTATGACCGGTCTAGCATCCCTATGAATTGGCTAATGAAAAGCTTGCTCAGTGTCTAGAAGTCATAAACCGTTCGGGGTTTAAGAGCGTGGAACCACTGCACGATTGGCCCTTTGAGAGTGCTGGGGAAGGCCAGGCACAGTAACTCGTCGACAGTGGTAACCAACGCCATCTCGGCCTTGTAGGTACGAACGTGATCCACTAGGCTCCCTGTTCCGTCGTAAGAGCTGAGATGCGGGGGCTTAAACTTCCGCGGGATGGGAAATTCGGTGACCCGAATGGTGTAGGACGACTCGGTCTCTGTGTTGGTATGATCATGGCGCTGCTTGTAGCCTAGCTGCTCGATCTATTTCTGCAGGTCCTGAATTTGAGCGTTCACGTCTTTCTGCTCGGTCTTCCTTTCTGTGTCTGAGCGATAGGTCGGATCAGATGACGAGGCCTCTTCTTCGAAGTGTGTTGTCCTCGGGGATAGGACCCGACTCTGGCTCCAAGTGATCGTGTGCCTAAGATCCCACCGGCTCCTGGCCGGGGGGTCTTCGACTGATTCCCGGTCCATATGTCCTAGTCCCTCCTTTCTGGCAGCACGCCTACTATTGATGATGTCTCTGGCGTCTCCCGCCCGGTGCGGATTATCCCGGGCTTACCGTCGGGTTCGCCTGGGGGTCTGGCTACGCTCGTCATGCCCACGCTGTCTCCAACCTGGCGGGGATGCAGGTGCATTGTGGGTATGTTGTCTGACCCGTGGAGGCCATCGGCTGGGCACGCCTTTCTCGGGCTGCTCCTCATTTGGGGGAGCTCATCCTGGTAGGCCAGCAGTGCTTCAATCTACTGTTGGGTCCTCCGCTGGCCCTCTAGGAGTTGTGCGAGAGCCGCGGTGACTTGTTCGGAGGTCATTGAGGCGGTCGGGCGGCCGGACTGTGAGTCTTCCTGACCGGCGTGATCCTCCTGACCGGGTTGAGTGTCAGTTTTCTTACCCTTCTTCGGGGGCATGTTGATCAGTCAAGAGATTTGTTGATGAGAAACTTTCGTTTCCCACAGACGGCGTCAAAATGATGATGCCAAAAATTGGGTAAGAGTAATTATTGGAGAGATATAGACAAAGTGGATTTTGGATGTGGTTCGGCCCCGTTAATGAGGTGACTTGACTTCTCTTTGCTGAGGTGGCAGACTTTGACCGGATATTTTTATACATATCAGTATCAAAAATATCGATAGAAGTTTTTGAGTACACTATTAGTTGTTAAGATATCGTAGCAAAAAAGTAAACATAAATTTATATGTTCCTTGCTATCCCTCATTTGTTGAATCATCGATGAACAAGTTGTAAGGATGGCTCCCCTCTTTCTTGCTTCTGCCTTCTTTGTTGTTGCTCCATTCTTTGTTGTTTCAACATTCTTTGTGTCTCTAACGACATCCTATTGACGCGTTTTCTTATCACGCCCAAGTGTAGGTGATTGTTCAAGTAATAAAGTTTTGGAATTTCAGGTCGAACCCACAGGGAACGGGAAACAAAGATAGGCAATAATTATTTTGTCACTTAAAAAAAAAATCAAAGATGATGGATTTTTGTAGGGTTTTACTAAACTACTAATTTTATATTCTTGCAATAAAACTAAATTAAGAGCTACTTTTTCCTAAATAGTTTACGGTAAAGAATTTAACAGTGCAAAATAAATTAACTAAGATACTAGTAAGAAAAGGAAGAAAAAGAAATAAAAGCTAAATTATTGTGAGATAAACATTTTGGATGTAATAATAGCGAAACATAGAAATAATACAGATATTTAAGCAAAGTTATTAAAAACAGGAAATATTAATTAACTTGAGAGAAATGATTCAAAGAATTGGAATATGCAAACCAACACTAGATTCCACAACTTTTGCGCATTTGAAAAAAGATTTGGCATTCAAGACCGTAGAGTCATTCTTTATTTGAAAATAAACTTTCACTAGTCAGGGTCATATCAAGTGTGTCAGGTTTGATATGAAACGATGTCATTTGATTTAAAGAAAAATAAAAAGGCAATTGGGCAGTAGCCAGGTTCGAACCGTGCCCGCCGCGGACGTGGGTTATTCGGCGTCCAATCCCCACCACTCTGCCACTACACAATTGCCTATCCATTAGTGGATAGAAATATATATAAACACATATTTGAAATATGAATTTTTTCATATGAGTTGTTTGAGTATGCTAGGTGTTTTTTATGACAAAAGGCATAGTTTGACAATCCACATAATTAGATTCTTATTTCAAATATGTAATCTTTTGAGCCCAATATAGCCATTGTATGTAAACATGTTAAATGGTCATAAACTATAGATACATAGATATTTTTGGCCATAAATGGAAAAACAACCCATCTAGATAAATTTGCCCATTTAAGATTAGTGCACAGAAGCTGTGATTTCTAAGTTCTTATTGCATATCCCCAATTAAAGTTTTAGCCTACCATTTTGGAATTGAAACTGTCTTCAAAATAAAATTAAAAGATAAATTAAATACATGCACACAATTACCGTCCAATTAAAATTAATGTTGTAAAACCAAGGTAAGTGTGAAAACTAATATTAATATATTGTTTCTTTACTTAACATGAGTTGGGGTTGAATTTGTGGAATCTGTAAAATAGCAAAGTTTAGTACAACTAGGCTAATAAAACATAAACAAATGGAAATACTGAATTAATAATAAAATACTAAACCTTTGACTTTGGATTCTTGTGGGCTCACAGAGGTTGAACTCCAAGAACACAAATAAGGCCAAACCAAATCCTAATCTACTTTGAGAGTGAGATATGGATATGGTGTGCTTGGGGCTTTAGTAGGTGATTATAATAACTACGTGACTAAGAAATCTGGCATTTACTTGCAAAATCTGTTTTCTAGTGAATGAAAATATTGCTATAAAAGCTGAAAATTTGGGGTTTCAAACTATTTTAGGGGACAACTACAAGTACTACTAGACTAAAAAATATTAAATCTAAATTTTACTAGGAATATTTTACTACTACAAATTGACAAAGGTTGTACAAGAAAGCAAATATTTTATTTTAAGAAATACAATACACAAAGTTTTGGTACATATTTTTGGAACATGAAATCATCAATGACATAAAAGTATATTTTTACAACTACTAGAACTAGAAAAAGCAAAGAAAAACTAAAGTTTCCTATTTCTATGGACAATATGAAGTGCTCACATGATAACCTCCCCAAATTATTCTCTCCCTAACAGTGTGTGCTGTTGTGTTGCAGCTTGTGAGTTGTGTCTCTTTGCTTCTCCCGCTCGTCTCTTTTTATAGGCAAAATTATGTGATGATTTCATCACTGCATTCGTCACATTTGGCACTACTTTCTCCTTCGCGTGTTCAGTTTTCTTCTATCGTCTGATAGGCCTTTGAATTCCTGCGTAATTGTGAGAGAGAGAGAGAGAGAGAGAGAGAGAGAGAGAGAGAGAGAGAAAAGAAGAAACAAAAGAAAAAACTTAAAAAATCAAACTGACATCTAAGCTTTAGCTTGGATGTCATTGTCCGTCCTTTTTTTTTTTTTTATACTATTCATGTTTTGACTATGGAATATACTATGGTGTGGTTGCTACTTCATTTTTACCTAAACAAATAAAATATGTAAAAGCACATAATTACATGCATTTGAGTGATATCACCATTAAATTATATTAATTCAAATATGCATGTAAAACTAGGGATTTGGGGGATTAAATGAGCACTATGTCTATTATATTGGCACATAAATGTGAAAAATTCAGTGTTTGTTAGTCTCCTCCAGTTGACGTTGCTTTTCTGTGAATTCTTTGAAAGTCCAAGATCTTCCTGGAGCATTCAGTAGCAGATGGATGATCTCTGCCCGCATTTCCTTTGTGTCACAGCTTTTCTCGACTTCATCTTGGCTTAGTATCTGCTGGATTATGTAACAGATTATGATGTCGTAGTTCAATTTGCATGTTAAATAAGATAATCTTGTTAAATTATAAGGAAAAATAACTGCTAATAGATTGATTGAAATATTACTTATTTCAGTGGATTTAAACGTATTTTTGGTAGTTACTCACTATGATAACTTAAAGTAGCTTCAGTTAGGATGTTGGTGTTGAGATTTCATACAATTTTTTTTTCCTTACTTACATTTTCATATGCATGTTGTGTTGCTTATTTACAATATTTGCTTCTTAAGTGAATTTTCACATGATATTTAATCATTAAATATAAGTGAAATTACATGGAGAAAAATATTTTCTGTATTTTGTAGAAAATTTAAATGTTACTTACGATCCAAATCGTTGCTGTGGTATGTCCTCTATCTGCTCCACTGTGGCATCAAAATTTGGAGCCACAAACTCTTGTTATTCACCTATTTGTTCTCTGAAGTAGTTGTTGCGATACTCAATCTTAAGGTAAAAGAGATGTTAGAATAATATATAGCTGAACTAAATTGAAAAAGTGATTAAATTATTTATTAGAATTTTGGTGATAAATATCTTAAATTGGATTTTTTAATTCTAAACCCAATCCCCTTTTTTATTTTGGGACAAACTCCATCCTTGGTGAAACTAAACTACATCAACTCCCTTGACTTATTTGACTCACAAATATCAAGACCAAAATACCCTCGCCCATTTTTAGCCCTTCCATTCTCTCCACCCAATTTCTCTCTCTAAACATTTAAACACAGTGATGGAACTTAGCCACCGCCACCGCCACCGCCACCGCCACCGTTGGCGTAGCAATAATCGTTGTCGTACCTTCGGCTACCTCGAGAGCAGCGGCAATGGTGGATCCACCAGAAATGGCAACATCGAGTCCGGCGGCAAAGCCAATTCCGACAAGAAATTGAAATCTGCACCAATTTTTGAGGAAAAAAATCTGGTTTTAATGACGGATCAAGAAAAACGCACTTTCTTGGTGACGCCAATTTTGAGTAGAGCCTCATCATTTTGGAGGAACAAAAGTCAGGTAGCCTAAGTGTGGGCTTTAATGTCATGTGGGCTTTAATGTCATGGAAAAGTGTGTGCTAAAGGTGATGATGAAGAAATATGAACCGATCCACTCACTTTCTCACTCTACAAGAGCTTTTGATTTGTGGTCAATTTGATGAATTGAAGATAGGACATTGAGAGGTCAGCAAGTTCTCTTTTGGTGTTCCTCCTATCTCTCTCTCTACTAAATATTTATGTGAAATTTTATCTAATCATTATGTAAAAAAAAAAAAAAAGCTGGGTTAATTTAGGCTTTGTTTGAGAGGAATTTTTGTGTTTTGCTCCCTCTATAAAATTTCACACTGAAAAAAAAATTATGGAGAAACAGTGACATTACCTTTCCCTCTCTCTCTCTCTCTCTCTCTCTCTCTCTCGAATTCTCCCTTTTTTCTGGAACGGAATTTCACACTAAAAAAAAATTATGGAGAAACAGGGTGGCTTTGTTTTCCATGTTTTTTTCCCCTTTTTATTTCAAGTATGAACCTTCCACCCACTATCATTGGGCATTTTGATGCCTCTTTATCATTGTGTTTATGTTTTGACCAAAAAAAAAATAAAAATCATTGTGTAACTTGTGTTTATGTGAAATATCTTGCAATGTTTGTTAGTAAAGTTATGTGCAATTTTTGTATAACTAGTTTTGAGAAATTCTATTTGACAGCCTGGTTATGTGAAATTTCACATAACTAGTTTTGAGAAATTCTATCTCACAGTCTGGTTATGTGAAATTTCACATAACTAGTTTTGAGAACTTTATAGTTGCATGAAATTTCACATAATAGTTATGAGAAATTTAAAATTTTATCTAATTAGTTATGTTAAAAAGGTTTTGTGAATATTTAAGATATTTCATACTAAAAAATTTGTGTAAAATTTCACATAACCGTGATGGCAAACAAAAGTGGGTTAATTTATGCTATGTTTAAGAGGAATTTTTTAGCTTTGCTCGCTGTGTAAAATTTAACACTAAAAAAGTTGTGTGAAATTTCACATTGAAAAAAGATTTGTGAAATTTCACATATCTTAATTTTTTTTGTTTTTTTTTTTTGGTGTTATGTATTTATGTATCAACACAGAATTGCGATCCCTTTTCCGAAAAATAAAACACAAAATTGTGGTAGGTTTCATTCATAAAAGACCAAGTTGTTTCCTAATTTCACATAACTTTTTTAATGTGAATTTCACATAGTCAATTTTACATAACTTTTTCTTTTAAATGTCACATAACTAGTTGCGTGAAATTTCACACACTGGAGTGAATTTCACACGCTGGTGTGAATTTCACATGACTTTTTCTTCTCTCTAAATAATTATGTGAAATTTCACATACCTTTTCAATGTGAAATTTTACATCACTTTTTTAACGTGAAATTCGCATGACTTTTTCTTTCACATATTTTACATAACTAGTTGTGTGAAATTTCACATCACTTATTTAACGTGAAATTTCATATGCTTGAGTGAATTTCACATGACTTTTTCTTTTCACAAAATTAAAATAACTAGTTGTGTGAAATTTCACATTGAAAAAAGTTGTGTATAAAACAAAAAGTTGTGTGAAATTTTCACCTAATTAATTCTGAAGATACAATGAGAACACCCCACACACACACACACACACACACACACACACACACACACACACACTCTCTCTCTCTCTCTCTCTCTCTCTCTCTCTCTCTTTTGGAATTAAATTTCACACTAAAAAAAAGTTGTGTGCAATTTTCTCCTAATTAGTCTGGGAGAAATATTGAGATTACCACTCTCTATCTCTCTTACAATCTTTTTTGTTTTTGGAATGAAATTTCACACTAAAAAAAGTTATGTGAAATTTTATTATGCACTACAAAAGGGGAGGTATATAGTATGCTTCCAAACAATAAACTCCCTACCCCATGAGACTCGAACCTGCAATCACCTAATGGTGGAATGAAAGCCCTTATCAATGAGCCATTTCTCGGTCTCAAACAATAAAATCTTATAATAGAACTTAAAACCATATATAGTGATACTAATCATAGAAGTCCACAGATACAGATTCACATTGAAGAATGTGATAGCACTTAAATTAAAATTAGCACACATAAATAAACCTATGAGAAATTAAACCAACGGTTACATACCTAGCCTTGTTTTTGTTGTCCTTATCTTTATGCTGAGAACTATAGCTCAAAATAGAGCATAAAATTGTTGTTTGTTTTTGGCTTTGATAATGAAGGAATGTGAATCACATGAAAACTGCATACTATTATTTATATATATATATATACATATCTGTGTATATCTTCAATCTACATTTAAAGCAATGATGGGGCCTCATGGTCATATTACAAGTAGAGTTGACAATTAACGGCCTCATCATAATGTTAAAAGGATTGAATAAAACTTCCATTTACTCATAAAACTAAAAAATAGCCACAACAACCAATTTATAAGACAATTTTAAAACCATCAACCAATCCATCTCATTGAGAAATAAAAGCAAACACCTTATGAGCATTCAACCATATGACAGGGATAATCCTCTTGCAATACAAGTCTGCCCCAAAATACAAAACATCACCCACAAGCCTACAAAACATAAACATAGCATCCCAACAAAAATAATGAAGCCTTCAAAACCAAGCATTGAAGGTTTTGAAACCAAGCATTCAAGCTCAATCAATTGAGGCACATCAAAACAATTTCAAGCTTCGTGTTCTCTCTTTAGGTCCTCGTCCTAGCTAATTTTGAAACTAAATAAAATTCAAAGAACTTGAAAACACAAAAAACACACCAGAGATAGTGTGATTCAGGTGAGTTTGACAGCAAAATTCAGAAACTTCAAAGATCTGATCATCCTTGGTGATTCCGGTGAGTTCCGATGTAAGATTCATAAACCAGTCCATATCGAAAATGGATGGCGACGGTCGGTGGAGAGGATGGTGGTTGGTGGTCATCCGTGTTACGAAGGCAATGATTGATGGTGGGTGGTGGAGCGATGGTAGTCGGTGGACTCCTCCATGCTTCTCTCTCTCTACATGAACGTTTATAGTCTAACAACATGCATGGGCTTGTAAGATATTTAACGAAGTGTGAGGGTTAAATTTGTCCAACTAAAAGATAATAGATTTGGCTATGAAATATTTTGTTGACTGAACTAAAGAGTGAAAAAGTATAGCATGAAGGAGTTTCGAGTAAATCTCCTATTTATTTGTACAGTGCAAGTGAGTTTACCATGAGTTCGAGGTCCGGTAGGTTTGGATCTTTTGTTTTCTGAGTTCGTGGTTTCATAGAATTGCAGAATCTTCATTTATTTTCATCTTGATCTAAAATCCCCAATGTCCAATGCTTGCCTACTGAAGAATTTCCACTAGATAGCAGAGGAAAGATATGATATTGTATTGTGGATCTTGTCTGTGATAGTGGTTTATTCACAAACATATTAAGAAGTTTTTTTTTTTATCTTCTTTCAGTACCCAGTCCTGTTTTAATAATCAACATATTGTTATTACATATTGTAATGCCTTTGTATGAGATTTTTCTGTGATTTAATTGTTACTAGGCATAAGCTCTTGAAAATGTAAGATTTTCCATAACTACCCTCAATCCCTTCTCTGTGTACTCTTTCTTCTTGTTTGCTCATCAGAATTTCTGCAAATGCATCAATGATCTTGGGCCATTCTTAAAAATCAGCATATATGCTAAATGTCAGTTTATCAAGGGAAATTTCACTTAACATTAGAAAGTATGTGCTTACAATGTTCGGAACTTCTTTATCCTGTATTAGGCCAACAATGTCTTTCAAAGTAACAAAATCAGATTCATCTTTCAACTTGCAAATTGTAGCATTGTACAAATAGGATTTTGTTGACGATAGTTGGTAAGTTTGTGATATTAAGTGAAAATTGCTTTAAGAAAAGAAAAAAAAGAAGAGTATGTGAACTAATTGTATTGTTACCTTCTTTCAAGCATGTAGATGTTGTCCATTAATTCTCTGTCTTCCCATGGGAGAAGATGGAATACTATGTTAGCTATTCCCTTTAGGATGACAAATTTGTCTCTTTTGCTTGTTTTTGGTGTTTCAATCATTTCAATATCCACTATTTTTGTATTGTTTTCTCTTCATCTTTGTCTCCCCTTTTTTGATTGCCTTCCTTTTTCTCTACCTTTTCATTCTCTCTTCCCCTTGTTGATTGCCTTCCTTTTCATCTTTGTCTTCCCTTTATTGATTCCCTACCTTTTCCTCTGCCTTTTTCATTCTTCTCTTCTTCTTCTTGATTGCTTTTCTTTTTCTGTGCCTTTTGTTTTTTATTCCTTTTTCCACTGTCATATTCTATGAGCTGTACTGGTATTCGAGTCCTTGTCTTGATTCTTGCATACATTGAATTGATTTTCTTTGTTGCTCTTTTTCTCTTCATTCTCCTTTTAGGTGGTGTATTCTCATTCTCTTTCACCTCTTTTTCCTGGACATTTTTCTCCATGAGTTGTTCCTGCAAGCAAATGATAGTGTTGATATTACATGTGGCTTTAGTAGAAATTGGATTTAAGGCAGTATGTTGCATAGATTATACCTATTATGAGAACCTTTGGTCATTGAATTCATGTATCCTCATGTCACTTTTTTCTTCTGCTTTCTTCAAATCTGTTTTAACCTCCTCTGCCTACAATGGAAAAGTACATATTTCATAAATTTAGAGAAATTTTACTCAAGCCAATATTAAGTGAAACTTTACTTCTTTCTTACATACCATCTGTGATAGCATTTGTACTGTACAGTCTTTTCTCAATTCCCCCATTTATTTTCTTCATATCTTCATATTTTTCTTGAAGTCTATCATATTGCTTTAACCTTGATTGTTGCAATTGATTGTAATTTTCAACAGCATTTTCTCACTTATTTTCACTCTTTCAAGGCTTTCCATAAGTGTTTTCACCACCTCACTTGCAGGACATTCAGTGACTTCTTGCTGTTCCAGTTGACCATCGAATAGGTTGCTATTAAGTTGTAACAGCAGGCTTGCAATCTGTGTTTCATTGTCCTTGTTAATTTTAGCAAGTAGTGTAATCTTTTCTTTCATGATTTTGTTTTCAATTTTTTCCTCACGTAATTCATCTAGGAGATCTTGCATATGTTGTAGATTCTGCCTCAAGAGATAACTGAGTTGAGTGTTATTTGCCATTGCTTCTTCAAGTCTTTCCACCAAGTCCTTGTTATGTTGTTCAATCTCCCTACCTCCATCTCTACCTCTTCATATATTCTTTTCAATTCTTTGTTACTTTCCTTCAACCTTGCATTTTCAAAACTTTCTTCTTGAATATCTCTTTCGATTTCAGAATTCATCTCTTCACTTTTCTCATCATTGGCTGCGAGATCAAAAACTCTTTCAGCCGGCTCTGTTGTCCCTTTTTCTTGGTCATATGCTTTATCATTAAGATCTCCTTTATCAAAAACTTCCAGAGTCTCGTTGATCTTGTTGTCATAATGTCTTGGTTTCATAATAAATTGGCTCAGCTTTATTTCCCAACTGGAGTCTGTCTGGATGTTGCATTCAACATCAGCATTATCATCATCTTGCATGTCATTTTGTATCAACAAATTGGCTTAGCTTTCTTTTCTATTTTCATTCTTATTGTTTGTCACGACCCATCCTAATACGCGTGGAAATAGGACACATGGCATGCCACCCAGGTTCATCCAATTTCTCTTAAGTAAACATAGCAGCTGAAAACATAAGTGAAATCCATTAAAATTGGAGTTATAAAAAGTTTTGTGCATTTAAAAAAAAAAACTTTAAGATAATCCTCTTTGAAAATAGTGATCCAGTCGACTGATCAAGGGTCCAGTCGACTGGAAATGCAAGATACAGAGAGCTTGCAAAACTCAGCAGCCAGACCAGTTGACTGATTAAAGTCCAATCGACTGGAAATACAAATTACAGAGGCCCAACAATTCCTCAGGTCGCCCAGTCGACTGTGTCGTGGGCCCAGTCGATTGTGGCCTCAAAATCTCAGTCGACTGACTCCACCCAGTCGACTGTGTCTATTGCAGAATCAAAATCAACATTTCCATCAGTAGTCCAGTCGACAGTGTCCGGGACCCAGTAAACTGGTTTTCAATATTTAAAAGCAGTGTCCAAAATGCCACAGTGGTCCAATTGACTGTACCATAAACCAGTCGACTGATCCCTATCAGCTCACCAATTATGCAGTTTTGCAACCTGTGGTTCTCCAAACCAAAACTAACACATTCACAACTATATTGCAACGCACTTAAACGTAACTACAAGAGTTCTACCACAGACTACAACTACTACTATCCCTTCCGAGTTCCAATTACAACATGTTACAACTTCTAAAGTTCTTATTACAACATTGGAAAGGAAAACCAAAATATAAACAAGTGCGACCCTGTCGTCCCATCGGCCTCACTCCTTGCGCTTCTTCTTTCCCTTTTTCTTCTCACCAGCAATGGAATAAAGCTCTACTGCTCAGCTATATGTTGAGTGTACAATTCTAAAAATATGCTTATATGATAGTCCATACTATAAACATCAAAACACATCAAAATAGTCTCTAGGGTGAGTGGTACGCATTTATCCGATAAATGGAACTGATGTCGTCGAAGGCATACCTCTTCCACGCACCCCGTACACTGGTTGGGCCTTCTTCCATACCAGGTACCGTGTCGTAGTTGGGCCTTCCTCCACACCAGACATAACCACAATCAAAATCATCAAATCCTTAAGGTTTGAGGAGCTTACCCCCAGATGAACTTGCACCAAACACCCCCTCCCCCGCCTCCCCTTTTTGACCCAAGTAGACACATACCATGCTCACATAACAGTTATATTTGCTTTTCTAACATTTTCGCGTGTATAATTAACGGGCCTAATTGACACATGAATTTTGCCCGGATCCAAAATATCAAAATCGATATTTAATACATGTGAATCTCATATAATTATTAAATCTAGAATTCATACCTCGTGAGATTTCTTCCTAACTTTGAAGGATCGACGAGAGGCCCGAATAACCGTCGGATCTTAAGTTATATGCGATTCCTACAAGTTTACCTGATTTTTCCTAATTTCTAGAATTAGATTTTTCATAAAATTAGCCAAACAAGACCTAAGTGGTATCAAAATGAAGCCCTTACCTCGAAGAGTTCAAATCCAGAATCTGGTGAAAAACTAGAGGACGAACGGTCGCCATATGTCGCCGGCAAGGTCGTGGCACTAAATCTCCCTTTTTCTCTCTCCTTTCAAGATATTTAGAAAGTTTTTTGTAAAAACTGAAAACTCATCCTTTCTATTTATAGGCAACACTTATCGGAATTTATGTCTACCTCCCCACGAGTTTCTCAAACTTCTCATTAACTCCTAAAACGTCGCACACGTCCGTTTTATGACTTTACAAGTGAAAATTATCAATTACTAAAGTTTTCGACTAAGTCCCGTTTGGGTCCAAAAATTACGTCCGAAAATTAAATTCCGTGAAATCTCTAGATGTCCTACCATTTATATAATGTGTCACTCACGTTCTCACTACAGTGGTCAAAATACTCTACAGTGATATCCAAACTACCAGAAATTATACTACACAGGTATAATTTACTATTCATAAAATACCAGATAAAGTTAAATAACATTTAATGCACATAAATGTCATTTACTCATGCCAATGCAACCTTGATTACTGAATTCCCGTGTCCTTGACACCTTCTGTTGACCTCTAGTCAACCTCAATCCAATTATTAATCAACGTTAATAATTTTCACTTGTTACCACATATGTGTAATAAAATGCATGCAAATTCTGGAACGGGTGTGACAACTCTTCCCTCCAAAAAGGAAGTTTGTCCCCAAACTTATACCCCATACGTCGTCGAGCAGGTATGAATACTCATTCTTCATTTCTTCCTCACTTTCCCATGTAGCCTCTTCAACCGTATGACTACGCTATAGTACTTTCACCATTGGAATTATCTTAGTTCTCAAGACTTGCTCCTTCCGATCTAGTATCTCCACTGGATGATCTATATAGGTTAAGTCTTTTTGGATCTGTGATGGTTCTGGTACTACGATCATGCTAGTCATTGGCATACATCGTCTCAACATGGATATATGAAAAATGTTGTGCACATGTTCTAGCTCGAGTGATAAGGCTAATCGGTTGGCCCTACTCTTTCTAGGATCTCAAAAGTCCTACGAACCTCGGATTCAGTTTTCCCCTCTTTCCAACTCGAATAATGCCTTTCGAAGGTGATACCCTCGAATATACAAAGTCTTCTACCTCAAATGTCATCGGTCGTCGTTTAGAGTCTACATAACTCTTATAATGACTCTGAGCTACCTTAAGTCTCTCTTGGATTAACTTTACCTTCTCAGTAGTCAACTGTATTATCTCTAGTCCTATCAACCTTTTTTCTCTAAATTCGGTCCAATAAACCAGTGATCGACACTTACGCCCATACAAAGCTTTATATGGTGCCATTCCAATACTTGACTGAAATGTGTTGTTGTAGTCGAATTAAATTAACGGTAGATGTTTCTCCCAATCACTCCCAAAGTCTAGAACACATAAGCGAAGTATATCCTCTAAGGTCTGAATCATGCGCTCTGACTGACTGTCCGTCCGTCTGAGGATGAAATGTAGTACTGAAACTCAATTTCGTACCCATAACATTTCGCTAACTTCCCCAAAATCATGATGTAAACTACTATCGCGATTTGATATAATCACTGCTGGAACCCAATGTAATCTTACAATCTCTTTCACATACAACTCTGCTAACTTGGACGGCTTAGTCGTCTTGATTGGTAGAAAATGTGCTAATTTTGTCAATCGATCAACTATAACCCAAATCTTGTCATTCTTGTTGGGCGATCGTGGAAATCCGGATACAAAATTTATCGTGATCTCATCTCATTTCCACTCTGACACTGGTAATGGTTGTACTAGTCTCACCACTATATGTCTCTCTGCTTTTACTTGCTGACATGCTGAACACTCAGAAACATACTTAGCAATTTCACGCTTCATACCTTTCCACCAAAAGTTTTCCCGCAAGTTCCGGTACATCTTGTTACTTCCCAGATGCACTGAGTATCTAGTACTATGTGTTTCTTCCAGAATCCTTTCTTTCAGACCTTTCACACTCGGCACACACAATCGTTTCCCAAGCTTCAAAATTCCTTGTTCCAATATAAAACCAGATCGCTTTCCCAAAGGTATCTCGCCTCTCATTTTACACAAGAAGTGATCATTGAATTGTTCCGTCTTGATCTCATCAATAATGTCTGGCTGAGCTATGATCACCATCATTAAGCCATCATTCGCCTCTAGAATCACATCGAGTTCCAAATGCTCCATCTCCTTGACCAATTTTCTTTGTTGTGTTAGTGCATCGACTAAGTTCCTTGTCTTCTTCCGGCTTAAAGCGCCAGCTACTACATTAGCCTTTCCCGGATGATACTCTATCGAAAGATCGTAATCCTTCATTAACTCTAGCCATTTCCACCGTCTCATGTTCAAATCTCTTTGCGTGAATATGTATTTCAAGCTCTTGTGGTCCGTGAAAATCTCACACTTCTCCCCGTACAAGTAGTGTCTCCAAATCTTCAAAGCATAAATTACTACAGCCAATTCAAGGTCGTGAGTCAGATAGTTAACCTCGTGTGTCTTCAACTGTCTTGAAGCATAAGCAATTACTTTTCCATCTTGCATAAGCACACATCCTAAGCCTTCATACTAAGCATCACTATAGATCATAAATCCCTCAGTTTTGGATGGTATTGTTAGGATAGGTGCTCTCGTCAACTGCGACTTTAATTATTAGAAACTGTCTTCACACTCTGAATTCCACTCAAAAGTAATACCTTTCCTCGTTACTCTTGTTATATGTAGTGAAATCTTTGAGAAGTTCTCTATAAAACGACGATAGTATCCAACTAACCCCAAGAAACTTTGAATCTCTGATACTAATGTCAGTCTTTGCCAATTAGATATCATTTCTACCTTGTGAGGATCAACTGAAACTCCATTCTTGTCAATCACATGACCAAGAAAAGTAATGCTAGGTAGCCAGAATTCACACTTCTTAAATTTTTCGAATAGCTGCTTCTCCCGTGATCTCTGAAGTATCAACCTCACGTGGTTCTCGTGTTCTATCTCACTCGGCGAATAGATGAGAATATCATCGATGAACACTATCACAAAATCATCCAAGTAGTCCTTGAAGACTCGATTCATAAGATCCATGAACGCGGCTGGTGCATTTGTAACTCTAAATGGCATGACTAGGAACTTGTACTGTCCATAGCGCGTTCTGAAAGTTGTCTTCTCAACATCTTCAGCCTTCACTTTCAATTGATGATAGCCCAATCTCAAATCTATCTTGGAAAATACTTGTGCCCCACGAAGTTGATCCAATAGATCGTCAATTTTCGATAATGGATACTTGTTCTTGATTGTCAACTTGTTCAACTCTCGGTAGTCAACACACGTCGAACCATCTTTCTTCTTTACAAATGCACTGGAGCTCCCCACGGTGATATACTAGGTCGAATGAAACCTTTGTCAAGTAACTCTTGTAGTTGGATCGGATGTTCTTTCAATTCTGTAGGTGCCATTCTATACGGTGCTTTTGTACGGGTCTTGAGTTTGGCATTGTCTCAATGGTAAACTCAATCTCCCTTTTAATAAGAACATCTGGTAAATCATCTGGGAATACATTTTGATACTCTCGCACTACTGGAATATCTTTTACTTTCAATTCGGTAGTTGACATATCAGTTACCGAACACAAGAATCCCCGACAACCCTTTTTCAACAAATAACCTGCTCGGATAGCTGAAATCAAATACGGTAGCGGTATAACCCCACTCCCTTGGAAACAAAAGTCCCCATGTACTAGTGATCGAAAATTAACTTCCTTCTGTTCACAGTCTATCGTGGCTTAGCTTAAGGGCAAACCAATCCATTCCTAGTGTTACGTCAAAGTGGTTCATCGCAATTGGTATAAGATCTATGGTCATCAACTTCTCTCCTAGTTAGATATCACAGTCCTTCTATATCGTGGATGTCATTATAGGTTTGCTAAGGGGCACAGCAATGGATAAGTTGTATCCTAGGGGTGCAGACTTAACATTCAAATGTTCAACAAAATTATGCGATACAAATGAATGCATAGATCCTGAGTCAACAAGTATACGTGCTAAGTGCGATCATACAAGCACCATACCTGAGACCACTATCTCTGAAGCAACCATATCTGCGGGATTCATCTGAAATGATCTTCCCTGACATTGCTCTGTCCTTTGTCCCCCATCATTCGACTGCTTAGGCTTCGAACTACTAGAAGCCATAGAACTCGCCCCTTGTTGTGGACGCTTCCTTGGACAATCCTTCGGTTGATGTCCCAAGGTACCACAATCAAAACACTTCAGTTCCGGATGGGGTGCAGAACTTGCACTGTTATCCCCTTGAGCTCTGTTCTTAAAGTTAGCCAGAAAACATCGGCTGGTGTGTGGTTGGTTGCAAAGCAGACACAATAGTGTATTACTGGGTTCTCTTCAAGAATCACTAAAACTAGAACCAGAGCCTCGTGAAAATGACCTCTTAAAAGATCCATTCTGGTGCCAGTCGCTACCCTTATAACCTCGTTTTCCTTACTGACTCTGTCTCGATCTTCCATTCCACTTTTGGCTACCAGCGCTGTTTGTTGCACTACTGCCACGGTTGAATGCTCGTAGGTCTCGACCCTCAACCGAATATTGTCCCTTAGGCCTTCCTCAAACTTCCTTGCTCTATCCTCCTCCTCTAGCACTGAACCCTTACCAAATCTTAGCAACGTATTGTACATGGAAGTATATTCAGTCACAGTCATATCTCCTTGCTTGAGGTTATCGAATTCTCTCTTTTTCGCATTGTAAACGGCTCGCGAAAAAAATTGACGATTGAACTCTGCCTTGAATCCCTCCCACGTTATCAGTGCCCCTTGATCCAGAACATTTACCCACCAATTCTGGGCTTTTCCTCTCAGTACATCGTTTGCATTTTCAATCTTCTCTCTGTCAGACATTGAATAGATTGAAATATCCTCTCCATATCCATCACCAAATGTTCTGCTAGTGTTGTGCCAGGCGTCCCATAAAATTCCATTGGTTTCTTGCGGGTAAACTATTTTGACACGGATCTCAGACCCCTAGTCTCGGGTGCATGTACTGCGGCTATTAGTGCTGGCTCAAAGGGAGGCGTTGGAGGCAATCGCTCAGCTACATTCCACATCATGTCACCCATATTTCCCATCATTTCTGTCATTTGATTTATACGTCGAGTGTGTGGCGATAGATATCGCTCATTTTCATTTATGATTGTAACTCCTGTAAATCTCAATGCATAAACACTATGCATGTATGACAATAACTATAATCATGTATGTATAACAACATACATATGCATCAAATATCTCTACAATATATGAATGCATCTAGAATATGTGTCGAAACACTCAACACTCCACTCGTCGTCGAACGTTTCCAAAGTTTTGTTACCTCTAATACCAATAAATGACACGACCCATCCCGCTACACGTGAAAATAGGACACGTGGCATGCCACCAAGGCTCATCCAATTTCTCTTAAGTAAATAAAGCAGCGGAAAATATAAGTGAAATCCATTAAAATCGGAGTCATGAAAAGATTTGTGCATTTAAAAAAAACACTTTAAGATAATCCTCTTTGAAAAACAGTGATCCAGTCGACTGGAAATGCAAGATACAGAGAGCTTATAATACTCAGCAGCCACACCAGTCGATTGATTAAGGTCCAGTCGACTGGAAATGCATATTACAGAGGCCCAACAATTCCTCAGGTCGCCTTGTCGACTGTATCATGGGCCCAGTCGGCTGTGGCCTCAAAATCTTAGTCAACTGACTCCACCCAGTCAACTGTGTCTATCACAGAATCAAAATCAACATTTTCATCAGTAATCCAATCGACTGTGTCGGGGACCCAGTCGACTGGTTTTCAATATTTAAAAGCAGTGTCTAAAATGCCATAGTGTTCCAGTTGACTGTACCATAAATAAGTCGACTAAATCCTATCACCTCACCAATTATGCAGTTTTGCAACCTGTGGCTCTCCAAACCAAAACTAACACATTCAAAACTATATTGCAACGTGCTTAAACGTAACTATAGGAGTTCTACCATAGATTACAACCACTACAATCCCTTCCAAGAACCAATTACAACATGTTACAACTTCTAAAGTTCTTATTACAATATTGGAAAGGAAAACCAAAATATAAACAAGCGCGACCCCGTCGTCCCATCGGCCTCACTCCTCGCGCTTCTTCTTTCCCTTTTTTTATCACCTGCAATGGAGTAAAGCTCCATTGCTCAGTTGTATGTTGATTGTACAATTCTCAGAATATGCTTATATGACAGTTCATGCTATAAACATCAAAACACATCAAAATAGTCTCTAGGGTGAGTGGTACGCATTCATTCGGTAAATAGAACCGATGCCATAGAAGGCACACCTCTTCCACGTACCCCATACACTGGTTGGGCCTTCCTTCATACTAAGTACCATGTCTTCAAGGTTGGAGGAGATTACCCCCAGATGAACTTGCACCAACCCCCCCCCCCCCCCCCCTTCTTTGACCCAAGTAGACACATAGCATGGCCACATAAACAGTTATACGTGCTTTTCTAACATTTTTGCATGCACAATTAACTGGCCTAATTGACACATGAATTTCGCTTGGATCCAAAATATCAAAACCGATATTTAACACATGTGAATCTCATATAATTCATAGATCTAGAATTTATACCTCGTGCGATTTCTTCCTAACTTTGAAGGATCAACGAGAGGCCTGAATAACCGTCGGATCTCAAGTTATGCGATTCCTACAAGTTTTACCTGATTTTTCCCAATTTCCTAGAATTAGCTTTTTCATAAAAGTTAGCCAAACAAGACCTAAGTGGTATCAAAATGAAGCCCTTACCTCGAGGAGTTCAAATCTAGAATCTAGTGAAAAACTGGCGGATGAACAGTCGCCGTATGTCGCCGGCAAGGTCGTGGCACTAAATCCCTCTTTTTCTCTGCTCTAAAGATATTTAGAAAGTTTTTGTAAAAATTGAAAACTCATCATTTCTATTTATAGGCAACACTTTCGGAATTTATGTCTATCTCCCCATGAGTTTTTCAAACTTCTCATTAACTCCTAAAACATCGCACACGTCCATTTTATGACTTTACGAGTGAAAATTATCAATTACTAAAGTTTTCGACTAAGTCCCGTTTGGGTCCAAAAATTACGTCTGAAAACTAAATTTCGTGAAATCTCTAGATGTCCTACCATTTATAAAACATGTCACTCATATTCTCACTGCAGTGGTGAAAATACTCTATAGCAATATCCAAACTACCAGAAATTATACTACACATGTATAATTTACTATTCATAAAATACCAGATAATGTCAAATATCTTTTAATGCACATAAATGTCATTTACTTATGCCAATGTAACCTTGATTACCAAATTCCCGTGTCCTTACTTGACACCTTCCGTTGACCTCCAGTCAACCTCAATCCAATTATTAATCAACGTTAATCATTTTCACTTGTTATCACATATGTGTAATAAAATGCATGCAAATTCTAAAACAGGTGTGACATTGTCTATGTCATTTTTGGTGATAATCTTGGTCTTCATTATCATGACTCTTACCTCCGTCATCATCAGTTGATTCCTCTGAGTTTTCAGCTGAACTCCCAGCATTTTTTTCATCACTAAATTCGCTAGCTGAGGTATGCATTGCATCAGTCATCCCTACACTAACCAATGGTATTACCATTTTGTAATTAGAATCCAAGTTCCCAATAAATGAAGAAAAAAGAATCACAGTATGACCATTTTGCTGATATACATCAGATTACTCTTATTTATGAATCAGTTAAATGCAAAGGTATAATAGTAAGACATATAATAAGTGAAATTCACTTATTATTGATATTTTGCAGTAGTAACATTGAAACTTTACCTTATTTGTTGTCAGACTTGAGATGGGCTTTTTTCTGAAACATCTTAGGAGTTGTAGCAGGTCCCATTTGATAAATCTTGGTACTCCATCTTCACATGAAGGCTCCATAACATTGGTTTGCTCGCATAGCCAGTACTGTAACATCAATTTCAAAGTACTTAGATTTGTATTGAATAAAATAAATAGTACATTAATTAATGCATAATTTTTTAAGATTCTCATACCTGCAACGCGAGAACACATCCAGGCACTCTTTCCGGAGTTCTTATCGATTTGTCAATTGATGTCATCAACAGGTCTCTTGCCTTTTCTGCCCAATTGCACTGTCTCATACCGTCTAGGTCTTCAATGTATTTGATGAAGACCCACTTCAGTGTGTTGCCACTTGTTGGTAATAGTACAGTAAGGATTACGATCAGACACACTAGTCTTACCACATCTTCTACGTCTTCCATTTCCTTTCCTTTAATAGCTTCTTGCAAGGCATCCTTTATATCCTTTCCTCCAGGCCTATCAATTTCAGCAAATCGTCTTTGTACAAAGGTGTCATTTCCTTGGTACTGTGTACTATATTCATTTCGATTGGCCCTGATTCAATCCCAAAAATTAATGTGATATCTGATGCTGAAGGAACAATTACTTTCTGCCTACTTCTGAATTTTTGGTGGCTTCTACTATAATTTATCAGCATCAGAGAGGCCATGCGATGATTTTTAATATAATTGACTTTTTTCCCTATGAATGCCTTAAAGAAATGCCAAAAATGTGTTTTCCTTAGGAGTTTAACATGTGCATCTCGAAGCTTTATTTTTTTAATCTCAGCCACTATACCAACAAGCATTGATCTGTATTGGTAATAATAATTCTTGTTTTCCTTCAGTTCATTGACTCCTTTTGGCTTCCGAGGTTTCTTTGGTGGTGTTTCTGACAATAAAATCAAGTGAAATTTTACAAACTATATTCAGACTAGGAATTGTAACAGCAATTTTAAGTTGAAGTTTTGCAATTTCAAAATTGAAACATCAATTTTCACTATATAGTGGCATTTGTTGATATTTAAGGTCCAATACTAAGTGAAACTTCACTTGATATTTATAAGTTTCATTATGTTCTTAGGTTGCATGTGTAAGCATGTTGAATACAACATAATCAATCAAATATAATACTAGTTTGACAATTACAACACAATCTGTAGTAATTAGGTTGAATACAGAATAGAACAAGTCATTATGTTTATGCAAATCAAATTCAATTTCATACTACTGAAACATGCATAAATCTAAAACATTACAGAGTATATATACTGAATTATATAACAGAACTCGATATCTAGGGTTTCTAAGTTAAGAAACTAACAAACTTGAGTATCATTTTGTATTTGAAGTGGTATTAGACAAGAAATTTCAGAATTAATCACTTATAATCTAGTTTTTAGGGTTTTAATCACTTATTACAGAAAAAAAAACTTGCGATGTAATCAGTTATAATATAGTGTCTAGTGTTTTTATAATTTCACTTACTTTTCTTCGCCATTGTCTAAACATATATAAAGTGAAGGTTTGTTAGTAGTTTGTTGTCTTATGATTTTTGTAGGGAGTTTTGGTTAAGTCATGTTTTTATTTGTCCTTAACATCAATAAAACTTGCATTTTAATGTCCTTTCCACTAACTGCCCCAAAATATAACTCTGAAAATTAACTTTTTCGAGCGATCTACCAATTGTTAACTAACCGTAGGGAGGCAAAGTGTTACACAATTATCTCCCAATCAGCCCCTAATAGCTCTCTGACTAGCCCCCAAATAGCCCTTCAATCAGCCCCTACAATCAGACCTTAAACAACACCCAAATTAGTCCCACTTTTTCAGACCTACACACTTTTTTAAAAAATTAATGCTTTGTTTGGTTCATGGATAGTGTGGGAAAATATAAGAGAGGAAAAAATCATTCCCTTAGTAGAGAATTTAAGAATTTTCATTTAGTAACCAAGCAACAAAAAGCATACTTTTAGTGTTTTCTTTCCACTTTTCCTCTCTCTAAATTTTGTTGTAGTTTTTGAGTTTAGAGAAATCAATGTGTACGCATATATGTTCAGTTGTAATGCCTAGCCTATTAGCTTCTTAAAGACGAATTCATAGAGCATACAATCTTCATCTAATTAACTATTCTCATTTAGTGAAATTGAAAACTTGTCTATTTTTTGTTTGTTCCCTTTTATTGAAATTGATAACTCTCATATGTGTGGCTTATTGGTGGAATTGATAGCTATCGGATGCTATTATGAATGCTTCTATAATGCTGGATTCGGGTATGAATTGTGCGAGAGAGAGTTTTTGAGGTCCCAACACTTATATTTGTAATCCTATCTATGAGCCAACTGCCTTGGGCATGCTTCTAGAATCTTTGGCCACAATGCCCACGTTTGAGCTCGTGGGTGATCTCTAAACCATCTTCTACCGGCTTAGCTTGTCCACCAACCGTTATCCCAATTCGGACACATTTGTAATATGCAGTCTATGTAAGCATATGCCACCACCATTTACTCGGACATATCTTCTTGGGCTAGGATCAAAGTGATACTGAGGGTATCATTAATTTGGACCGACAATAAATGGACCGATTTCATTCCCTAACTTTGACATTACTAATATCGGTCAAGAACCAATCCTTGGACCAATCTCTAATTTCATTGGCCCGAAACTTCTAATTCAGGGGCAGCGCTATCCCAGCTTAACCCCGACGGCCCAATGGACCGAGTAGATTTTGGGTGTAAACAATATCCTAGTGTTCATTCGAATGTTTGGAATGTTTACGTTACCAATTATAACATTTGGCAACATATTTTTTCTCTCCTATGTATTGGCTTAACCAAAATTCACTTGGAAGTAGATCAATATTTTCTCCCTCACTAATTCTTCTTCAATCAAAAAAATTCTCCACTATAAGAAATAAATTTCTAATCTCAGTGAGTTTTAAGTTTTCGAAAGAGAAAAAAAATTGACATGCTTTCTAAGAGAGTTTTCAGTTTGTAGTAACCGAGCAACTAAATCTGAAATGGTGTTTAGCATGCTAATTTTTCTTCGTGGAAAGAAAAATCTAAGGCAGATGAGATTCTGTTCTGTTTTATCCTGGGGTCGGGGTGACAAGTACGAATTGTTTCCACAATTTGGTCATAGCAGCGAAATGTCTTAACAAGCAACTTGGCCCATGATTTGTTAAAGAAGCTACTGATCCGGTAATTCCGTTCGAATTCTAAGTAAAAGTTTCAATACTTTTAAGACATTTATACTCTATCATGGATTATGGATAGTGGATCGTCCTCTAGTCCCCAGACCTCAACAAGCCCTTTTGATTTTGAAAATCTTCACTTTAAGAGTTGGAGACAGAAAATGCCATTTTTTTTTCTTACTTACAAAGAAATTAGCTTTCCTTTGTATGTTTGAAACATCTGTTGAACCCAAATTTTTATTTTGGTTTTATATTTAAGCCACAGATACTTGGATAGAAAATGTATTAATTTTATTTGATGTAAAATTTGATGGGCAACAGGAGTTGTGTTTATGATCTATGTTGGAAGAAAAACAGATTACTTATGAGAAAGTTGAACAGAGGTTTTATTTATTTTGATGACTTATCTGGATACACAGTACACACAATTCAAATTCAAGTAAATAGATCTTAACGGGATCCCAACGGAAACACCACTAACTGCAAAACAAGGGGCAATTCTTCAGAGCACAAAGAGGGAAAAATCTCCTCCCAAATCTCTTTGGAAAAATTGGAACCCTCTCCTTCGCAATGAGAAAAGGAGGTGATACCACTAGACCTCCTTTGACAAAAGGGCTAAAAACTGGTAATAAATCTCTCTTAGCCATGCCGTGAAACATTGCCACAATTTGATATTCAAAACGTCCTCCTTTACTGACATTGTTGAACTTTATTCTTTTCGTTTTAAAAAAAAAATAAAATATGAAGGCTTAGAATACTCTATCAATTGCGGACAAATGGTTAGCCAGGTTAGGTAAGTAGAGAATAGAATACTCTACCTGTGCTTACATAACCATTTGTCCATGCGTGGAGTGCCACCACACCCAAAAAAAAAGGTCGGAGTGCAATGATAAAGCAATTCTTTTATTCTACGGATGCATTCTACGGATGCTTTTCCACTAATGGAGAAAATTATTCAAGGAGTCCGTTATGCCACATCATTATATTGATGTGGTGTGACGCCTCAATAATATGAGAACATATAAATGCTAAGACTAACAGCGTTGTAATAAATTATGACTCCTATTTTTCAGGGGCACATCTTTTCCAACTTGTCAATATCTTCAAATTTTAGTGGCCACATATCCCATATTATTGCGACGTCTTCGTCAACATGATAACCTTGCATGTTAGGCTCACTGAATAACTTCTCCCACTAATGGCCCCACCAGGCCACCAAACCATGTGCTGGTGGTGGTATATGAACATATTTATATATGTCAAGTATTTGAAATATTAAATGGTTTGTTAGGCAGTGAGCCTCATTAGTCATTATCCTGTCGAGTTTGTTTTATTTGGGATAAATATTGGAAAAGCTTTCATTAATGGCTATTACTTCCCCAATAAAGGACTGGTACGAGTTGATTTTTCCTTCGTGAAAGATGCATATGAGATGAGGTTACATTGGGTTATGAGTTGACACGGTACATGTATATACATGTGTATATATTTATCTAGATCTTGTATACTATTTGATCCCATAATAACGTTTTGGAGCAACTCTTTATACCGTTAGGAGCAACGTTTCAAAATTTTGGGAGCAATTCTTAGAATGCAGAGAGCAACTCACTTCAAAGTCGGGTGCAACTCTTTGCAACGTTGGTAGCAAGTATTCACAACGTTAGAAGCAATCAACACAATGTTTTGGTGCAAGAGCAAGGCTGAAACCATAAAGTAGACTAAAACACAAAATAACTATTCAAAACATGATTTGTTTTTTAAGTTGACTGACTTCTAAATTTCATACAAATTAATGTAGACTGAAATATAAATGTCCCTTTTGAAGATTGGGTTATTTGGCTTATATTAGGATTTTTAATCCTAAAAAAAATTGCTTGTAAAGCCATAAAACATATTTTT
This sequence comes from Hydrangea macrophylla, assembly GCA_033977485.1. Classification (NCBI taxonomy): domain Eukaryota; kingdom Viridiplantae; phylum Streptophyta; class Magnoliopsida; order Cornales; family Hydrangeaceae; genus Hydrangea; species Hydrangea macrophylla. Next base: position 128,779,052 of record CM066989.1, on the reverse strand, counting down.
TGGGATATGCATTTAATTTAAGGGTAATACTTGGGGCACAACCTTCATACAACTTTCATACAACCTTCCCAAAAGATGTGTCTATCTCTTTCCTGTGTCACTGTGGGGTCCAGTGACATCACAGGAGAGAGATAGACACATCTTTTAGGGAGGTTGTATGAAAGTTGTATGAAAGTTGTGTCCCAAATATTACTCTTAATTTAATACTTCTCATTTTTAAATTTATATGACTTTTGAGTCTATTGATACTAATTTTTGTGAGCATGTATTTCATTTTAAATGGAGGAATAGTGGGGGTTCTTAATTAACCTCTGATATTTTGTCCAATCTATGCATTAAATTTAGAGTACATCATATATATAGAGCCTGAATTTGAACCAAAGAGTAAGAGAGCTAAACGCTAAAAAGACTTTGAAAAGTAATTTTCATACATTTACTTTGGAAGGAGGTTCTATTTATTTAGAGAATACCCTTGTCTTTTCGAATGGCAACTTCTTAAAAGAAGTCATTCAGGATGAGATGAACTTTATAATGTCCAACAATACTGAAATCTTGTGGACCTACGTACTACCTGATTAATGTAAAATGATACAAAGTAAATGGAGCTTTAAAAATATTTTTTATAAAACCAATTGTTCGATTGTAATATATGAAGCTACGTACCTTAGTAGCTAAGGGTTTTAAGCTGAAGGGAAATGTTGGTTTATTTTTTTTTAGTGTCTATTTTTCTATTTCACATCCATTAGAATTTAATTTATTAGCTGTTGATGCTATTTATGATTCGCATACTCATGAATTTTATAGATGTTAAAACCGTTTTTTAAATGGAGAATTAGAGGAGAAAATTTATTTGAATAAATCGTAAAGGTTTATAGATCCCAAATAGACATAAAGTATGTATACTTGTGTACTCTTTATATCATTTAAAACTGCCAGTGGTATGAAAACTTGATCAAACTACTTTTTCAAATGATTTCAAATTTGTGGAATCCACAAGACTCTTGACACCCTTGTTTTGTGGCATTCTTGTTTAAGAATCAACAGAAATTAAGGAAGTCTGTTCTAGATATTTCTGGTGAATCAACGATAGTAAAGTCTTGTTCCTAGCATTATTACGACAATCAATAGAGTCAAGTCTAGAAGGTAACCCATCTCGTATTCTCGTCATTCTCATCTTTCGCTCACGTTGCATCAGTAAGAGGCCTTTCACTAAAAGCTTTTCTTTATTAGATCTAATGCTTATAAAGTATTACTCTATATTCAACTAAAGTGGTACCCTTTTTTTGTTTTGTTTTTAGAATCTAACGTAGGATTCACATATGGGCTTGAAAACTAGTTTGTAAATAACAATAATCTCAGAGTTTTAACAATTATTTAAACATTAAATATATTTACTTAGGAATAGTGAGCTTCCACCCCAGCCCCTTTTTCGAGACTTATTTAACTTGTTCGTCATTCAGTTTCTTCACACATCCAACCAGCAACTTATAGAGACACAGAGATGGCTTTTAATCATTTCCTCCATGAACATCCATTAGACCTCGTGGAGCGGTCCGGGCATCATTCGTGCAGCATGTGTGGAATATATGTCACCGGCTTGGCCTATTATTGTGACGAGTACCCATGCTCCGGTTTCTATATCCACAAATCGTGCGCTAAATTGCTGCAACGTATAAATCATCCATTTCACCCTCAACACCGACTCACCTTCCTTGCTGATCCGCCTTACGATTCAAAATCATTTCAGTGCGCTGCTTGTGGGAAAAATAGCTCGGGCTCAACTTACCATTGTTCCCAATGTGGATATGACCTCGACATTGGTTGTGCTGCGCTGAAGGCTGTAAGAACAAGTGAAAGAACTACTATTAATCATCATATTGGCAATGGCGACCCACATCCCTTGATTCTTTGCAATACGGAGGGAGACACTGATTTTGTTTGCTCTGGCTGCAGGACGACCATAGAGAAGGACTCGATCTATGTTTGCCTTCAGTGCCAGATCTTTCTCCACAATTCTTGCGCAGAACTGCCCAACGAGATCAGGAATCACTCTTTTCACCCAAACCACACTTTGACCCTCCTTCATCGACCCCCTGATGATTCCAGATATTTTCATTGCTGTGCTTGCAGCGATTTTCACCAAGGCCTCAGTTACCATTGTTTTGAGTGTGAATTCGACCTGGAAATCCAATGCTCTTCATTGATGCCGATTAAAACTTTCAATGTTGCTAAAGATGAGGACGATCACAAATATGTCCGACACAGCCATCCTTTGTTTCTTTGTAAGAGTACAAGGAATTTTAGTTTTTTTTGTAGATGTGGAAAAGCCCTGGAGGATGATTCCATCATTTGCTGTTTGGAGTGCCATCACTTGCTGCACAAATCATGTGCGGAATTGCCTATCGAAATTGAACATACGTTCCATCGACTAAACCCTTTGATGCTTAGGTACGAATTCTGCCAAAATAACTGCAGCGCATGTCTACAAAAAGTTGGGAATGTCTATGGTTGTAATGATTGTTCCCTCATTCTCGGTACATGTTGTGCATTTACAACTCCCCAGACACTGAAGTCCGAACTTCACAGGCATCCACTCGCTTTCTTTAGCCTCGTGCACAACGATTTATGCTGCACACTTTGTAAGCTATCCGGCAAAAACAACTTTTTTCGGTGTGTGGAATGCGATTTCAATGTCCATCTCCTTTGCATTCCTAGATTGCCACGAGTTGTCAGTGATGGAAACCACATACATCTCCTCACCCTCACTGAATCACCAGTGAAGGACCATGAAGATGAAGATGAAGATGCAGAGTTCTTATGTGACAGATGCGAGAAAGAAAGAAGGCTATATGACCTTACTTATTACTGTGCAGAATGCCACTATGTTGCTCATATTGAGTGTGTGATCTCTGAGGTACTCTCACCCTCCTCCTCTAGGTCTTTATTTCAAGTTGTTTGTGTTCAATTGGGTTTTAAGTACATAGCATAATTTGCTTTGGGTGCTTAAATATGTTCCATGTATCAAATGGAAAAAAAGATTAAATGGGAATTTTTTTTTTTAATGTAATATATACGCGTATATAAGACTCAGCCCTATTTTGAATAGTAACTTATAATTATTTCTTAAATCTATTGTGATAAAACTTTTGACTTAAGATTCGGCTGTTACATTTAGGTTATACATTTAATGGAGGAAGAGTGTACCTTGGATCAAAAACTTGGCGACAAAAGTGAAGTGGTTAACAAAGCGTTGACAACAGAAGCCGAGGGGACAAAGAGTGGAAAGCTAGAAGCTAACAAACATTCTATTCTCTATTCCGTTACTGAAATAGATGAAGAGATTATAGCTCTTCGAGCAGATATAGAGGAACAAGAATTAGAAGTACAGACATCAAGGGAAGAGTTGAAGGCATTGGAGGAGGAGTTTAAAAAATGTGGTCTGTACCATACGTTGGATTATTCAAGGCCGGAAGGCTAAAGTTCAGATTCAACACAAATCAGATTTTTAGTTATTCTTTTTTTTCCTTAGATTATAACCTTGCCTAATTGTTCCTTCGATATTATGTTGTATTGCTTAATTGTTAAAACTATTTATTGAGCACCTAAGGTCCTATTTTTCATATCGAGATCATGCATATATATGAGATATTACATGTATTGCATGCGTTACCACTCTCGATGTAATTAAAATATCTCACATTCTTAAAACTATAGCATTATTCGACCTAACATCCCTGAAGATCCACTGAGATGAAGAGAAAAGAAAAGAGAGCAATGTCAACCTTAAACATTCTTGAATACTCTCTAATTGCAAACAATCTTGATTGGATAGGTCAACGGGTAATGCTACTATGAGAAGCTTGTCAAATGCACAAACACTCCAAGCCGTTGAATTGTCCAAATTTTATCGAAGTGAATAAATAATCATTTAATAATATTTTTAGTTACTACCTCAAGTCCAAATCTTTTTACAATGGTTGTAAAGTGCTTGTGCATATGAAAAACTTCTCATAATAGTATATTGCCCTAGTTCACCAGGTATTTATGTAGTCTTGTGCCATAAAAGTACGCTAAGGGTCATACGTAGGACATGCTAGTCTCCAGCTTTCTAAATTCTGAATACTAAACCAAGAAAAGACTACACTATTTTTTATTTCCTCATTTTATGAAAGTTGAGACTTTTTTTTTTTTTCGTTTTTTTGGGGGTAGGGGGAAATTGTTGGAGTAAAGAGAACTGTTCTCAATATTATTGAATAAAACTTTGAAGTGATCTTTTCTTATTTCAAGATAATCCTACAAATCATATGATAATGGCATTTTATAGCCATTATAAAAGACCTATTTTTAGACAAACTTAAATACAAAAGACTTTCAACTTTCTCCACACTAAATACCAACTTATTTATGTGACAACTACTTATTCTAGGAAAATAACATAGCTCACTACCACACATTAATTATTACAAATTACATTTCAACACCCCCACTTAATTTGTAATCTTTAATGCATTCCTAAAATAATTAAACTTCTCCAAAAACACTGCCTTTGTGAAAATGTCTGCCCTTTGTTCCTCAGTCTTGCAAAACTCCAATTTGATCTGCTTAGCTTCGAACAGATTTCTGATGTAGTGATGTCGAAGCTCAATGTGCTTCGATCTTCCATGAAACACTGGATTCTTTGTCATTACTATTGTAGACATGTTATCATAGAAGATAACAGTAGGTTCAGATTGTTTTTGCTGTAAATTTCCCAAAATCCTTCCCAAAATCCTTCTTAACCAAACTGCTTCACAAGGTGCCTTTGAAGCTGCTATATATCCTGCTTCAGCAGTTGAAAGTGCAACTGTGCTTTGCTTCTTCGAGCTCCATGAAATGACCTTTGAACCTAAACAGAAAACATATCCAGAAGTACTTTTCCTATCATCAACTGATCCAGCCCTATCACTGTCTGTATATCCAACCAGACTATTATCATCTTCTTTCTCATATCTTATCCCAAAACTCTTTGTTCCTTTTACATATCGAAGAATTCTCTTCGCAGCCGTGAAATGAGCCTTGCTAGGATCACTCATGAATCTAGATACAACTCCAACTGCATGTACTATATCTAGTCTTGCATTTGTGAGATAAATCAACGAACCAACAAGGCTTCGAAAGATTTGACCATCAGCTTTCTGAGATCCATCTTCTTTGAACATTTTCTCATTTAACGCCATTGGAGTTCCCATTGGCTTACAATCAACCATATTGAATTTCTTCAACAAATCCTCTGTTGAAGCCTAAAGTTCATATTCAACTCAAATTAGATTTTTAGTTATTCTTTTTTTTCCTTAGATTATAACCTTTCCTAATTGTTCCTTCGATATTATGTTGTATTGCTTAATTGTTAAACTATTTATTGAGTACCTAAGGTCCTATTTTTCATATCGAGATCATGCATATATGAGATATTACATGTATTGCATGCGTTATCACTGTCGTTGTAATTAAAATATCTCAAATTCTGAAGATCCACTGAGATGAATAAAAAAGAAAAGGGAGCAATGTCACCTTGAACATTCTTGAATACTCTTGTAAATAAATATGCACGCAAGCATACGAGTCGGATATAGGTTCGTTACCTAGCGGAATAGCCCGACGGATCGCCGAACGGTGTTGTTACGAGCCCGGCGTCATCACCCACGAACTGCTGCTCCATGTTGCCTCCGTGTACTCTCTTATGCATCGCCTAGGTCGTAGAAGATTCTACTGGAGCAATCTCCATGACAGTCACGCGCTAAATCCCATAGCTCCTTTGGTGATGGCCAAGAGAGAGATGAACTGTGAGAGAGAGAGGGAGAGAGAGGCTGCTGTGATGTTAGGGGATTTTTCAACATGTGTGTTTATATCATATATACATACACACACATAATATCCAAACCCTAGGGCTCCAAAAACCTAAGCCTATTGGACCCGGTCCAAAGTATGCGGGTGCCCGTATGGCCCACATATTTCTTACATCTCCCACTCACCCACATAGGGCTAGTACTGAAACCAATCTCTCGAAACAGAACTTCTCCTCTCTTTATACAAGGAAATAGAACGTGAGACCTTACGAAAAGAAAGTACAGCGACAGGAGTGAAATGCCAAATCATCACCATACCAGCAAGACACATCACTCGGAAGCTTCTAGTGTATGTCTTAGATGATTCAACCACACCGGACACAGCATTCTCAATCCCTCGGTGAAAAGAATTGCTGCACCACCTCAATGTAATGTACTCATGACATATCAGTAACAACTTACGATTGTCGCAGGCCTGCTAATGAGTCATAAAAACATGGTGTGTTATTGAATGGTCTTCCCTGAGCCCACATGTCAATCCGACTAACTTGACCGCTTGCCCAGACACACCCCATAGAACAGAATAATCTCATCGTCCTAGGATAGCATGCTAAAGTAACTGTCATCAAACGTCCTCTTCATGACATAGTCTCAGGTCGTGAAGGCAACCAGTTTGTAGGATAACCAATGTCTTGGATATGCTACATGGTTCACACAGCAATGAAGATGAATCCATTCACTGCTCCACAGTCGATCGCGAAAGCACATATAGTATGATATGTATGCTATGGCGTTCTTCCATCAAAAAATGGGCATGTCACTCTGTGTTTGGAAAAACAAGTAACGCCATACGAATCTTAGTCTAGACGTTACACAAAACGTCTAACCTGAGTCTTCCAGCACAGTCACCACTCTTGGCGCCCGTATGAAAACTCACATTTGGCTATAAACAGGCTACATAGTGTCGTGGGATATCTCTATGTTCAACCAAATATAAAGGTCTCATCTTAGATCCATCTAAGACGACATATAAAAATAGTAGGGTTTATATCTAGCTCACTGTTCTTATACTGCGTAGATATAAGTGTTCAAGATCGCTTTCTAAGCACTATGGACACACATGTCCTAGCTAGCTATCTAAGCGCCATGAACACAAATGTCTCATCTTGCTCGCCATCTAAGCGCCATGGACACGCATGTCTTAGTTCGTTATCTCGGCGCCAAGGTGAATCACCCGTGTGAGCAGGTCGATTCAAGCCCGGTGACATATAAGAAATGTGCATCTGTTCCACTTATAACAAATATATATATATATGGAAACCAACTAGTTTATAAAAACTTGAATAATAATGTCAATACCGCAATAAAATGTCTAAGCACATCAAATCCCCAATTGGAGATGTGCCTCAAGACAACTTCCCTTTGCGCAAACTACATCTCAAATGTAACAAAAAAAGGAATGTATACATGCTAGAATGGCTTTGAGATCTTTTGCATATGCTCAGGCTTATGTGCTATCATCGTAGATTAGCACAACCTCATCGCTTACGAGGTGACGAGCCTAGCCACTGCAAAAACTCTTCAACCATGACAGCTTCTCGAACAGCTGCAAAGCACACCACATATTATGCTTCCATCGTGGCCAGCATAAGGCAAGGTCTCAAGTACTCCTGCGAACATATCGCAAAATACTCTTCACTACTCTCTAGTGACAGGACCATGGTTGCTACGGCAACGACTAATTAAACCAATCGCATAGCAGACATCTGACCGAGTACACACATTAGCATACTTCAGATTCCCTATTGCGGACGAATATGGCAAACTGGACATTTGTTTCCTCTTCTCATTATTCTTAAGACATTGATCTAATGTCAAGGTGAGTCCCCAAAAAATGGGATGTCTATGGGTTTTCAATTTTTTTTGTGAAAACGTTCAAGAACCTACATCTTGTAAGTCCCTCGAGACAAACAGAGGAGCTTTTGAGAACAATATCTCACAATCTAAACTTCCAACACATAGTTGCAATCACCCATGTCCTCAATCTCAAACTGAGAGGACAACCACTCTCACATGGTGATAATGGAACTCATCTCATTCCCAGCTAAAAGGACGTCATCAGCATATAAAGAATTAGAACACTTTCCTTGGACCATTTAATGTACACACATTGTACCACTGCCTAGACGATTGTTAACTTGAGATAATAAATAGATCGTTTGAGACAGCACACTTTTGCTCTCATTCCCTTTTGGTCATAACACCAATGGGATGATCCATATTTATCTCGTCGTCTTGTTCTCCATTGAGAAAAGAACAGTTTAAACATCCAACTAAAAAAGGTTCAAAAACTAAATATGCGACTATTGTTAGGATAAGGCGAATGGAGTCAGATCTCACCCTTTGGGAGAACATGTTTCCATGGTCTATACCCGCTTTGGGTACAAACTATCGCCACAAGGCGCGCCTAATACTTGTCAATTGAACCATCTGCCTTGCGTTAGATTTTGAAAACACACTTGTCTCCAATAGTCTTACGCACAGGCGGAATGCCAACTAACTCCCAGACCATATTTGCGTCCATAGAGCTCATCTCATCTGGCATAGCAACTATCCACTCAGCTTCAGCAGACGAAGAAAAATGCTTCAACAAAAGAAGCAGGCTCGTCCTCATCCACTTGTGCACACATTTGCACACATATGAAAATGTCTTCCTCAATTTCAAAACAGCGATAGGGAACTTTTTCCTAATCACCATACATTGTACTACCTGAGAATCTTGAGTGCCTAGTGGTGCACTCCCACTATCTGATACACTCCCACTAGCGTTATCTGGTACACTCCCACTAGCGTCTAGCAGTGTACTCCCACTCGGGTGGAGACTAGTACCATTTTATAGCGATTATTGGATGTGGATTCTCAATCTCCCCACCCTCGCTTAAAGATGGTATGTTGTCTTCAACATCCTCCAACTCATAGAGGTCAAGATCTCTCTTAGTAATACATATCTAGGGAAGTCATTCTCAATATCATGTGGCACCATTTGTCATTCCTATACCCATTTGTTCATTATACGTAACATAGGCTGTCGAGTTATTAGAATACCTTATAGGTATGCTTTCTAGCTCTCGAGCGTAGTTTTTCGCACTTATACGAGGTATAGTGAACATAACCTCCTGAACTCCACGGGCGTAAATGCTCCAAAATAAGCTTTCCGCCTTTCCATAGCTCATAAGGGGGTAAAAGGAACTGACTGTGGAGAGGCACTCTCGTATGTAGGCAGCAATCAAGAGTACATCCCCCCCCCCCAAAACAACTTTAGGAGGTTGACTTGCGCCATCATAGTCTTAGCCATATCTAGGAATGTCCTTTTCCTTCTTTTTGCAACACCATATTGTTGCGGAGTTTCCAGAACAGAAAGTTATCTGCGATTCCCGTTTATCCTCGTATAGTTCCTAGAACTGATTAGATAAATACTCGCGATCCTCACATCACGCGAAATCATCTATGAAAGTGAGAAAATAAGAGGCGCCATGACGTGCCTTTATAACCATAGGGCAACAGATATCTGAGTGATCTAGCTCTAATGCTTGAGTAGCTCTAATAGCCTCTCTAAAAGGCTTTCGGCATGCTTTGCCAACTAAGCAAGACTCACACATAGGTAGGTCAACCTTAGTGAGTGGGCCCAAAAGGGCTTCTCGAGCTATTCAAGTCATCCTATCACATCCTATGCGTTCAAGTCTAGCATGCTTTGTCTCAGAATAAATGAATGACAGAGGAAACCAGAATTTATGAAAACAATTCTTAAGCAGTTATCCCTAGATAACCATATCCTAGTAACACTACCATCCAAAAATGTCCATCCTATTACCACCGAATGGAAAAACGCCCTCGATTGCGCTCTTCCACCTTGTTAGCCTTGGGCGCAAACTTTCTGGCCCCATCCTGCCTCTAGACGGGTTTACCCTTACCATTGCGTTTAAGCCCACTGGCCTTGCGCTTACTTCCACTTATGAAAGTTGTGGTAAAGAGTGTAGCAATACGGTTCGCCTTACCTTTTGGCACTCCGTATTCAGCTCAACATGTCGGAAAATGTGAGTAACCAAAAATTTAACATTTCCATTGTGGATCATGATTTGTTTTCTATGGACCCGCGAATCAGGCAAAGAACTAATCATAGCCTGAAATTGCAGTTCGCCAGTAAAGATGTTCCGAGTAATCTGCAATTACGAATCATACCTGTCATCGACCTTAGATGTCCAGTCATCGTGTACTTGGAACGTTTCCTTTACTTTCCCGAACTTCATAACTAGATGCTTAATCTAGTAGTGAATGTGCCATCAAAAACAAATTTGAGCTGATCTCATAATACTTTGGCTATTGGGTAGTACATATACTTCCCAACAAGATCATGGTGCATGCTGCTTATCACAAAGCGCGTACTATGATCCTTCTCGAGCCATGTATTATAGGTTATTAAGGTTATAATGATATTGGGCCGGAGGCCCATTATTCGGTTTAATGCGTTGGACCATAGAATAAGCCTAAAGTCCATAAGCTCTTACTCATTCTATCGGTGTGTTACTTTGTAGTGCCATATTACAAAAATTAGTCCCTTTTAAACTTGTTACTTTTATAAAGATCGACAAAGTGTGGTTTGGAAAACATTTGTTTTTGTGAATCAAAAAAATTTGAAGAAAAATATTTGAGAACATGCGCAAGGGATTGACATTATTATTTGCACATTTCATAAGATTTGTTTTAAAATTCAATTACAAATGAGTTTTCCCTTTTCTACAATTTAAGACCAAAAAATTCGCTATTGCTCATTAATCAAATCTTAATTTTGTAAATTAAGAAAAACCTTTTATAATTGATTTTTTTAAACAAACATCAATTAGATGGTACAATTACCTATCTAAGATCATCCACAAGATATAAAGTGCGCCATACAACAAAAGTGCGCATGGACCGCCACGTGGGTTCGAATTGACAATTTAGAGCTCATGTTAAGGTAATTCAAGTGTATGATTTATGAACAAAGAAAACCATCCCTTTACAAGTAGGCTTTTCCAATACAAGAAATGTAAACACTTGTCCTCACATTACATTTATAGCCCAAAAAAATAGGGATGCTTTGTTCATATACATACACAGAAACAACCTTAAACATACATCGTGTGGACACAAGCTCCACAAATTGTCAATTATTGTCCATTCATTTAAGCCATATTAAAATGTATTAATCACACATATCAAGCACTCATGTGGTCTTATTATAAAATGAATGGACTCATCCGTCACTCCACTTAAGGAGGAGGAATTAGAGGTCTCGGGTCATCCAATCAGAAACAACAGTAATATAAACATGACCAACAATGCAATGAGCCTCTAAAATAATAAAATGTGCAATAAAATGATTATTGCACAACCCGGATAGCTCCCATAAGCTAAAGTAAAATCAATGAAAAATCTTGGATTTTTCACTAATTTTAACCCAATTTTAGGTCTTAAAACATAATTTAAAACCAATTTATTAAGGGCCCTTTAAATTAACAATTAATTTAAACCTTATGGAAAAGTTTAATTAACTGAAAAACAGATTTTTCATTTTAAATAAAAATTTCCGGAATTTCTTCAAGGCCCAAAAACATTTTGAATCAATTTAACAAAATAAATTGATCTAGTTAAACAAAATAACTATGAGCAACTAAATTCCCAAAAATACAAAAATTTCAAGGAATTTGTTCTCCAATGATTTTTTTAGTGGTCTAATATGGTGTTCCAAACACCCCATATTAATTTCAAAAATTAATAATCTATTTTGACTATTTTAAGCAATTAAATAAATACCCATATGCATAAATTTTATGCTCTAAAATACCAAAACAAAATTAGATAATTCATAAAATTTTTCCAAGTCTCCAATCAGTGTACAAGAACACTATAATTCAAATTCAAGAATTAATAACTTTAATTGGTTATATTTTAAGCAATTAATATTGCATACTCAACACAATATATATGCTCTAAAATATGTCTCAAAGAGCGAGAAAATCCACTAAAATAATTTTCTCAAGCTACCACTAGTGTTCTAAACATATTGTGTTAATTCCCTAAACTAATAATCAATAAAAATATTTTAAGCAATTTAATATGTGTACAAAAACACACAATTGTATGCTCTAAAATATTAATATGATTGAGATAATTTACCAAAAATTATCTATGGGTCCCACAAAATTTTACATGGTCTTAAAACAGTGTCCCTTATGTCCCATATTAATTACAAAAATTAATAGTGTATTTTGGCTATTTTAAGCAATTAAATAAACGTCCATAAATATTAATTATATGCTCTAAAATACCATAAATACATGATAATTTACACAAAAATTATCTTCGAGTCCCTTACAGTGTACTAGACACTATATATTAATTTCAAAAATTAACATGTAATTTTTGGATATTTTAAGCAATTAAAAACATATATAAAACACATATTTTATGCTCTAAAATACCAAAAATCAATGAAATAATTTACCATAAAATTATTTCTGGTCCCACACAATGTCCATAATATAGGAAAAATAAAAAATAATTTTTCCACATTTTTCCAAAATTTTAAAGCAATTAAAAACAGTTTAAAATATTAAAAACACATTTTTTTAATAACCAGAAACTGTTTTAATTAGAAAATGATTATTTTTTATTCTAGAATATTTTAATAAAAAATATATTAAAATATTACAGGCCAAGGGGGACCCACACTCGCCGGAGTGGGGCCCACACCACCAACAGAGCCACCCCACGCGCGGCACGCACCGCCGGCGCGCGTGGGATTGGCTGCGGGTCATCTCCTTCCTCCTAAAGAACCCTAAAAACGCAGCCCAGGGCTGCGCGAACCCCCCAACTTTGATGGCTTATATCTCCTTCAATATTTATCCAAAATGTTTGTATTATATATGGTTGGAAAGGTCTCACGGAGTAGAACACAATCAAGCTAAAAAATAGCATGATTAGAGGTGAGAATCGTCCTAAAAATGAGTGCAAAGTCTCGAAAAAATTCGGTTTAAAAAATACCCAGAATTTAGGGTTTCAGATTTTGCTTTCGTTTGAGATAATCAGGACTTGGGACTTATAGGGGGGACTCTAGGGATCATATAGGACACAACGATGTCAAAAAATTGACCCCTATTGGAGTTTCGATGTAGACCCACTTTAAAATCAAATTTTCAAAGTTTTGGTAAAAAACTTCAAAAGCTTTAATGGCAGATTCGTTTTGGGTGATTAAACGGGCGAATCAACAACCTATAGGCTCTGATACCAATGTAAATAAATATGCACGCAAGCATACGAGTCGGGTATAGGTTCGTTACCTAGCGGAATAGCCCGACGGATCGCCGAACGGTGTTGTTACGAGCCCGGCGTCATCACCCACGAGCTGCTGCTTCATGTTGCCTCCGTGTACTCTCTTATGCATCGCCTAGGTCGTAGAAGATGCTACTGGAGCAATCTCCATGACAGTCACGCGCTAAATCCCATAGCTCCTTTGGTGATGGCCAAGAGAGAGATGAACTGTGAGAGAGAGAGAGGGAGAGAGGCTGCTGTGATGTTAGGAGATTTTTCAACATGTGTGTTTATATCATATATATATACACACACACATAATATCCAAACCCTAGGGCTCCAAAAATCTAATCCTATTGGACCCGGTCCAAAGTATGTGGGTGCCCGTATGGCCCACATTTTTCTTACAACTCTCTAATTGCAAACAATCTTGATTGGATAGGTCAACGGGCAGTGCTACTATGAGAAGCTTCTCAAATGCACTAACACTCCAAGCCGTTGGATTGTCCAAATTTTATCGAAGTGAATAAATAAGGGTAATACCTGGGACACACCAAAAGACACAACTTTTTGGACACAACTTAAGAGATGTGTCTATCTCTTTCCTGTGTCACTGTAAGGTCCAGTGACATCACAGGAGAGATATAGACACATCTTTAGGGTTGTGTCCCAAAAGTTGTGTCTTTGGGTGTGCCACAATCTTTACTCAATAAATAATCATTTAATAATATTTATACTTACTACCTCAAGTCCAAATCTTTTTAGAATGGTTGTAAAGTGCTTATGCATATGAAAAACTTCTCATAATAGTATATTGCCCTAGTTGACCAGGTATTTATGTGGTCTTGTGACATAAAAGTACGCTTAAGGGTCATACATAGGACATGGTAGTCTCCAGCTTTCTAAATTCTGAATACTGAAACCAAGAAAATACTACACTATTTTTTATTTCCTCATTTTATGAGTTGAAAAAAAAAATGCGTTTTTTTGGGGGGTAGGGGGAAATTTGGTTGTCGTTCTAAAAAATAAACCAGACACACTATTTTAACTAAATCTTATTCTATATATAATTTATTAGTGTTAGATTTTGAGTTATTAGTCTCTTAACTAGCATATTTAATGAAAAATGAGTGTAGCTTGTTTTACGCCGAGTTAGATCTTAGTCCTCTTCGATAGATTGAGTGTTTGACTCACCTCCACTTATAATTTAAAATTAGCATATTTAGTTGGCTTTTTTTTTAGATGACATGAAGAGGGGAAGCTAGAACTTTGAACCAATATCATGGAAGGGACTTAAATACCAAGCTCTTTGTCACTTGAGTTATGCCTTACTCGGTTATTTAGTTGGCTTTAGCCAAAACCATTATCCGTATTTTTGAATTTTTCTAGAGATGAAAATCATTTTTGGATAGACGTTTAGTCACTTTAATCAAATTAATGTTTGAGTCACCTATTTTTGACCTCTAGATATCAGATGAATTTGGGGTGACAAATTCCGATACGAATCCATATTGTATGAACTATGTACATTATAAAAATATTGTATGAACTATGTACATTATAAAAATTTGGGGTGACGTTTAGTCACTTTACTTTGTGACCACTTCACTAGCTTGTAGAACACATATTGAATGAACTATGTGCATTATAAAAATGATCAAGATTGGATACCAAAACTTCAAGTGTTTCATTTGATTCAATTGAATAACTTTCGATTGAGAGCTTCTCAACCAGTGGAAAGTAGATGGTCGGCTAATATAGACATTCAAAGGGTAAGACGGATTAAATAGGTAACCTATACAAGTATACATTAGATTAGTTGGGTTTGAGCCAATTCAGCCAATTTTTTTGTTGGTTTCAGTTGGGGCTATGTCTTTGTTTGTATTGGCCTTTGGGGGCTACTTGATCTTATTACTTAATAAAATTTTGTCGCACGCCTGACAAACATTTAACCTTCAAGAGGTATGTTATTTTACTTTAGGCATCATCTTATATAGCACACAAATATTCACTTGAAAACCGTAGGTAGCAGGGCCGGCTCTGAGGGTAAACAAAGCAAGCAACCGCTTAGGGCCCCCAAATCCAATTGCAGATGTGACAAAAAATTAATTTTACATATAATTATGTATTGAGTAAAACCAAAAAAATTCCTTCCTTGTATAACCTTAGGGCCCATATTTTAGAGTTCGCATAGGGCCCCCCAAAACTCAGATCCGGCACTGTAGATTCAAGTAACACCAATTCTGAATTATTAAGAGAGAATCAACGTAAGATCATTTTCAACTACAATAGTTGTTTGTAGGTTATTTATCCTTTTGCTATCTTGTCTTGGCCTTAAAATTTTTTCAGGGCCCTCTAAATTTTCCTTGTTATATTTAAGGCGCTCGATTTTCAGATCAATTTTGGTAGAGCAAAATTGATTCTATATATGTTTGAACATTAAAGCCATTCAACAAGTCTCTTCACCTGAAATAAATTGGCTTCAAATGCCCTTAACTTGAACAAATGTAAAAATTGAAGAGCGCAAGTGAAACAATTAATTTAAAAGGGTCAAAACTGAAATCATGGAGAAAAAACAAGGTAGCAAAAGCTTTGGAACCTAGTTCATATCAATTAAGCATATGGATAACATTCACATTGAGGCAGCGCTAGTTTGAAATAGTGAGAAAGATTGCTTAAATTTTGTGAAAATGCATTTCAGATTCTTGAATTATACACTATTTTCTTCTTGTTTATTTTAATTTCTGTTTTTAACTTCTTTTTGAAGGACACAAATGGTTGAAGTATTGATAATTAGAAGATAATTTAGTGGTTTTAAGATTTAGATTTTGGAACCATAGCATTTATCAAGACTTTTAATAGTTTTTAAATTTTTTGATGGGTACTTTTGAGAGTTACGTTGCCCAAAGTTATTGAAATAGTTTCAAAATATCATTTGAGCTGATAGCCATTTTTTTGTTCGCTTTTGTTGGCTTTGTTGGGGCTGTGTCTGTGCTTGTAATGGCCCTTGGCAGCTTGATCTTATTAGTTAATGAAATTTGATCACAAATATATTTAACTTTATTTAGTGTTTCCTAGATATGTCATTTTACTTTTAGAGTTGACAATAGTACTTACATGGCACATAAATATTTATTTGATAATAGTACGTAGGGGGACACGAATTCAAAAATTAAATGGGCAATGCTATTGTAAGAAGCTTCTCATGTGAGAAGGCGGGTTTTAACCGTTGGATGAGCATCTAGCCATAAGATTCCCAGGAATCTGGAGAAGCATCTATTGCTAGATGCTCATCCAACGGTTAAAACCCGCCTTCTCATATGAGAAGCTTCTCACAATAGCATTTCCCAAATTAAATAGAATAAATATTGTAAGATTATTTTCAAATACCAACAGCTGTGATCATCTAAAAAATAATAATTGTACCAATAGCTGTTTGTTGGCAAAATAAACTTATGCTACCTTGTACTGGCCTGAAGATTTTATTCTGGACTTCTAAAAGATATTACTCCCTCCGTCCCTTTTTTTGAGTCTTATATTTCATTTTGAGGTGTCTACTTTCCTAAATTGGCATACAATTTTTACTTACTTTTCAAAACTACCCTTCCTTGAAATCTACACTAAGACAAAACTAAAAAAGTTATTGTAATGATTAGGGGCAATTGTAGAAAGTAGGTGTAGATTCTTTTTGTCCCCTTAATAAGTTGAGTTTCCAAAAGTTGACTCAAAAAAAAGGGACGGAAGGAGTATTTCATTTAAGGTCCTCGATTTTCACATCGTTTCTAATAGCTGACAAATGATTCTACGTATGCCTATTAAAAGCCTTCAACAAGTGTCTTGTCCTGAAATTGATTGGCTTGTCCTTAACTCGAACCGATGTAAAACTAGTTAGGGAAATGCTATTGTGAGAAGCTTCTCATATGAGAAGGCGGGTTTTAACCGTTGGATGAGCATCTAACAATAGATGCTTCTCCAGATTCCTGGGAATCTTATGACTAGATGCTCATCCAACGGTTAAAACCCGCCTTCTCACATGAGAAGCTTCTTACAATAGCATTGCCCAACTAGTTAAGAGAGGATCCAAATTGAATTCTTGGAGAAAATAAAATGTAGGAAAAGGTTGTTTTCTTTTTATTTTTTAAAATTTTTGGCTTGTTTGTATATTTAAGTAGATGGATAGCATTCACATTGAGGCAGCGCCAGTTTGAAGTAGTGAGAAATCTTGCTTAAGTTTTGGGCAAATTCATTTTAAATTCATGATTTATGCCCTAGTTTTTTGTTGTTTATTTTAATTTTTGTTTATAATTTTTTTTTTGATGGACGCAAAAGGCTGATGTGTTGATAAATTTAAGAATTTCTAGCTGTTTCGTAACCTGTCTAGACTTTTAAGAGTTTAAAATTTTTTTGATAGTGACTTTTGAGAGTTACTTTTTCAGAATATATGCAACTTGTTTTTAAAACATTTGTTTAAGCCAATTCATCTACTATTTTGTTCTTGGGTAATACTTCACACACAATTTTTACATAATTTTTTGTGCACAACCCACACAAATAATACACTTTTGTGGGATGTGCATAAAAGGTTATGTGAAAATTGTGGGTACAGTTTCTGCCTTTGTGTATTTTTGCTTGAGCTATTTCTTTGATTGGAATGGTCCTTGTGGGCGGGTTGATATCATTTAATACGTAAATTTTGTCATTAGCAATGCTAGGAGCATAACAAATCTCATAAGCACAATTTATAAATACCAAAATATGTCAATCAATCCCTTCAGTGGATCCCACAATGTCAGTGGACTCCACTAGGAAAGAAATAGACATATTTTGGTATTATGAACTGTGGTTGTGAAATTTGTTATGCTCCCTAGCATTACTCTTTTCTCATACACCTAACTAATATTTAATCACGGAAATGCTAGATGTACAAAATAAGTGCACAACAAAATGCACAATCAGCTTAAAATTGTTGGACTTCGTGTTGAAAAATTTGTACACACAAAAAGACAAAAAAAGAAGTGTACAACTTTTTCAACACGAGGTCTAATAAATTAAAGCAGGTTGTACATTTCGTTGTGCACTTTTTTTGTGCATCTAGCATTACTCATTTAATCAAGAATAATGCTACACCCACTCCTCCAACCACACCCCAAACTATATTTTATGTTTTAAATACATGTACACTGTGCTATTTGAATTTTTCACACTTTTCTGTGCCCCACTTACACAGCATAGGATACTGGTATTTAAAGCAAGTATGTGATTTAGAGTGTGATTGAAGGAGTGTGTGTAGCATTGTTGTTTAATCAAGGGGTTTGTCGGATATGTTATTTTACTTTTGGCGTTATCTTATATAGCACACATATGTTTACCTAAAATATTTTTAGGGCTGTCTAATTTTTTATTTATTTATTTATTTATTTATTGAAGGCACTCCATTTTTAAATCGATTTTGGTAGAGGAAAATTGATTCTATGTTTGAACATGGGTTAATTAGAGAACACACCATGGTTAGGCAATTTATCAATTACCCTCATATACTTTAAATTGTGTTATTAATACCCCTTACAGTCTAAACTTTAGTGACAAAGTCACTTTTTCTATTAAAGCTAACGGAAAATGGATAGATCGAAGTACAAAAGTACCTCTATTACATGCTAATGAAAAGACCCTTATGTGCTTAAATATTTATTTATGTATATGTGGTATATTATTATATTATTTTGATATTATATTTGTTATTAGAGAACATTATGTGGTCATTTTGGGGTATCATTATGAGAGCGAATTGGAGACACACACACAACACACACAATTTTAGTGATAATTTTAATATTTTTTAAATCTTCGTAAATCACTACACTGGATTTCACTGTGTGTATATATATGTCCAAGAATAGATAAAAAATAAAAATAAAAAATAAAACTTAGACATCACCAAGTTTGTGTGTGCGTGTGTGTGTGTCCAACGGTAGATAATCACACCAAACTAAGCCAAGTCTTGTGTCCCAATTAATTGGGGTCTGCTGTATGGACCCTTTTTTTTTTCCATTCTGTAAGATCAAGAGCTATATGCTCATTTAAATTATATATATATATCATGTTACACTATATACTCTCAGGTCAGTCTATGTCTGCCCCTTTCTCTAACCATTCCAGACACTACAATCCTATCACTCTTTCGCATAGGATAGTTTTCGCATAGGATAGGTGCATCTACAGGTCTTCGTTGCACATGGCTGAACCGTCTAAGTCTATCCTTCCTCAACTTATCATCAATCTGTGACACTCCTGCAGTTTCTCGAATGTACTCATTTCTAATTATGTCTTTCCTAGTCTCACCACACATCTATTTTAGCATCCTCATCTCAACTACACTCATTTTGCTACTGTGTTGCATGTTTCTTAGTTGCCCAATATTCTGTCCCCGTAGAGTATAGTTGGTCTAATCGTTGTCCTGTAAATTCTTCCTTTCAATTCTGCTGCTATTCTCCTATCAAATAATACTCCAGAAGCGCTCCTCCACTTAATTAAGTGAACCTATTTTAATTCTATGGATCACATCATCTCCAATCTCTCCATCTCTATGATCATCGAACCTAGATAGCGAAAGTATTTCCTCTTTGGGATCTTCTGATCTTCGATCTTCACTGTTTCGTTGTCTCTACTTCCATTGTTACTAAAACTACATTCCATGTATTCTATTTTTGTCCTACTTATTTTTAGCCCTTTTGTCTCCAGTGTTTCTCTCCAAGCTTCAAGTTTAGTGTGGATTCCCCCCTTTTGTCTCATCAACTAAGATAATATTGTCTGCAAACAACATACACCATGGGACTTCATCTTGGATGTGTCTAGGCAATTCATCCATAATTAGGGCGAATAAATCAGGACTAAAGGCCGACCCTTGGTGTAGGCCTAAGGTAATTGGGAATTTGCTTGTTTCTTTAACTGATGATCTAATTGTATTAACGACTTTATCTTACATATCCTTCACAACGTCATTATAACCCTTGGTCACACCCTTCTTTTGTAGCTCCCACCAAATTAAATTTCTGTGCACCTTATTATATGCTTTTCTCTAAATCAATGAAAATCATATATATGTTAGGGGTGTCAAACGGGGCGAATTGGCCCGCCCCGCCCCAATTCACCATTTGGCGAGTCGTAACTCGTCCCGCCCCGTGGACGAACCCAGCTCGTGACTCAATTCATTGGGTATGGGTCCGGGTCGACTTCCATTTTTGCAACCCACAACTCGCCCCGTGACCCAGCTCGTCTAACCCACTGACTCGCCACCAACTCGCCTCGCCTCGTAACCCTCCTCGCCTCGCGGACCCACCCCGCCCCGCCTCACCAACCCGTGAATAAAACATTTTTATTTAATTGTTTTCAAATAAACTATTTATTAATAAACAATTTTATTAAACTTTTAAGTAGAAAATAAATATATTTAAAAAAAATATAGTTTTCAAATATTTTTTTCAACAAACTAATTTTCAAATAAAGTATTTTATTAAATTATTTTTTAGAAATTTTTTTTATTAAAAATAAAATTAAGTTTTTGCAAGCAACCCGCAGGCTAACTCGTGAGCTAATTCGCCAATCAACCCGCGAGTTAGCCGCCCCGCCTCGCCTCGCCCCGTTGACCCACGAATTAGTGAGTGGGCGAATCACCCTATATCCTTTACCCAGTCAATTCGCCCTGCCCCGTCTATTTCGCCGACTCGCCCCGTGGCTCGCCAAAATTCGCCCAATTTGTCAAGGTAGTGGGCCGGGGCGGGGCGGACCGCCCTGTTTGACACCTCTAATATATGTAGATCATTATTCTTCTCTCTATACTTTTCCATTAGTTAGTCTCCTAAGTAAATAATTAGTCTCCTAAGTAAAAAAATTGCTTCCATAGTTGACCTCCCAAGGGTAGATAAAAAAAAATTTAAAAAAATAATACCAAGCCTCTCTCTGTGTATGTTTGCGTGTGTGTGTGTGTGTGTGTGTGTGTGTGTGTGTGTGTGTCCAATAGATCAAAAATTAAAATAAAAAATCAAATAAATTCACTCTCACAAAGGTACCCCAAAGTGACCATAGATGGTCTCTAGCAACAAATACAATATCAAAACAATCTAATAATATATCACATATGCCTAAATAAATATATCTAAGCACATAAGAGTGTTCTCATTAGTATGTAATAGGGGTAATTTCGTACGTTCACCCATTTTCCATTAACTTTAACGGAAAAAGTAACTGTCTCACTTTAGTCCAGACCACACGAGATATGGCGACACAAATTAAAGACAGGGGGTAAGGGAAAAAATGCCTAACAACGGGGGAAGTTTCTATAATTAACCCTTTAAACATTAAAGGCCTTAAAAAAGTATATTCACCTGAAATAAATTGGCTTCAAACGCCCTTAACTTGAACCAATGTAAAAATTGAAGAGCGCAAGTTAAACAAGTAAGGTTTAAGAGGATCAACATTGAAATCTTGGAAAAAAAAACAAGGTGGCAAAAGGTTTTCTAACCTTGTTCATATCAATTAAGCATGAATAACATTCACATTGAGGCAGCGGTAGTTTGAAATAGTAAGAAAGATTGCTTAAATTGTGTGAAAATGCATTTCAGATTCCTGAATTATACACTATTTTCTTGTTGTTTATTTTTGAAGAAACTATAGACATGGAATGAAAAATTCTAGAGAAGAAGAATTGCAGAGGAGCTAAAAGAGAATGATTATTATTTCTTTCTTATCGTACCAAAGATACAAGTATATCATATATACACTTCAGATGGTAAAGTTGTTCTAGAAGAATATTCTAACAGAATATTATAACAGTATAACAGAATGTCCACTTGCACACTATATTCTAACAAACCCAGTGAACCTAGATGAGTCACATTGAGTTGTGACTCAGTGAGCTTAGACTAGAATGTCTTACAGTCCCCCTCAAGTTGATGGTGGTGAAGCTAAGCATCAACTTGACTAGTCTGAGCAGGCATGAGTTGTGATCTCAAGTATTTGAAATGAGCATGAGGTAGAGACTTTGTGAAGATATCAGCTAGTTGATCTTGGGAAGAAATGTGAAGAACCCTGAGGTCTTTGTTGGTGACTTTCTCTCTTACAAAGTGATAATCGACCTCTATGTGTTTACTACGAGCATGCAACACTGGATTGGCTGCAAGTGCAAGAGCACTGATATTGTCACACCATAATATGGGAACAGAGGTGAGAATAATATGAAGATCTTGAAGCAACTGTTTAATCCAAAGGGTTTCCGCAGCAACATTAGCCAAGGCTTTGTACTCAGCCTCGGTGCTGGATTTGGCTACTGTTGGCTGCTTTTTAGCAGCCCAAGAGAGGAGATTAGGGCCAAGAAAAATGCAAAATCCACTTGTGGACCTTTGGTCAGAACTATGATCCCCAGCCCAATCTGAGTCTGAGTAACTGTGAAGATGAATTGGTCCAGACTGAAACAGCAAACCAAGATGCATTGTCCCTTTCACATATTTAAGTATCCTTTTCACTGCTTGAAAATGAGAGTTAAGAGGGTTATGCATATGTTGACAGACCCATTTCACTGCGTAGGAGAGATCTGGTCTGGTAATAGTAAGATATTGCAGAGACCTAACTAAACTTCTGTAAAGAGCTGTATTAGAATAAGGAGGATCATCTGGAAGAGGAAATGCTTTGGCAGCAGTAGGAGAAGCAGTTGGTTTGCATTCAAGCATGGAGGCTTTGAGTAACAAATCTGAAGCATATTTGCTTTGAGTGAACAACAGACCAGTGGCAGTAGATTGGACTTCAATCCCAAGAAAGAAATGTAAAGGACCCAAGTCCTTCATAGAAAAGGCTGATTTCATGGTAGTGACAAACTCAGTAATAAGAGTGGAATTGCTACCTGTAATTATGATGTCATCCACATACACAAGAAGGATGATGATATGATTAGAATGATGCTGAACAAATAAACAAGAGTCAACTTTGCTATTGATAAACCCATGCTAAGTAAGAAACCTAGAAAGAGTAGAGAACCAAGCTCTAGGAGCTTGCTTAACACCATAAAGGGCCTTATTGAGCTTGCAGACAAGGTGAGGCTGAGAAGAATCAGTAAACCCAGGTGGTTGGGACATATAGACCTCTTCCTCCAACAGTCCATGAAGAAATGCATTAGAAACATCTAATTGCTGCAAAGACCATCCAAAATGAAGTGTCAGGGTAACCACAAGTCTGATTGTAAGTTGTTTGACAACTGGACTAAATGTTTCAAAGTAGTCCAAACCTTCAATTTGATCAAACCCCTTGGCAACCAACCTAGCCTTATACCTAGCTATGCTTCCATCGGCATTTTGTTTGATTTTGTACACCCATTTACAGCCAATCAAAGATTTATGAGAAGGTAAGGGAACTAGAGTCCATGTGTGCTGAGAGATCAAGGCATTGTACTCTTCACTCATAGCCTTTCTCCAAACACAAGATGAGTTAGCTTGATTGAAGGAGGTGGGTTCATTGTGGAGAAGATCAGGAGCTGAAGAGGATGTTGTAGCTATATGAGCTGAGGGATGATAGCAAGCTTTAGGCTTTGAAATGCCAGCTTTGAGTCGAGTAACCATAGAATGGGTATTTTGGACAGAGGAAGATGGTAATATAGTGGTGGCAGAGGATTGAGTAGGAGAAGTAGTGGGAGGATCAGAAGTAGAAAGAGAGTCAATGGGAGCTATAGGAGAAGAGGGTGGCTCAGGAGAGGGAAACAATGATGAAGATGTAGGAGAAGAATAAGAAGGATCAAGAAAAGAATTGTTGGTCTTTGAAGGGAGCAAGGGTAACTCAGGGGAAGTGGATGGGGAAAAGGAAGATGAAGTAGATAACTGACTGAATAATGGAGAGAAAGGAAACTGGTTTTCTATAAACCTAACATGTCTAGATACAAAGACCTGACCAGAGGTAATGTCTAGACATTTGTAACCCTTAGAATTGGCTGCATAGCCAATGAAGACACACATTTTTGATTTAGCATGGAGCTTAGAAGTCCGGTATGGAATCAACCAAGGATAGCAACAACACCCAAATACTCGAAAGAAGGTGTGATCAGGAGGAACATGATATAAGATTTCATTGGAGATTGAAAGTTAACTACAGAGGAAGGTAGACGATTGACTAAGAAAGTAGCAGTTAGCAAGGCATCAGGCCAATATTTTGGAGGCATAGAAGAGTGATTAAGCAAAGTGAGAGTAGTGTCAAGAAGATGCCTATGCTTTCTCTCACTTACACCATTTTGCTCAGGTGTATATGGACAGGAAGTTTGATGAATAATACCATGTGTGGCCAGAAACTCACTCATTGGGTGATTAAGATATTTTCTACCATTATCAGACCTAAGAATTTTGATTCTGGTGGTAAATTGGTTTTCTACCAGATTTTTGAAATTAACAAAAGTGGAGAACACTTCTGCCTTAGACTTCAGAGGATACAACCAGGTACACCTTGAAAAATCATCAATGAAAAGTACATAAAACCTATAACCAGTGACTGAGAGTGTTGATGTGGGACCCCAGACATCACTATGAATGATTTCTAAGGGGCCTTTGGCAGAGGTAAAAGAAGGTTTGAAAGGTAGCTTTTGACTTTTTGAAGCAAGACACACATGACAAGGATTTGATTGATTAGAAGAGCCAGGAAGCTGAAACTTATGTGAGATGAATGATAGAACCTTAGGAGAGGGATGTCCTAGTCTATAGTGCCAAGGTTGGGTTGAGGAAATAGAGGTTAGAGCTGTGGAAGATGATGCAGTGATTTGAGACAAAGACTGAGGAGAGAGAGGGTAGAGACCTTGTGTAACAACCTGCATTTCCATGTAATTTAAAATTCATGTCCATATTTAATTTATTTGTATTTGCATTGGCATATTTAAATTCAGTAGCATTGTCTGCTTTTATTTTAATTTCAGTCACATGTTTGGAAAATTAATTTCTTATCTAATTCATATTTAAATTTTATTGGGGCCAAATTGCAATTTTACAAAATTAGTAATACCTGTGTGGATTTCAAAGTCTGTATTTCAAAACGGTGAAAATAACTTCTATTGACTCAATCAGTATTTTTATAAAACCAGAAAATCAATTCTTAAGTTAAAATGAAATTCCCATATTTTTGTGGTGACCACCGCGCCCCGAAAATACCAGTTCATGTCCAAAACTGTCCACGCTGTGTGAACTTCCACAGATTTTGGAAGTGACTGATTTGGACAATTGCTTTATTGCCATTTATGGCAAGTGATCATTGCCTTAAGCCTTGTTTGGCAATGCTTTGTGTGTGTGTATTGTTGTGACCAAAAGCTAAAATACCCAAACACCCCTTGACCCCTACTAGTCTAGGTTGCCTCTTCAAAATCTGAGTGTGTGCATATACGTATGTATTGGAGCTGTATATTCCATGTGTATAGATATTTTGAAAAACAAATGCAATTTGTAGAGTATTGAAGAAAGATCTTGGGCACCAAGTTATTCTTTTAAAATTTCTATTATAAACTCTTATGCACTCTCTCAACACACACAATCTGTAGAAATCTGAGAGTTTAGAGAGAGCTAGAGAGAGTGATACACAGAGAGTTAGTACAGGGAATTTCAGAGAGAGAAGACTCAATCACCATAGCTTGCAAGCTTCTATTGGCTTTCTTGATTTCTTGTCTTTCTCAACTTAATCTCTAAGGCTTCAAATCAGTGAGTATTACTAACTCACTCAAAATGTAATCCATTCCTTAATTATTGTTTTGGGTAGTTAGTTTGAAGAATCACCATTGATGTTTGTACGTTGAAGTTCATAGCTTGAAAAATGGAGATTTTCCAAACTCAACCAAAACTTGTTTTGTTAGATAAATACGATAGATTACATGTCATATATGCTATACCCAAAGTATTAGACCTTAATTTGTTCATATGAAAAAGTATATAAGAAAATAAGTTTTGACACCTTTTGAAATTTCATAAAATTCTTGAGATATAGCTTGATTCATGTTAAATTGATAATAGATTCTTAATCCTTGTGGAAAAACAGAGAGAACCATATATTATAAGGCCTAATCACTTTCGGAATTGAAATGGGTCAATTTAGACCCTGAAAATCTGAAACAGAGCAGTTCCACGAAGAAGATGAAGCCTCAGTAAAAACTCGCGCCACGATCGCGCGCGCGAGATTCGCGCGAGCGGCCCGCGCGAGCGATCTTGCGCGCGAGTGGCCCGCGCGCGCGATCCTTGCTTTCCCAGGCAGACATAAGAGTTTATATATATAAATGAAAATTTAGGCAGGTCGCGCGAGCGAGGGTCGCGCGAGAACCCTTTCGCGCGAGCGATCCGCGCGCGCGACCTTGGCTTTCTCAGGCAGATAGAAAAGTTTATATTATAAAAAGGAAAATTGGGCATATCGCGCGAGCGAACTTTCGCGCGAGCGGCCCGCGCGCGCGAATTCTGGCAGATTCTGGTTTTTTGTCTATTTTGTGTTTAGGGTCTGTTTGGTTCAACTTTTAAGTACTGTTAAGGCTCTGATTGGGAAATTTAGTTAATCAGAACTCTATTTGGTTATGCTGGAATGATTAAAACATTGTAGTATGACTTATCAATCCCCGTACGCATGTTGTTTCTTTAATTCAGTATTCTGCTTAGGTTCAAATGCATATCATTCATGTGGGGTCAGTGGTACATGCATGTGGGTGTTAGTCTGTGTGGAAAAGAGTAATGGTAGTGTGGAAAGAGTATGAGTTTGAGTTGTGGTTGTGGTTGTGGTTGAGATTGTGGTGAGGGTATCTTTGAAATACGAGGGTGGCAAATATGGACACTCCCTGACGCCCATGGAAGCGTTAAAGTGTGTGACGCCGAACTCGGACATTCCCTGGCACCCATGGTAGTGCTAAAGTGTGGCCTACGGACACTCCCTGATACTCGAGTCTGGATACTGTGCGAGGGGTTGCCCCGGTATTTGCATGGCGGTTAGGGTATTCAAAGTGTGAGGCATTGGACACTCCCTGGTACCCGGACCAAAGTGTGAGGCAAACTGGACACTCCCTGGCGCCCCGTTGCTAAAGTGTAGCTATCTGAGTGTTTCAAAGATACCAGGAGTAGGATAGCGGGTTGTTGTGGCTGTCGAGAGAAAAGAGTCGGTAAGATGAGTGTGGTGCATTGTCTCATTACACGAGTATCTGTTTTTATGAATGAACGACCTTTAATATATTCCTTGTTGTTTTATAAATGAATCCTTTCTGCGGTCTAACTATTGATTTTACAAACTGATAATGGAAAAAGGTAATTGGGTATGTTTTACATTTAAAGTCGTGTTTTTAATACTCACCAGCTTCTTGAAACTAACGGCGTTGATGCGTCCTGGACATTCGTGTTCAGGCTTTTCAGGTTATAACCAGGAGGAGTCGTACGACTATGCTAATTGAGAATGGCTGCTTTTGGAATAAGAGAAACTGTTTATTTATTTATACGCTTTAAGTTTGTCACGCCCCGACGTAGCATAAATATGGAAAGCGTTTAATTTCCTTTATGGACCCGTAGGTCGCGACAGTTTGAAGGATCGATTCCGTCCCAAACGTCGAACAACATAAAACCATAAATCAGAGTAGAGCAATCAGGGCTTATAAATTTTTTTTTTCTAACTTATTACATCTTATGGTACGGGGTCAACTAAGGCACGAACCGCCTTGAAATAAGACAATAACTTAAAGTCTATTACAGTCATCCTTATTATAAAACTAATTCATAACTTAGAGCACATAAACTTAAAGCATATAAAAGTAAATTTTCTTTCCAGCAGTTGTTCTCAATTAGCGTAGTCATAAGGTTCTTCCTGATTATAACCTGCAAAGCCTGAACACGAATGTCCAGGACGCATCAACGCCGTCAGCTTCAAGAAGCTGGTGAGTATTAAAAACATAACTTTGAATGTAAAACATACTCATTTACCTTTTTCCCATTTCCATTTAAAACCACAAGTTTATATTTAAGATAAAGAGCTCGTTTAGAAAACAACCACAACATTATTTAAAAGATAAATTCACACATATGTGACCGTGTATGAGAACAATGCACCATCTCATCTGACCGACTCTTTTCTCTCGACAAAACCCAACAACCCACTATCCTACTCCTGGTATCTTTGAAACACTAAGATAGCCACACTTTAGCAACGGGGCGCCAGGAAGTGTCCAGTTTGCCTCACACTTTGGTCCGGGGTACCAGGGAGTGTCCATTGCCTCACACTTTGAATACCCTAACCGCCATGCAAATACCGGGACAGCCCCTCACACAGTATCCAGACTCGAGTATCAGGGAGTGTCCGTAGGCTACACTTTAGCACTTCCATGGGTGCCAGTGAGTGTCCAAGTTCGGCGTCACACACTTTAACGCTTCCATGGGCGTCAGGGAGTGTCCATATTTACCACCTTCGCATTTCAAAGATACCCTCTTCCACAATCTCAACCACAACCACAACCACAACCTCAACCACAACCACGACCACAACCACAACTACGACCACAACTCAAACTCATACTCTTTCCACTCTACCATTACTCTTTTCCATACTACCAACACCCACCATGCACTGACTCCACATGAATGATATGTGACTTAATACAGAAATATAAAGTACTGGGAACGATAACCATGGATATACGAGAAGAAATCAAAACTTATATTAAACAACTGGTGAATTCATCAAAGAATGCTTTAACATGCTTTTATCGCTATTAGAAACATAAGTGGGTCTACTTTGAAGTAATGCCATAAAAAATGAGTTAAAATTTGTATACATGAATTACATATCAACAGAAAGCTCTTTGAGTCTAGTTTCCAACGCTTCAAACCGTGCGCGTTTTCGAGTTTCCTAGAGGAAGTTATGGCCGTTTTACTAAAAGTCGTCAGTGCTGAAAAATGTCAATCGTAGCTCTCGGATTTCACGTAAAACTGAGAGGTGACAAAACTTTAAATCAACGGTACGTCGCGATACGGATGAATTAAGCCGTAGTATTCGAACCACAACTTATTGGGACTAAGATCTTTCATTCCCAATTCACGGAATTGATTTTAGTTAAGTTTGAAAAATTACTATTTTTGAGCTTCAAGCTTTCATACAAAAATTAACAATGGTGTTCTTCAAATTAGACTAAACTAACAGTAAATAAATATGAGATTACATTCCAAGTGAGTTTAGAATACTCACCGTGATGTAGATTGAAGAAGTTGTTGAGAAAGAAATACAAGAATTAAGAATCTCCAATTTCAAGCTTTGGCTATGGAGGATTGAGCTCTTCAAATTCTGAAATTATGAACTCTCTGCACTCTCTTATCTCTCTATGTGACTCTCTCAAGCTCTCTATGCTAGAAGTGTAGAATGTGTGTGTTTGAGAGAGTATGTGAGTGTATAAATAGCCAAGCTTCCACTTGGAGACAATGGCCTAACAATCCACTTATTAACCACTAACTTCTAATTAATGGGTAGTTTATAAGGAATATGCAAGATGATGTAAACATATACTAATGCACATATAACTCCACTAATATTAGTGTATAAATAACCAAACATAATGGCCTAACAATCTAATTATTAACCACTAACTTCTAATTAATTGGTAGTTTATAAGGAATATGCAAGATGATGTAAACATACACTAATGCACATATAACTCCACTAATATTAGTGTATAAATAACCAAACATAATGGCCTAACAATCCACTAACTTCTAATTAATTGGTAGTTTATAAGGAATATGCAAGATGATGTAAATATACACTAATGCACATATAACTCCACTAATATTAGTGTATAAATAACCAAACATAATGGCCTAACAATCCACTAACTTCTAATTAATTGGTAGTTTATGCAAGATGATGTAAACATACACTAATGCACATATAGTTTCACTAATATTGAAAGGGTAGTGTAGATCGATAGGGGTCAAGGTGTGTTTGGGATTTTAAGCTTATGGCATTAGGAAAACACACATACTACAAGCATTGCCAAACAAGGCCTAAGGAAAATCATTAGCAACATTAATTGTATATAAAGTAATTGTCCAATCAGTCACTTCCAAAATCTGTGGAAGTTTAGCACTGCGCGGACAGTTTTAAACCTAAACTGGTATTTTCGTGACACAGTGTTCATCACAAAAATACAGAGAGTTCATTTTATTGAAAGAAACAATTTTCCGGTTTTATAAAAATTCAGTTTGAGTTAAAAGAATTTATTTTCACCGTTTTGGAAATACAGATTTGAAATTCAACACAAGTATTGCCAAATTGCATTTTGACCCCAAAAGTAATTTCAATTATGAGATCAGTCAAGAAATAAATCTTACACATAAGAATTGAAATTTAAATAAAGGCAGACAATGTATATTTAATTTTAAATATGACAATGCAAGAAAATGCAGGTTATTACAAAGTTTACATGTTTTAAGTTTTAAACTGTTTTGTTTTAAGGATGACTGTAACAGACACTAAGTTATTGTTTTATTTCAAGGCGGTCTGTGCCTTAGTTGTCCCCGTATCATAAGATGTAATAAGTTAGAAAATTTTTGTAAGCCTTGATTGCTTTACTCTGATTATTATGTTTTGTTGTTCGACGTTTGGGACGGAATCGGTCCTTCAAACTATCGCGACCTACGGGTCCATAAAGGAAATTAAACGCTTTCCTTATTTATGCTACGTCGGGGCGTGACAGGATTTAGTGGTATCAGAGCCAGGTTATTATTTATCTCAAGATAGTTTAGCCAGGTTAGGGTTTACCAGTATAGACCCGATTCCACATTCCATTAAGTGTTACATACCCGATGATACGACAGGGAGGATAGACTCAGAACCCAAACGCCTAAGATTATTCTGTTCTGACTTAAGTAGTACCTTTTCAGGTATGGATCCAGCTCAGCCCCTGTTTGTACCTGATGCTTTTGAAGGGCATTGGGTTACCGTAGGAGCGATAGTGCCGGCTTCGGCGACCCTTTATTTCACTGCTGTTGGGCAGCGTGCAGCTGCTACCGTCGAGCTAGATCTCTGGCATCAGATTCACATATTAGGACTGGTCGACCTGTCCCGTGCTCGCCTTGAGATTCTTTACTTCATAGAGATTCAGCGCTTAGTACTCGTTGAGATGGTTCGCTTGGTTAATAGCGATGCCTTCTATTTTCCCCTTGAGGTTCAGGTTGTACAGGCCCACCTTGCACAGCTGGAGGTACCTCCACCGGTCGTCCCCGCTGTTGAGGATGACGATGACGTTAACGTTGTGTTCGTTCCTATTTCTGAGGACGCCGAGGAGGATGGCTTAGGATGGGATGACTTTGCAGTCGACCTTGAGGAGGCACTTGCACTTGAGCCAGCCTTGCCTGAGGCAGACGTCCCTGGACCTACTTCACTGATGACCTCTCACAGCTGTAACTTTGGGGCAGGCCCCTCCCATGTTCAGCGACTGCATCAAGCTGACTCGCTTGACCTGTTGATGGCTACCTATGGCGACGACTGACCGTTTAGATGTCGCCTTGTACATAATTACTATTTTTGATTAGTAGCTCCATCTCTTTTTGCAACTGTAATTACATGCATTAGAGTGATGACCCATTTTTGTAACATTAACTCTTGCATGCGTCCTAACCCATACAGGTAGGGTAGGCACTGATCTGACCATACATGCTTTTTGTATCAACTTGACAAGAAGTGATATATATAAAATATACCCTTTTGAATGTTGTTGTCATTTAAATTGCTTCATAAACATTGTTGCATGCATGTTTCTCATTCTGCTATCACTATCATGCATAGAATGGCTGGAGGATTAAGGAGGAACAGAAATCTAATCGAAGGAGCACCTGAGGCTACCGATCCCACGGGAATATTTGAAGCTTTCATTAGACGTCTCGAAAGGGTTAGTAACCAGAATGAAAACCGACGAGACCGCCAAACTGGAGACAAATTGCTGGAAAGATTCCGTGCTCTAAGGCCCGAGCAGTTTGCGGGTACCGCAGAACCCTGGAAGGCCGAACAATGGTTAAGACAGATGGACCGGATGTTCGAGGCTGTCCAATGCAACGAGATGGACAAGAGGAGATTGGCTACGTTTCAGCTGACCGATGCTGCCGCAGATTGGTGGGATTCGGTCATAGCTACTATCGGGAATGGAGCTGCAATGGGAATGACGTGGGCTGCGTTCAAGGGGAGATTTTTGGAGAAGTATTTCCCGGCTACGGAGAGGCATAGAAGAGAGAAGGAATTCATGGATCTGACGCAAGGAACCAAGTCGGTGCAAGAGTACACCACACAGTTTGAAAGACTGTCTCGGTTTGCCCCACACCTGGTTGATACTGAGGAGAAGAAGATCCGTAAGTATAACCAAGGGCTGACGCCGCAGATTCGACGCCTGACGCTCGGCCACCTAGATAAATCTTTTGAAGGACTTGTTGGTTTGGCTACCGATCTAGAAGAGGATGCTCGAGTGAGCCGAAAATAATTTGAATTCCGACCGCCTCAAAGGGGTAATTTTGGGAATAGACCACCAATGAACCGTACCCAAGGGCAGAAGAGAAATTTCGACGGAAGCAAGAAGACCCAGGCTATTACCTATCCAACTCAACCCCGAGTAAGAGAAGGAAGTAGTAGTGGAAAGTGCTTCAACTGTGGCAACCCTGGTCATCTGGCTCGTGATTGCAAGGCACCAAGGCGTGCTGCTCAGCAAGGGATAGTCTGCTTCAACTGTGGTGAACCAGGTCACATCAGTAGGTTCTGCATTGCTCCTAAACAGGTGACTTATGGTCAACAGGGTCAGACTCGCTTGAATGCTGTTATCCCTGATGCCGCTGGATATGATGGGACTGCGTACGAAGAAGGAGATTATGGAGAAGCTCAACCTGATCAGCAAGCAGTAGAAGGTACATTAACTCTGTTTAACTCCCATGTTAAAGTGTTATTTGATACGGGTGCTGCTCTTTCGTTCATATCTGTTAATACAATTCGGAGATTGGTTATTTTGCCTCATCGCTTAGAGAAAGCTTTGAAGGCTACATCACCATTAGGAGCCACAGTCAGATTAGGACACGTGTGCAAGGATTGTCCTCTACGGTTAGGAGACCGAGAAATCCCTGCGAGATTGATCATCCTATCGATGAAGGAGTTCGACATAATCCTAGGAATGGATTGGCTCTCTCAGAATCAAGTGAAGTTGGATTGTGCGAGGAAGAGAATTACATTCCCCGACAATGAGAATCAACCCTTTGATTTTCAATGTAACCCTACGGGAGATATGTTCCTCACGAGATGTTTAGCCAACATCGAAGTCATCAGTACAGAGGTGACAGCGTCATCTATACCTGTAGTCAAGGACTTCGAAGAAATATTTCAAGACGTTTCTGGTTTGCCGCCCGAGAGAAGTATAGAGTTCTGTATTGAGCTTATACCGGGTACCGTACCGATCACCAAGGTTCCTTACAGAATGGCCCCCACAGAACTATTGGAATTGAAAGAACAAGTTCAAGAGCTCGAGAACCTAGGTTTTGTACGTCCAAGTACATCGCCTTGGGGAGCACCGGTGTTGTTTGTGAAGAAGAAAGATGGGACACTCAGACTGTGTATCGACTACAGAGAATTGAACTGAGTGACTATCAAGAACAAGTATCCCTTGCCTCGGATTGACGATTTGTTTGATCAACTACAAGGAGCTACGACATTTTCCAAGATAGACCTTAGGTCGGGATATCATCAGTTGAGGGTACGAAAGGAAGACATACCTAAAACTGCTTTCAAAACCCGATATGGTCATTATGAATTTCTGGTGATGCCGTTTGGAATGACGAACGCCCCAGCAGTGTTTATGGATTTGATGAACAGAGTGTTCAAGCCTTATTTGGATCAGTTTGTCATCGTCTTTATAGATGATATTTTGATCTATTCTAAGTCAGGAGAAGAACACGAGCAACATCTACGGATTACGATGCAGACGCTTAAGGATCATCAGTTGTATGCCAAATTTAGTAAGTGTGAGTTTTGGTTGCAGGAAGTGAAATTTTTGGGACACAAGGTGTCATCTCAAGGAATTTCAGTAGATTCGTCCAAGACCGATGCTGTGTCAAACTGGGTTAGGCCGAGCAACCCTACAGAAGTTCGGAGTTTTCTTGGACTCGCAGGCTATTACAGGAGATTTGTTGAGGGATTCTCTAAAATAGCCGCACCACTGACTGGATTGACGAAGAAGAATCTGAAGTTCGAATGGACAGAGAAGCATGAGCGAGACTTTCTGGAGTTGAAAGAGAGACTCACTACCGCGCCGGTACTAGCAATACCCAAGCCTGATGAGAAGTTCACTATCTTTAGTGACGCATCATATCAAGGACTGGGGTGTGTACTTATGCAAGATGGCAGAGTTATAGCCTATGGATCCAGACAACTGAAGCCGAATGAATTGAACTATCCTATTCATGATTTGGAGTTAGCGGCAGTGGTATTTGCACTCAAGATTTGGAGACACTATCTCTACGGTGAGAAGTTTGATTTATTCTCCGATCACAAGAGCCTAAAGTATTTGTTCACACAGAAAGAGTTGAACATGAGGCAGCGCAGATGGATGGAGTTAATCAAAGATTACGACTTCACATTAGAATATCACCCGGGTAAAGCCAATGTGGTTGCTGATGCCCTGAGTCGACAGACTCGTGAGACGATCGCCACCTTAATGGTGAGAGAGTGGCGAGCGTTGGAGACCTTGGCGGAGTTTGATATACAGCATGCTGAAGAAGGAGAAGGACAATTGTTCGGATGTCTTATCCTACAGCCTGTTCTTATCGATCTCATTATTGGAGCTCAGAAAGAAGATGAGAAATTTCAGACATGGTTCGTGAAGATGTCAGAAAAAGACCCGACAGAATGGAAAGTGGGAGTTGATGGAGGATATCGGTGCAGAGAGAGATTATGTGTGCCAGATAATGGAGAGTTAAGGAAGGATATCCTGGAAGAAGCACATAAATCAAGGTATACAGTTCACCCGGGAGGAACTAAGATGTACAAAGATTTGAAGAGAAATTTCTGGTGGGAAGGTATGAAGAAGGATGTGGCCGAATTCGTATCCAAGTGTCTGACGTGTCAGCAAGTCAAAGCCGAACATCAGAGACCGTCAGGATTGTTGCAACCGCTACCTATTCCTGGTTGGAAGTGGGAGCACATTACGATGGATTTTGTAGTAGGATTGCCTCGATCGCAGCAGAATCATGACGCCATTTGGGTAATCGTAGATCGATTGACAAAATCAGCTCATTTCATTGCTTACAGTATGACATACCCGGTAGAGAAGATGAGCCGGATGTACATACAACAAGTTGTGCGACTTCACGGTGCACCTGTGTCAATTGTGTCAGACCGTGACGCACGTTTTACCTCTGGATTTTGGGAGAGTCTGCAAGGAGCTATGGGAACCTCGCTCAAGATGAGTACTGCTTTTCACCCTCAGACCGATGGACAAACTGAGCGTGTTAATCAGATCATGGAGGATATGCTCAGGGCTTATGTGATCGATTTTGAAGAATCTTGGGAGACACACTTGCCGTTGGTTGAATTTGCCTATAACAACAGCTATCACACGAGTATCGGTATGGCTCCGTTCGAAGCATTATACGGACGACCATGTCGTTCTCCTTTGTGTTGGGAAGAGGTTGGAGATACAGAATTGTTAGGACCCGATTTGGTTAGAGAAACCAACGAGAAGATTTCTTTGGTCAAGGAGAGAATGAGAACCGCTCAAAGCCGGTATAAGAGCTATGCTGATCGACGCCGGAAGGATTTGGAGTTCAGTGTGGGAGATCACGTGCTCCTTAAGGTTTCACCAACCCGAGGAGTAGTACGCTTTGGTCTCAAGAGAGGGAAGTTAGCTCCGCGTTTCATCGGACCGTTCGAGATTTTGGAACGTGTCGGGAGAGTAGCCTATCGGCTGGCGCTACCACCGAAGATATCTGGGGTTCACAATGTATTTCATGTGAGTATGCTGAGAAAGTACATACGAGACCCCTCACACGTGGTTAGTTATGACGATATTGAGACGAGCCATAACGTTTCTTACAAGGAGAGACCTGTGAAGATTCTAGATCAGAGTATCAAGAAGCTGAGGAATAAGGATATCCCGTTGGTGAAGGTTCAGTGGAATCACCATGACGAGAACGAAGCCTCGTGGGAAGTTGAAGCGGATATGAGGAAGAAGTACCCGGAGTTGTTTCAGGACTAGTCAGTCTTGATTTCGGGGACAAAATCCCGTTTAAGGGAGGAAGGGTGTAACAACCTGCATTTCCATGTAATTTAAAATTCATGTCCATATTTAATTTATTTGTATTTGCATTGGCATATTTAAATTCAGTAGCATTGTCTGCTTTTATTTTAATTTCAGTCACATGTTTGGAAAATTAATTTCTTATCTAATTCATATTTAAATTTTATTGGGGCCAAATTACAATTTTACAAAATTAGTAATACCTGTGTGGATTTCAAAGTCTGTATTTCAAAACGGTGAAAATAACTTCTATTGACTCAATCAGTATTTTTATAAAACCAGAAAATCAATTCTTAAGTTAAAATGAAATTTCCGTATTTTTGTGGTGACCACCGCGCCCCGAAAATACCAGTTCATGTCCAAAACTGTCCACGCTGTGTGAACTTCCACAGATTTTGGAAGTGACTGATTTGGACAATTGCTTTATTGCCATTTATGGCAAGTGATCATTGCCTTAAGCCTTGTTTGGCAATGCTTTGTGTGTGTGTGTATTGTTGTGACCAAAAGCTAAAATACCCAAACACCCCTTGACCCCTACTAGTCTAGGTTGCCTCTTCAAAATCTGAGTGTGTGCATATACGTATGTATTGGAGCTGTATATTCCATGTGTATAGATATTTTGAAAAACAAATGCAATTTGTAGAGTATTGAAGAAAGATCTTGGGCACCAAGTTATTCTTTTAAAATTTCTATTATAAACTCTTATGCACTCTCTCAACACACACAATCTGTAGAAATCTGAGAGTTTAGAGAGAGCTAGAGAGAGTGATACACAGAGAGTTAGTACAGGGAATTTCAGAGAGAGAAGACTCAATCACCATAGCTTGCAAGCTTCTATTGGCTTTCTTGATTTCTTGTCTTTCTCAACTTAATCTCTAAGGCTTCAAATCAGTGAGTATTACTAACTCACTCAAAATGTAATCCATTCCTTAATTATTGTTTTGGGTAGTTAGTTTGAAGAATCACCATTGATGTTTGTACGTTGAAGTTCATAGCTTGAAAAATGGAGATTTTCCAAACTCAACCAAAACTTGTTTTGTTAGATAAATACGATAGATTACATGTCATATATGCTATACCCAAAGTATTAGACCTTAATTTGTTCATATGAAAAAGTATATAAGAAAATAAGTTTTGACACCTTTTGAAATTTCATAAAATTCTTGAGATATAGCTTGATTCATGTTAAATTGATAATAGATTCTTAATCCTTGTGGAAAAACAGAGAGAACCATATATTATAAGGCCTAATCACTTTCGGAATTGAAATGGGTCAATTTAGACCCTGAAAATCTGAAACAGAGCAGTTCCACGAAGAAGATGAAGCCTCAGTAAAAACTCGCGCCACGATCGCGCGCGCGAGATTCGCGCGAGTGGCCCGCGCGAGCGATCTTTCGCGCAAGCGGCCCGCGCGCGCGATCCTTGCTTTCCCAGGCAGACATAAGAGTTTATATATATAAATGAAAATTTAGGCAGGTCGCGCGAGCGAGGGTCGCGCGAGAACCCTTTCGCGCGAGCGATCCGCGCGCGCGACCTTGGCTTTCTCAGGCAGACAGAAAAGTTTATATTATAAAAAGGAAAATTGGGCATATCGCGCGAGCGGCCCGCGCGAGCGATCTTTCGCGCGAGCGGCCCGCGCGCGCGAATTTTGGCAGATTCTGGTTTTTTGTCTATTTTGTGTTTAGGGTCTGTTTGGTTCAACTTTTAAGTACTGTTAAGGCTCTGATTGGGAAATTTAGTTAATCAGAACTCTATTTGGTTATGCTGGAATGATTAAAACATTGTAGTATGACTTATCAACCCCCGTACGCGTGTTGTTTCTTTAATTCAGTATTCTGCTTAGGTTCAAATGCATATCATTCATGTGGGGTCAGTGGTACATGCATGTGGGTGTTAGTCTGTGTGGAAAAGAGTAATGGTAGTGTGGAAAGAGTATGAGTTTGAGTTGTGGTTGTGGTTGTGGTTGTGGTTGAGATTGTGGTGAGGGTATCTTTGAAATACGAGGGGGGCAAATATGGACACTCCCTGACGCCCATGGAAGCGTTAAAGTGTGTGACGCCGAACTCGGACATTCCCTGGCACCCATGGTAGTGCTAAAGTGTGGCCTACGGACACTCCCTGATACTCGAGTCTGGATACTGTGCGAGGGGTCGCCCCGGTATTTGCATGGCGGTTAGGGTATTCAAAGTGTGAGGCATTGGACACTCCCTGGTACCCCGGACCAAAGTGTGAGGCAAACTGGACACTCCCTGGCGCCCCGTTGCTAAAGTGTGGCTATCTGAGTGTTTCAAAGTTACCAGGAGTAGGATAGCGGGTTGTTGTGGCTGTCGAGAGAAAAGAGTCGGTAAGATGAGTGTGGTGCTATGGATATCGCAGGTTGACTTACCCATAACTTTTCAAAATCAATTTCTAAAACAAATGAGTCGCCACTTAATTTTTAAAAGGAAAATTAAGAAACTATTTTGAAAGGAAACTGATCGTTTGCGAAACCAAAGATTAACTAGGTCCGGGGATTATGGAATGAGAGAGGAAGGAGCCCGACAGACTAAAACACCCTCTCTCATCCTATCTTGTGATAGGCCTTTACTCAATATCCTTTTAATCAAATTTATTAATCTAAGCATGCCCTCAACTAATACATATATACATATACATCACAAAAGCATGTCCAAAGGGTGTAAAATTACAATTGACAAAATATCATTCAAAAAAGCCACATAATTCAGGTAGCAAGCGATATGATATGCAATAGAGAACAGGTGAACTTACCCTGGATCCAGCAGCGATAGTAAACGTGCAATGCATGCGAACAAAAGAAAATCCTAAAAAGAGTCTCTAATCACACATACACGTAAGGCAAACCTAATTCTAAGGTGTCGCACATTAAGTCGAAAAATCAATAAAATCAAGAAATTAAGATAAACCAAAGAAGAGTTCTAGAAATCGTACCTTAATAGCGCTACAAAACAAAGGGTTAGTCCACATGATATGCAACACACGATGTTAAAAAAAATGACAATCCTAAATTTCTAGCTTACATCTATCTAATGTAATTAAATCCAAAGCAAATAAGTCTTAATTACAAGTGTCGAATCATATAGATGAATATGTACATGGATCTCCGGGAATATGAAAAATACTAGACATCACTCAGCACTTTACAACCTTCTGTCCAGAATTCTTGCATGATTTATTAAAAATAGTAAAAAAAATCCGAATTGCTTTGTTCTTTTTAGGGTGACTTCCTAACACATTAAACTTCATAGAAAAAATTATTTGGAGTCACAAACACTTTATTAGAACTCTGATTTAATTGTTTCAAAAGAATATCACTGTTCTGAAACTATTCTGAAATTCTGGACAGATTGTAATTGTGTCACAAGACTCATGATCAAACCATCCTAAACATTAAACCACCTTAAAACAAAAATTACAGTGGTAGAATATCGTGTTATTGACACTTTCCCGTTGGTTTCACTTGATTTCAACGGTTAGATTTCGAACTAAAAATCTTTGATCAAAAACAGTTTGTGGATTAACTGTTTTTATTTTGCTAGTTCAACTTTTATTTGGTAACTCCAACTATTGAACCATGAAGTTGAGTTGAACCGAACCACTTCTCCTACCATTTGATGGCCATTGGAGACTACAAACCTTTATTCTTCATAGATTTCAAATGAAATATGGATAGACCTCATGAAATCTATAAGATAAGGAATCTAAACCATGGAGATGGGTTTAGACTTAAAACTACATTCTCCTACCATTTGATGGTCATTGGAGAGGGAGACATGACTATGACTCACGAGTCCTAAAGGAATATAGAAGGGATTCCTCAAGACATCAAGTTTAGAAGATCCAAATCATGAGTATGGACTTGGATCCTCTTATGAAGTGTTGATCAAACTTTGACTCCTATGTGAAGCACAAGCCTACATGGGATTCAAAAGATCATGCTCAAGAGATCAAAAGAGATATTGAAGATCTCCAAGACCTTCAAGAGAAGAGTATAAACAAGAAAATGGAAGAAAGTAATATGGAAACAAAAGAAACTCCTAAGTTTACTTGATAAACAAAGAAAATAATGAAAGATTTTAGGACTAGAGATTTTAAGAGAAGAAAGGATAAGCCAATAATCTATGGTTAGAGGATCACCTCCAAATTATCCTCAAAGTTTTCTTTTCTTTGAAGATCTTCCAAGCTCTTCTCTCTAATTCTCTAAACACTCTCTTTTCTCTCTAAAAAAATGTTGGTGTAATGGAAGTATTTTTGCATATGCTCTCTCTCCCAATATGTTTCTTGGTGTTCTTCTTGGTCTCCCCTCTTTTAGGAAGATCCCTTCTCTTTTATAAGAAAAATTACCAGGTATTTTTGGTGAATTTCGGAGCAAAAAACAGGTGTAATTCTCTCATTTGTTGGTACAATGCGTACTTTCTGAAATTATGCAGACTGCTGTCCAGCGCGGCAGTCCAGATACTGACGCGGCAGTCCGTGACTGCCGCTGCGGCATTTCATGACTGCCGTTGCGGCACTTCATGAATGCCGCGCGGCATTCATCAAATGCCGCGGCCATTAATGGATTGCCGCATTTTTGTCAGTCTTACTTTATCAGTTTTTTGTTCTTATTCGCATACGCATACGTATTACTCTGCAAAATACAGACTTTAAAAGCGAACGGCAGTCAGAAATCTGTGGCGGCACTCGGTGAACGCCGGAACGGCACTCTCTGACTGCCGCGCGGCACTCAGGGAGTGCCGCGGCAGTCTGCCGTGTGCCGTTCTTTGGCTAAGGTTCCCCTTTTAGGTCTTTTCTCTTTTTGAAACAAATTATTTTTGAATATCTTTTCCAAAAGTTGTGTTTTATATCTGAATTCCCCTAAATACCTGGTATTTCCCTCTTTCTGTGAAATTTTATCGCGTTTTGGAGAACTTTCTGAAGAGCTTGGAGTACTTCGAATTTTTCGGTCATTGTCATCATTGGACGTGGAGGTGACGCTCTCCTAAATTCGACGGCCGGTCAAAATTGGGGTGTCTACAGTTTGCCCCTCTTTGACAGAGCTTGTGGAGCAACGCGTCCCATAAGTGAATGTCAAAGCCTGTGTGAAGACAAGCCTTTGACCTGACTGTCGAATTTAGGCAAACACAAAATGCGTTGCAAAAATGGGCGTGCGGCGGAATTCTAATTGGTCGTGCTCCATGACGAGCTGCCTACGTATCCCGTCAGGAATCAGACCAAAGCGTAGTTCAGGCATGGGTCGAACACACACAAACGCAAGTAGTCACACGGATGGATGCACCTATCCTGTCGTGATGCACGTGCTATGCAACGGTGTTGTCTGAATTATATTGGTTATGTAAATGTCATGCTTATCACATTTTTCCTATGTATGACGCGCATTTCGTGGCGTGTTAGTCAGGGAAGATTATCTATTGAGAATCTGTCACAGGAGTCATGAGAGTGCTTTTGATTTGATCACGAAGGTCAACGCAAGTCCGTTGCGAAAACCGGGAATATAAGTCCATTATATTCTCCAAACGAGGGTTGACGCAAGTCCGTTGCGAAAATCGGGAATATAAGTCCGTTATATTCTCAAAAACGAGGGTCAACGCAAGTCCGTTGCGAAAATCGGGAATATAAGTCCGTTATATTCTCCAAACGAGGGTCAACGCAAGTCCGTTGTGAAAACCGGGAATATAAGTCCGTTATATTCTCCAAACGAGGGTTGACGCAAGTCCGTTGCGAAAACCGGGAATATAAGTCCGTTATATTCTCAAAAACGAGGGTTGACGCAAGTCCGTTGCGAAAACCGGGAATATAAGTCCGTTATATTCTCAAAAACGAGGGTCAACGCAAGTCCGTTGCGAAAACCGGGAATATAAATCCGTTATATTCTCAAAAACGAGGGTTGACGCAAGTCCGTTGCGAAAACCGGGAATATAAATCCGTTATATTCTCAAAAACGAGGGTTGACGCAAGTCCGTTGCGAAAATCGGGAATATAAGTCCGTTATATTCTCAAAAACGAGGGTCGACGCAAGTCCGTTGCGAAAACCGGGAATATAAGTCCGTTATATTCTCAAAAACGAGGGTTGACGCAAGTCCGTTGCGAAAACCGGGAATATAAGTCCGTTATATTCTCAAAAACGAGGGTTGACGCAAGTCCGTTGCGAAAACCGGGAATATAAATCCGTTATATTCTCCAAACGAGGGATCGACGTAAATCTGTCACGCGGATAAGGGATATAAATCTGTTATATCCTCCAGATTTCAAATTTTCAAGCTTTGGGAGCCCACGGGCTCAAAATCTACCGTATATTTTCAAGAACCGGGGCCCGCAGGCTTAGGATTTTATTTTAATTTTCATAAATCGGGAGCTCACGGGCTCAAACATCTCTAATTTTCAAAAAATG
This sequence comes from Hydrangea macrophylla, assembly GCA_033977485.1. Taxonomy (NCBI): domain Eukaryota; kingdom Viridiplantae; phylum Streptophyta; class Magnoliopsida; order Cornales; family Hydrangeaceae; genus Hydrangea; species Hydrangea macrophylla. Next base: position 128,736,184 of record CM066989.1, on the reverse strand, counting down.
GGGGGCCCATGGGCTCAAATATTTTCGAATTCCAAAATTTGTAGTCAATGTGTACCTAAGCAACGACCCTGAGGGCCAAAAAGTGCAATGAGGGCGAATTTTGGGGTCTCAAATTCAATTTTCGGTACTTGATTTGAATTTTTGGGGGGAAAGTAAATATCTATGAACCGCCTTAATCGCGGCACACGCGGTTTTCTGCGGCAGTCCGTGACTGCCGCGCGGCACTCACGGAGTGCCGTTGCGGCACTCGGCGAGTGCCGCGCGGCAGTTGACTGACTGCCGCGCACGGAAAAATGAGTGCCGCGTTTGAGAGGCAGTGGCTTAAACCGCCGGGGTTCTCTTCCTTTCTCTCATTCTCTCACTCTCTTCATCTCGAGATCTCTCTGGAGAAAAATTTTCTCTTGTTCTTCTCTTGCTTGGATTGATCTACCGGGGTTTACAGGTTAGTTCTGCTCGATCAAAACTTGATTAATTTCCTTTATTTCGTAGTTTTTTTGGAATTTTCATGAACTTTAACGTGTGGATCTCTCCTTTTATTTGACAGATTATGGCGAGTGGTTCAGGACGCAAGAAGAGGGCCAGATATACTGCTACGCATCACCCAGACGCCACGCTTCTACTGAGGGATCCTGATGAGCATTTATCGGCCCGTGCGTTTAAGCGCGAGGTAAACGCTTCTCTTTTCTTATTTCTCGTATTTCTTTCTCGTATATCCTCCTCCTTGTGAATGTAACGTAGAATTGTCACCACTCTTAGATACCCTGTTCCGCATGACATGCTCGTGGCGCCCTTGTGCGTCTCTGATGCTTTATTTGTAAAGAAGTTTTATTTATTTTGTTATTATGAACTTCATGCTTTGACAAATCAAAACTTATTATTCTCCCTCGTTCATTGGATTTTCGGGTGTTCCAACTGTATCGGTTCCTTTATTTCCTTTTCAACTTTAAAAGATTTTCGGCTTTTCTCAATTCTTTTCTGTTCCTCTTAGGGTTTACGAATGTGATGCCATTTGAATGAAATCCTGAACATTCCCCTTTTACTTATTATACTTGTGAATTTTCTCGGGTGTTCTAAGCGCCCTTTTATTGTTCAAACTTGGCTCTTGAATGCTTGTGATCATATACTACTTGTGAAACTGCACTTCCCTTGGATTTCATATATGCATGTATTTTCAAAAATGCGGACAAACTACTCTTCCTCTTTTCTTTTCTTTTCGAAACCTTGCTAGAATATTGAATGTTTTTCTTTTATTCATTTCTTCTTGAACGCAAACAAGTGCCCTGCTTGTGAAATCCCTTATGAACACTCTTGGGTTTTCTATTCCTTTATTATTTATTTACTGTTGTTGCTCTCTTCCTTATCAATTCCCTAACAACAAAACTTTCTATTCTTTTCTTGCAGCTGCAGCCGAAGGTGCTGAAGGGGCACGGCAGCCTCGCCCACGGCCACGAGTGGTATACAGAGCTGAGCCCGACCGTGAGGGCTTTAGTGGACGCAGCAGGGTTTGGAGACTTCGTCAAACTTTTGACGAAGAGCTCCAACAATCTACAGCAGATACATGCGCTGGCCGAGCGGTGGTGGGATACCACGAGTACCTTCCACTTCGATTTTGGGGAGATGACGATGACCCCCCTAGACTTCAGCATGATCACGGGGATTCCATTCGGAGGAGAGCCCCTGCGGCACCTCACAGACCAGGAGTGGGATCAGATGGAGTCCTTGCTAGGGGTGGTCCCGGAGGAGGCCTTGGTCACAGCTCGATGGTTTATGGATACTTTCCGGGGAAAACCCGGCTTTACGAACGAGCAGATGGCCCGGGGTTTCTTGATGTATGTGTTGGGGTGCTCCTTGTTGAGCACCAAGGGGGACTGGATTTCCGCTTCCTTGGTAGCGTCGTTGGAGCGCCTGGATCAGGTTGCCGAGTACGACTGGGTTGGTACAGGGTTGGCTATCCTGTACAGGCATATGAGCGTCATTTCCCAGGACAGGTCGGCTGCTACTGGCGGGTATTGGAGGGCGTGGGAGGTATACTTTTTCTATATTGCTCATTATCATATTTCTTTCTTCCTCTTTTTAAATGCGAGACTAATCTTCTTTCTTCTCTCTTTGTATCACAGATTTGGTCCCACGAGTATCTTCGCATGATGTCTCCTCAGACACGTGACGCTGACGCCCTCGTCATGCCCCAGGGGCTGAAATGGGCGAAGGATAGGGTTGGGAGGAAGACCGGGGCTCATGATTTTGTTTCGTTCAGGAACTTCCTGACGAACCTGAGGGAGGGGCACGTGCACTGGCAGCCGTGGCTCAGGGTGCTGCCCGAGGCTAGTGTGGGGATTCGAGAGTCGGCCGGGTATGACCCGACGAGGCGACTTCTTGATGGTGGGTCAGAGGGTATGGCATGGTATTTGGGAGAGAGAGTGACCCGGCAGTCGATAGCGGCCCCCGGGTTCTTTGTGCCGTTCCCTCATCCCGACTCTATGAGGGCCACAGACACACTTCAGGGCGGCGATCTCACGGCTGCTCGAGCCGGCTTCGGTATCCACGGCTTTTTGGACGACCCGTCAGGATATGCGGCTTTCCGTGCTGCCAAGCTGATGCCGAACTTCCCTCTGATGGAAGTAACTCGGGTGAGTAAACGATCCTTTTATTATTTCTGTGAATTTTTTTTTCTTTTTATTCTTTGCCCATGCTTTATTTCTTTTGCTTGCAGCCTGTTCCTGCCGCGGTTCGAGCTCCTGCCTTGCCCGAGTGGGACTGGACTATGTCTACTGTCTTATTCGGAGAGCCCCACTCGACGACGATTCCTCGACTTTCACATGGTGCTCCCACCATACCTTTACATTATGACGTCGTCCCGCGTGCTTACGCGGAGGAGGGCCTGGCGTATGCCCATAGCGTGCGACAGTGGGTTCTCGGGCGGGAGTGGATGGTAAGAAATTCATCCCCACTCCTACTTTTGACCGGGATTGTATCTCTTTTTACTGATCTTTATTCCTGGCTCTTGTTTTCAGGCTGAGGGAGCTCGGGCGACTGCTGCGGTTCAGTTGAGGGCCCAGGTATGATCTTCTACCCTTTCCATATTCTTAGTATTCCAAATGTCTTTTCAACACTTTTCTGGACTCATCCCCTCTCTTCCAGATGGAGGAGAACAGAGTCCTATCTCAGCAGGTGGGACAGCTCCAGCATCGGCTTCAGCAGTTCGGCATCTCTCTCAGCGATGCCCCCGGAGGTAGCGGTGCTGGGCGTGGCGGAGGCGTCGTTGAGGGCACTAGCGGTGGCAGAGGCCGAGGCAGCGGGCGTGGAGAGAGTGGTGGAGGCAGCGGGACTGAGTCAGAGGAGGAGCCTCTTAGGCGCACGACTCGTCAGGCTCGCGGTCGGGGCCGGGGTCGGGGTCGGGGTCGGAGCTGATCCTGCTTATATATTTTTTGTTTTCTTTTGAGAGGATTTTTTTTTATTATTATTTTTTTTATTTTGGTGGATGACTGTATATATATACACATATGCTTTATTTTGATGGTTGCTTCCTTATAGTTGGTAGGATAGATGCCTTGCACATTTATGTTTTCTTTGCTTACTCACCGTATGTGTGACCATAGCTTGGTCCAACTCTTGCCGTATGTGGGACCATGGCTTGGTCCCGACTTTATTTTGAATGCTCTTGCTTCTTTTATGAAATGAATGAATGAATGAATGAATGTATTTGTACGTGCTGCATGATGCACACGTTTTTATTGCTCCTCAATTAGTTTTCTGTTTGCAGGTGGGCTAATCGTGTTACAAACATATTCTGGCCAATAAAAAACTCAGAACGGCACTCGGTTAGGTTTCCGCGGCACTCAGTGAGAGCCGCTACGGAAGTCTGTAAATGCCGCAACGGCATTCACTGACTAACGTGCGGCACTTCATCGAGTGCCGCTGCACTTTATCGAGTGCCGCGGGTAGGTAGACAGTCTTATTCTTCTATTTATATCCCTTCATTCTCAAAGTTCCGCAAAACACTTCTCATTTCTCCTCATTTCCCCTTCAAATGGCCCCCATTAGTTCTCAAATCCTCTTCCCATGGATGGATGCTCTCTCTGGCATTGATAAGCTCAATTTTGCGTGTTTCAGACTAAACTATCTCTTCTCTTTCCAACAAATGAATCTAAATGAGGGTCTACTTCGGGCTTCCATTCAATGTTGGGATCCCACTTTCAACGTCTTCCGCTTTGGTTCTCAGGAGATCTGCCCCTTGTTTGAGGAGTTTAGCGCCATTCTCCATACTGATTCTTCTGCTGAATTGATGGTTCCTCAGATTCAGGCCGGGTATGTCCGGGACTTAGCCAGCCTTCTCCACACGTCTCGGAATGCGGCGGGCTCTTTTGTTCATGACAGGCAAATTGACTTTGAGCGCCTTGCTTCTGTTTATGCTCCCATAGGGGACCCCTATGACGGTGAGTATCAGATCATTCGACGTAGTGCCTTGTCGATTGCTATGCTTTCTTACTTCCTACTCCAGTCATCCTCTGACATTCTTATACCCATCGCCTGCGGTTTGCGGGAGATGAAGAGTGCTGTTATGCTAGTCCTTGGTGAAACTCTGATTGGATTGGGCCATGCTCATGCCACTGGGGTCATGTTATCTGCTGGAGCACCTTTTGTCTTGCAGGTTTGGCTCATGGAGCGTTTGGACCTCTTCATTCATGCTTCCCATCTCCGTGGGTCACTTCCTTATGATCGCATGGAGATTCACAGCTTGTTTCAGTCCACCGACGCGTGGCTTGGTTGGCTTCAGGGCCTCTCTTCTAGTGACATCTGCTGGGTTTGTCCGTCGTGGATCCAACGCTCTGTTGCTGTACTCCTCCCTGGGCGACCTGGCATCTGGCTGCCGGGTTTGCATGCTACGACTTTCTACATTCCTGACCGAGTCGTCCATCAGTTCGGACTTTTGCAAGATGTCACTGAATCTGTGACCGCTGATTTCGCCAGGGGGTCTCCTTTGCGTCCTTCTATCGTGAAGGCTTTCATGGAGGCTTGGCCCAACAGAATGGCTGCTCCGTTCGCGAGGATTCCTACACTGACTGTGCCTACTACTTAGTATCTTCTAGAGATCCAAACCTTGGCTACGAGGCGAGCTTGACAGACACGTGCATAATAAAGTAGACGAAAACAGGGAAAATGCCTGACATTTTACGAAACTCTTCTGACAGACCCTGCCTATCCTTTGTTTGCGCTTTTGAATGTGATTTTTATTATTTTTTCTTTTCAAGAAGTGTTGTCATGCTAAATCTAAAGTGTCCACCCTTTCGATTAATCTTTTATGAAGAATTATCCTTTTAATGTCTTAACTTGGCTCTTTACTTTGCTTCTTTGCTTTAAACTTTAATCCTTCTATGAATTCTCATTTATTTTTTTATAGTACTTATCTCGATAGCCAGATGATCCAAGGGAGGGTTTTGTATCTGGGTTCTTCGGCTTAGCAAACGAAGTTTGCCCCTGGTTTTAGGGCTTTGAAGCGGCTTTGGGCAAACGCTAGTTTGCCCCTAGTTTAGCACCGTTTTTTTTTTTTTTTTTTTTTTTTTTTTTTTTCAAAATGACCGAACCAAGTTGGTTGCCTACGTATCCCCTAGCGGGAATCAGGTCAAGCGTAGTTCATCAAGGTAGGAGGCTTCGAAAGAAATGGTTTCAAGCAAAGTATTTCTTGAGGCGATCGAGGTTAATCGGCTGTTTAAATTCAACCCCGTCCAGGTCCATGAGATAGGCCGCCCCTCCGGAAAGGAGGGTCTTAATGATGTATGGCCCGACCCAGTTGGGTTTGAACTTTCCTCTGGGGTCATAAACAGGCACCTTCAGTTCTTTGAGGACCAGGTCACCCTCAGTAAGCTTCCTTGGGCGGACCTTTTTGTTGAAAGCACGAGCTATTCTCTTCTGGTACCCCCGAGTATGGTTTATCGCGGTCAGCCTCTTTTCATCGAGCAGCATCAATTCCTCATACCTTCCCTGTATCCATTCTGATTCTGTCACTTCACATTCTGTTAAGACTCTGAGAGAGGGTATTTCCACCTCGACTGGAAGGACTGCCTCCATTCCGTAGACCAGCGAGTATGGCGTAGCACCCGTTGAAGTCCTTACTGACGTCCGATACCCCCATAAAGCGAATGGCAGCTTCTCATGCCAATCCTTATACGTATCTGTCGTCTTCCCCAAGATTGCTTTAACATTCTTGTTTGCCGCCTCCACTGCTCCATTCGTCTGAGGCCTGTACGGGGATGATTGGTGACGAGTGATCTTATACTTTTCCAAGAGCGGGATGACTTCTCCTTGGAAATGACTGCCATGATCGGAGATAAACTCATTTGGGACCCCATACCTGCAGATTATGTTCTTCTCAATGAAACTCACCACATCTTTGGCTTTCAAAGTCGCATATGAGGCTGCTTCTACCCATTTTGTAAAATAATCGATCGCCACGATTATATACCGGTGTCCATTGGAAGCCTTTGGAACTATCTCACCGATGATATCAATCCCCCATACGGAAAATGGCCAAGGGGTGGTCATGCTATAGAGCTGCGACGGTGGGGTGTGCATCAAATTTGCATGAATCTGACACTTGTGACACCTTCTAACATATTCACAACAGTCTTTGTCCAAGGTCGTCCAATAGTACCCTTGTCGAATGATCTTCTTAGCCAGCATGTGCCCATTCATGTGGGGCCCGCATACTCCCTCATGTATTTCCTCCATCATTCTCTTAGCTTCCCTTCCATACAAACACTCCAAATCATACCCGGTGTAGGACTTCTTCCACAGTTTATCCGCGTAGATCACAAATTGAGCAGCAAATCGTCGTATCGCCTTCTTGTCCTTTTCTGAGGCTCCTTCGGGGTATTTTCCTTCTTTAATGAACTTCCACACGTCCACATACCAAGGCACTTCATCTTCTCTCTCTATGGCTGCGATCATTTCGAATGACGGTTGATTCCTTACTTCTATGGACAGCGGGATCATGGCAATTTTGGAAGGGATTTGGATCATCGAGGCTAAGGTAGCCAAAGAGTCGGCTAGTTGATTTTCTTCACGAGGGAGGTAGTAAAAGGAAATCTTTCGGAATTGCGCTTTCAGGCTTTCCAGATAGTCATGGTAAGGTCTCAACTTCTCATGTTTTACCCTCCAATCTCCTCGGACCTGGGATATGATCAAATTGGAATCTCCGAAGACATCAATCCGTCCGACTTTCAAAGCTAAGGCCGCCTCCACCCCAATTATGCAGGCTTCGTACTCCGCGGTATTGTTGGTTGAGTTATATTTGAGTTTGACAGCTAATGGGGTAGGGGTCCCATCGGGTGCTATGAGAATGATTCCGACCCCGTAACCTAACTGATTGGCTGCTCCATCAAAGTACATCTTCCATAAATCCTCCTTAACTTCCATTATTCCTTCATCTGGGAACTTGAAGTCTCTCCTGTCCTCAGATTCTACAACGAGGTCGGCTAAAAACTCGGCGACAGCCCTTCCTTTTACGGACTTGGCGGTGACATATCTGATGTCGAACTCAGCCAGCATCATGGTCCAACGGGAAATCCTACTGGTCAAGACGGGTTTTTCGAACAGGTATTTTAATGGGTCCATTCGGGATATCAGGATTACAGGGAAGGCTAGCATGTAGTGGCGGAGGCGACGGGTACACCAAACCAAGGCCCAACAGGCCTTCTCCAAGGGCGAATACTTTAACTCATATCCCACCATTCTCTTGCTTAAGTAGTAAATGGCCTTCTCCACGTGCCCCTCTTCTCCTTCTTGGGCCAGCATACATCCCATTGAATCTTCGGATACAGAGAGATAAAGTAACAAAGGTCTCCCGGGCGAAGGTAGCGACAAGACAGGTGGGTTCTGGAGGTAGGTTTTGATTTTGTCGAAGGCTTGTTGACACGGGGTGTCCCAATTGAATCTCTCTCCCTTTCTGAGTAGCTTGAACAGCAGGTCGCAGGTCATGGTGAGCTTTGAGATTAAACGACTTATAAATTGTATTCTACCCAGGAACCCTCTCAGTTCTTTCTCATTTTTCGGTGGGTTCATCTCGGTTAAGGCCTTTATTTTGGTAGGGTCCACTTCTATTCCCCTTTGGGTAATGAGAAATCCTAACAGCTTGCCAGTAGTGACTCCGAACGTGCATTTCTGCGGGTTCAGCCTCATCTTGAACTCCCTCAATCTCCCAAAGAACTTTCTCAAAGCCTCTAGATGCCCTCCCCTTTCCTTGGATTTCACAATCATATCGTCCACATACACCTCTACCTCTTTGTGGATCATGTCGTGCAGTAAAGTGGTGGTAGCCCTTTGATAGGTTGCGCCTGCATTCTTGAGTCCGAATGGCATGACCCTATAACAATATGTCCCCCACGGAGTGATGAACGTGGTTTTCTCTCTATCCTCGGGAGCCATGAGGATTTGATTATACCCGGAGAATCCATCCATGAAAGATAGAAGTTCATGTCCCGCAGTGTTATCAACCAACACGTCGATGTGGGGTAATGGGAAATCGTCTTTAGGGCTTGCTTTGTTCAAATCCCGAAAATCCACGCAAACCCTAACACGACCATCCTTCTTTGGGACAGGCACAATGTTGGCAATCCACTCGGGATACTCGGTGACCATCAAGAATCCAGCTCTTGATTGCTTTTCAACCTCCTCTTTTACTTTGAGTGCCCATTCTGGCCTCATTCGCCTCAATTTTTGTTTTATGGGTTTCGAATTGGGAAAGAGGGGGATGTGGTGTTGGACTATTTTTGGATCGATACCTGGCATATCATTGTAAGACCATGCAAAAATATCTTTGAATTCATTTAATAGACTGATTAGTTCTTTACTTTCTTTATTGCTAAGTGTAGAGCCGATGAAGACATTTTGAGGATTGTTCTCATTTCCAAGATTAATTGTTAGGGTGTCCTCAATGATTTTACATGCATATTCTTTTTCTTTTTCAATTAGTTTTTGCAATTCACTAGGTATTTCATGATCATCACATTCATCACATTCATTAAGCGCGTTCAAGTAGGCAGAATCAGTCATACTTTCATTGATTTTCTTCGGAGTGATTACAACAGACATAGAAATTGAAAGACGCCTCATTTGGGCCATTACAGACTCTGGGTGTGGGGGGAACCTATCACTAGACTCAAAAACCCACTCCTTTTTGTGCTCTCCTCCCAGGCCAGTAATAAAGCATTCTTCCGGACCTCCCGTCTTGGTGATTTCCTCCATCTCTTCTTCCTCAGCCTTCCCTTCCTTACCTTCTTCACTCTCGGCAGCTTCCTCCACTATGCCCTCGACGTATTCACCTTTGGTCTTTCTGGGATCCTCCTTCATGACCTCTGCGTTTCCTTCGCCTAGCAGATCTTTCATGGCAGAACCGTCCAGCGTACCAATCCAGTCCTTGGCAGCAACAGACTTTTCAGGCATTTGCAAAAATGGGTCTTTGTACCCAGAAAATTCATGGGAGAAGAAGATCTCGAACCCCGGCTTCATGCATTTATCCCTTTGGTCCATCCATGGTTCTGGGAAACCACAGAAGGGGAAATCCTCTCCTTCCTTCACGAAATACCCATTGAGAGTCTTTAAGTAAGGGTCTAGTGGCGCATTGACGTCCTTCTTCTTTGCTCTCAGCTCCTTCTTCGTTGGCTGATACCCTAGACCGTGAGTGTGAGTCTGAGTAGGGATTCTTGGAGCCTCTGGCAGGCCCTGAAGATTCTTCCCCAACCCCAATCCTGGAAAGAAGCCCATTTTCTTCATGATTCCGGCGACGACTGGACTAGTATATTGATCAAAATGGGGTGGTAGGGACTCTCCCGACTTTCCTTCTTCTATCATGCTGATGAACTCGAATCCTCCCATTTTCGATTCTTCTTCTTGTAGCTGTAATTCTAGGACCGGTGCACTTGACGACGCTTCAGATGAACGAACCCAACTGTCTCCGAGGATATCACAGACTTTGTTTTCCCAGACATACTTAACCTTTTGATGGATCGTCGATGGTATAGCGCCCAAACTGTCCAACCAAGGCCTTCCCAGCAGCAGATTGAAAGAAGCGGGGATATCGATGATTTGGAATTCAGCTTCTTTGTCCATCGGTCCGATAGCGAGATTAAGAAAGATAATGCCCATGACTGCCCTTTGGGTGTTGTCATATGCCCGGACTTTCTGTTGAGACGGCACAAAGGAAGATTCATCTAAGCCCATTCGTTTGGCTGTGCGGAAGGGACATACATTAAGAGCAGACCCGTTGTCAACGAGACAAGCGGGCACGGTGTTCCCCAAACATTCAACGGTGATATACAGTGGTTTGTTGAGCGTAGGTCCTTCCGGAGGTAAGTCATTCGATGAAAAGGTGATAGTCGAAGTTGGAATCTTGCCGATCAATCCTATGAGGTCTTCCGGGGTGGTGTTGATAGACACGTCAGCTTGATTCAGAGCGTCTAGGACCGCCTGCCTATGGCGTTTGGAGGCAATCAGCAATCCCCAGACAGTGATGTTAGCCTGAGTCTTCTTCATCTGCTTTAGGACCCGATCCTCTTCTTCCTCCTCGTTCATTTTTCCTTTCCCTTTCTCCAACTCCCTCCCCGGGTGATCTTCCTCTAATTCATGCGGCTTGAAGTGCCTACCAGATCGAGTCAAATGGTCGATCTCTTCTTTTGCCCAAATGTTATCGGTTTCTGAGACGGTCTTTGAGCCCTCTTTTACCTCTTCGTCGCTTTGATATCATAGATCATCCTCTCCTACCCGGTCTATGTTCCGATCATCGCTTTCTTGCACCCACCAATCTGACTGCCTCGTCACTTCGTTTTCCCATATCCCTGGCTGGCTTCCAAGCATGCAGATCCCCGAATTTTCTGGCAACTGATAGAACTTCTTTGGCTCTCCGACCTTTGTGATTAACTCGGATGGATCAAATGTTGTTTCTCCCACCCCTAAGAAATAAAGACCTCGTGGTGGTGGCACAACACGATGGTTTGGCAGAGGATTCTTGGTGACATTGGGGGCTTTGACAGGTGGCTCGGATATCACTTTGTTGTCAATGAGGTCCTGGATTTCGTGCCTTAATCTCATACACCGATTCGTCGAGTGGCCCTTTTGTTGATGATACTTGCAGTAGAGATCTCCCTTGAAGTGTGGTGGGAGTGGACTCGACGGGGGTCGAGGTTCTAGCTGACGGAGATGCCCTTTCGCTAACAGCCTATCGAGGGCGGTTGATAGTGACACTCCCAAATCCAAAAACTTCCTCAGTGGCTTATCCTCTCCTCCTCTTGGATGGTTTCTGGTGATATCGAATCTTTTCTCCAGCTCGCTAAGTGCATTGACATCGGTGGGGCCAGAGTGACCCCCCGAATGCCCTCCGTTCGATCCATAACTGGGCCTCCGATATCGGTTCTGTGGCTCCTCCTTCTTGATTGTTCCTTCTTGAATTGCATCTTCGATTCTCGTCCCTACATCGAATACCTCAGCAAAGGTGTTGATTGACTGAAATCTCATCTTTTCTTGATAAACTGGTTGTAGATTTTTCATTAGCATTCGGATCTGGTCTTTCTCAGGCGGCCTTTGTACCATTTTAGCTGCATTTCCTCTCCATCGACTTAAATACTCGGCGAATGATTGTTTGTTCCCCTGCCTGGTCGTTTCCAAATCTCGGACAGTAACATCCAAATCTTGATTGTATTCGTATTGTGCCACAAATGCCTTAATTATTTCTTCCCACACTCTGGTTTTGCTTGGCTCAAGTGTAAGGTACCATGACAGAGCAGCTCCTGTTAAGGTTTGTTGAAATAGGACAGCCATCATGGTAGTGCTCAGTCCACTAGGCTGAAAAGCTCCTATGCACATTCGGACATGACTGCGGGGATTGCCTGTGCCATCAAACTTATCGAAAACTGGCATTTTGAAACCGGCCGGCAGCGTCTCGTGGACTCCGTCATACAATCCTTCCAGTTCCATCAGATAGGTGTCCACTCCCTGAGCCTTGCGCATTACCCTTTCCAACTTTTCTATCTTCTCGGTCAACAGCTTCTCCTTCTCATCTTTCTCTCTGTCCCTGTTGGCTCTTAGTGCATCATTCCAATGTGCCTCTTGATCGTCGAACCAATCTCCGTCTCCTCCCAAAGGCGGGTCTATAATGGGTGGAATTACATGCGGCGGCGGTCGACGATTCAGCTCCTCTATCATTCCCATCATGCGGTTCATGTTCTCGGCCTGTCTCCTCATTTGTTCCGCTTGCTGTTCGACTAGCACCCTCAACCCGGTCATCTCTTCGTTGTTTCTTTCTTCGGCCATGTCAGTGTACCCCCTCCTTACTAGTCTTGCCGTAGGATCCCTAAACCACGCTCGATTTGCTATTTTGCTCCTACAACAAATTTTGAAAATTTTTCTTTTAAAAAATTTTGTTTTCATTTTATCAAACAAAGGCATTTGAAAACAACTTCCCTTTTATATGTCATGTGGATGCATGTGTGCGTGTGTGCCTATTCTATATGCCAAAGAAAATGAAAATCCTAGTCCTAACACATAAGCACATAAAACCCTTACCCATGTCAAGTACGATGATTTCTCCATTCATTGTGACCCTCTTTACCCTTCGATGTCTGGAAATTTTAGGGTTTTCGAAATTCATTTGAAAAGCATTTCTGATGAAATCTTTAGAAAACAATTTTCAAGAATTTTGGATCACGCTTTTCAAAAAGTGATTGGGTTGAAACTCCTGTTTTGAAAAGTGTCTTAGCTGATGAATAACCTTGGTTTGGCTCTGAAGTTTTAATCAAAAAAATGAACTGCCAATTTTTTTTTTTTTAAAAAGAGCGATTGAAAACTTTGGAATAAAGATGGCAAAAATCTGTTTGCTTTTAAAGATGGATTTAAAACTCTTTGGGCAGGAGGATCACATGATCGGATTATCACCGTACTTTTCATGAATTTGGATACATACAAGGTCAATGATGCTTAACTAAACATGATATAAGAAATATAATCTTATAATCAAGGTTCGGCATGTTCCCCAAATGTCGTGGAACATGAGGAGAAATTGCAAAAAGGTGATTAAAAGATTATACATCTTTTATCAAGCAAGCATCGTCATCATCTCAAGTAATCCCTCCTGGGCATACAAAGCTTCCTAGCACATAAACCCTAATCAAGAATTGATTTCCTAAGATTGAAATGGTCTATAGAAACTACTATGCAAAGGCTGGGTTTTGGTCAAAAAAGGGACCCTTGACACACACCTGATAGGATGCTTCATATACCAAATCATGGTACGAGATCAAGGGTGATCACACAGTCCCATGATGACTTGACCGAACGGGTTGCCCCGAGCCTCCAAGGTCATAGTTCCGTGTAATCGACTGGCTGGACATGCAAGTGAAATGCAACAGGCACACAAAGACTAATTAATTTGATTAAAAGGACATTTTTCAAGTTTAATCCTCAAGTGAACCCAAAATCAGAATTCTAGTCTGCGAAACCAGAGATTCTGGGTTCGATCCCCAGCAGAGTCGCCAGATTGTGGATATCGCAGGTTGACTTACCCACAGCTTGTCAAAATCAATTTCTAAAACAAATGAGTCGCCACTTAATTTTTAAAAGGAAAATTAAGAAACCATTTTGAAAGGAAACTGATCGTTTGCGAAACCAAAGATTAACTAGGTCCGGGGATTATGGAATGAGAGAGGAAGGAGCCCGTCAGACTAAAACACCCTCTCTCATCCTATCTTGCGATAGGCCTTTACTCAATATCCTTTTAATCAAATTTATTAATCTAAGCATGCCCTCAACTAATACATATATACATATACATCACAAAAGCATGTCCAAAGGGTGTAAAATTACAATTGACAAAATATCATTCAAAAAAGCCACATAATTCAGGTAGCAAGCGATATGATATGCAATAGAGAACATGTGAACTTACCCGGGATCCAGCAGCGATAGTAAACGTGCAATGCATGCGAACAAAAGAAAATCCTAAAAAGAGTCTCTAATCACACATACACGTAAGGCAAAACCTAATTCTAAGGTGTCGCACATTAAGTCGAAAAATCAATAAAATCAAGAAATTAAGATAAACCAAAGAGGAGTTCTAGAAATCGTACCTTAATAGCGCTACAAAACAAAGGGTTAGTCCACATGATATGCAACATACGATGTTAAAAAAAATGACAATCCTAAATTTCTAGCTTACATCTATCTAATGTAATTAAATCCAAAGCAAATAAGTCTTAATTACAAGTGTCGAATCATATAGATGAATATGTACATGGACAAGGATAAACTATGAAATACTCTTAATCTTTGAATTCAAACTCAACTAATCATTATTAAAGCATGGTTTAAGCCCTAGATCATAGAAAAGTCATTTAGACCCTTATTTACGAAGTAAGTATAAATTGTAACAGAACTCTGAAAATTCCAGAGAGCAGACCCGAACTTCGAAGAAATAAAAGGCATGGCTCCTGTGGTTTGATCTTGATGATTTTTGGACTCAATATGCCTCCGTGAGTCTAGTTTTCAAATCAAAAAGAAAATCAAAGTTCCAACGGTCGGATCTCCGGGAATATGAAAAATACTAGACATCACTCAGCACTTTACAACCTTCTGTCCAGAATTCTTGCACGATTTATTAAAAATAGTAAAAAAATCCGAATTACTTTGTTCTTTTTAGGGTGACTTCCTAACACATTAAAATTCATAGAAAAAATTATTTGGAGTCACAAACACTTTATTAGAACTCTGATTTAATTGTTTCAAAAGAATATCACTGTTCTGAAACTATTCTAAAATTCTGGACAGATTGTAATTGTGTCACAAGACTCATGATCAAACCATCCTAAACATGAAACCACCTTAAAAAAAAAATTACAGTGTTAGAATATCGTGTTATTGACACTTTCCCGTTGGTTTCACTTGATTTCAACGGTTAGATTTCGAACTAAAAATCTTTGATCAAAAACAGTTTGTGGATTCACTGTTTTTATTTTGCTAGTTCAACTTTTATTTGGTAACTCCAACTATTGAACCATGAAGTTGAGTTGAACCGAACCACTTCTCCTACCATTTGATGGCCATTGGAGACTACAAACCTTTATTCTTCATAGATTTCAAATGAAATATGGATAGACTTCATGAAATCTATAAGATAAGGAATCTAAACCATGGAGATGGGTTTAGACTTAAAACTACATTCTCCTACCATTTGATGGTCATTGGAGAGGGAGACATGACTATGACTCATGAGTCCTAAAGGAATATAGAAGGGATTCCTCAAGACATCAAGTTTAGAAGATCCAAATCATGAGTATGGACTTGGATCCTCTTATGAAGTGTTGATCAAACTTTGACTCCTATGTGAAGCACAAGCCTACATGGGATTCAAAAGATCATGCTCAAGAGATCAAAAGAGATATTGAAGATCTCCAAGACCTTCAAGAGAAGAGTATAAACAAGAAAATGGAATAAAGTAATATGGAAACAAAAGAAACTCCTAAGTTTACTTGATAAACAAAGAAAATAATGAAAGATTTTAGGACTAGAGATTTTAAGAGAAGAAAGGATAAGCCAATAATCTATGGTTAGAGGATCACCTCCAAATTATCCTCAAAGTTTTCTTTTCTTTGAAGATCTTCCAAGCTCTTCTCTCTAATTCTCTAAACACTCTCTTTTCTCTCTAAAAAAATGTTGGTGTAATGGAAGTATTTTTGCATATGCTCTCTCTCCCAATATGTTTCTTGGTGTTCTTCTTGGTCTCCCCTCTTTTAGGAAGATCCCTTCTCTTTTATAAGCAAAATTACCATGTATTTTTGGTGAATTTCGGAGCAAAAAATAGGTGTAATTCTCTCATTTGTTGGTACAATGCGTACTTTCTGAAATTATGCAGACTGCTGTCCAGCGCGGCAGTTCAGATACTGACGCGGCAGTCCGTGACTGCCGCTGCGGCATTTCATGACTGCCGTTGCGGCACTTCATGAATGCCGCGCGGCACTTCATGAATGTCGCGCGGCATTCATCAAATGTTGCGGCCATTAATGGATTGCCGTATTTTTGTCAGTCTTACTTTATCAGTTTTTTGTTCTTATTCGCATACGCATACGTATTACTCTGCAAAATACAGACTTTAAAAGCGAACGACAGTCAGAAATCTGTGGCGGCACTCGGTGAACGCCAGAACGGCACTCTCTGACTGCCGCGCGGCACTCAGGGAGTGCCGCGGCAGTCTGCCGTGTGCCGTTCTTTGGCTAAGGTTCCCCTTTTAGGTCTTTTCTCTTTTTGAAACAAATTATTTTTGAATATATTTTCCAAAAATTGTGTTTTATATCTGAATTCCCCTAAATACCTGGTATTTCCCTCTTTCCGTGAAATTTTATCGCGTTTTGGAGAACTTTCTGAAGAGCTTGGAGTACTTCAAATTTTTTGGTCATTGTCATCATTGGACGTGGAGGTGACGCTCTCCTAAATTCGACGGCCGGTCAAAATTGGGGTGTCTACAGGTGCATTGTCTCATTACACGAGTATCTGTTTTTATGAATGAACGACCTTTAATATATTCCTTGTTGTTTTATAAATGAATCCTTTCTGCGGTCTAACTATTGATTTTACAAACTGATAATGGAAAAAGGTAATTGGGTATGTTTTACATTTAAAGTCATGTTTTTAATACTCACCAGCTTCTTGAAGCTGACGGCGTTGATGCGTCCTGGACATTCGTGTTCAGGCTTTTCAGGTTATAACCAGGAGGAGTCGTACGACTATGCTAATTGAGAATGGCTGCTTTTGGAATAAGAGAAACTGTTTATTTATTTATACGCTTTAAGTTTACATGTTTTAAGTTTTAAACTGTTTTGTTTTAAGGATGACTGTAACAGACACTAAG
This sequence comes from Hydrangea macrophylla, assembly GCA_033977485.1. NCBI lineage: Eukaryota > Viridiplantae > Streptophyta > Magnoliopsida > Cornales > Hydrangeaceae > Hydrangea > Hydrangea macrophylla. Next base: position 128,719,299 of record CM066989.1, on the reverse strand, counting down.
TTATTGTTTTATTTCAAGGCGGTCTGTGCCTTAGTTGTCCCCGTATCATAAGATGTAATAAGTTAGAAAATTTTTGTAAGCCTTGATTGCTTTACTCTGATTATTATGTTTTGTTGTTCGACGTTTGGGGCGGAATCGATCCTTCAAACTGTCGCGACCTACGGGTCCATAAAGGAAATTAAACGCTTTCCTTATTTATGCTACGTCGGGGCGTGATACCTTGGGTACAAGGACCTTGAAGAAGGATCTTATTGGTGATTTTGTCTTGAACAACAAAACCTTGAGAGTCAAAGATGAGTCTGCAATTGTTATCTTTAGCCAATTGGTAGACAGATAGGAGATTATGGCTGATTTGAGGAACATGAAGAACTTTGGACAGAAAAAGAGATTTGTCAGGAGTAGGAAGAATTCCATCACCAGTATGAGAGATTTGAACTGAACTACCATTAGCTACAGAGACTGAATTCGGTCCTGCATAGGTATGAACTGATTGAATCTGATGAATATCATTTGTTAGACGGCTAGTGGCTCCAGTGTAAAAAAACCATTGAGTAGGAGAGATGGATGAATCAGTGGTAAAGAATGCATGAAGATTAGAGAGATCAGGATTTTGACTTGATGATGACTCTTCAACTGAAGTAGCAGCTGGTTCTAAATACCAATTTAGGGAAGAAGAAGCATGATTTGGAATGAAGGTGGATGAAGTATGATTGGGAATAGTAGGAAAATTTGGTTGTCCCAGTAGTGATTGAGATTGAAATGGAGGAATGGGAGGAACAGAGGTCTGTTGAAACATGGGATTGGATTGAACAAAGTAAGCTTGAGAATTATTTTGAAATGAAGAATTAGCATTTCTCTGTGAAGGGTTATTATTTGGAACAGGAAAAGAATGCTGAAATGAAGAATTTGTTTGGAAAATAGGTGTCTGAAATGAAGAATTATACCTGTGATAACACTCAGCAGCAATGTGATTCCCTTTCCCACAAATCTGACAAAAGACCTTCATGAAATTATTCCTACCATTGCCTCTACCTCTGTTGTTTCTTTGTCTTCCTCCTCCTCTGAAATTAGAATTGAAGTTGTGGTACGGTTCTTGTTGCTGTGGAGGATTAGACCCATACTGGTGAAGAGTAGACCCAAATTGTTGAAGTTGAAAATTATTGGGTTGATTCCCGGAAGGCCTCACAGATTTCTCAGATGAGTTGTTATTAACTACAGAAAGAGCAGAAATATTTTTCTTTGAATTCATCAATTTCATTTCCCTTGTGATATGAATTTCTTCAGAACGAAGAAGGGAGTGAAGATCATAGAATGATATATATTGAGTAGTTGCCCTTAAAGTGGTCTTCAAAGAACCATACTCATGAGACAAACCATTAATTGTGTAAAGAACAAGATCTTCGATCCTCACTTACTAGAGACCCTGCTGCAGAAAGTTTATCTGCACAATCCTTGATATAATCCAAGTACTCATCCATAGTACTCTGCTCTTTATTAGCATTTAGAAGTTTAAGCTTCAGTTCATGAACATGAGAGCGAGAAGATGAAACATATCTTTTGGCAAAATAGTTCCAGATCTCAGTTGCATGAACAAACCCAACAATTTGGGGCAAAATAGCTGGTGATATAATAGCATTGAGACAACTAACAAGTTGTTTATCCACATTAATCCACTCAACATATTCAGGATTTTCAACAACATTACTAGATTCATTTGTGATTTCTTCAGATGGTTGAAGCTTCGAACCATCTACATATTCGAACAATTGATTTACTCGCAATGCATTCTTGACTTGCAATTGCCAGACCATATAATTCGTTTGATCCAATCTAACGGTGACAATAGATGTCAAATTTGAGACGAAAAACACAAGATTCGCAGGAAGATTCATTGATCTAGAAGATATCACCATTGAAGAAGAGAAAATAAACAACAAGAAGAAGTATCAGAGATTGATAGAATAGCAAGAACTAGGATTTGATTTAAAGGGAAAACCTAATTAGCAGAAAAAATTATCAAGAATCACGAAGGATCTTAAGAGCTCTGATACCATGAAGAAACTATAGACATGGAATGAAAAATTCTAGAGAAGAAGAATTGCAGAGGAGCTAAAAGAGAGTGATTATTATTTCTTGCTTATCGTACCAAAGATACCCAAGCATTTAGAGATGCATTTATTGACAGATTCTCATCCAATGGTTAATGCACGCCTTCTTATATGAAAAGCTGCTCACTATAGACTTGTCATTTTCACAATTCACAATATTTAAAGCAAGAGGCACCACATTTAAAGCACAATCATTAAAGTGTTTTGTCTTTATGTGTAGTACTTTAAATGTGGTGCCTCTTGCTTTAAATGTTGTGAATTGTGAAAAGAGTTGTGCAATTAATTGTGTCTCTTGCATTACTCTTCCTAAATATGTCATTTTACTCTTATAGTTGTCTTACATGGCACATAAATATTTACTTGAAAATAGTAGGTGGACTCATTTAACACAAATTAAAAAATAAGAGAGTATAAATATTGTAAGATCAATTTCAAATACTAATAGCTGTTCATCTCAAATAAAAATTGTACCAATAGCTGTTTGTAAGCTAATAAACTTTCGCTGCTTTGTACTGGCCTCAAAATTATTCGGGACCTCTAAAATATTTTATTTCATTTAAGGCCCTTGATTTTCACATCGTTTTTAATAGCGGACAAGTGATTCTATGTGTGACTATTAAAAGCCTTCAACAACTGTCTTGGCCTGAAATTGGTTGGCTTTAGGTTTTCTTAATTTAATGCACTAGTTTCTTGTGGTTTATTTTATTTTTTTGTTTATAAATATTTTTTTGACGGACACGAAAGCTTGATGTGTTGATAAATTTAAGAATTTCTAGTTGTTTCGGAACCTGTCTAGACTTTTAACATTTTTTTTGGTGGTGACTTTTGAGAGTTGTTTGTCAGAATATATTCAACTTGTGTAAAAAATATTATTTGAGCCAATTCATCCACTATATTTTGTTTATTTTTGTTTCAGCTAATTCTGTGATTGGAATGGTCCTTGTAGCTGGCCGATTGATCTCATTTAATACGTAAATTTTAGCATGAGTAATGCTAGGGAGCATAACAAATCTAACAAATACAATCCACACATTTTGGGGTATGTTGGACATATTATTTTAGTTTTGGCGTTGTCTTATATAGCACACATATATTCACTTGAAAACAGTAGGTATATTCAACCTACACCAATTCTAAATTCTGAGTGAATCAATGTAAGATCATTTTAAACTACAACAGTTTGAATATTAAAGGCCTTTCAACAAGGGATCTTATTTGGCCTTCAAAATTTTTTAGGGTCCTCTAAATTATTTATTTATTTATTTAAGGCACTCGATTTTTAGATCGATTTTGGTAGAGGAAAATTGATTCTATGTTTGAATATTAAAGGCCTTCAACAAGTGTCTTCACCTTAAATGAATTAGCTTCAAAAGCCCTTAACTTGAACCAATGTAAAAATTGCAGTGCGCAAGTGAAACAATGAACTTAAGAGGATAAAAAAAACAAAGGTAGCAAAAGGTTTTCCAAACTTGTTCATATCAATTAAGCATATGGATAACAATCACATAGAGGCAGCGCTAGTTTGAAATAGTGAGAAAGATTGCTTAAATTTGGTGTAAATGCAAATCGGCTTCTTGAATTATATACACTACTTTCTTGTTGTTCATTTTAATTTCTGTTTTTAACTTACAAATGGTTGATGTATTGATAACTATAAGATAATTTAGTGGTTAATATAGATTTTGGAACCATAGCTTTTGTCGAGACTTTTAAGAGTTTCAAAAATTTTTGATGGGGGATTTTGAGAGTTACGTTGCCCAAAGATTCAATTAGTTTCAAAAAATCACTTGAGCCGATAGCCATTTGTTTGGTTAGCTTTTGTTGGGGTTGTGTCTGTGCTTGTAATGGCCCTTGGGCGGCTTGATATGAATAGTTAATGAAATGTCGTCACACACTTAACCAATATTTAACTTTATTTAGTGTTTCCTAGATATGTTATTTTACTTTTAGAGTTGTCTTAAACGGCGCATAAATATTTACTTGAAAACAGTAGGTGGAGTCGCATAAGACAAATTAAAAAATAAGATAGAATAAATATTGTAAGATCATTTTCAAATACCAATAGTTGTTCATTTAAAAATAAAATTGTATGAATAGCTGTTTGTATATGCTTAATAAACTTTCACTACCTTGTACTGGCCTCAAAATTTTACTCGGGACCTCTAAAAGATATTGTTTCATTTAAGACACTCGATTTTTACATCCTTTTTAATAGCGGACAAATTATTCTATATTTGACCATTAAAAGCCTTTAAAAAGTGTCTTGGCCTGAAATTTTTTGATGGAAAAGTGGGAGTTTCATTGCATAACTCAAGAAGTTACAAGATACAAAGCCAAAGATTGAACACAATGAGGTAAAGCATCAAAGAAAAAAACATTCATTCGATTAACTTTTGCGTAACGTGCAAGTTCATGAGCCACCTTGTTGCCTTCACGTTGAACATGAGAATAATCCGTAACATGCATTCGAGTGAGAAATTGCTTGGCTGCTTCAATAATGTGACCAAAAGGATAAAGACAAGGGTCAGGATCGTGGAGAAGATTAACAATATTCAGTGCACCCATTTTAATGATATCACAAGAAAGACCGGCTTCTTCGACTGCCTCACACCCACGTAGCACCACCATGGCCTCACACGCAGCGGGGTCCAACGAACCATGTCCAAACAATGAAAAACCAAAGACAATGTGGTCGGCCGCTATGATCCCGAATACCCTCCCAACTCTTCAAACCGTGCACCATCCACATTAAGTTTTACATAACCATGGGGAGGGGCAACCCATGCAACCAAACTCGGCCTTCCACTCCTACCAACCCGACTCTCATGCAATTGTGACAATTCAGCACAATAACGTTCAGCAAAATCACCCACATCAGAAATCGAAGAGCCCTCAGACTCAAACACCACTTTATTTCTATCACCCCAGATTGCCCAAGCAATGATAAAAAAAATAAAGATGCCCTATCCACCAGCTCCACATGAAGAACTTGATCAAGCCAATCATCCACTCTCAAGCGATCTCCAAACTTGGCAAGGCTTCACGAAAAATGGCAAGACCACACCTCCCTAGAGAAACGGCATCCACTCAAAGAGTGTGTTATAGTTTCCAAATCTCCACACCGAATGCATTTTGGAGCAATGTCCACGCCCCTCTGTGTCAGATTCTTATTACATGGGATAAAGTTTTTTAAAATGGAGCAACCAAAGGATTTAATTTTTGTAGGAATCGGTAAATCCCAAAGTCGTTGCCACTGAAGGCCATTACATTGCCCCAAAGATTCACCTCTCCCGGCCTTTTCCATTTTCATCTGCATACCCACATGGTAAGCCGACTAAACAGTGAATAAGCCCCGCCTATCCCAATGCCAAATAAGTGAGTCTCCTTGTGCCATCCTGTGTAAAGGTAGATTGAGAATTGCATTACCCTCATGTAACAAAAAAATCTCTCGAACAGCAGAAACGTTTCAAGTTCCTGAGGACCCATTGATAAGATAAGAAACTTTACTATGCTTCACATCGTGTTGCAAAGGAGAAACATGTAAGAAATGTGGAATAGGGATCCATGGATCAAAACCCAGACTAACTCGACTACCTTTACCAATCCACCACCTACATCCCCTTCTAAATAAATCCATAGCCCCCCAAATACTCCTCCACGTGAAAGAAGGGTATGAGCCCAATTTTGCATGCATCAAATCAGAATTTGAAAAATAGCGGGATTTAAAAACATGGACGAACAACGAATTTCGCATATGTGGCAATCTCCATAACTATTTCGCAAGCAAATCTTGGTTGAAGACAAGCATATCCCTAAAGCCCATACCTCATTCTTTTTTTCTTCTGCACAATTTTTCCCAGGAAGCCCAATAAGTTTTTCTTTTATCGCCCGAGCTACCCTACCAGAAGCGAGCTTGTTGGCTTGAAATCTTGTTACAAGTGGAGAAAGGAAGTCGAAAACAAGACATGGCAAAGGTGGGAATCGCCTGAGCAACCATTTTAATTAAGACTTCCCTCCCCCCTTTAGACAGTAATTTCTCCTTCCAACTTTTATTTTAGAAGCCATGTAGTCACGGATACTCCCAAAAATTTGCCTCTTGGAATGACCGATAAGGGAAGGTAGACCCAAATACTTCTCATGAGTCGTCAACGAGTCAACTCCCAAAATAGCTTTAATATTTGTGGACATAGCCTCCGGTGTATTCGGACTATGAAAAACACTTGACTTATTCACATTCACCTTTTGGCCCGAAGCAACCTCATACATGCGAAGAATATTCATCAAATGTTGACATTCTTCCTACTTTGCATGACAAAAAAGAAGACTATCATTTGCAAAAAATAAATGAGTAAGAAAAGGGCTATTTCTCGCAACTCTCACTCCCTCCCTCCCTCCCCCTATATTTCCCCTAGAGTTTTAACGACTTAAAAAAGAAGAGAGTACATCTACACATAAGATGATTAAGTACGGAGAAAGAGGGTCACCTTGACGAATTCCATGAGTCGGCCTAAAGTTGTTTGAGAGATCCCGACTTAGTGAAATCGAATAAGACACCGATTGGATGCCATGCATGACCAAATCTACCCACCTTTCGCAGAATCCTAGTTAAAGAAGTGTCTCTTTAACAAAAACCCACTCAAGGCGGTCATAGGCCTTACTCATATCAAGCTTGAAAGCCATCTGGCAGTTTTTCCCTTCAGACTTAGATTTCAAATAGTGCATAGCCTCAAAAGCAATAAGGACATTGTCTGAAATTAGTCTACCTGGAACAAAGGTACTCTGGTTTTGAATAACAATCCCAGGTAAAATAATTTTTAGCCTATTTGCCACCACCTTAGAGATGACCTTGTAAATCACATTACATAGGGAGATCGGCCTGAAGTCGCTAACTCGCTTAGGATCCTTAATCTTTGGAATAAGAACAATATGAGTATGGTTGATATTGTCTAGTAGAATCCCATGAACAAATAAATTATTCACCAAAGCAAACACATCATCACCCACAATGTGCCAGAAATGCTGATAAAATAGAGCACACATACCATCCGGACCAGGAGCTTTTGTTGGGCCCATCGAAAATAAAGCTTTCCTCACTACCTCCATGCAAACTAGTCGAAGAAGACGATCATTAGCCTCCTCAGAAACCCGGGGATCAACCGATGAGAACATATCTTCCAAGTCCGTAGGGTGTGAAGAGGAAAAAATATCAAGAAAATACTCATTTGCCGCCGCCTGTATATGATTAGCTGTGACTCCCTATACATCATTTTTGTCCATCAAGCCTTATATAAAATTCCTTTTCCTGAACTGAGATGCCTTTTATGAAAATACGCTGTGTTCCGATCCCCTTCTTTTAACCAAGCATGTCTCGAACGTTGTTTCCACAAAATCTTCCCTTTCCAAAAGTACATTAATCTCGAAGGACAAATTTTTTTGACAGCCAAGTCTTTAAGGGCAATTGGATTCCCTTTTAACTTGGCAAGAGCCTTACGCTTATGTTTTAACTGTCTATGGACATTCCCAAAGGTAGCACGTTTTCACACCTCCAAGTTGGTTCCACATGACTTAATCTTGCCCAAAATATCTTCCCCTCCCAACCCACCATTCCATGCCGTAAAATCTACATCCTCACATTGTTTATGACTCACCCACATTGCTTCAAATCTAAATCATTTATTGCGTATGGCTGGTCTAGCTTGGAGACCATGTAACTAAATGACAATAGGGGCATGATCAGATGTAGGTTCCACTAGATGGTAGATCATAGCTCTCAGAAATTGGGTGTTCCACCGATCATTAGCAACAAAATAGTGAAGATTGGGTCTATACTACCCAAATAGACCGCCTGAGTGAGCCCCGCTTGAGCAGGCCATCAGGCTATTTTTTGGATGGTTAGAGACTGAAATGTCACCCACATAGAGATCCGCCCCGCCCGAGCAGGAACGAGATTTCTGTACGGGGGCTGCTTTACTAAACAGTTTAGGATAACACTTTTCGGTAAGTTTCCATAGATGATAAGTCTCCTAATTATATGGGATTACTTGTGGAATAAGTTTTTTAGTTAGTATTATGGCTAATATGGAGGGTAGAGATTGGGAAGAATTCAAATCATGCACATAAATCAGAGGCCATAGCCTTTTTTCAGTGATTTTTTCGTGTGGTTTGTTGTAAATAGTGTATTGGAATGCTCGTGGGTTGGGAAGTAGTGATAGGTAAAGGGTTGTTCGTAGTTTATTTGCTGATGTTCAGCTGAGTTGTATCTTAATCCAAGAATTAAAATTATCTGTTGAAGATCCGAGGTTAATTTTTTGGTTGAGAGGGTCCATTCTGGGTAGTATTGCTTTTGCACAGTCGGAGGGTGCTTTTGGTAGCTGGGTATGTATGTGAGTTGAAAATTTTTCTCTATATGGTCCAATGAGAAATTATTTCAGATTTTTATTTCTATGGGGTTGTTTGAAGTCAAAGAGGGGAGTATGTATTATTGGGTTTATTTTTTGCTTCAATAGGGCTTGCAGAAGTTCTTGGGGGGCTATGATTCTATATTTATATGTGTCCGTCTTTAAGGTTACTTTGTTAGTGGGTTGGTTCGTTTTAGTTCATTGACTCTTGGAGCGTGTGGGTGTGTTTTTTTGTTTGTGATTGTTTGTGGTATGGGGTTTTTTGGGGGGATATTATTGGTTGTTTTTCCTTTCGGAGGTTTCTTTCATTGTCTTTATATTTTTGTGGGTTGGTTTTAAGGAGGTTTGTTTAGGGGTATTTGTCTATGCATGGGTGTTTCAAATCTTTATGTAAATTCTAAGTATCTTAATGAAGATTTCTAATTTGCCGTTCAAAAAAAATAAAAAAACTATAGCAAATATTTTTGGCACGCTGGTGGGACACTAGGTACTAGAATATGCCTCCAAGCAATACCAAAAATACTGGTAAAAACGGCCAGGATGACTCGGCCACTGAACCACCAGAGGAAGAGAGTACTGCCCGCCAGTCGCAGGCAAGTACCTTAACCCTTGACTCGATCTAAGAGCTTTTGAGACAGAATGTAGAACCCATGAGGCAGGATTACAACACGCTGGTAGGTTCTTTGGGGCATCTTAAGGGACTAGCCAACCACACAACCGACTAACGCTATAGTCAGCACGAGTTCGTTGAGTCTACCAAAGGCACACACGCTAAATTGGAAAGGGTAGTCTCGGAAATCTCTAATCTAGCCAAGTCTATTAACTTCCTTGTAGACTTGAAGATCAAAAAATCAAGGGTACACATCGGCAAGTCTAGTCAGAATGACAAGCAAACGGCCGCATATGTTATCCCATAACTCCGAAGACAAAACAGCCTGAACAGACATATGGATTTGAATTCCTCCGATGTCTAAGGGAAAGGGCTTGGCAGTACAGTTGTCACTGATCCCACTGGATCAGCAGCACCAGTGGTCATTAACCTTAGAGGTTGATACGGTGATCCAATTGGTAACACAAGCCCCCATGGACATGCACCCGGGGGGGGGGGGGGAAGGGCTAATGACATTTTTTTTTTGCCCCATCAAGCTGCTAAGAACCAGCAACTGATTCTGCCTCCTGTGGTGGAACAGCTCGTTATCCCATATACCGCTATCAATAGGGAGCAATTAGTTGCGACTATACACAAAGAGTATGGCCCTTCATGGGAAGGATTGGGAGACCGATTTATAGATGACCATACCCGGTCGAAGTTGATTGAACCAATTTTCCCTAGGGATATAAAGTTCCAAATTTTACTTGGTTCTCAAGATAGGGCGATCAGTCGATGGTGGAACACGTAGGTTGTTTCATAGTACAATGTGGCCACATAGGTGTAACAACCTATATTTTCACTTTCCTAATAATAAATAAATTTTCAGATAGTATTTTACTACTATGTATTATTTCTAGCAATGACACTATTTTATTAAATAAATAGTACTTGTGTTATTAATTATAAACCCAATGCCTTTAAATTTGTAACCTCTTGGTAATTTTAATTATTTTGTTTTTGGTTAAAACTGCGCCCCTAAAATACATTACAATTTGAAATAAGAACCTTTAATAAAATACAGTATCACGTAGCCTACACTTTTGTCCCTAATAATTTATGTTTAGTTACCATCCATTGAGACATATTTACCATCGGATGGCACTAATGCTATACTACTCTTTGGCAACCAACAATTTGGACCTGTTGCCTTTCAATAGGACAATTGTTACTCCCCACTGACAACAACACCACCACCACCCAAAAAAAAAAAAAAGAAAAAAAAAGAGGATTTGCGATCAAAAAAGAAAAGAAAGAGGAAAAGTAAAAGAAGAAAGAGAGTATATATTTTGGTTACTGCACACCAATGGAGCAACTATTATTCTTCATTGGCAATCCTAAAAAAAATTGTTCGAAGTAAAATAAAAATTGTTACCACCCATTGAAACACTATTACTATCCAATGGAAATTTTTTACCAAAAAAAAATTTTCCAATGAAAATATTACTACTTTTTGGCACATTAGAAATTTTGGTCAAAGTTAAAAGATTCTATACGGCACACTCGAACATTGTTATCTTCCAATGGGACCACTATTGTTACTCATTGGCCTTGTTTGGTCTTGTTCAACAAATATTGGAGAAATTTTGTAAACTGATAGTTTGTGACATTTGAAAATTTTACAAAGAAAATTAAGTAACTTTTTATTTTTTATTTTTTCAAAATTTCATATCAACAATAATACTAGTTTGATAAATCTCATTGAGTAGAATTTGAAAATACAAATTTCGTAACATAATTTGTAGATTGGAAGTTATAAATTTTAATTTTTAAAGAGTTTTTTAGGATTAATATTACATATTTGGCACATGGCGGTCACCTTAAATTGGATGTAAATGTGTGTGTAAGTTGTAAACTTATGCCAAGGGCATATTTTTTACTTATACTCCGGACCTTTAATTAAATAAACGTGTTTTCTTGTTGTATGTCCACCAAATTAAATAAGTCCTTCACAAGGACTTATCACTAAATCTCTCTTTCAAGAAAGACCAAGATCTCCAAGTTCAAGCACAAGGCTAAAAAGTTGAGATTTTTCAAAATTGGAAAGTTATTACATAATGTAGCATTGTGTCCACACCAACTTCTTGTCGAGAGAAGCTTCACAAGTTGTAAAGACAATGTTAGGCACACACCTTCAACAACACCCCAAACCACAACACATCCTTATATGTATGTACCTTGTGCAGTGTAGATTTTTCACACAAGGCCCACACTTTTTTGGGAAGCACAAGGTACATGCATTTAAAGCATAGTTGTAGTTTGGGGTGTGGTTGAAGGTGTGTGCCTAACATTTTGCTCATTGAGATCTACACAATAGAGTTGAAAATTGTACAAAAGAGAGAAATTTGGAACCTCACTTTTTCATTTTATCTATATCTATAATGATTGTTAAGATTATCGGTTTTTGGACAGATAATTATCTACCTGTTTTAAAATAATTGTTTGCTTTTTAGCCTTTTGGAGAGATTTGTTCTTTGATTTCATGTATTTCTTCGAGATGTACGCAATGGAGTTGAAAATTGTGCAAAAGAATGTAATTTGGAATCTCATTTTTTGATTTTATTTGTCAATATTATCTGTTTTGATAGATAATATAAACATTATCTGTTAACTTTAAACCACCATAACTCACTCATTTTTTAGCTTTTTTGAGTGATTTTTTTTTTACCCTGTATTTATGCACCCATATTGCTAATTTTATGAAAAGAATACGTTTTTTTGCTATATTTATGAAGAAAAAACACACACACACACACACACACACAGAAATTTTCATATTTGTTTAGTTTTAGGTTTTTTTTCCCAGTATTTCATGGCCGGTCAATCTTTGATCTTGGCTGATAAATCTCATTTTGTTGATTCCAAAACATTAAATTTTACAAAAAAAAAAAGGGACTTGTAGAACAAAAGTTATAGCAATTTGAAGTTATATAGGCATAAAAAAGACCTAATGAGTTAAAGAAAAATAGCATGAGTTTTAGTTTGGAAGGGTTTTATTTGAGGGGGTTATCGCCAATGCCACCATATTTTTATCTGTTAGAGGACCTTTTCTTTGAAAATAAAAGTAGTGAGGGACTTTTTAAAAATTGGCCAAATTATGTAATTTTTTTGCTAATACACTTAGGGTGCGTCTGATAAAACTGAAAATTAAGTACTGAAAATTAAGTGCTGAATTTTAAGTAGTGTGTAGATTTTTTACAAGAACAAACACACCAAGCGGGGAAGCAGACATTAATTTAAATATCAGAGTAGCAAAGACTGAAGAAGAAAGACACAGATAAATAAAGAAGACAATTAACTGAAACTTACAAATTGGATAACTGAGAATGGATCACTGAAGTGCTCAGTGTATACATCAAGAATTAATTACAGAAATCTTTATGAGAGAAGTAGATGAATTATTCTCAAAGAGAATCTCACGTACACTCAAATAGTTCTCTCCAAAGGCTCTCTGAAAAACTCTCACTTGAAAAGTCTCTAAAAGAGTCTGAAGAAAAGAGTCTGCCTGTAACTGGATGCTGAGGGGATTACTTATAGCCTTCCAAATGGTCCTGTTGAGCTCGTGAATGGCAATGAGCAGTAAAGCACTTTTGGAAAGCTGGCTCTTCACATGGAGTTACAGTGTTTTGTTTGTTACTGTTTAATCACGCGGAACCTAAAAAAGCCTGTTGGTTACTATAGCTGAAAGGCTGATTTGACTTGTTCTTTTTACTGTAGTTTTAACCATTGTTAATGGGAGTTTCACCGAGAAACTTTTGCATTAACCATGGTTAATACTGTCCTATCAAAAAATATTGGATCCTTTACTGTAGGCATTGGATGCCTTATTCTTCTATCGCATTGATTATGTTGGCATCTGCATCTTCATCTAAAGAGTAATCATCATCAGGGTCACTCTAGTAATGAGGAAACCAGTCACCATTATAACTTCGGAGCATATGAAATTCATTGTAAATGATGTCCCTTGCTTCTTCAAACTTTGGATACCAAAACTGGCATTCTTCTGACTGGATGTTGATATCAGAAATTTCTTTTCCAATATCATCATATGAAAAGTGACCATTATCTATCTTTGAAATCCATGGATCTTTTCTTGGATTGCATGACTGGATTACTATTCTTTTGGTTCTACCCAAAGTAAACCAATTTCTGTCAGAAAGTTTCATTCGAATAGTGTTGAGAGCTTTGGCTCTTCTTTTACAATGGTCAAGGAATGAGTTACTTGCTGGTATTGACTGACTAAACTGGGTTTCAAGATCAGGTATGTTGATAAGAGTGCAATTCCAAGCATTGGCTCCAAATATTCTTACTAAATGGACTGATGGATAAAGATCATAAAAAGGAGGGATCCATTCAGGATTGGCTGAAGTGATTCCAATAATTGCAATGTAACCAAATCTTCTGTTAAAAACTCTTTTAGCATAATCTTTTACTGTGTTGAGAATTATCTTTGGAAGTAACTGGAGTTGTCTAAAAGAGGAGACTACTAAAATTTTTAGAAATCCTTTTTCAAAGATTTCAGAAATGACTTGTGGGTTTTGGGACTCAAGGCAAACAGCTCTGTAGATTTCTCCACAACTGAATTTTTCAGTGCAGATAAATCCATTTGGGATATTGGGAATCTGTGGAAAAGTTGACTGGTGGTGTAACTGGTAAAAATCTAACCATGACTTATAATCAGCAGATAAGGAGGGTTCAAATTGACTCATCAGATCAGCATTATGGGAAAATAACTGACTGAATTTGTGTCTTAGAAGAATTTTGACTTTGTTTGAAAAAGATATGGCTTGAAGATTAAAATGATAATTCTGCTGGATTATGCTTTCAGGTCTTAAATTATATTGACTGGCAAAATGAATTTGTAATTTTGGAAACTATTTGAGTATTAGGAGGTGATGATTCCTCCCCCCCAAGGCTAGGAAAGCAAGACACTCCTTGATAAACAAATTAAGAGTCCTTTCTTTGGGTTTTACTGGTTTGGTCTCCTTTTGGAGCTCAAGTGCCCTTAACTGAAATTCTACCGCCAACATTGATTTCTTGAATAGTCTTTCATGACTCTTTTTAAAGGCGGAATATAAATTATCGAGGATGACCACGGATTTTTCAGATAAATCACATGTCATACATGGATATCTATTCATGGGGACTAGAACTGATTGTAAAATGACTGGGGATGACTGACCATCAGACTGACCATGAATAGGGGTAAAGGTAAAATCTTGCCTTGGATGTTCATCCGTAGCAACAATTTTTTCTTTTCCCTTGGACATTGCTGAAACATCAAAAATGATATTAGTAAACTGAGGAAAAGGAATGGGAATGAAACTCTTGACTGAACTATTAATATTAGTACGTGTAAGTAACAAATTGTAGGAATATGTTTTGAGGACATAATTATCATAACTTTTTAAAAATTTGCAAAAAGGGTTAAAGATAATGACCAAATGAATAATTACTTTGTAGAATTTGGACATAATGGGAATGGGTCTAATAATAGGTCTAACTTGGTAAAAATCTCTAATATAAGGAAGGGTAACTATATGCCAAATTTATAACATTAAACTTAATAAATTGCATTTGGTTAAAACATTAACTGTCTTATTTTTACAACACTCATCTTGACATCCTAACATTATATCAGGAGAATCAGATTGTTCTCTACTAGACTCATAAGGAGATGAACTAAATTCATTATCTGACTGTTCAGAATCAGTATTTCTTAACTCTAAAATTTTATAAATATTTTCTGTGACTTCCTCAGATAACTCTAAAGATTTAATTTGGGTTTTAACTTTACAATCTTTAGCATAATGACCAAATTTACCACATTTGAAACATTGGACATTACTTTTGTTATTACTAGTTTGTCCTTTATTCTTAAGATCTTTGTTTTTATTGTTACTAGTATTACTAGGCTTAGAATAAAATGGGTCCTTTGAGTCTTTTCGTTTTATGTGCTTCCTATGGTTGATCCTATTTTGCCTAGAAGGGGCTATAGGTGGCAAACCATGTTGTTCACAAAAATTACCTAACTCATATTTAGCTTTTTGTTTATCATTTTTGGCTTGATTACTGATTTTCATGTCTATACACATTCTTAATCCTTCTCTTTGGATTGTACTAACTATTTCACCATATGTTAAATTATTGTAATCTATAATTCCTTTATCATTACTAAGCACTTCTCTAATTTTATGTGCAAATAAACTTGGTAAACCATTTATGAATTTTTCTTTCCAAAATGGTTCATTACTATCATTTCTGAGCATGACTCTGGATATGAAAACATCTTTATACCATCTAAAATCACTTAGTATGGGACAAGTTAAATTACTTAACTGGTCATGGATTCTAGCAGTTATATTACTAGGGGTTCCAACAAAATGTTTGACTATAGTATATATCAATGTATTAACTCCGTCGGGTACTCCTCGTCCTACTTTTTCATTAAAAATGGGATTTCCATCATCATCTTGTTGAACAGCATATCTAATTTTCTCTTTAGATTCTTCAGTGAGATGCCTTTTCCACCAAGATTTAAGCATTCTACTAAATCCTATAACAAATAAATTAACTATCTCAGTTTGACTTATATCATGATTGGTTATGTAACTGTTGACCACTATGGTCATATGGGTTAACTTGTTGAGGATTTCTTGTTCAGATAATCCATCAATATTCCATTCATATAACATATCAGCAGAAACTGAAAACTGATTTTGAATGTTTCTTTCCTCAAATTGGAGATCAGGAGGTGTAGGTCTTGAGTACCAATTTTTGGTAAGGGTAGTGGGTGTGACTTGTGATCTATAGGATTGGTTTATTCTTTTTAATTCTAAATCAGCAAACTATGCTTCTATTAAACTTATATTATCACTAAAATCTTCTTTTATGGGAATACCAGTTCTACTAATGGTACTAAAGTTTTGGGATAAACTATCCTCAACAACTTCTGTAACTTCAGGTCTTTTGCCTAAGGATTTTTCCATATCCTTTAGCATTTTTTCTATTTTATCAACAGTTTTACTAGTGTCTGATTTAAGAGCGGTACCAATAGGTTTAACTTCTGGTAATTTGATTAAGGGTTCTTCTATCTTGACAGATTTAGGATTTCCTATTTTCGTTTCTATATTTTTTAACTGTTTTCCTAAAATACTTAAACATTGATTAGTATAATTATTCTGTTTTACAACTTTTTTAATTTCAGTATCAGTAGATATCTTAAAGGGTGAGGCAACTATATCTGTTCCTTTATGATTGATGACTATAGATTCTAAGGGTGGATTTACTGCAGAAATTTTACTATTGTCTTCTTTTTTAGTCCATACGGTTTTAGTGATTACATTAACTTTAGACTGTTCTAATGTTGACTCTTTGGTAGATTCTTTAACATTATCTATAGATCTTTGTCCATGGAGTAATCCTATGCTAGATTCTTCTACATTTCTAGGGGTTGATTTTTTGGTAGACTACTCCTTTTTACTTTTCTTGTCATGATGAATATGTTGCTTACTATTATCTTTTGTTTCTTTAGATTTGTGAGGTTTACTACGAGATGGTTTTTGGGATTCACTTAGAGGTGGGTCACAATATTTTTTAGGCTTAGACTTACTATTTTCTTTATCATCTCTTAGCTTCCTAGGCTTACTGTTTTCTTTTTTGATTCTTCTTTTCTTAACAGTAAAATCTATAGTATCATGGTAATGTTCCATATATTCAAAGAAATATATATTTCTTTTAACTAACTTCATGTATTTTTTCCAAGCTTTTACAATTGATTTTCTCTCATCTACATCATAACTAGGCAAATTAAACTCTTTGGCTAACATTTCCATATCAATTTCAAAATCTTTATTCATAGTAAATACACTACAACAAAAAACCCTTATTATGACTTTAAAAAAGAGTCATAAATGTATATTTATGACTCTTTTTTAAGCTTTTAAAATAAGTCATAACATTGCAGTCATAAATAAGTTCGAGTTTATTAAAAAAGTCATAAATAATTATTACTTTTACAACAGTTCTAAAAAAATAGTCATAAAAAATGAGTGCTTTCAAATTATTTATGACTATTTTTTAATTGATACAGTCATAAATAATCTTCAAAAAAGTCATAAATAGCCTTTTAAAAAAGTCATAAATAATCTTTAAAAAAGTCATAAATAGCCTTTTAAAAAAGTCATAAATAATCTTCAAAAAAGTCATAAATAACCCTTTAAAAAGTCGTAAATAATCTTCAAATTAGTCATAAATAACCATTTAAAAAGTCATAAACAATCTTCAAAAAAGTCATAAATAACCTTTAAATAGTCATAAATAATATTTAAAATAGTCATAAATAACCTTCAAAAAGTCATAAATAATCTTTTTATAGTCATAAATAATCTTCAAAACAGTCATAAATAACATTTTAAAAGTCATAAATAATGACACTATTTATGACTTTAGTAGAACTATTGCTAATTTATGATTGTTTTTTATGAAACAGTCATATATAATATAAAACACATTTAAAGAAAAAAAATATTTTGTTGATAATCCAACAATCAAGATTACACAATTCAAATACATCATCAAAACATGCATGTTACAAATCAACTCAAGAACCATATTCAGATATTATCTTCCTTCCAACCAAAATTTTTCAATAATCAATCTAATAATTAGTTATGTACAAGAAAATGTAACAGTAACCACTAAGTATGTATTAAACCAACAAACCAATAATGTATATGTAACATTGTTAAAACAAATATATAAATAAATAAATAAATAAATAAATAAAAACAAGATTAGTGTCTATTTAAACTCTTCAATCTCCGCTAGTACATCAACTTATTTGCAATATTTGTTCCATGTAGTCTAACTGTGTAACACTGAAACAAAAATGAAATCAATGTATTAGATTCTATATAATGAGTATATAATTTTTTTAAATTGTAAAAATATAGATTACCTGAAAAAAGGAAAAAATGTTGAAATTTTCAATACTTAAATATATTCTTGAATGAACTCAATGAACTCAAGTTGAAGTACATTTAGCTCGTGGCTTTCATATTTCACTTTTTGAGACAACTCTTTCATCTGAAAAAGTTTAGGAAAGAATGAGATGTTAAGGATGTATTCCCTCCCCACAACAACAACACCACCACCACCTCCAACACATACGAAAAAAAAAATTCCACAATTTATGAATCAAAGTAAAACAAGAAGAAGAGAAAATTTGGCGACACATTTACAAAGAATACTATGATAATACCTTTATGTTGATAGATTTGGATGGATTATCCATTATCACTTTCATGAAAAGTAACATATAGTATCCACATTCATAATTTCCTGGTTGCTTTGGTCCCTATGAATAAATGTATAACAAATATTAGACAAACAATAAATTACTGCAATCACAAGTCGTGGTAAAACTAACTTATCTTGGAATGAATGTTGACCTAGAATTTCTAAAACTTTCGACAGAGTCTCCTCTATAAATAGAACCTCCCAAAAATTTCAAACAATGAAAACATACCCAACAACAATTGAATAACCGCAACATACATTATATCAATACAATAACCATAACATACTAAGTATAATTTAAACAGCTACTATTATATCTACCATGTTTTTATTCAGATTTAATTACCTTTACGAATTGTCAAATTGGTTTTGGCCTTCTTTTCCCTTTGAAATTTAAAGCCTTGAGTCCACTTCAAGACAATATTAAAAGTTAAAATTAGATAATAAAATGTCACTTCAAGACAATATTCTCACACACAACGATTACAACACGAAAAATTATTAGAAAATTCGATGACTAAGCGTCCACAACTTTCTACGATGCAACCACAATAAGAGGTAATTAATTATAATTCAACTTCTAAACGCAAGAATAAAACACCACAAAGTATTTTATTTTATTACACCTTATGTTCACCACATCGGCCACCCATCCATGGTCCAGCCTACACATATATCCCATGTGTCTCCTAACGTAATACTAACTCCCACTCCAGTCCCAACTCCCATGGGGTATCACTGGGATTTGAGTATACACCGAAAGACTAGTCCTTACGTTCTTGACGTCAATAAAACAATGTCTAGATACACATGAAATAAATCAACAAGCCGGGCATAAGGCTTAAAATAATGAAGAGACGGGTCATCCACGTAGTCGCCGTCTAATCACACAAGGACGGGTCATCCACGAAGTCGCCGCCTAAAATCATAAGGAGCAGTGGTGAACTCTAAGGATTTTCTATCGTTCATACATCCACGTTTTTCACAAAACTCTACTTCATAAGAGATTCATATATCTCAACTCAAATTTCCATTAAAATTATATTAACAGCTACATGTTCACACAGATTCATAACCCACACAAAATCACACAGTCATAATTTCATAAAGCTCAACTATACATGAGAACTCATATCTTTCTATGTACAAATAAATTAATTTATATTAACGAACACGAAATCACACAAAAATGTGATATAGCAAATACGCTTATTTTAACATTCATAAAACTGCTACTGTAATATGAATTTTCTGCCCAAACGGTGCAGAATTGGGAAAAATAACATTAGACGAAAGTTGTCCAGAATTGCGTTTCCTACAGGCTCACGCGAACAGAATCACGAAAACTGTAATGTATGATTTATTAGGAATTATCTACTAAAATCTGATCCGTGAAAATCCCAAATCCGAAAATTGAATAATTGCTCAAATGTATATCCAAGGCTCATCTATAAATCTCAAATCATAACTTCAATCATTGTAAATAAAAACCTAAATCTCATAACCCATAACCATACTAATTTAATAATCTATCCATTTAAATTTCAATCAAACGAGATTGAATGAAATTAACAAGTTAACTCACCGATTTAGGACTTCAATGTTGATGAAGATTCGCAAAACAATATTTGGGGTTACTCTTTTCTTCTCTTATTATCTTCTTCTTCTTCTTAACCCTAGGAGGTATATTATGTATGTATATATGATACACCTACGTATATTATAACACAAACACACAAAAGGCTAAAAATCCCGTTTTTTGTCTAGGGGCCTCACAAAAAGACTTTATATGGGCCCGAAATACATTCTAAAGTTCTAAAATGAGTGACCCAATGGGTGTACATAACCCGGGTACTTAATTTAAATGTTAAAAACACAAATTAACACATTCACGGGCCTATAATCACTACAAAAAAATAAACACATCAATTCTTCAATGACTTGTTCAACTTAAGTTTTTACAACTTAACTCCACCACTTAGCTCTATAAAATTTCACACAATAATTAATGAATAAAATAAATACACGCATATAAATAAATAACCATGGTTGTATACACAAAAATTTAGGTTGTCTCATTATTTTGTTTTTTTAAATGAATATTTATATAAAGAAAATACGGGGTGTTACATGTATACCAAGTGAAATTTCATTTAAAATTTTTATACAGCGCACATTTTCCTAATCAAGAATCTTAACTTTAAAAATCTTAAAATATTGTCTTTTTCACTATTTTCCCCAAAAAACAGTACTTTGATTCTAGAATTCAAAGAAAAAGAGTCATAAAAATAAAGAATATTTATGACTATCCAAAAATGAAGTCATAAAAGTCTTGTTTTTTATGACACTTTTCTAAATACTTATTATATATGACACTTTTCACAAACATGTCATAAAAAATCTTATTTTTTATGATAATTTTCAAAAAACTGTCATAAAAAATCTAATATGATTCTTAATAAAATCTAAATTTGTGACACTAAAAGTAACTATCAAGTGTTAATAGTCCAATTTCAAAAAGTAATTTCTTAAAAACTAGTCTCTCAAAGGTCGATTTAAGTGAAATTTCACTTAATATTCATGTAAAGATTTAGTGAAATTTCACATAATATTCGTGTATGCCAAGTAAAATTTCACAAAATATTTTTGTACAGAGGACCTTTCCCTAATCAAGAATCTTAACTTTAAAAATCTTAGCATATTGTCTTTTTTTCACTATTTTTCCCAAAACAATACTTACGTTTGATTCTAGAATTCAAAGAAAAAGAGTCATAAAAATAAAGAATATTTATGACTACCAAAAAATGAAGTCATAAAAGTCTTATTATTTATGACTATTTTCAAAAAACTGTCATAAAAACTCTTATTATTTATGACCAACTTATTATTTATGACCATTTTCAAAAAAACTGTCATAAAAAATCTTATTATTTATGACCATTTTAAAAAAACTGTCATAAACAATCTTATTATTTATGACTAATAAAAAAAATGGTCATAAATAAAACACCACTTACCAATCTTATGACTATATTTGCAAAAAGAGTCATATATGTTAGAAAAAAGTATTTGTTATGACTCTTTTTTTAAAATAGTCATTAGCCCAAAATAAAAAAAAAGTCATAAAAAGGGTTTTTTCTTGTAGTGATAAATCTTTATTAAGACCTTCACAATCTGTTTGAGTAGGAAAATTTGGAAAACTATCTTCACTTGGTACTTTGTAACAAGGATTACTAACTTGGGCTGTGATTTTAATGCCTTTTAACTTAGTATCAATTTCATTGAGCAGATCTTTATCTTTTCTAACTGTTGTAGTCCTATCAGGAATACAAGATGTACTTGATCTAGAAGACTTAGAATTAAAATCTCTAATTTTTAAAGGAGATGTCCTAACACGTTCATCAAAGTTGATTCTAACTTTTTCATCATTGAATTGTTGTACATGATCTAAATTGACTGTATTATTATTTTGGAAATTACTAGAATGATTTTCATTTTCTAAAATCCAACAACTGGGTAACTCTACATCCCTCCACCGAATAGTCTTAGGAATTTGGATGTTAGCATGTTCAGAACTACTTAACATAAGTAAAGTCTGATTCTTAGGACTTTTAATTAAAGCATGGAATAAATTCTATAAATTAAAGCAAGAGCTTGTGAACCACTATACATATTAGTTATTTCACCAGCAGTTTTAATATTTAATGTCAAAGCTTTTAACAAGTGGGGGTCACTAAGACTTATGGTAAAATCGGGGAAACAATTAAAATGAACTGGTCCATCATGAAGGCTGGACTGCATAATTCCCATTACTAGTACTAAAATTTAAAAATCTAGCATCTCTAAGACATAATAAAATTGAAGAATTTATTCCTTTAATATTAAGTGGTTTTACTGCAACTTGTATTAACCCTATGTGAATGAAGTTGTAACCATCAGATCTATGTTTTCTAATTGACTCTTTACTAAGGAGTTGACATTTTTCATGTTCTTTGTTAATACTATAGGTTTTTTCTACAGTTTTAACATTATAATCAGTTCTAAAACTAAGGAAAGTTGACTTATAAATTTCTCTAGTGGAAATCTTAGGGATGATCCAATCACTATAATCTTGGTTGACTTCTTCATACCTATGTTTTTCTTCATTAATTATATCTGGTAAAGTGGGATAAGAGATTCTAGATCAGCTAGAACCTATTACTAAATTTGATCTAAATAGTCTATCCGTCTTAAAGGGTTTAATCAAAACAAAATGCTTAATCTAAGATATCCAGCAGACACATACATAAGAAGACTCATACCCTTTGTCCTCCGCTCACGCCCGTCTTACCGTCTTACGCTCCCTTCTGCAGGCCTTACTGTTTGGAAGGATCCTAATCATGTGGTCTCTCAGCCTAGGTGGTCTCTCCGCTCAGTAGCCTTGGTGAAAATTAAGTGCTGAATTTTAAGTACTGAAAATTTTAAGCGATTGAATTTGTAGTATTGAAAACATATTTTTAACTACTGAAATATACTACATTTAATGAATATTTTCAGTAGAAATTTTTCACTTAAAGTTTTCAGTGATTTTTTGGTTGCATTTTCAATTAAGTGATAAGTTATCAAACGCACTGAAAACAATTAAGTGCTGAAAATTTTTATTTTTACCATTTAATTGGGTTATCAAACACACCCTTAATTTGTACGGATCCATTACCTAATATCCCCGTTTTTTCCTGTGATTATAGGACGTGAATCACTGGAACAAAAAATGGTTTTTCCCAAAATAAAATCTTAGGCTAAAATCCCTCAACCACGGACTTATATGGTTAAAAGACAAGAAGGAAACTGTTTTGTTAAAAGTCCATCGATACGGATACTAGTACAAGATAAAGTCCTTGAACCCACTAACTAAGCAATTTTTGTGCTAATTAAACCCTAATTCATGGTTATTTCTACAATAAATTAACCCAAGACACCAATTATACCCTTATTCACATGTAACTAACTCTCCAAAAGTTTTTCATTACATCAAAAATCAATAACTTTCAATCTACAAATCTTTTTTCTTTTTCTTTTTTTTATGCATAAAATTTTTATTTATAGAACCTACTCGACGAAATCTACAAACAAATACCATTACCGATAAGAAATTCTGAAGAAGAACAAATGGTGTGTGAAATTTCTTAGACCGTTTATTTGTGAATTTTCACAACTGTAATTTGTTTTTGAGTGGACAAGTGATTTTGGTTAGGAACTGTTTGAGAAATTGTTGGCAATTTGAATTTGAATGTCACTGTGAGAAACTGTGTAGGAAATAAGCATGAAGAAGGGGTGGCCCTTGTTTGGCAGGTGGCTTTTTTTCTCTTTTTTTTGTTTTTTTTTTTCTGCTACTGTTGTTTTTTTTTTTTTTTTAAATTTCACCAACAGCATAGTTTGTGAAATTTTACTGATTGTTTTACTTGTTTTTTTTTTTTTTTTTTTTTTTACAGTGCTTTTAATATTCTACTCAGCTCTATAAGATGTACTAAATACATTCTTATGTTTATTCGTACTATGTGACTCTAGCCCTTTTATTTATTTTTTTTGAGTTTTGTTTGGCCTTTTTTGGTCATTTTTCAACAAACTATAAATTTGAGAAATTTAGCAAAGGACAAATTACACTTTAGTCCATCAAATTATACACCTGTTTTTAATTGAGTCCATAAATTAATTTTTTTTTTCAATTGGGTCCTTGAACTTCAAACATTTATTCAATTTGACTCAAATTCTGACACTGTTAACTTAAATTATTAGAAATTATCACATACGTTGCACGTAATGCTTACCTGTCACATGTTAGGTTAAGACAAACACATGAGATTGTGAATGACTAAAAAATTATGCGATTTTGGGTATGATAGAATATGATTTTGGATCTAGTCGAATGAATTTTCGAATTTGATTGAACTCGATTTTGATCTGATTAAATGCGATTTTTTGCACTATTCACAATCTCCCGTGTTTGTCTTAACCTAACATGTGACAGTGAAGCATTACGCGCAACGTACGTGACAATTTTTAATAATTTAGCTAATAGTGTCAGAATTTGAGTCTGATTGAATGAATTTTTGAAGTTGAAGAACCAATTGAAAAAAAAAAAAAAGTTTATGGACCCAATTGAAAACAGATGTATAGTTTAATAGACTAAAGTGTAATTTGCCATTTTGCTAATAGTTTGAGAAATTGAAAATTTTATATAAAATTATGTGTTTTTTTCTTCAAAGTATCATATCAACAATAGTACTAGTTTGATAGATCTAGTTAAGTAGAGTCCAAAATATACAAATTTCGTAGCAAAATTATTTGTAGACAGAAAGTTATGAATTTTTAAAATTTTGAATAATTTTTTTTATAGGGTTATATAGTTGGGATTATATAGTTGTCACATGGTGGTCACCTTAAATTGGGTGTAAATGTGCGTGTGAGCTGTAAACTAATGCCGAGGTCATTTTTTATTTGAGAAATACTCAGGACCTTTTATCAAACATGTTTCCTTGTTGGTTCGATCTCTGAAAAAATAAGTCCTTCACGAAGGACTTATCACTAAATCTCCCTTTCAAGAAAGGTCAAGATCTCCAAGTTCAAGCACAAGGATAAAAAGTTGAGATTTCTCGAAATTCGAAAGCTATTACAAAATGTAGCCAATTGTATTGAAACTTATGCAGTAGCATTGTGTCCCCACAAATTTTTAATAGAGAATCTTCACATTTTATAAAGATACAACTATTTGTAAGAATTTAATATGGAAACCATTCAACATCACATTGGATATGAATGCGTACAATAATAAGGATATGAATTATATATATATACACTTTGGAAAAACACAACTACACCATTCAAGATCCATGTAATGGACAAACATGCATGCGCTTTAGAGTTCCAATAATTGAGCATCTTATTTCTGAGGAGAGGAGATCAAAATCCTTCTATTATTGTCAAATTAGGTGGTGATTGTCAAATTTAAAATGGTTTCCTCTCTAGTAGCTTATTCTCACATGATAGAAATTTTAAGGGCTTCGATGCATTTGGTTAATTAAGGTTAAGTGAAATAAGACCCAAAAAATGAGAGCTTCTTAAATCTTCCATTCCATTTTGCTGATATACAACATGTGCACACAAGTGTGCATGTGCGAAAACTGATTTTTACACACAAGAGCTATGGATCATTCCATTTTTATTTAGGACATACTTACTTAAGATACATGCCTTCTAATTATTCCTTAATAGCAATATAATACTATAGCTAGGTAAAAACACGCAATCATGTCCCTTTTTTTTTATTAGTTGTTGATCATGAATTGAGCTTGAAGATCTTTGATCGCTTTTTTATCCACTTGGAAGGCCTTGGTAAGGACATCATTCGAGATTTGCGGCATTGAACCAAAGACTGCTTTCGCAATGTCGCTACGACCTGGGCTTTGACTACTGAATGCAGCATAAGCTAGAGCAGATGTTTTTCCAATATTGAGTTGGAAGTGAATGAGACCAACAGGGAACACAAAGGCATCTCCTGGGTGAAGGACCTTGGAGAAGAGATGATTTTTCGGGTTGGAGGTGACAAACCCAGCATACAGAGTACCCTCCACGACGGTTAGGATCTCGGAGGCACGAGGGTGGAAATGAGGAGGGTTGAGGCCATTAGGTGCAAAGTCAATACGTGCAAATCCAACGCCAAGGGTGTTTAGTGCAGGATATACATCTACTGATACTAGTGTGGCCACCGATCCAGCTGGGTTCGACGTGTTTCTAGGTATGTTAAGCCCAGTAAAGAAGAAATCATCGCTCGTGGTAAGCTTTGGATCCTTGCAGAATTTTCCATTCACAAACACTGCAATCAAAAAGCACGAATTGTTAAAGCACAAATAAATTGAAAACTTGTATTGACAAGAAATTGAAATTTCATCAAGTTCCAAGAAAAAAGAAGGAACATGTACGTACCGGCAGTTTTAGATTCATTAGCAGCAACACAAAAATCCTGCAAAGGACTAGGATCAGATGCAGAACTAAGAATGACAACCACAACCCAAAAAATAATATATGAAAAAATTTTAGCTTCCGTCCTCATCATATTAATGTGGTTATTGATTCAAGCACTCACAAGGAGAGGACTAATTTCACAAAAATAAAGTAGTATGCTACAAATTTCCCAGATTTTAAGCGCTTTGGTGATTTCTAGTATGATGAAATGCTATCTATATATATAGTGCAGTAGTACTACCTTGGCTCAAAAACTTGGCGACAAAAGTGAAGTGGTTAGCAACGCATTGTCAACAGAAGCCGTGGGGACAAAGAGTGGAAAGCTAGAAGCTAACAAACATTCTATTTTCAATTCCGTTAATTACTGAATAGATGAAGAAATTATAGCTCTTCCAGCAGATATTGAAGAACAAGAATTAGAAGTAGAGACACATCAAGGGAAGAGTTGAAGGCATTGGAGGAGGCATTGGAGGAGGAGTTTAAAAAATGTGGTCTGTCCCACGTTGGTGGATGAAAGCTATTCAAGTCCGGAGGCAATGACATTATTTCACCTTGAACATTCTTGAATACTCTCTAAATTGCAAACAATATTCTTGATTGGATAGGTCAATGAGCAATGCTACTATGAGAAGCTTCTCAAATGTACAAACACTTCAAGCCGTTGGATTGTCCAAATTTTATCGAAGTGAATAAATAATCATTTAATAATGTTTATACTTACTACCTTAAGTCCAAATCTTTTTACAATGGTTGTAAAGTACTTGTGCATATGAAAAACTTCTCATGATAGTATATCTTATTCTATATATAATTTATTAGTGTTATATTTTGAGTTAATTTGTCTCTTAACTAGCATATTTAGTGAAAAATGAGTGTAGCTTGTTTTACGCCGAGTTGGATCTTAGAACTCTTTCATTGCATAGTTTGAGTGTTTGACCCACCTGCACTTATAATTAAAAACTAGCATTTTTAGTTGGCTTTTTTTTAGATGACATGGGGAGGGGAATTTAAAACTTTGAACCAATAGCATAGAGAGGACTTAAATGCCGAGCTCTTTGCCACTTGAACTAAGTCTCAGTCGGTTATTTAGTTGGCTTTAGTCAAAACCGTTATCCGTATTTTTGAATTTTCCTAGAGATGAAAATCATTTTAGATAGGCGTTTAGTCACTTTAATCAAATTAATGTTTGAGCCACCTATTTTTGACCTCTACATATCGGATGAATGGGTGACAATTTTCGATACGAACCCGGCACAAAATAAAGTGGTTTAGATTTAGCTTATACTGAACTAACCTGTTTACTATGATTAATAATTCAGTTGCCTTGTGTTTTAATTGAACCTATCTAACCTGAATAACCAATTATGCAACTATTTAGGATCGCTTTTTCTTATTTTATAATAAAGCTAAACAACATTTACCTATTGCCAACACCTAGTAATATTTGCAATTTCCACATAAAAATTAAACAGCCCCTCAATACTTCTGGCTAACAAGACAATCAAGAGACGAAGATATAATTTACAAGGTTAAAATAAATTTCTATGACTACAGTTCTACTATTATTTTTATTACTTTGTGGATTTCAAGTTCCGTTTGTTTTTATCATACATAACGTATTTATTCAGTCTATTAGTATATGTTGACGAGTTAGGGATTGGTATTGGAGAAATTTTGCCTGTACTATGTGACCACTTTATTGTAGCTTGTGAAACACATAATCTATGAACTATGTACATTATAAAAATGATCAAGATTGGCCACCAAAACTTCAAGTGTTTCATTGCTTCAATTGAATAACTCTAGATTAAGGCTTAGTTTGGCCCCCACGTGGCTTTTTAAAAGGAGCTTATGAAATTTACTATTAAGTTGTTTGATAATTTTATACAAGTGACACACTACTCTTCAAAAAGATATCATGAAACCAAAAAGCCACCTTGAGCTTTTAAAAGCTCCATTCTAGAGCTTTTAAAAGCTCTCCCAAAAAAGCCCTAAGTTCAATTTTTGCAAAGCTCATAAACTAGTTACCAAGTGAATTAACATGAGATTGTGCTTTAAAAAAGGAGAAGTATCAAAAAGGGGGCCAAACTAAGCCTAAGAGCTTTTCAACCAGTGGAAAATAGATGGTCAGTTAACATAGTGATTCAATGGATAAGACGGATTAAATAAGTAACCTATACATTAGATTAGCTGGGTTTGGGTTTAAATTATTAACACATTTTAAAAATAATAACACAATTATAACATAATATGATTATGACACTACAAGTTTATCACATGAAATGATAGAATTGACACCCTAATTCATTGGATTAAAAATAATAACTAAACGAATAGAAACAAAGTTCTACACTAGAATAATAGCAGTGACAATAATTGTGCAATGCCATGCATGGTTAAACGAACCTTTCTCTTTTTTTAAATTTTTTTTTTCCTGAGGAGATAAACAAACCTTTCAATCTAGCTGTTGTTGGGATGTTTATCACATGTGCGATAATACATTAATTTAGATATTATAATTTGACTAGATTCTTATTATGATTTGGTTTTTTTTGTGATAGAGTTGTATTATTTGTCCAATGAGTAATGGGTCATAAACTCTATATAAGGGGATATTGTATAGGAATTTAGGAAGCCCTTGGTGTAGCAAGTTGGGGGTCTCCCCTCATGGGGGTGCATGGTCAAGGATGAGAGAATGAGGGTTCTTTGTTTACTGAGAGTGGGTATACAACGATGTTGGGGTTGCGTTATGGAATTTAATTTAAGTATTTTCTTGTACCGATTGTTTATTCTCAATAATAAAGAATGGACTCTTGGGTGTGGACATAGATATTGTTTGGTCGAACCACGTAGAAATCTGTGTTTTTCTTTGGTGTGTTTGTTTATTACTGTTTATGTATTTCTGTATGTTTATTAGCAAATGGTATCAAAGCCATTGTGGTAAGATCATAGTGGGCAGAGCCTATGGTGATAATGGTGTTAGCACGGTAAGAAAGAAAAACAAAAGAAAATAAAAATCAAAGTTGACGCAACAGTGACTGAGTCGGGCGTGTCTCGTGTGTGGATGGGACTTGAGAATATAGCAAGACAGGAGCTTGATTTGGGTAAGGTTTCCATGGGGTGTAATCTAGTGTGGCAAGTTGTAACAAATTAAGGCTCAAGATTGGTTATAATTTCAAGTAGTTAGTGGGACTCACTATGTTAGTTGAAATTTGGGACAGAGATTGTTCCTAAGGATTTTCAGGTACTACAGATTCATCAGTGGACACAGATTTATGAAATTTTGCACGGATTGGAATTTTTTTATTTTTTGTAATAGATCCTATATATATATATATTGCAGCAGGTTGGGATCTAGGGCACCGAAATGTAATTTTGATGTTACTGTGATTGAAGCAAGTTGTGCCCGGTGGAGAGATTCTCACATTCCACTCATACGGGCATTTCTCCTGGGTTAATAGATTTTGGGTATGATAAGTATGTGCTTTTGGAGAAAATAATTGGATGGATTCCAAGAAAGTGGTGGCCGACACAAGCACAATCACCCGACAGAGGTAATTGTTAGGATAGTACAAGTAGGAACGTTGATCAAATATTTTTGGACCATGTTCGCTATTCGGGTGGTGTGATTTTGATCCCAAAGTTGCGAAGGAATCTTATACTGTTGCTGAAATCACATATGGCAGTTGAGAGAAGTGTGGATAATTTGTGTCGTCTGGTTGGTAGAATTGTACTCCCAAGTTCTCGATAGAAAAATTCTTGCAAGATGGTGAATGGTTTATTTCACAGTTCAGACGATGGTGAGGGGAAATCCTATTGGGGAGAAAGAGGATCGAGGCTCTTCTCTGGTAGAGTTAATGGATATAATTAACTTTGGGAAGCTGCACATATATTGGTTGCGATTTGACAAATTGGAGGTGTTGAGACCATATTGATTCGGGGTGTGCATGCTGGTACGAAAGACAGTCAATGGTAAACGGTTGCAAAGCGGTCAACATTGTGGTACTCCAATTGAGGGGTGCTAGTCATGTGTGATATATTGATTGTGAAGCTGCCCCACATATGATATAGGGGGTGATTGTTAGGATATATATCATATGTGGGATAATCCATTAACTTAGGGATTATGATTTGGCTAGATTCCTATTATAATTTGGTTTCCTTTGTGATAGAGTTGTATTACTTGTCAAATAAGTAATGGGTTGCAAACTCTATATAAAGGGATGTTGTATAGGAATTTAGGAAACCCTTGGTGTACCAAGTTGCAAGAATGAGGGTTCTTTGTTTATAGAGAGTGGGTGTACAACGGTATTGGGGTTGGGTTATGGGATTTAATCCAAGTGTTTTCTTGTACCAATGGTTTATTCTCAATAATAAAGAATGGTCTCTCGGGTGTAGACGAAGGCATTGTATGGCCGAATTACGTAGAAATCTGTGTTTTTCTTTGGTGTGCTTGTTTATTACTGTTTGTGTATTTCTGTGAGTTTATTGGGGAATTTGGTTCTGCGTTTTTAAAATTCCCAACAGCTGTTTCCAACTTGACATTAGGTTGAACAAAGAATAGCTATACACACACATACATATAAATATCCATGATATTGGTATATATATATATATTTGTGTGTATGTGTATATGTAATATCGGAGGACTGATTTTGGGCTACCATACTTTGTATGGTACGTGTCATTATTTAAATGTCTAAAATTATTTCATTCATTATGACTAATGAATAATATCAAAAACTCTAGAAATTTCATATTTATACTTTATAAGTTATGTTTCATCATACACAATCCACAATAACAACTATGTATACATAAATTTATAGACCGAGTAATACTAGAAATACCTAAAACACACATTTAAGAAAAACACTACTGGATCACTAAAGATCGAGGATGAAATTGTATTGAATACTAGTTCCTGATGATGCCAATTTTTGGTGTAATGTAATAAAAGAAGACAAGAAGAGGAGTTGTATGTGGTTCGGCCCTGTTAATGAAGAGACCTACGTCCACATGTGTGTCTAAGCACTTTTACTATACTATAAGGTAACTGGCGACTCTTGGTGAACAAACAATGGATTGGAACTACCAGAGGTCAATCGGGTAGATTGAATATAAGTATTCTCTGTATTGTGTAGAAAATTGATCCCCTTCAAAGGGGGCGAGGGGTTTCTTTTATACATGCAAGAGACCTCCTTGTACATAAAAACTATATTGATAAGGTAATACAATCCGATTAGGATTGATTAGCACAAATCGTGCGAGATTCCTAATAGAATTAGGAAACTATCTATTCATTTCATTAGTCTTCTAGTTGGCAGAGGAAACTATCTAGAGGATTCTCTGTCATGCCCTGGGGCCTGGCTGAGATGTGTTTCTGACGAGTCATGCATGAGCGGATGGGTCGGGAATGGAGGAACCCGAAAAACAGGAGGGGCACCCTCAGCCTTCATCCTGGGAATGACATATTCAGCCCCCTTGATTGCCTGACACCCTTGGGGGTGGCCTCGTGGATTAGTTCTTATTGGTTTAGTATTTTTGGGTGTATCAGTTGCCCCCCATTTCCAAGGCTAAAGTGATGCTTCATTGGATGAGGCTTGGAAATTTGTGTAGCTCGAAAGCACTGCTCAGGGTCGAACCAATAGTCTTGGTCATTCAGGGTTACTAGCCTAATTTGATGACTTAGGAGCTCGAGGTGTGGCTTGCCACGTGTCAACAAAGGGTTGGTCTGGTCAGGATCCAACCAGGATGGTACAAGATAACCGGACCGTCACGAGCGAACTGAATTGTCATGTCGTGTAATAAATGCGTACGTTTCTTGAAGCACCACTTGGGCTACCCAAGGTACCAGCTTTCGTGCGCTTTAGGTGGGAAAAACTCTGACCGTTGGATCTGAGATTATCTGGACCATTCGTGTTATCTATATAAAGGACACTTACACAATTTCATTCCTTCTTTTACCTATAGAGAGAAAATACCCAGCAGTACTGAAGGAAAAATCCCGACTCAAATTCCCAAGCTTCTTTCTGTTTACTTTTCTCTGTACGTCATCTTGTCATTTAACTTTTCCCTTTCACTTCTTTTTCCTTCGTCCTTGAGTAAGTCTAGAGAACGGGAACCCAGTCGGTTTTGTAAGGGAATGCGACTTCTTTTTTCCAAGGTTTTGCTTTTTCCTCAGGACGAGGGGTTCAATTTGCTTAGCTTAGTAGAACAATCTGAGCAGTCGATGTGTCCCAGTCCTGCCTTTTTTGAGTGGTACCTGACTGATAGGGCCATATACACCTTACCCTTTAGGCTTTTGAGTCTTCCTCCCCTTTACCTTAGGTCAGGAGTTCATGACCCATACCTAGGATGCCGACTACTTTCCCGACTTGTTGTAGGGGGTTTAGAGATGTGTCACTATGACTTCAACTCCTCTTCTTGGTTAAAAGAAGAGTACTCTAGATCCGGAGAAGTATCCCTCACTAACTCCATCTGACCACCATAGTGAGGGTAGAATCCTAAAACGAGTGTCCAACGTGGGTCGGGTAGCATAGCATCGGTCTCAGACAGACTTGAGGTTAACTTTCTTGTGAGTAGACTCCTAGTAGTTTGCTTGCGTCTGACCTGAGCAGACTGAGGGAGAGGTACAAACTTCCTGGCCATTTCTCACTGGCCGTGCCTGTTGGCGGGGCTCACCTGCGCTACAGGTTTTGTTACCCTTTACGAGGACGCTTTCATAGTGGGCATTCATCTTCCTCTCCATTCTTTCGCCTGGGACTTACTGATTTACCTTGGTATTTATCCCGGGTAGCTCGCCGCTAATGGCTGGAGATTCTTGATGGGGGCCATTGACCTTTTGGGTATGGACTTACCCTTCAGGAGTTCTTGTGGACCTTCCGACCGTTCCAACTGTAAAGGGAGGTTGGTTTCTTTCCCTAAGCGCTCGGCAGGGAAAAAAGATAATAGATAAAAACCTTGAGCAACAACATAGGGTGGAAAAAGAAATTCTTCGAAGTGTCCACCCTCAAGTTATGTGAGAAAGCTCCAGGAATTGCTCTACCGACCGCCTGGGCGGGCGAGTTAAGGGGTAAGTTTCAGTCTTGAGTTTGCACTTTACTTTCCGTTTTGTTTTCTTGCTGCCCGAATACTGACTGACGCCCGTTATGTTTTGCAGCCGGATCTGCTGACCTTTTGAGCATCCCAGACGAGGGTCAGGAATGGATTGGGGCGTTGGCCTTGCAGTCTGTCAACATTGTTGACTTATTGACCCGGCTGGGAGTCTGGAAGGTTACTTACGAACCCCAAAAAGTTTTTGAAGCACCAATCTTTCCTCCCATAATTCCTGGTAAGTCTCTAGTTCTCAAACTTTCTTTCACTACCTCTTCATCTCTTTTTCCTTTTATATGACTCGTTTATTTTTTTGATTTTACGGAGATCAGGAAGGATATTGCTGCCCTGAAGGAGAATTAGGCCGCCACCGCTGCCGCTCGGGTTGGTTAGAAGAGAAAGAGGCTGGATGCTGCTGTCGAGCAACAGTTAAGGTAGCTCAGACATGGGCCAAGCGTGGAACCTGTCGGGACATCTGCCCACAGGGTTTAGGTGGTTTTAACTACCGAAAGCCCCTTGGGGGGTATCCCGATCGATCCCCACCTGGCATAGAATGCAAAGGAGGTCCGGGCGAGAATCTGGCCAGCCCTACTCCTGAGTCAGGTTGAGATGTACCGATCCAGGTCAAGATGTATGTGGGGATGGCCCCTCATGCCCTCATAGGGTGGCTCTACAGCCTCTCCAACTTCATAAGTGTCTTACTCCCCTATCTTTATTCATTCTCCTTTACCCTTTCCTCTGTTTACGTGTCACTGTGGTATTTTTTTGTTCTCCTTTACCTGGCAGTTTGTCTGGCGGCCGGGCCTGAATCTTCCCTGCTCAGGCTGGCTGAGAGCGCGGCTACTATTGAGGCTGCTCTTTCTACGGAGAGGGCGACACTGGAGGCTGAGAAATTTGCCCTGACCGTGGAGAAGGAGAAGGAGAAGACAAAGGCCTTGTCCTTGAGTTTGGGAGAGGTCCAGGAGGACCTGGAGATCGCCCAGGAGAGCTTAGCTACGGCAGAGGTGGAGAAGAAGGCCCTGGACGATGTAATAGCCGCTCGAGAGGAGGCGGAGAAAACTGCGGAAGAAGCGTTCGAGGCCGGCTTCTTTCAGGGCTACACAGACCTGAAAAGGAGGGTGGCCTCGAATAATCCCGAGTGGGATCTCACAACTTACTCGGGGGCCGAGTTCAATTTTTGGGATGTGGGGTCCCCTGCCATTGATGAGGCCGCTGCTGGGGTGGATGCTCCTACTAAAGAGGCCGGGGAGACTGAGGAGGAGGTTGTGATCATGGATGATCCTTAGGCCAGGAAAAAGAAGGCAGTGAAGATTTTTCCAAGGCCTACGTTTGAGCCATGAACCACAACATGAAAGTCAGCCTACTCCTGGCCTATTTTGTATTTGTACACATGAATTTTTATTTTTATGTTGGGAGGCTACTATAATTGCCCCCCAGGCATTGTACTTTTTCTGATCTAGTAATGACAAATAACCTTCGAGGTCACTTTTTTCATCAACTGTTGTTCATACTTTGTATTTTTATTGCCTGTGTTTGCTTGTAATTGCCCGTGCCCGACCAGTTGTTTAGCCTTATAATACCCCTGCCTTAGCAAAAGGTTTGAGAATTTAACCAGGAGGGCACACTCAGTCTTCTGGGGACTTGTAAAGGCCTGAAATTTACTGAGCTGTTGGCACTTAAGAAATTCCAAGTCTGTAGATCCCGGACAGGCATTGTAGGTGCTCGGGGTGTGTGGATACCGCATTTTCTTTCTTTTACCCACAGCTTTTTTAAAAATTTCAAATTCGAAACAAATGAGTCGCCACTTAATTTTTAAAAGGAAAAATTAAGAAACCATTTCAAAAGGAAACTGATCTTTTGCGAAACCAAAGATTAATTAGGTCCGGGGATTATGAAACGAGAAGGGAAGGAGTCCATCAGACTAAAACACCCCTTCTCATCCTATCTCGCGATAGGCCTCTACTTAACATCCTTTTAATCGAATTATTAATTTAAATGTGCCCTCAACTAATACATATGTATAAATATTCATTACAAAAGCATGTCTAAAGGGTGTAAGATTATAAGTGATAAAATATCATTCAAAAATCACATAATTCGAGTAGCAAGCAATATGATATGCAATAGGGAACAAGAGAACTTACCCGGGATCCAGTAGCGATATTAAACGTGCAATGCATACAAATGGAAGAAAATCCTAGAAAAGAGTCTCTAATCACATGTATTCATATAAGGCAAGATCCTAATTCTAATGTGTCGCACATGAGGTCATAAAATTGATAAAATCAAAGAAAAGTTAAGCTAAGGGAGAGTCGAAAAGTCATACCTCATCAGCGCTACAAAACAAGGGTTAGTTCACATGATATATAGCACGCATAATTTGAATAGTGATCCTAAGCCTCTAACCTAAATCTATCAAATGTAATTAACCTAAAGCAAACGAATCCTAACTATAAATGTCGAGTCACATGGATGAATGTAAACATGAACAAGAAGAAATCATGAAGTACTTATGATTTAGGTCACTTTAACTTTAAATTCAAGCTTAACTAATCATTATTGAAACATGGTTTGAACCTTGACTCATGAAAATATCATCTAAGCCATTGTTTATAAGATTGATCCAAATTATTACAGAATTCTTGAAATTGCTGAGAGCAGATCAGAACTTCGAAGAAATAAAAAGCATGGTTCCCGTGGTTTGATCTTGGTGAATTTTGGACACAAGATGCCTCTGTGTGTCTAGTTTTTAACCCAAAAAATAAATCAAAGTTTCAACGGTTAGATCTCTGGGAATTGGACAAAAACCAGACATTACTCAGGATGCTACAACCTTCTTTCCAGAGTTCTTGCATGATTTTCTAAAAATAGCAAAAAAATCAGAAATGCTTTGTTCTTTTTAGGGTAGCTTCGTAACACATTAATCTACTTTAAAAAAATATATTTTGGGTCACAAGTGCTTGATTAAGGCTCTGATTTGCTTATTTCAAAAGAATGTTACTGTTCTGAAACTCTGGACAGATTATGATTGCTCCATAAAACCCTTGATCAAACCACCCAAAACATGAAACTATCTTAAAAAACAATTACAGTGGTAGAACTTTGAGTTATAAACATTTTCCTGTTGTTTTCATTCCATTCCAATGGTTAGATGTTTGGCTAAAAATTCATGATCGAAAACAGATTGTGAACTCACTGCTCATTGGGTTAATTCACTTTATTCCTATTAACTTTAGACATATAAGCTATGGGATTAGGCTTGTCTAAAGCTAATTCTCCTACCTTTTGATGGTCATTGGAGACTAAATATGCTTATGTTTGTAAATTTCAAAGAAGTATGGAAGAACTTCATGAGACTTAGTCATAATAAACCTCAAACCATGAAGATAGGTTTGGGTGCATTAGCTAAATATTCTAGTACCCCTCTTCATCCTCTCACAAATAATAAAACTACAAAGAGATTAAGGAGTTTCAAACCAAAAGAGTTACAGTAGGCTCGGTAACTCCTCTGCCCAGAGTCCTTTTGCCTTTTTGAGTCTGGTCTTGATGGACTGCAAGATAGTACGGTTAGTCACCTCGATCTACCCATTGGCATGCGGGTGCTCGGGAGAGGAATAGTGATTCAAAATTCCATAGCTAGAGTAGAATTGTCTGAACACCGGTATGTCAAACTGTCGTCTGTTATCACTGACTAGGACCCGGGGAACACTGAACCTACTGAGGATATTCTTTTCTACAAAGCTTTCCATTTTTTTCTTGGTTATAGTTGCCAAGGGCTCGGCCTCTGCCCACTTGGTGAAGTAGTCAACCGCAACAACAGCGAACTTGGCCTAGCCCTTTGCCATGGGGAATAGCCCGACTATGTCAATACCCCACTGACCAAGCGACCAGGGACCGAGGATTGGAGTTTGTTGTTCTGCGGGGTGGTTAATCATACTTGCATACCTCTGGCATTTATCACATCATTTCACATAGTCTTGTGAGTCTCAGGCCATTGTAGGCCAGTAGTAACCTTACAACAGGGCTCTCTGGGACAGTGCTCGACCTCCAACGTAATTGTCACAGACTCCTTCATGGATCTCATATCTGTCACGCCCCGTAGTAGCAAAAATAGAAAAAATAAATTCCTTTTTGGACCCGTAGGCCATGACAGTTGAAAGTCACCATATTGTCCATAACCAAAGTCAAACCATCAGAGTAATGATTCAAACTACTTATTGGAAAGTTCTAAGGTTGATATATAAATCAGAGTTCAATACTAACTATTACAAAACCAAAGTGTTTGCAGAAAATATAAATAAAACATTACGGCAACATATGCCGATTACAAACTTAACTATTACAATGGTCTCTAAAAACATAAGCATAAACTATCAACAGCAAGCTTCAAGTCTTCAGCTCGCATAGTAGTCATCTCTAGTGTAGCCTCCGTCATCGTAGGCTCTGTCCTTGTAGACCCTATCCATGTATGCATCTCCTGCATACTTATAACCCTGGCCAGCTGGACGTCGAATATCCAGCGGCATAAACGTCGTCAGCTACGAAAGCCGAGTGAACACAAACACTAACAGAGTATCTATAGATTGCATATATATAAATAGCATCATTAAAAAGATCATCTTATCATTCGCATGCATGTATGCACCAACTCAATATCTAACAACAGACGTCGTCCCAAACTACGGACATAACATAGACACTTGGGTCCACATTAATCAGACACGTAGTCCCATACCTACGGTCTGTCAAATCCCGACACACAATCCCATGTATCTTATCTGAACGCCCCGATATACCTTGGTCAACACACCCTGATGTAATACGGCCACAACCCTGTTGCAATACGGCACGTAGCCCGAATATAATATGGCACACAGCTCTGACATACTACAGCACGCAGCTCCATCATACCACAGCACTCAGAAACTACTATCGCACACAGCTAATACTATCGCACACAGCTAATTCCATCGCACACAGCTTTACTATCGCACATAGCTTTACCACAACGCTCAGCAATACTACAACACTCAGCAATACATCCGCACACAGCTCTGCAAGCATTCAGCTCCACTATACCAGCTCCTTAATACTATTATGGCACACAGCCTCGATATACTTTGGCCAACACACCCCTGATACATCCTGGCCAACACACCCAATACTTTACTGCCAACACGCCCATCCAATACGCTCAATACTTTATGGCCAATACGCCCAGCCAATACGCTCGATACATTACGGCCAATACGCCCTAACACATACTACTGGCCACACAGCCCTATATCATACGATCGTCGTGACCGCATTTACACGTACCAATCAAAAATAGTATCGACCATTGTGGTCGACAGACCCACTACTATGCACGTCGGCTTTTCAATCTCATTATTATCTCAACATTAACCAAAGGGTTCCATTGTTCAATGCATTAAGTCCATTATTCCACGTATGTATTATTCCAATACAGTTCTCCAACATCAACGTATGATAATAAACAGGTTAACAGTTCATTAGATATAAAACAACTAAACAATTAACATTCTGTTAAGTCAGATTGATTGAACTAAGTTCGATCGATTGA
Organism: Hydrangea macrophylla; assembly: GCA_033977485.1. NCBI lineage: Eukaryota > Viridiplantae > Streptophyta > Magnoliopsida > Cornales > Hydrangeaceae > Hydrangea > Hydrangea macrophylla. Next base: position 128,680,164 of record CM066989.1, on the reverse strand, counting down.
GATAAAGCAAGGTTCGATCGATTGACAAAAGTTCAATCGATCGAGATCGGCCTGTGTTCGATCGCTCAAAAACAGTTCGATCGATTAAGAACAGTAATATTCTAGAATTGAACTGGACCTTTCCCGTACGTTCGGGGGTCCATTCTTTCTTGCCGAAACATATATAAACATACATATCTACGCTACTAAGTGAGTATAGGCACTCATCGGTAAAGACGGTGATGCCGACGAGCTCGGGGTGGTCGTGGGTGGTCTCAGTATGTCTCTCTCTCCTCTTTTTCCTCCTCTGTTCCTCTCTCTTATTCTTCTTCTCCTTTCTCTCCTTCTGCTCCTCGTAGGTTCGGGGTTGCGGTGTGGTTTGGGATTTCTTCCTTTCTGATCGGGAGAGAACTAATCCTAATTATATGCCTTAATGAGCATTTGTTAGACCATTTTATCTTGTTTTTGTATATTTTTACTTTGTTTTCTAGTTTCTGACAGGTTTTGGAAGAAATCAACTAAACCAGGCTAAACAGGGTGAAAAAGCAGAGCTAAAGAAGCTGAAAAAGCCAAGTCGCGCGCGCGGCCCGCGCCCGCGAAATCCAGAAATTGCTCGCGTGATCCGCTCGCGCGAGATCCCCAAAATCGCTCGCGCGATCTGCGCGCGCGAAGGTCCAATTGTCGCGCTCGCGCGACCCGCTCGCGCGATATGTGTAAAAATCAAAGTTGCGTATTTCAGTGTACTGAAGACTCCTGTGCAAACGAAACTGCAGAATGACGTCCAGATTGTAAATTACATCAGTTTCAGTCCGTTTCGAGTTGTAAAAGCTTCCAAAACTTGTTGTAAATCTATATATACTCTATTTTACTTCAATTAAAGGGTTGGCAATTGTTACACACCCATACATACACAATATACAACCATACTTCCAGCCATTGAAGGGAGGGAAGCAAGGAGAAGAAGAAGAAGACCAAGGGTTTCCATGGCCTCCTCCATCAACTACTTGCCATCCATCGCTTCTATGGACGGCTAGATCATAGATCTAGGGTTTCAATGAAGCCCTAGACGAGTAATAGGGTTTTATTTAGGTTTTTATTTTAGTTCTATTATGTATGGATGACAGTCACATGTTTAGAGGATTTTTATAAATAAATCGTACTTCTATTGATTAAATCATTGCTTTCGGAATTTATTCTTGTCTTAGATCTATTTTGACTGTGATGTGCTCAACGATCTATTCTTGTTGTGCTTGTTTAGATTGTTTACATGTGATGGTGCTCTATTGATTCGTGCTATCAAGTATCCGAATAGTCCATGCCTAGGTTAGACGGATTAGATCACAACCCTAGTTTAGTGTGAGATAATTCGTGCTACCCGAAGATGGATTATGTTGGTGCTTGAACCATGATTATCTTCTTGTCGGAGGAATTGGGCTTGTAGCTACAATTCCCCATATTCATCCAACGTAATAAGCTAAAGTAATTCATAAATATTCCTATTATGAAGCTAGTGGTGGATTTGCAATCCTAGGTTCCCTTAAATATTATTTAAAACACTTTTAATTGCTTTCATAGTTTAGATCTAGTTTCATTGTTATTAGTTTAATTAAAATCCAATTCAAATCCGTTTTTCCTAATTAATTAGACTTAGGTTTTAAAATTAAGAGCTGTAGTAATCAATCTCTGTGGGTTCGACCTTTACTTCCACACTACAAATCTTTAGAAAAGTAAAGAATACTTTTATATCTTGATATTGACAACATCAATTTTTGGCGCCGTTGCCGGGGATTGTATTACTACCTTTAGTTTTAGAATCGTAGTTTAGTTAATTCGTAAATATTAGATTAGGTTTCCTTTTCTTATTTTTCGTTTTATTTTTAGTTACTAACTTGTTTTTTTTTTATTTTGTAGTCAACGTTTCCGAGTGGAACAGCTAATTACATCAAAGGAGCTTACGCAAATAAAAATATAAATACAATTAAATAAATTGCTTCCTTTGGAATTCGCTTTAAACCGCTGTAAGTCAGGGCGCTGTGACGCACTATTTGCATTAGTTTAGGGTTAATTGCACTGCATTAGCTAGGAAACCCGGGGCGCTGGGCTTGACGCGGTCATTGCATTACAAGATAATATTCATGCATCATAGTAGTACTGTGTGCTTGATTGTCGTCTTACTTGCGTGATTGCTATTTGTTTCTTTTGTTAGTTAATTTTTGTTTTTAGTTTACTTTCTTTTAGTTTATGTTAGGTACACGTTCAAATAAACCAGAATTAAAACCTTTTGACTCTGAACTTGAACGTACATTAAGACTTAACAAGTCTTCAAACTTAACTTCTGGAACTAGGTTTGTAATAGACGTCGATTTGACACCAAAACCAACGTCTTTATTTGAATCGGAAATACGTAGTACTCTTACAAGATTAAAGAAACCACGCTTTCATAACATAGAACCGATTAGAATGGCAGACATTGGAAATAATAACGACAACAACCAAAATAACAACGGAGCTAATATGAATAATCCTAATATACCACCACCTCCGCCGCTTAAAGATTATTTTATTCCTACGACTTACACGCCACAAACATGTATTGAATTACTGGAGGCGACGGCATCTCACTTTGAGATAAAGTTGTCTACCATCTCGCTACTTCCATCTTTCCATGGCCGTTTAAATGAAGATCCATATAAACACTTAGGAGATTTTCAAGATATATGTTCTACTTTGAAAATTCAAAATCTTACTGATGATGAATTAAAAATGCGGCTCTTTCCATTCTCATTAAAGGACAAAGCTAAATATTGGCTCCAATCGTTGGAGCCAAACACAATTAGAACATGAGAAGACTTACACACCGCATTTTTACAAAAGTTTTTCCCGATTATGCGTACGAATCAGATAAGAAAATCTATAACAAACTTTGTGATGCAAGATGGGGAATCACTCTACGACACGTGGGAAAAATTTAAAGAATTATTACGCTCGTGTCCACATCATCAGGTCCCTAAGTGGCAACTTGTTCAGGTCTTCTATGAGGGGCTTATTCCCTCTGTTAGGAATACTGTCGATGCCGTTTGTGCGGGAACTTTCCTACACAAAAGCGCCGATGAGGCCTGGAAAATTTTTGAAACGTTAAGCGAGAATTCGATGCACCAAGCGGTGTCTGTCCGTTCTGAGGGATACCCACAACCTAAGAGGGAGGTAAAATTCGAGTCAAGTCAATCAATTGAAATAAAAGAACTATCTAACAAACTTGACCGACTTTAACAATGAACCAAACGACAGCCTCACCCGCGCGTGAAATTTGTGCATTATGTTCTGATACTTCACATTCGATACTTGCATGTCCATCGGCGAGTCAATTTCTGGAATTCGTGGAGCAACACATTAATTCTATTCAACAATACCCACGAAATAATTATAATGCAACTACTAACAATCCGGATGCGCCATGGAGAAACCATCCTAACTTCTCGTGGAAAAATAATACTAATAATCTTAATGAGGCGACTAATTTTCCAAATGCGTATCGACCTCAGTTTCAACCTAATCAATACCAACACCCGCCTCCTAATTTGAATCCTTCAAGGGGTAATGCTTTTGAGGAAAAGGTGTTGGCGTCCCTTAAGACTATTGAAACGCAAGTACAGGCACAAGCACAAATAGTGCACTCACACACACAATCCATTGCGAAGCTTGAATCCCAAATGGGACAACTAGCTACTGTAGTGAGTCGTAGAAACGAGGGGACGTTGCCTAGTCAAACAATTCAAAACCCAAAGGGACAATATGAGGTTAAGGGGTCGAATGAGCAAGTAAACGCCGTCTCAACTAGGTTGACTACACGAGAAGAAGAGGTAATAGAAATTCCGAATGAGAGTATGAAAGATATGAATATCAACTCTAATAAAGAGAGGGGTGAGGACGTGAATCAAAGTAGAAAAGACAATGAACCGGTCCCAACAAATTATATTCCAAAGTTACCATATCCACCTAATGTTGAGGAGCCGTCTAATCTTACAAATAAAAAGTCTAAGGTTGAGGATATACTCGAGGTATTTAAACAAGTCAAAATAAATATTCCTTTCCTCGATGCTATAAAACAAATTCCCGCTTATGCTAAATGTCTAAAAGACCTTTGTACGCAAAAACGCAAAATACGCAGTCATACGCCTAAAAAGGTCTTCTTCACGGAAAAAGTAAGTTCAATTTTCCAACACGCTCCTCCGTTATATAAGGATCCAGGTACGCCTACGATTTCATGTGTCATAGGTGACACTATCATTCATCGGGCTCTCCTTGACTTAGGAGCGAGTGTTAACCTCTTACCTTATCACGTCTATAAACAATTAGGTTTAGGGGAACTCAAGCCTACGGCCGCTACTATTCAGTTAGCGGATCGTTCTGTCAAAATACCTAGAGGAATCGTAGAAGACGTACTAGTGAAAGTGGATCAATGTTTCTATCCCGTTGATTTTATGGTCCTTGACACTGAACCCGTGCTAGATGCTAGGAAACACAATCCTGTCATTCTTGGTCGTCCACTCTTAGCCACGGCCAACGCACGTGTCAATTGTAGAACAGCGGTGATGAAAGTGTCGTTCGGGAATATAAAATTAAAATTAAATGTTTTTAATGCTGTTGATCAACCTCCCAAAGACGACGATTATCTAGGTGTGGAGGGTAGTAAGGTTAAACGGAATATTGAGCCTAAGAACGTAATAAATATAAGTGCGGAGAATAATATAGAGGATGATGAGTGGATGAATCCTAATACTTCGGACCCTAATGCTGAATCTACTCGAAAGGTAAGAAATCGATTTGACCATACTGATAAACCGTCGATTGAATTAATTCGAAGCGACGTAATTTCTGCTTACCATCGAGCTCTACCTGACATTCTTAGGGGTACGAAGTCTGATTTTCAACCTCCGTAAGTCTTGAGCTAGAACGGTCTAGCTGAAGACGTAAAAGTTAGCGCTTCTTGGGAGGCAACCCAAGCTTAATTTCGTCTGTTTTCTTTGTTTTTGGTCGTTTTTGAGTCTGTTTGAGTCTGTTTTGGACATTCTGGACAGGTTTGGGGGTTTGAATTAATTTATTTTAATATTATATACATAATTTTAACCAAAATATGGAAAAAACCATTCTCGCGCGCGCGGCCCGCTGGCGCGAGACATCGCTCGCGCGGCCCGCTGGAGCGAGAATGTGCCTTAGTATTTTTCTTTCGTTTTCTTTGTATGAGCCCTCAGGTTCTCTTCGCGCCTGGTTTCGCGGGCGCGAGGAACCTCGCTGGCGCGATTTTCATAAAAAAAAAAAAAAAAAAAAACCAGGAATTCGCGCGCGCGACGGCCGCTCGCGCGATTCCTCATTTTTCAGATATTTTCTTTGGTTTTCTATATCTTTCCCCCTATCTGTTTTATTTGTTTTTCTTTTCTGTTTTTGTTTATTAGGTCATTTTAGATCGAGTTAGTTGTTGTTTTCATTGTTACATTTAGACTTTTTCGTTTTATTTATTTTCCATTTGCTAGTTTAGTTTCGTGTAGATTAGTTTTTGAATTTATATATTATATTTTGGTTTCATGTACTTTTAATATTCTTTTGTTAGTTTGTCTTCTTTTGTTAAGAAGTAATAGGTAACATTGAACTTTATTGACATATTCAATTGTGTTCACCTGTTTGTCATTGCCGAGATTGAGGTACTATCGTTCCTTCCTTACCTACTTCCCTTTCTTTCAATTTATTGTTTCATTGGGGACAATGAAAGGTTTAGGTTTGGGGGTATGCACACACATGCATATATTATGCACTAATTTTGAAAATTGTGAAATAAGTGTGTTTAAATAAACGATGTTACCTACGGTTTTTGCAATATCAATTTGATACTTCTTGTTATGTAACTTTGAATTGTTATAGAATGGTAAACAAGGAAAGATGTGATTAAACATTTGCTGAAGTTATGATATGCTGTTTTAAGTTATGTATTGTTTGAATCGTAGTTTTATATCATAGATTTGCACATAAACTTATGCACTACACGTAGTCACTTGAATACATGTCTGATGTGAACTATAATATGATTCGGATTTCTAGATAACACATGGTGGAGACTAAGCCCGGTGAGCTTTTGAGCCTATCTTTTCATTTTGAGGGTTATAAATACATCTTGTGTTTGTCGAATTTCATTGAAATAACGCATCTATTTGTTGTTTAGTCTCATTATTCTTGTTTTGGTTGATAGTCAAGTTAAAATATTAGTTATTACCATGCTAAATAATCTTCCGTCGTACATGTTGAAGAACCATATAACCATAGGACATGATTATAGGCCTTCTTTGTTTATTACCGACCGATAAATGAAAAATTTCCTTAGTTCGCCCTTTGAGCCGTTAAAATGACATTTCTTTCTTTGATTACCATTATCCTTGTTTTTGCTCCGATTTGACAAACTTGGAGTTCACCACTGAGAGATTTGTCAACTTTTAGTGGTGTTTAGGCGATGTGTGATTGAGAAGAATAAGACAAGATGCTATTGGGGTAGTTGCTTGGTATTCGATGAATAATCATTTGAGAAGCAAGAAAAGAAAAAGGAACAGAAACATAATACAGAAGAGGAAGGTTGAAAACAAAATGAAAAATGAAAGAAAAGAAGAAAAATGAATGAAAAGGAATGAAGAGAAAGAAAAAATGAAAGTTTGTAGAAGAAGAATGAAAGAAATCGAACATGCCTTACAATGCCATTCTGAAACTACTTGATATATCCGTTCTATCCTTTTTCATTATCTGAGCCACGTTACAACCTTTGAAAAGTCCTATTTGATCCTACGAAACATGGTTTGGATATGAAAACGATGGGAGGGGGATTAAAACATGGTAATGATTAATTTGTCTTGATTATTGGCATTCTATCCATGAGACTACTGTTCTTTCGTGACATGCTTCTTATTCGTGTCGTATGTGAGCGTTAATCGTTTTGAAAATATATTTCCGTTACTCACATATATTAGAAAAATTACACCTGTTTCTGAGTGTTTCATTTGAGAGTGTAATTCATTGTGAGATTCGTAGTCGAGACATAGTTGGATGGTTATCCGAGTTATATTCCAAGTTCATGACATGCGCGTGTTCATTTGACTACCATTTTACACACGTGCAATTTTATGAGAAATTCTATTGATTTATACGATTCATGTACTTGGGATTGTTTTTCAGAACGTAGGTGAACGTTTGATTCCGTTTCTTCTTGTTCATTATTCTATTTCGAATCATTGTTATATAATAAGGAGTATTGATTGTTTTATTTTTTGTTTGAATAAAACTTTTTAAATTTATAAGTTAATAAAGATGGTTGTGGGTGACTTGTTGACGAGAACCCTCACGAGACTTCACTCGTCCGACTAGGGACACCTAGAGGTTTAAAAGGCTTGTTGCATACGCTAAATGCAATCGCAATCCATGCGAAAATGGACTAGTATGATATTAGTAGTTAGTTTTTATTTAAGTTTTGCTCGAGGACTAGCAAAATGTAGGTTTGGGGGTGTGATCGGGAGAGAACTAATCCTAATTATATGCCTTAATGAGCGTTTGTTAGACCATTTTATCTTGTTTTTGTATATTTTTACTTTGTTTTCTAGTTTCTAACAGGTTTTGGAAGAAATCAACTAAACCAGGCTAAACATGGTGAAAAAGCAGAGCTAAAGAAGCTGAAAAAGCCAAGTCACGCGCGCGGCCCGCGCCCGCGAAATCCAGAAATCGCTCGCGCGATCCGCTCGCGCGAGATCCCCAAAACCGCTCGCGCGATCTGCGCGCGCGAAGGTCCAATTGTCGCGCTCGCGCGATATGTGTAAAAATCAAAGTTGCGTATTTCAGTGTACTGAAGACTCCTGTGCAAACGAAACTGCAGAATGACGTCCAGATTGTAAATTACATCAGTTTCAGTCCGTTTCGAGTTGTAAAAGCTTCCAAAACTTGTTGTAAATCTATATATACTCTATTTTACTTCAATTAAAGGGTTGGCAATTGTTACACACCCATACATACACAATATACAACCATACTTCCAGCCATTGAAGGGAGGGAAGCAAGGAGAAGAAGAAGAAGACCAAGGGTTTCCATGGCCTCCTCCATCAACTACTTGCCATCCATCGCTTCTATGGACGGCTAGATCATAGATCTAGGGTTTCAATGAAGCCCTAGACGAGTAATAGGGTTTTATTTAGGTTTTTATTTTAGTTCTATTATGTATGGATGACAGTCACATGTTTAGAGGATTTTTATAAATAAATCGTACTTCTATTGATTAAATCATTGCTTTCGGAATTTATTCTTGTCTTAGATCTATTTTGACTGTGATGTGCTCAACGATCTATTCTTGCTGTGCTTGTTTAGATTGTTTACATGTGATGGTGCTCTATTGATTCGTGCTATCAAGTATCCGAATAGTCCATGCCTAGGTTAGACGGATTAGATCACAACCCTAGTTTAGTGTGAGATAATTCGTGCTACCCGAAGATGGATTATGTTGGTGCTTGAACCATGATTATCTTCTTGTCGGAGGAATTGGGCTTGTAGCTACAATTCCCCATATTCATCCAACGTAATAAGCTAAAGTAATTCATAAATATTCCTATTATGAAGCTAGTGGTGGATTTGCAATCCTAGGTTCCCTTAAACATTATTTAAAACACTTTTAATTGCTTTCATAGTTTAGATCTAGTTTCATTGTTATTAGTTTAATTAAAATCCAATTCAAATCCGTTTTTCCTAATTAATTAGACTTAGGTTTTAAAATTAAGAGCTGTAGTAATCAATCTCTGTGGGTTCGACCTTTACTTCCACACTACAAATCTTTAGAAAAGTAAAGAATACTTTTATATCTTGATATTGACAACATCACTTTCCTTTCTTTTCTTTTCTTTCTCCTTCACTTACTCGGCTAACTCTCTATTAATATTTTTCCCTCCTTTTCAACAACTAATGGGAGGGGTTTTTATAGGAAAAAGGGGGAAGGCCACCAATATGTATATATATTATACACAACACGTCATAAGACACCTCGTAGGACATCTCACAAGCACTCAAGCACACAAGACACCTCATAGGACACCTCACAAAACACTCAAGCACATAACACCTTATAAGACACCTCACATAACACCTCATAGGGTTGTTTGGGGGGTTGGCTTAGGGTATAAGCATGGTTTGGGGAATCACAGGTATAATTACGGGTTCCGAAATAATGTTCATTATAGTGGAAATCTAGTTAGGTAAATATTATCTTTCATTATAATTATTATTCTTGTAATTATATTATTAAATAATATAATTAAAAAGTCGTATAATTATAGAAAATGTCATATAAATACACAAAACGGATATTTTCTCAAAATGACTAAAATCGAGATGCCTTCTAAATAGAGATCGAAAACTCTTAACTTTCAATACGAATAGCAAATCATTTAACATTACGCGACTTTTTTCCCAAAAATTATATTTTCAATTCATGACTTACAAAATTGGAAAAAATGACCAAAATACCCCTGTGACCAATTTTCGCTAAAATTGCACACGAAGTCTAAATCGTTAATTTAAACATGAAAATACGAGTTACTATAATCTACCCTCCTTAACAGAGATTTCATCCCGAAATCTGAGCTAGCTAGTCACTAAACAAAGCTGAAAACTTCTCGCACATTTCTGATTCCAATTCCTAAGAAGCTTCGCGTTCGTCATGGTGTCTCCACTGAACTTTCACTAGAGGAATTTCCTTAGTCCTTAGCTTCTTGACTCCTCGATCCAAAATTTGGACTGGTCCTTCAGTATAAGTCACGTTGCTGTTTACTTCAATGTCCGTGAAGTCAATTTCATGTGACGGATCATGTACAACCTTCCTAAGCATGCTGATATGAAATACATTATGTACTCCTGACATCTTAGGCGGCAGTGCAAGTCGATAGGCTACTTTTCCCACGCGCTCTAAAATTTTAAACAGTCTAATGAAGCGTGGTGACAACTTTCCTCGTTTCTGTCCGAATCTGACAATGCCTCGTACTGGAGATACCTTGAGTAGCACATGATCTCCAACACTGAATTCCAAACTCCTGCGACGTTTATCTTTGTAACACTCGTGTCTACTCTACGCCGTACGCATCCTTTCTTTCACGACCTGGATCTTCTCGTTAGTTTCCCGAACTAACTCGAGTCTGAGTAGTTGATTTTCTCCAACCTCTGTCCAACACAACGGTGATCGACACGGCCTTCCGTATAATGCCTCAAAGGGTGCCATTCCTATACTCGAATGGTGGGTATTGTTGTATGCAAATTCTATGAACAATAGATGGGTCTCCCATGAGCTTTCAAAATCAATGACACATGCTCGCAGCATGTCCTCCATCACCTGGTTAACTCGTTCAGTCTGTCCATCCGTCTGTGGGTGGAAGGCAGTGCTCAGGTTCAATGACGTCCCCACAACTGTCTGTAGACTCGTCCAGAATTCTACAGTGAATCTCGAATCACAGTCTGATACAATTGGTACAGGTACACCGTGTAGTCGCATAACTTGTTGTATATACATACGGCTCAGACGTTCGACCGAGTATGACATACTATAAGCTATGAAATGCGCTGATTTGGTAATTCGATCCACAACTACCCAAATAACCTCGTGGTTTTGCTGGAATCTCGGCAATCCTACCACGAAGTCCATAGTGATATGCTCCCACTTCTATCCGGGAACTGGTAATGGTTGTAGAAGTCCGGGTGGTTTCTGATGCTCTACCTTCACTTGCTTACACGTAAGACATTGAGACACGTGCTCAGCAACTTCTCATTTCATTCCTTTCCACCAGAAGTTTCTTTTCAAATCTTTGTACATTTTTGTACCTCCTGGGTGGATAGTCATTCGTGACTTATGAGCTTCGTCCAGTAGGTCCTTTCTTAGATCCCCTTCATCTGGCACACAAAGTCTGCCTCTGCATCTGAGTGCCCCATTCGCATCAATACTCCAATTCTTGGGTTCTTTCACTGTGTTGCTTGCGAACGACTCCTGAAGTGTTGGGAATATGCCCTCAAACCGGTTAGTTGGACAATGAAATATCATAATGCATTTATATATGTTAGTTCATGAGATGAATATTAGACTGGAATCCTTAAACAACATTGTATGTGGTTCATTTGTGTATGTGATTACACATGTGAGATATAAACACAAATCCTTGTTGTTTCAAATAAGTCACAGTGGATGATAAGTCTGGATAACTTATCAGGTATACACTGTAGCATGATTAACGTCTACGGGGTAGAATGATGAATCTCATTCATAAGAGTCTTTGACTCTTGGTTAATATGCTAGTGCACTCGGTGCATTGACGGACCTGAGTTAAACCTATTGACACCTAAATGCTGTCACCGTCAATAGGAACTCAAAACTTGTATAAGGATACATGTCCTCAATCCTGAGACAGTTATGGACGCAAGTTGTGTGCTTAGTTGCTTTGACTTACCAATCAGTGAGGTCTTGCAAGATCAACACCTGGGTATCTTGGGTAATCAAGTATGCAACGTTGGGAACATATACTGTCAAGATGGAATTCTACCCTCTTCAATAAAACGAAGAGTAAGTATTCCCTCGAGAATGTCACTAGGAGTGATTACTGAGAGCTGGCCAGCCTTGTCAACAAAGTGTTATTGTTGACATGTTTAGTAATCCAAGAGTAGTGAATGATACTTGAGGAATATAAGATGTACTATCTATTGGGTCGTCAGTATCTTAAGACATACATCCCAATGATAGATACGAATACTGCCTGGTAGAGGGACATCCATATCATATTATACAAGTCTAGCAATCACTTATGTATGTGTAATTATGTTCTTATGCACTGGAGTGCAATTATCATTTTATAGTGGCATTAATGATAATTGATTAATTATTAATTCCTTAGTCAAGAGTACTGACTAGATGGAATAATAATTAATCGGAGCCAGTAATTAAGAACCTAGGAGGTCCCACTCTTAGCTCCGCCAGAATGCTTGGAAAGGAAAATGAGAATGCTGTCAAGACTGGTTCGATCGATCGAAGTTGTTTCGATCGATTGAAGTCTAGACAGTTCGATCGATCGAACGTGGTTCGATCGATCTAAAGTTCGATCGATCGAAGTCACTTCGATCGATTGAAAGTAAGGTCGGTTCTGGGAATCTATAAATAGGGCAGCTACGTCCAGAAATTGTAGGTCGTCGTTTTTAACGTACCAGTTGCTGCAGAACCTGTTTAGAGTTCCCAAACCTTCCCTATTCTCACTATTAGGGTTCCCACCAACCCTAGCCACTCTGGGAGCATTCAAGGAGACATAAGGGTGAAGATCTCTTAGAGGTTGCTGCTGCATATTGAAGGAGAAGGACTAAATTAGAATTGGGTTCAAGACCATAAGGTAATGCACATGTCCCCTCTCCTGTACGCATCTATAGAGTTAACGAGTAGTAGATCCAGGCAACCAATAAAAAGTTTTGAACTTTGTGTTTTTCCGCTGCACGTTTAAATAAATTTTAAACCTGTTTTTCCTACAATTGGTATCCGAGCCTCGCTTGTTTGGATCTATAGATGCGTTTTGGAACACTAGTTTTGATTTGTATGTTGATTTTAGGACTGTTTTCAAAACTACATCGTCACAGATCCGTTTCTACAGTGTTTATGCAGCAAAATACAAATCTGTGATTGCATTGGATGCAAGGTGGGTTCGATCGATCGAACATCATCTGTTCTCAAACGATCTAACTAGTTTCGATCGATCGAACTTTGGTTCTGTTCGATCGATCGAATGGTGTTCGATCGATCGAGACTGCTTTTCTGTCCAGGTTTTCAGTTTACAGATTTAAAGGTTTTTAAAAATATTTACTTTAAAATTTTATTTATGCTATAAGTTTTTCAAAACATTCTGTGAAACTGAAAGTTCAATCGATTGAACTATGTTCAATCGATCGAAGGTTAAATCGATCGAACCTTTGTCGATCGATCGAAGTGTGATAGAGAACTGTGATGCTGTTTTAAGTTCTAATTCAGTATGTAAAGAATTTATATACTGTGTGAATCAATTAGGGGTTCCAATGGTACATATATTTGTTATATATATGCATGGTTGTGCGTGTGACTAACCTTTTTTGTAGCAACCTTAGTCCGCTATCTCCCATGGCACCAAGACTTTTAAATTTTGTATTTAATTGTTTGAGATTGGTATTTATTATGTTTTAATTGTTGGTTTGGTTTTAAGGCATATGTAAAGGGCGCTGCGACTTCAATCCTATGAAAAGGAAAGTCGCACTGATTTCCCTAGCCTTTTATTTTATTATTGTTATTTCTATTTCTAGATAAATTGTAAGCTTTGAGAGAAGCATAGGACCAATGTAATAGAATTAGAAAATCCATGAAGATGGAGGAGCAAGCCGTTGTCCATGAAGATGGAGTCGGAGGCAATCAAACCAAGAAGGAGGTTCTATGGAGATAGAGCCATGGGAGATAGAGACATTGTTGAATGCTTTTATTTCATTTTAGTTTTTGTTTTATGTGCTTAGTTGTGAGTGGAATTTTATATATTGTTACTACTTGCATGCACGTAAAACAAGTTTTCTAAAATAAAAATTCAAAACCTTTTTCCAACACATTAGTAAACACTTGATGTTTTTGGGCAATGTGAAGAAACATTTTTTTTTATTGAAAAATTCCTATTAGATCATTGTAAGTATGAGAAATACTCTGTCACTCATTTATGAGTGATCATTCCATACGGAGGGTATTTCTTATTGATTACTAGATATGAACTTCTTATAAAAATCTAGTGGGAGAGGGACTTATTTTATAACTCCCACGGTCTTCCATAAACGGTTCATTGTAAGGTGAGTAGTATATTCTGTGTCACCCAGCCATGGGTGATCATTCCATACGGAGGATAGACTATTCATTGGTTACTAGGTATGAACTTCCTTTGGATAGAATCAATGAGACGCGTTATGAGGCACTACTTGAGGCGATTGTCATTGGATTCTAGTTAATGGTAAACACTAGCTAAGCTATGGGTAAGGGATTCCACACGGAGCATTATCCAGAAACTTAGAGACCAAAAGTTCAGGAGTCATGAATTGTTTTGTAAGAGTTTCATGACATTCATGATGGGTTTCCCAATCAGGCTATGAGGTTATGATCGCCACACGGAGACTTAATTTCATAGGCTTGACATCCTGAAGACAATTAATGAGTTGGTTAAGGGAATACCAATGTATCATATAAATTGTCATATTCATGATTTCCATATTGTAATTCTGTTACATTATTTGTATTTCAGATTCATTATGTCTAGCCCACTTGCTATACCATGATCCAGAATAAGCTAATTGGAAATAACTACGTTGAATGGAAACTGAAACTGGATGAATTATTAATTGCTAATGGATGTAAATACGTTCTTACCATTCCCTGTCCACCTATTCCATGCCATGACACCCCAACTGATCTTGCGGATCAATATTGGGAGTGGATAAGATTTGATGGTATAGCTCGCTCTAGCATCTTAGACTCTTTGTCTGATGTGTTGAAGCAGCAACATCAACCTTTGAACACTGCCCGTGCTATAATATTGAACCTCGAGGAGATGTTTGGGGAACTGAGCCGTACTGCAAGGCTTAGAGCCTTGGAGTTAGTCATGGACACCAGAATGTTGGAAGGAACTTCAATAAGAGAGCATGTTTTTAAAATGATTACTTATTTCAAAGTAATGGAAGTTCTTGGTTCCGACATTGATGGTGAGACTCAAGTTGACATAATCTTGCATTCGTTGCCTTCATCATTCACTCAATTTAAAAAGGTTTTTAAAATGAGTAAAACAGTTTTTTCAACAAGTGAGTTGATGAGCTCTCTTGAGGCAACGATGGATATAGTCAAAAAGGAGTCAAATGTTTAGAACATTGGAATGGCTTCATCTTCTGGAACTAAGCCTAAGAGCATAAGTTCAGAGAAGGAGAAGCAAGACTCAAGGATAGGTGAGCCTAAGCCAACTGTTGGGAAGAAGGCAAGACTTGGAAAGGGAAAGGCTGGTGCCGTGCCAAAAGGAAAGTGTTTCCATTGTGGCATGAGAGGGCATTGGAAAAGGAACTGTGTGGAATACTTGACTGCCAAAAGGCAAGGTACGATCCTTTCACTAGTTTTTGAAGTAAGTTGAAAAACTGATACTTCAACTACTATGGGCACTAATTCTAAATTTTCTAATTATATCTGTAATTGTTGCAGGGAATTGGAAAATAAGAATGTGCAGTGATTAGAAGATCTTGATTGCTTTTTGGGATCTGATGCAAGAGTTGCTATTAGATTAATAGTTTTATATTGTAATAAAACTTTGGAGTTATTAGATGGATTTAAGTTTTGAATTAATGAATAATATTTATTCTTTTGATTTTGGTACTGAAATTCTTGATTAAAAGAAAGCGTTCTTTTATGTGATCTAAATAACTTGTCAAGCAAGTATCTCACCAATTTACTCTTGTTTATCATATATTATCTAATGTAGTATTTAAATGACTCATGGGTATTTTACCATCTAAAAGGATAGCACCCTCAACTAATTCTATAACTTTTTGGTTTTGAGGTTAGATCATATTTAATCTAAATAGGATAAATGGGGAGTAAAGGATTGGATCCTAAACTTTTTTGGTTGCTAAGACCATTGCCTATTTGTCAATCCTATTTAGAGAGAAAATGTGATCAGATCATATTAATCTAAGTTAGGATAAATGGGGAGTAAATGATTGGATCCTAAAACTCTTTTGGTTGTTGAGACCACTACCTGTTTGTCAATCCTATTTAGAGGCTAATATGATCAGGTGACTTTTCTTTTGAAAATCACACGACCAAGGACTTATTAGAATTAGGACATACTCATGTATGTAGGGAAATAAACATTAGAGTTAAAAAGTAGTTTCGCCTACTTTGGATACTGATATACATTTACTTATTACATCTTCATCCTTAATTTTGAAGAAATTCAAAAGTTTTGGAATGAAGAGTAATTGGTAAAAGAATATCGTTGCCTTTTGATTTGATCAAAATGGTGAGTATCTATCTAATGTATTTATTGTCCAAAGGAGATAAGAATGAGATTCTTTCTCGACAGTCTACACCTAGTGCGCCTCCACGGGATGGTGTAGCAGGTAGAAGGAACTATCTTCTTTTAGATATGACTGGGTCATGGGATGAGTTATTTAGAGTTACTACTATTCCTTGTTTTTCTCGATGGAACTACAATGTATATACTGGATCTTATTCAAAAGCAAATCTTTTCGATACACATCCCCAAAGTTGTGAAAAGAATGCGACTTCTTTCTCATGGTAACTTTGGATAAGGATGTCTAGCACTTTGGTGTAAAGAAATGATGAGCCTTTCGAATCTAGATTAGAAGTATAATACTTTTGTAGTGTTTCCAGAGAAAACAAAAGTTGGTTGGAGACCAAATTTTGCAAAGGAAAGATAATATAAAAGAGTAAAGTAATTTATATCTTAAAGCAATCTATAAATCATCTAGAACTAAAATCTACTACCTCTTCTTCCATTCCTACATTGGTACTTCATTACAGTGGGAGAATTCTCAACATTGTTGAAATTCCCTGGTGCATTGAAGTTTTGTGATAAGGAAGCTCTGGTATGTGATTTGCATAAGTCTATGGACTAAAGCAATCATCCAGAGATAAGGACATCTGTTTTGATATGCTTGGTCAAAATACTTTAGATTCATCTAAAGTATGGATGTAGCTTAAGTGGATGAAAGGATCCTTGCGCAAAGGAAGTGTGGTGGTGATTATGGTTCCATATATTGATGACATCTTTATCATTGCGAGATGTTAAAGTAGTATTATCAATGATTGAGATTAAGTTTCTACAGTATACTTGATATTTATGATCTCAGTGAGGTGAGCTATAATCTTCAGATTTTTGCTCATTCAAGATCGGAAAGTTAAGATAATGAGATTATCTCAAACTCCTATATCAGAAAGTTGCTGGCTAGATTCAACGTAGAACATTTCGATAAAGGTTTTTCACCTTTGAACATAACCTATTGCTCTTTCAAGATTTGTATCTTGGGATACAAGATGAAAGAGGTCACATGAATGGTATATCATAAGCCTTCACTATTGATAAACTTTGTATGTGATGTTAGGTATGGATATCAGTTATACCGTTGAGGTTGTTCACAGATATCAGTCCAAATGAATATTCAGTTTTCTGAACTATCACAAAGTATATATTCTCTAGGGCTTGAGAAAGAACTAGCGAATATATGCAGGGTGATGGTGTTTTGGACAATGTTCAAATTAGCTTTACTGGATACATGTCATGTGACGTCTTTTGTCTAGGGATATAGTATAACATGAAGATGTTTTACTATGGATTATTTCAGTCGATGATCATCAGTCCCTATGCAAAACCTTACGGGTTAAGGATTTTGACAAGTCACAGAGACTATGCTAGTGTTAGTGCTAACGCTATATGGTTATGAGTGCAAGTGGGAGTTTGTTGGGAATATGCCCTCAAACCAGTTAGTTGGACAATGGAATATCATAATGCATTTATGCATGTTAGTTCATGAGATGAATATTAGACTGGAATCCTTAAACAACATTGTATGTGGTTCATTTGTGTATGTGATTACACATGTGAGATATGAATCACAAATCCTTGTTGTTTCAAATAAGTCACAGTGGATGATAAGTCTGGATAACTTATCAGGTATACACTGTAGCATGATTAACGTCTACGGGGTAGAATGATGAATCTCATTCATAAGAGTCTTTGACTCTTGGTTAATATGCTAGTGCACTCGGTGCATTGACGGACCTGAGTTAAACCTATTGACACCTAAATGCTGTCACCGTCAATAGGAACTCAAAACTTGTATAGGGATACATGTCCTCAATCCTGAGACAGTTATGGACGCAAGTTGTGTGCTTAGTTGCTTTGACTTACCAATCAGTGAGGTCTTGCAAGATCAACACCTGGGTATCTTGGGTAATCAAGTATGCAACGTTGGGAACATATATTGTCAAGATGGAATTCTACCCTCTTCAATAAAACGAAGAGTAAGTATTCCCTCGAGAATGTCACTAGGAGTGATTACTGAGAGTTGGCCAGCCTTGTCAACAAAGTGTTATTGTTGACATGTTTAGTAATCCAAGAGTAGTGAATGATACTTGAGGAATATAAGATGTACTATCTATTGGGTCGACAGTATCTTAAGACATACATCCCAATGATAGATACAAATACTGCCTGGTAGAGGGACATACGTATCATATTATACAAGTCTAGCAATCACTTATGTATGTGTGATTATGTTCTTATGCACTGGAGTGCAATTATCATTTTATAGTGGCATTAATGATAATTGATTAATTATTGATTCCTTAGTCAAGAGTACTGACTAGATGGAATAATAATTAATCGGAGCCAGTAATTAAGAACCTAGGAGGTCCCACTCTTAGCTCCGCCAGAATGCTTGGAAAGGAAAATGAGAATGCTGTCAAGACTGGTTCGATCGATCGAAGTTGTTTCGATCGATTGAAGTCTAGACAGGTTCGATCGATCGAACGTGGTTCGATCGATCTAAAGTTCGATCGATCGAAGTCACTTCGATCGATTGAAAGTAAAGTCGGTTCTGGGAATCTATAAATAGGGCAGCTACGTCCAGAAATTGTAGGTCGTCGTTTTTAACATACCAGTTGCTGCAGAACCTGTTTAGAGTTCCCAAACCTTCCCTATTCTCACTATTAGGGTTCCCACCAACCCTAGCCACTCTGGGAGCATTCAAGGAGACATAAGGGTGAAGATCTCTTAGAGGTTTCTACTGCACATTGAAGGAGAATGACTAAATTAGAATTGGGTTCAAGACCATAAGGTAATGCACCTGTCCCCTCTCCTGTACGCATCTATAGAGTTAACGAGTAGTAGATCCAGGCAACCAATAAAAGGTTTTGAACTGTATGTTTTTCCGCTGCAAGTTTAAATAAATTTTAAACCTGTTTTTCCTACAATTGAAAAACAAAGTCTGCCTCTGCATCTGAGTGCCCCATTCGCATCAATACTCCAATTCTTGGGTTCTTTAACTGTGTTGCTTGCGAACGACTCCTGAAGTCCTTCATTCTTCTCTGTACCTCTAAAATACGAGTGACTTATGAGCTTCGTGACTTATGAGCTTCGTCCAGTAGGTCCTTTCTTAGATCCCCTTCATCTGGCACACAAAGTCTGCCTCTGCATCTGAGTGCCCCATTCGCATCAATACTCCAATTCTTGGGTTCTTTCACTGTGTTGCTTGCGAACGACTCCTGAAGTCCTTCATTCTTCTCTGTACCTCTAAAATATGAGTGATGAGGGTAGGTTGCACCATGAGACGTCCAAAGTGTCTTCCTGATAGTCATTCGTGACTTATGAGCTTCGTCCAGTAGGTCCTTTCTTAGATCCCCTTCATCTGGCACACAAAGTCTGCCTCTGCATCTGAGTGCCCCATTCGCATCAATACTCCAATTCTTGGGTTTTTTCACTGTGTTGCTTGCGAACGACTCCTGAAGTCCTTCATTCTTCTCTGTACCTCTAAAATACGAGTGATGAGGGTAGGTTGCACCATGAGACATCCAAAGTGTCGTCCTTTACTTGGATCTGACACTTGAATACCAAATTTAGCCAAAGTTTCCAACGCCTGCCACTCTTTGACCATAAGAGAAGCTACTACTATCCTCCTGGGTTTCCGACTTAACGCATCGGCCACTACATTCGCTTTTACAGGGTTATACTGCAATGTAAAATCGTAGTCCTTTAACAATTCCATCCAACGTCGTTGCCTCATATTCAACTCTCTTTGAGAGAACAAGTACCTCAGACTCTTGTGATCTGAGAACAGATCAAACTTCTTACCATAGAGGTAATGCCTCCAAATCTTGAGTGCAAAAATGATTGTAGCTACTTCAAGGTCATGCGTCGGGTAATTCAACTCATGAGGTTTCAACTACCGTGACCCATATGCGATTACCTTCCCATCTTGTATCAAAACACATCCGAGTCCTTGGTGTGATGCGTCACTATATATGGCGAACTGTTCATCACTCTTGGGTATCGCAAGCACTGGCGTTGAGGTCAATCTTTCCTTCAATTCCTAGAGTGCGCATTCATGCTTGTTACCCCATTCAAACTTCAAATCCTTCTTCGTCAGTCCGGTAAGAGGAGCTGCGATCTTGGAGAATCCTTCCACAAATCTCTGATAGTATCCAGCTAGACCAAGAAAACTCCTGACTTCTGTTGCTGTGGTTGGTATATTCCAATCCAAAACTGCGTCTGTCTTTGACAAGTCTACAACTATTCCATCCTGTGAGACAACGTGTCCTAGGAACTTGACGTCTTTCAGCCAAAACTCACACTTACTGAACTTCGCATACAGTTGGTTATCTCGGAGGGTCTGTAGTGCGATCCTTACATGTTCCTCATGTTCCTTTTCGGTCTTTGAGTATATTAGAATATCATCTATGAACACAATAATGAACTGGTCTAAGTAGGGTCTAAAGACTCTGTTCATTAGGTCCATGAATACCGCTGGAGCGTTGGTTAATCTAAAAGACATGACCAAGAATTCATAATGCCTGTACCTCTTCCTAAAAGCAGTCTTTGAAATATCCTTGGGTCGAACCAACAGTTGGTGGTATCCCGAATGTAGATCAATCTTTGAGAACGTCGTCGCTCCTTGCAGTTGATCAAACAGATCATTGATTCTAGGGAGTGGGTACTTATTCTTAATCGTAACCTTGTTGAGCTCCCTATAGTCGATACAAAGTCGCTAGGTTTCGTCCTTTTTCTTAACAAATAGCACTGGTGCTCCCCAAGGCGATGTGCTAAGTCAAACAAATTTGAGATCATCTAACTCTTGCACTTGTTTCTTCAGTTCTTGCATCTCTGTTGGTGCTATCTGATAAAGAGCCTTCAACTGTGGTAAAGTACTAGGCACTAACTTGATACATAAGTCAATCTCCCGTTTAGGTGGTAGTCCTAAAATATTCCGAAACACATCCTCAAAGTCTCAAACTACAAGAATCTGTGCAACAGTGAGTTTTGAAGTCAAGCTCTCGATAGCTGCTAGACGGCTAGTAAGAAAAGCATCGCTAGAGGGGTTGCATTGAAAATCAAAAGGCTGACTTTCTGGTGCCAAAAAGGTAATCATCTTATTGGCACAATCCAATTTAGCATGATACTTCATGAGCCAATCGAATCCTAAGATGATGTCAAATTCTTTCATTGACAAAATGATTAGATCTGCGGGAAGAATCCTATCCTCTAGGGTTAAGGTACAGTCCTTGCACATTTTTTCTAATCTTACAGTTACTCCCAAAGGTGATACCGTATTCAAGGCTACATCAAGCGCCTGGGGTACTAAACCCAATAGTTTAACAATTCCGATATCAACAAACAAATTCGAAGCACCAGTATCAAATAGAACTTTAACTCGAGTGTTGAATAACGTAAGAGTACCTTCCATGTTCTACTGTTCAGTCTCATCAAATCCTGCGTTCTCGGGGAGGATAGCATTCATACGAGCCTGTCCAACTTGGCCCTGAGCAGGTGGTCCGTTGTATGCCCTACGGGGTGCCTTTACAGACCTTGCAGATGTGGCTGTGATTACCACAGTTATAACAGCGAATGCCCGACCAGTTAGAGTTGTTTGGAGGTCGGCAATTCTTAGCCGCATGGCCTGGCTTCCCACAGTTGAAGCATCCACCGATATTGCTTCCAGTAGCAGTAGGGAGTACTTGTGGGGGAGGTGTTTGGGTTACAGCATAGTGATTCTGAGGAAATGTAGGTTGTTGCTTCCTCTCTCTAGTCCAGTTGCGCTTGTTCCCTTGGAATCGCATCGGAGGTCTAGGTCCTTGGTTACCTCTTGGTAGTAGCCAATTCCCAAAACGTCCTTGCTCCCGTCCATTAATATCCTCATGACCGACTGCCATTCCTACCATGGCCTTGAAGGTTTGACCCTGATGATTCAGAGTCATCCGTTGTAGTGGCAGTGAGAGGCCCTAGTGATACTGCCTATTCTTCTTCTCTGGGGTATCGATCATATGAAGAGCAAAACGGGATAATCGTTCGAACTGCACCGTATATTCTCTTACGGTCTGGTCCCTTGTCTGAGCTCGATAAATTCTCTCTCCTTCCTGTTCCTCTCGGTTTGAGGAAAGTAGTTCTCCAAAAACAATCCTTTAAAGGTGATCCATGGCATTCTTCCGGCCGCATCCTCTCCTACGGTCGCCTTCTTCGATTCCCACCAATCGGCTGCCGCATAAGTCAACTGAAATATCACCAGTCGACGCTTCTCAATCTCGTTACATCCCAGGGTGTTGAAGATCGCTTCCATCTCTCGGAGCCACTATTTCGCCTTCCATGGTTCAGTATTCCCGTCAAACTTCTCTGGATAAAAATGTCAAAAATGCTCCACAATTCTATCCTCAACTGGCCTTAGGGGTGGTCCATGGTTATTTCTGTTATTCCCGTTGGGGTTGTTGATCCGTTCCATTCTACGGACAAAGGCCTCGAACAGTCCAGTCGGATCAGCAGCTTGGGATGCTGGAGGTGCGTCCCCGGTCTGTGCAGGATGGTTCTGGGTAAGAGGTCTTCCTGCCATCGATGTAGTAGGGTTGGGTACCTATACAGACATCTATCAGTTAGTCCTCAATCCCAAAAATAATCATAGAAAGTAATCCGCACTAAACATAATAGTTATAACTATTATCACATTAATAGCAAGTAAACTTTATACGATCAACTCAAAAATGTTAACTTAGAGAGTCAACCCCTATCTCAAGGAATCATAAGGTTCAAACTCAAGAAATATTGGACAATTGGTGAGCACGACTACAAAACCTAGGCTCTGATACCAAAAATCCTATCACGCCCCGTAGTAGAAAAAATAGAGAAAATAAATTCCTTTTTGGACCCATAGCCATGACAGTTGAAAGTCACCATATTGTCCATAACCAAAGTCAAACCATCAGAATAATGATTCAAACCACTTATTGGAAGTTCTAAGGTTGATATATAAATCAGAGTTCGATACTAACTATTACAAAACCAAAGTGTTTGCAGAAAATATAAATAAAACATTATGGTAACATATGCCGATTACAAACTTAACTATTACAACGGTCTCTAAAAACATAAGCATAAACTATCAACAGCAAGCTCCAAGTCTTCAGCTCGCGTAGTAGTCATCTCCAGCGTAGCCTCCGTCATCATAGGCTCTATCCTTGTAGACCCTATCCATGTATGCATCTCCTGTATACTCATAACCCTGGCCAGCTGGACGTCGAATATCCAGCGGTATAAACGCCGTCAGCTACGAAAGCCGAGTGAACGCATACACTAATAGAGTATCTATAGATTGCAGCATATATATAAATAGCATCATTAAAAAGATCATCTTATCATTCGCATGCATGTATGCACCAACTCAATATCTAACAACAGACGTCGTCCCAAACTATGGACATAACATAGACACCTGGGTCCACATTAATTAGACACGTAGTCCCATACCTACGGTCTGTCAAATTCTGACACACAGTCCCATGTATCTTATTTGAACGTCCTGATATACCTTGGTCAACACGCCCTGATATAATACGGCCACAACCATGTTGCAATACGGCACGCAACCCGAATATAATACGACACACAGCTCTGGCATACTACAACACTCAGCTCCATTATACCACAGCACTCAGAAACTACTATCGCACACAGCTCTACCATCGCACACAGCTCTATTATCGCACACAGCTAATTCCATCGCACACAGCTTTACCACAATGCTCAGTAATACTACAGCACTCAGCAATACATTCGCACACAGCTCCGTAAGCACTCAGCTCCACAATAGCACCCAGTTCCTTAATACTATTACGGCTCGCAGCCTCGATATACTTTGGCCAACACGCCCTTGATACATCATGGCCAACACGCCCAATACTTTACGGCCAGCACGCCCATCCAATACGCTCAATACTTTACGGCCAATACGCCCAGCCAATACGCTCGATACATTACGGCCAATACGCCCTAACACATACTACTGGCCACACCGCCCTATATCATACGATCTTCGTGACCGCATTTACACGTACCAATCATAAATAGTATCGACCATTGTGGTCGACAGACCCACTACTATGCACATTGGATTTTCAATCTCATTATTATCTCAACATTAACCAAAGGGTTTTACTGTTCAATGCATTAAGTATATTATTCCACGTATGTATTATTCCAATACAGTTTTCCAACATCAACATATGATAATAAACAGGTTAACAATTTATTAGATATAAAACAACTAAACAATTAACATTCTGTTAAGTTCGATTGATGAAACTAAGTTCGATCGATGAAACTAAGTTCGATCGATTGAGATAAAGCAAGGTTCGATCGATTGACAGAAGTTCGATCGATCGAGATCAGCCTGTGTTCGATCAATCGAGATCGGCCTGTGTTCGATGACTCGAAAATAGTTCGATCGATTGAGAGCAGTAATATTCCAGAATTGAAATGGACATTTCCCGTACATTAGGGGTCCGTTCTTTCTTACCGAAACATATATAAACATACATATCTACGCTACTAAGTGAGTATAGGCACTCACCGGTAAAGACGGTGACACCAACGAGCTCGGGGTGGTCGTGGGTGGTCTCGGGGTGTCTCTCTCTCCTCTTTTTCCTCCTCTGCTCCTCTCTCTTCTTCTTCTTCTTCTCCTTTCTCTCCTTCTGCTCCTCGTAGGTTCGGGGTTGCGGTGTGGTTTGGAATTTCTTCCTTTCCTTTCTTTTATTTTCTTTTCTTTCTCCTTCACTTACTCGGCTAACTCTGTATTATTATTTTTCCCTCCTTTTCAATAACTAATGGGAGGGGTTTTTATAGGAAAAAGGGGGAAGGCCACCAATATCTATATATATTATACACAACACCTCACAAGACACCTCATAGAACACCTCACAAGCACTCAAGCACACAAGACACCTCATAGGACACCTCATAAAACACTCAAGCACATAACACCTCATAGGGGTTGTTTGGGGGTTGGCTTAGGGTATAAGCATGGTTTGGGGAATCACAGGTATAATTATGGGTTTCGAAATGATATTAATTATAGTGGAAATCTAGTTAGGTAAATATTATCTTTCATTATAATTATTATTCTTGTAACTATATTATTAAGTGATATAATTAAAAAGTCGTATAATTATAGAAAATGTCATATAAATACAAAAACAGACATTTTCTCAAAATGACTCAAATCGAGATGTCTTTTAAATAGAGATCGAAAACTCTTAATTAACTTTCAATACGAATAGCAAATCATTTAACATTACGCAACTTTTTTCCCAAAAATTATACTTTCAGTTCATGACTTACAAAATTGGAAAAAATGACCAAAATACTCCTGTGACCAATATCGGGTCCCCTTAACCTAAATAGGGTGGACACATCAGAGGTAGGGTATGGAAAACCCTCTCTTGTAGAACACACCATTGACTTTGTGGTATCTGGCCGCTCGGTATTTAACCCTCGGCCTTCTCAGCCGAAAGATTACCGTTGGTGAGGAACTTAATAATAGGATCCATCAAACTGGAAACTATATTGACTGGGTCCACCTCCATACCTTCTGAATCGAACACATTGGGCTCGGGTAGATATTCTACTTTGATTCCATCGAGGTCTGACTCTGAAGAGGATGCTAATCGTTCTATTCGGTCGGCCTGTGTATTTTCTTCTCTCAGAATTTGGGTGATGAACAACCCTTTAAGCTTGCTGGTGACTTTTCTGATAAGGGAGATGTAAGCTACCAAATTGTCCTCCCTGGCTTTGTATTGCTGTATGACTTGATTAACAACCAGCTGAGAATCGCTATGCACTTTGATCTGTTAGGCGCCCATTGAAGTAACCAACTGTAACCCGACCAGTAAAGCTTCATACTCGGCTTCGTTGTTGGATGCATGGAACCCAAACCTGAGGACGTATTTGAGTTGAATTCCCTCAGGTATGGTTAAGATAATTCCTTCCCCACTGCACTGTTTGTTGGAAGATCCGTTTACATAGAGCACCTAGATTGGTATCCCAGGTTGTAGTCCGGGCGGTAGGTCAGGCGAGGTGGGTTCCTCGATTGGGTCCTCTGGATAAGTAAACTCAATAAGGAAATCTACTACTACATGCTGTGGACACGCGGCCTCTGTGAGCCCACCCCCGTTTCTATTTCCGAAGGGGTTTCGGAATTGATCTGTTAGGCGCCTATTAATCTAGTCGATTCTCTGCTTTTCCCAGGATGTGCTTTGAATTAGTGCCTTAGCTTATAGAATAAAAGATACTCCATTTCAAAAAATTTCAAAACTTGGTGACCTGAAAACTCACCCTTGGTGTGAAGGGATCGTATTAGGCAAACAGAGTTTGCCCCTAGTTTGAGGTGTACGAAGTGGAATTCATAGGAAAACGAGGTGGGTGACCGAAGTTTGCCCCTAGTTCGGACGATGGTTTATTGGAGGTTTTGGCAAACGAGGTAGGTGACCGAACCTACCTCGTTTGCCCCTTGTATGAAGGGTAGATAGTAAAATTCAGGCAAACGAGGCGGTTGGCCGAAGTTTGCCCCTAGTGTGGAAGGTGATTTCTGGCTTGAGGCAAGGACCGTGACTTTAATCTCTCAAATGCTCACAACTTTTGCCTAGGCATTGGTGAAGTGACAGAGCGAGCTATTTTCTCTCTTTTGTTATTGCTCACTTTGGATTTAGCTCTAATTATTGCCTAAGCGTCCTTTTAGATTTTTGACCTAGCAAGCCATCCTTTTATTCTTTTTGGAAAGTCTGCCTACGTACCCCCGAGTGGGGATCAGGTCTAACGTAGTTTGAGCCATGATCTTGAAAAAAGAGGGGTTAATATTGGTGTCGACCTAAATGATGTGGTTGCCTAAGTATCCCTAAGTAGTAATCAGGTTGAGCATAGTTTAAGGCAAGGCTGGAAGGAAATTGGTTTGATTACGATGGTGTCGACCGAACCAATACGGTTAGCTACGTATCCCCGAGTGGGAATCAGGTCGAGCGTAGTTCAAGGTAAGGCTTTGAAAGAAATTGGTTGGATTATGATGGTGTCGACCGAACCGATACGGTTGCCTACGTATCCCCGCGTGGGAATCAGGTCGAGCGTAGTTCAACGCACTTGAAAGAAATTGGTTTGATTGTGATGGTGTCGACCGAACCGATGCGGTTGCCTACGTATCCCCGAGTGGGAATTAGGTCGAGCGTAGTTCAAGGCAAGGCTTGAAGGAAATTGGTTTGATTATAATGGTGTCGACCGAACCGATGTGGTTGCCTACGTATTCCCGAGTAGGAATCAGGTCGAGCGTAGTTCAAGGCAAGGCTTGAAGGAAATTGGTTTGATTATGATGGTGTCGACCGAACCGATGTGGTTGCCTACGTATCCCCGAGTGGGAATCAGGTCAAGCATAGTTCAAGGCAAGGCTTGAAGGAAATTGGTTGAGGGTTTTTCAAACCAATCGTCAAAGAAGTTCAAACTTAGGCCACTTGTGGTAGCCTTGAATAAGAAGATTCAGTTTCAGTCTCCCTTTCTTTTCTTTTCTTTCTTTTTTTTTTTTTTTGAGGATTGATCCTTTTCACTTTCACCTAGCCATTCAATTTTGCTTTTCATGTAGTTGATTCATGTGAAATCTTTCAATCGCAATCTCGAAATTACATAATGTGCATGTCAGCTCTCAGAATTTGTTTGTGGTCATTCGCAGCTTTTTGAAATATGATCTAGACACATTCTCATGATGTACCTTGAAGTTTACCATTCTCTGTATCACCAAAATTTTCTTTCTTTCATTTTCTCCATCATTTTGACTGGTTAAGGTCAGATCTTGGAAATCAATACCTTTTCAGCTCTAACTTTTGCCTAGGTGCCCTTTCGGGTTTTCAACCTAGCGAGCTTTTTCTTTTCTTTTCTTTTCTTTTCTTCCTTTCTTTTTTCTTTTTTTTTGAAAATGGAAATGAAACTCGCTGAAATGTTTGGCTACCATCAAGGACTAAGTCTGCATTGCTTCCAATCAGATAGATTGCATGGCTCTCAATTGGATTGCGCTCAAGGCTTTTGAAATGGTAAAGGGTGTTGGGCAAGCCCCAAGTCAGTTCCAAGTATGTCTTTTCAAGATTAAGGCAAGAGCATCTCTTAAATTCTTAAAGTAAGACTATTCAATTCTCGGCTCTTCTACGGTGTTAGCGCAAAATCGACTTTGGCCTTTTTGGGATTCTTTTTTTTTTTATGCAAAAATTTATTAGCAAAGTAATATCCATGGTAATTTGAAAAGTGACATTTTTAGTTCAGCGATTCATGCACTTATGACTATACACATCAGATTAAGCAAAACGAGATTTCATTCCATTATCAAGAGAGGGATTACATTACTCGATACAGACTCACAACAACTCGATGACAGACAGACTTGACCACAAGACTAAACTTGAAATAGACTCAAAGCATAGAACAGACTCGACCCGGTCTCAATTAGAGTGCCACAGTGACTCGTTTATTTTTCTTTTTCTTTTTCTTTTTTTTTGAAAGAACATCCTCATTTGCTTTGCTAGCAAAAGTCCCAAACACCACCACTTTACTTGTATAGGTTCAACATTCATGGGCCTCAGCGAAGGGGATCATTTGAATAGATGAGCCAGGGGCTTTAGGTTCGATGAAGCCAGGGGCTTTAGGTTCGATAAGGCCAAGGGCTTTAGGTTCGATAAAGCCAGGGGGCTTTTTGGTTGACATAGGGTTGGATGGGCGATGGCTCGATGATTTTTCTGATCGATGAGGTCTTGGATATCATGGAGAAGGCGCATGCAGCTGTCGGTGTCGTGGCCTGGGCCTTAGTGGTAGGCACAACATTTGGACAGGTTACAATTAAGCGAAGGGATACCAGCACGTGGCTGAAGGAGTTGGAGGTGCCCCTTTTTGATGAGATTATTAAGTAGCATGAACAACGGCATACCCAGGTTGGCGAAGGTTCTTGGTTTGCGGGCTTTTTTAAACTTTGAGTTCAAGTGGGTCGTTGGAGTGGCTCTTGGGTTTGGATATGGACTAGGATTACCAAGGCTAGGGTATGGGCTTAGATACAAGTAGGGATTCAGATGTGGAAATGGGCTTGGATAGACGGCGTCGGACAACCCATACTTTCCTTTATTGATGCTCTGCACCATCTTCTCAAATCGGCTTATCCTTAAACTTAGCTGTTCAACAGTGGTTTATAGCTTGTTCACTTTCTCTTCTAGATCTTTGTAGGCCATTGGTAGGCTTATGATAATCTGGGCTAGCCCACGAACGAGATAATGAATCTGGGGAGGTACAACAGTGTCCTTACCTGGGGCTACAATTTTCTGCAAATGGAAGTAAAATCCAAATTATCAGAGGTGCGAAACACTTCTTATGGACTCCTATTGGGAAGAGATGATTAGAATTTCAAAGAATTTATCAATGTGAACCGATTACGGTTACATTATGTATACGACTTCTATACAATGATTGAGATGGGTGAGGATGATGATATGTATGCGCTAGATGTGTAGAGACTGACACATGTGGGACTGACAAGATGTGCGTGCAAGCGAACTGACATGAATTGTGTATGCATATGAAACAAGTATGCGGATGCAAGTCCTAATCTATATGATGCCCCTACTTCTAACATATAGCAGTTAAGCAAGTAAGGTCCTAACCATACAGAGTGTGCTAACTTTTCTTTCTAGGATAATCACCGTCATGGGAAAGGTGAGGAAGACAGGTTTGCTCTTTGAGGAATGAGAATCTAGGAAATTTTATAAGTAAAGATTTTTGGGAAATCTGGGTGAATTTTGGCAGTGTTTCTAGGAAACAGGGATTTTTGGGAAATCTAGGTGATTTGGACAAAGTTTCTGAAAGAAACAGGTATTTCTGGGTAAGTTGGACAGAGTTTCTGGGAGAAACTAGAAATTAGAGTTTCTGGGAGAAACAAGGTAAATTGGGAATGGTTTTTGGGAAAAGCAGGGATTTCAAGGTTTCTGGGATAAACAGGGATTTTTAGGAAATCTAGGCAGATTGGATAGAGTTTCTGGAAGAAACTTGGAAATCAGAATTTCTGGGAAAAATTGGTACATCTAAGCATTTCTGGGAAGTTTGGACGGAGTTTCTGGGATTTTTGGAAAATCTGGGAGATTTGGACAGAGCTTCTGGGAAAACAGGTATATTTGGGTAAGTTTGGACAGAGTTTTTTTTTTTTTTTTTTTTTTTTTGGGGGGGGGGGGGGGGGGGGGGGGTGGGGTGGAACAAGTATATCGGAGTTTTTGGGAAAAACTGAGATTTCTGGGTAATCTGGGGGATTTGGACAGAGATTCTGGGAGAAACTGTTATATCTGGGAAATCTGGGAGATTTGGATGACAGTGATCATACTGTCTAGCAAGTTTTCATACTCCTATACCAACAAACAAGGTTTGCGGTGTATATCTTTGTGAATGTGGAGCAGACATCCTTATCATGGTGCCTAGGCAGGTCAACTCAATGTGATTACATGTGAGTGATAGCCTTGGGAATCATAAGAAAGAGGTTTTGCCTCATGCCACATAAGTGTCTACACCATGCAGGTAATCCCGTCAGGGCATACAACAGTTATATCACATTGTCCTATCTGAAAAGATAAATCAACAGTCCTATGAAAGGTTCTACAGGAATCTATATGCAAAGGCTGGGTTTAGTCAAAGAGGGTCCGTTGACAAGAGTTCCAATATACCATCAGAGGGACAGTACGAAAGTTTTTACTCTTTTTGATATACCTTGGAAGGTACAGTATCAACGATGCCTTGTGCCCTGGCACAGCAAGACCTGAACAATGTCAGTGTCGCGTTTCAGACACAGTCGGAGGGGAAATGCAGAAGTGCAATGCGGTGAACCAGACACAGTAAAAAGATGATATTAAGGATGCTTCTTATGAGTTAAACCTCTGTATTATTTTGTTTTGAAAATAAAAATCCCCAGCAGAGTCGCCAGATTGTGGACATGCGGCCTCCGTGAGCCTACCCCCGTTTCTGTTTCCGGCGGGGTTTCAGAATTGATTTTCCTTTATTTTGAAATTGATTTGAAAGAGAAGAAAATGTATGTTGAAAACAGATACAGAGTCGCCACTTGGTCTTTAAGGAACCAAGAAACCTAATTTGACTCACCCAAATGGATAAAGGGCATCAGCTTTTCATAACCAAAGAAACTTGGCTCGGGGTTTTGGTATGAGAGAGGAAGGAGCCTTTGTCGCGACTAAAACACCCTCAACTCGCCCCGTCTTTCAACGGGCCTCAATTAGCATCCAAATAATCATCTTATACTATGTTTGGTTCGACAATTAATACTATGATAGTATATTACATCACATAAGAATTTTGAAATGAAAGATCAAAAGATAAGATATCATTTTTAAGATCTAGCCAAGTATCACACAATGTAAAGTGAAAGATCACACAAACAAACCTAGGAAAAATCGTCTAATCACATATCAAATAATTAAGTTTTCCTAATCTAAAGGGGACATGAATTGTTCTTGAAGCAAATAAATAAAAAGAAATCAAAATATGCTTAGCAAACTGGAATAATGAATGTTAATCTTTGAGAAAAGAAGACCTCTCAATCCTCGAGACGGATGAGAAAGGGAGATTAGATCTAGAGGAAGCATGGACGTGTGATCAAGTTCAGTCCTTATAATCTTCTTTGACTAGAGTCGCGAAAACCTCAAATCTTGTATGGATGCAATGTTTGATCCTAAAATGTGCAAATGTTGTAGTGTGTTTGTGCACATGGACTTTCTAAAGTGACTTAGAAATCTACAATATGAATGAATGCGTGAAGGAAATCATCATGGGATATGTACAAATGTAGTATGAATTACTTCCTAAGAGATGAACTAATTTAGATTGTATGTAAGCATCAAATCAAAGAATAAAGTAAAAGTACACTTGCTCTGAATAGTGGACAGAACAGTGACTGGATCTTGTGGAAATTAAAAAGTGGGGTTTGGAATGTTTTCAATGCATAATTTTTTATGGAGATCATCCTTATTGTTTCTATAACACAAGTCAAAAATCCAATCCTCAATAACTATTACAGATTGAGAGAAATCACATAAACAATAGAGGTCACTCAGAAACAGAATCCGTACTGTCGACTGAAATGTCAAAAAATCTTAGAACATGGAAACAAAACATCTAGAGGTCCATATTATATAGAAAGTTCCCTAAGACACTGAAGTTCAAAGGAAAAATAATTTAGGACCACTCCTTTTGGAAAAGGGTTCTGTAAAACAAGTTGAAAGTCAACCAAGCTGCTGTGATAGCAAAAACAAAATATCTGGAGAGAATGTTTGGGTCCAAATGGACCACTTCCAAGTATTTTCAAGTCAAACCAAAAATCATGGGTGTTCTATAATGAGTTAGGAAGACTTTCTAAGTGGTCTTGAATTCATATATTGGGTATTGAACTCAGAATAATTCTTTGAAGTTAGATAACTCACTGTTTTGAAGGTTTTGGGAAGAACTAGGGTTTTATTCTTTGAAATCAAAATGAGGGGTTTAAGAGGGGGTTTTGAAATAGAGGTTTTGAAAGTATATTTTCAGCACTTAAATGGAGATTATGACCACTTGAAC
Source organism: Hydrangea macrophylla (assembly GCA_033977485.1). Taxonomy (NCBI): domain Eukaryota; kingdom Viridiplantae; phylum Streptophyta; class Magnoliopsida; order Cornales; family Hydrangeaceae; genus Hydrangea; species Hydrangea macrophylla. The sequence continues at coordinate 128,647,435 of CM066989.1, read as the reverse complement.
TATCAACATTTGAGCCCATATCAAGAACCTCCAAGATTGTTGGAGAATATTATTTTATTTTGAAAACAACTTCAAGAATACATAAGAATGTAATGAAGTTGAAATCATCTATCAAACATATTTTTGAGGTCAAGAGCTATTATCCATAAGGATTCACTCACCTCAAACTTCATGTCATCATCTAGATGATGATAGACTAGTAAGTAGATAAAGAAAATCAAAAAAGAAATGAGATTAAGGAGAGATGAGCATAATATGTAAACAAGCAAATACGTAATCAATAGATGATATTCATGATGATTTTGGACTTGTAACTTGGTGTTTCACTCATATATGGGTGACTTTGGACATGGAAGAAGCTTCATATCTCACAAATGCTCACTAAAATGGTGGTTGGGTGTATTGAATGTGAAGTAAATGGGAGTAATGAAGTAGAAAACAAAGTTTAGAACTCACTTTTTAGTTGAAAATCAAAGGAGGAAGCTCACTTTCACTCTCCTAACCTTATCTTCTACAATTTTCTCTCTATGACTTCTCTAAGCTTTGTTTTGCACTCCCAAAATGCAGAGCAAAGGGGGATTTATATAGGCCAATTTCGGGTGGTTTTAGGATTTAGAAAGTGCTCCCATTGGTCTCAAACATCTGTGTACATAAAACTACATCGTTTTGGTCTTCAATTATTCAATTTGGACCCCCAAAATAAATTACAAAAATGGACTCTGCGGGGGTTGAGTGCTGCAGCGGAAATGGGCCAGTGCCGCGGCGGCACTGTTCCTCTGATGTCCAGATAATTCTATTTAGGCCCCCCAAAGGTTCCGATATTTACAAAAATGCCCTATTTCGTCCGAAATTCACAGAAAATGCGTATAAACTCCAAACTGAGGTTGTGATATACCGTTGGAAAGATAATGGAGTCTACGTTTCATAACAAATAGTTCGGAGTCAGGTCACTTTGAAAAGTTTTGCAGTATTTGCGATAAAAGCTGATTTGATCGTCTTTTTCACCTTCGAAAAATCCATAATAAATTCGTTTTGAATTCAGAAATTATGTGCGATATATTGTTGGAAAGCTATTGACCTCTAGTATCCATGAAAAATATTTGAAAAATGATACGGTGCTCCGGTTTTAAAGTCATCTTTTGGTCAAACTGGTCAAACTGGTCAAACCTGGGATTCCCGGAAAGTTCTGGGAACCTCTGGGAGCTCCCAGGAACTGACGTTATCGTCCGATTTCTTTTAAATTCGTTTTAGTACTTTCAGAATGATCTCAAAACTTTTCGGTGAATTTGGACTATTTTGGTCAAACCTTGGTCAAACTTGGTCAAACAGGTCAACGGGGACTTTCCGGGAACTTCCGGAGGTCTCTTGGAGCCGACAATTTCTTCTGATTTTGCTTGAAAACTTATTTTTAGTACTCTTCTTCTGACGTAGTATGTTTCTCGAGCTTTCGGCCCAAATCTGGGAATTTTTGGGATTTCGGGAGAATTTTGGTCATTCTGAGCATTTTGAGAGATAGAACTAACTTCCAAGATTCCTTTTTGAGTCTTTTTCGATCATTGTGAACCACCAAGCTATGGGTCTCCTAAATCTGATAGCCGACAAAATGGGGTGTCTACACCTGCCCTTTAATCGCCGTTCGAGGTCAGTGGATTACCTCAAACTCTTCTAACTTCAACGCCCACTTCATGAGTCTCCTGGACGTCTCAGGCTGGCACAGAAATCTGCACAGGGGCTGATCCGTAAGGACGACTATGGTGTAAGCCTGGAAATACGGGCAAAGTCATTGGGCTGAGATGATGAGGGCGAAGGCGAGCTTCTCTATACGGGAACACCGGCTATCTACGCCTTGAAGTGCCTGACTAGTGTAATATACTGGATATTATATCCCATGCTCTTCTCTAACCAATGCCGAGCTAACCATCGAAAGTGATACCACTAAGTACAAAAGCAATTCTTCCTTTGGAATGGGCATTGAGAGTAGAGGAGGCGAAGCTAGGTACTTCTTGAGTTCCTGAAACGCTTTCTCACAATCTTCCGACCACTCGAAGGCTTGCAGAGAATTTTGAAAAATTGCTAACACCGGTCGGTTGCCCGGGACATAAATCTGTTCAATGTGGCCACTCGTTCGGCTAAACTCTGAACTTCCTTGGCTGATCTGGATGATTGCATGTTGATGATGGCTTGTATTTTTTCCAAGTTGGCTTCAATCCTTCTTCTGCTAACTAGGTGCCCGAGGAACTTGCCTGAAGAGACCCCAAATGCGCACTTCACTGGGTTCAGCTTCATCTGGAACTTTCTAAGGATGCTAAAGGCCCCGATCAAGTGCTCAAGGCGGTCGGTCTCATCTTGGCTCTGAACCAAGAGGTTGTCCACGTATATTCTATACTCTTCCCGATGAGATCCCTGAACATATGGTTTACCAGTCGCTGGTAGGTCGTTCCCGCATTCTTGAGGCCAAAGGGCATCACCTAATAGCAGTAAGTTCCTTTTTTCGATAATGAAAGAGGTCTTCTCTTCATCATTAGGGTACATACGGATCTGGTTATACCCCGAGTAGGCATCCATGAATGAGAGGAGTGAGTGGCCTGCTATTGCGTCCACCAAGAGATCTATCCGTGGCAACAGATAATAGTCCTTTGGGCAAGCCTTATTTAGGTTGGTGAAGTCTACGCAGAGCCTCCACTTGCCATTACTCTTCTTTACTAAGACAACATTTACTAACCAGTCAGGATACTAAACTTCACAAAATAACTCGGCTTCGAGGAGCTTTCGGACCTCTTCACGAACTACTTCATGTCTTGGAGGTTGGATTCCAAAAGTGAGCCAACCCCGACTACCCAGTCGGGATTCTGAGGATCCAAGATTATTTGGGTGAGCTCCTCGATTGAGCCTACTCTGTCCTTTTCTTCCCTTGGGTCCATCTCTTCTATGTTGAGGGCCTTCGGTATTGTGCCTTTGCGTAGAGAGTTGACATAACAGCTTCGAGCTTCGTTGATCTTAAAGAAGAGGTCAAAGTCATGGATCCCAATTCTGTCCAAAATAGCTGCATCCAATGGCGAGTATGAGGCACCTTTGAGCCTCCCTGGAAGTGCATCTGCAATATGAACTTCTTCATCCGAAGCCAAATCGCAGTTACCTTGTCTCTTTATCCCATCCTTAGCAATCTTAGGTTCACCAACAAACTCGTTTAGAATTGGTGTTACTTGAATCTACTTACGGTTTTCAAGTGAATATATATGTGTTATATAAGATAACGCCTAAAGTAAAGAGTAATATTTGGGGGACAAACATGTTTCGCGAACACTTACAAACACACTTTATCTCTCTCTTGGGTGGTATTGTGGGATCCACTAAAATTATCCGGACCCCACAGTACCACCCAAGAGAGAAATAAAGTGTGTTTGTAAGTGTTTGTGAAACTTGTTTGTGCCCCTAACATTGTTGTAAAGTAAAATAACATACCAAGGAAACTCAAAGGTTAAATGTTGTCAGGAGTGCGAAAAAATTTCATTAAGTAATAAGATCAAGTAGCCCCCAAAGGCCATTACAAACAAAGACATGGCCCCAACTGAAACGAACAAAAAAAATTGGTTGAATTGGCTCAAATTATTTTTTAAGAGATATTTTAAGGCATAGGAACTGATACACCCAAAAATACTCAACCAATAAGAACTGAGCCACGAGGCCACCCCCAACAGTGCCAGGTCATCAAGGGGGCTGAATATGTCATTCCCAGGAAGAAGGCTGAGGGTTCCCGACTTGTTTATCGGGTTCCGCCATTTTTGACCTCTGGGTCTCGTCACAAACACGTCTCAGCCTGGCCCCAGGATGTGACAGAGAATCCTCCAAATAGTTTCCTATACCAACTAGAAGACTAATGGAATGAATATATAGTTTTCTATTTCTATTAGGAAACTCGCACGATTTGTGCTAATCAAGCCTAATCGGATTGTATTACCTTATTAATTTAGTTTCCATGTTTGATGAGGTCTCTTGCATGTATAAAAGAGACCCCTTACTCCTTTTAAAGGGGATTGATTTTCTACACAATACAGAGAATAGCTATATTCAATCTACCCGACCGACCTCTAGTAGTTCCATTCCATTGTTGGATCACCAAAGGTAGCCGGTCACCTTACAATATAGTGAAAGTGCTAAGACATACACGTGGACGTAGGTCTCTTCATTAATAGGGACGAACCATATACAACTCATCTTCTTGTCTTCTTTTCTACATTACACCAAAAATTGGCATCATCAGTTTGGCTCCGTCTGTGGGAAACGACAGTTTTCCAGAAACAAATTTCTTAACTAATCACCATGCCTCCTCGTAAGAATAAGAAGGCTGTTCAGACAACCGATCAGGAGGATTCATCGGCCCAGTGCCGCGCAGCTCCTATGTCCCTAAAACAAGTCACTGCGGCACTCGTGCAACTTTTGGAGGGACAGCGCCAAACTCAGCAGCAGATCGAAACCCTGCTGGCCCAACAAAACAAAACCCTACCTATTGGAACGTAGCCTGGTGACTCTATGCGTGGTCGAGAACCAATCCGAGCTGTGTAGAAGATGGCCAAAATATTATTAATGATAGACGTGCTGCCAGAGAAGACATGCAAGAGTGCAAAACCCAGGAATCAGCCCAGGATCACTCGGTTAGAACCGAGATGATCTTTAGCACACGATCAACCAGAGTCACAGGCAAGCCTTATCTCAAAAGATAGTACACCTCGATCAGGAAGCCTCTTCAACCGATCCGAGCTATGGACCAAAAATCGACGAGGTAGGTGTTGAGGCCTACATTGAGGAATTAAAGAAATAAATCAGCAGGATGGTTAAGAAGCTGGGCTGTAACTCTATTCATGATCAAGTTAACACAGAAACCAAGTCGCCGTTCACCAGCCAGATTACGAGGTTTGATATCCCCTGTAAATTTAAGCAGCCTCATCTAGATTCGTACAATGGCTCGGGATGCCTGGTCAATCATGTTCGGACCTACAAGGCCCAGATGGCTCCGCCACCAATGCTGATGCACTATACTGCTTAGCCTTTCCCAGTACTTTGAAAGGCCCGACCGCATAATGGTTTCACTCCCTGAAGCTATGATCGATCAATGACTTCAAGGATCTTAGCAAGTAGTTCATTAGCCAGTTTATAGGCATGCTCGACCGACCACAACTTGACACTCAGCTTCTCACTGTCAGGTAGCTGAAAAGATAGTCCTTGAAGGATTTCGTTGACCGGTTCAACCGATAGAAACTCCAAGTCTACAACCTGAATGAGACAATCGCCATTACGGCCTTCTGCTTGGGAGTTCAGAATGCCAAGGTCGCCAAGTCATTATACAGAAAATGACCGACAACATTGGTTGAACTCTTAGAGATGGTTAAAAGGTACATAGACACCAAGGAATTTCTAAAATCTAAGAGCTCAGGCTTCATAGACGACAAATCTTCTAAAACCAAGCAGAAGCACGAAGGCTTTGAGAAGGGTTCGGGAAAGAAGCGAAGGCAGGAACAACAAAAGAGGGCTCAGGATCAGGCCCCCATGATCTTCACTCTGCTCTCCCAGCCTTTCCAAGAAGTAATGGCTGCCTCCAAAGTCTAGAGCTTGCTTAAGAAGCCGATGAAGTTGAAGAGCCTGCCTGAGAAATAGAATCAAAACAAGTATTGCCGATACCACAAGGACCACTGCCATGATACCAATGACTGCATTAAACTAAAAATTACAATAAAAAAGCTCATTGAGAAGGATCATCTTGCCGAGTTTGTTAATAACAATAAACAACATTGGCAAGACACTCGACCCCTTGAGCAGCAGCCCCTTGATAACATTAACGTGGTCTCCGGAGGAACGATGGGTGGTGGAGACTCGCAGTCAGCTAGAAAGAGGTACCCCCGGGCATCCCGAGCAGATGTTGCGTGCATCCAACCCATTAGCCATCCACCACCCGACACCCTCATGTTCTCATCCAATGATATCTAAGGAGTACACTACCCTCACAATGATCCTTTAGTGGTGACTCTCACGATTGCCAACTATGTGCTCAAACGATTATTGGTGGACATAGGAAGTTCCACAGACATACTTTTCTCCTCAGCGTTCAACCAGCTCAGAACATCAAGAGATAGAATCAGACCAGTAGCGACCCCCCTGGTGGGGGTACAATGGATCTAGCACACAGTCGCTCGGTATGATCGAGCTACCTATACTAATGGGGGATCACCCACATCAATTTTCTGAGCTAGTCAACTTTGTGGTAGTAGAAGCCCCCTCCGCCTGTAATGTCATTCTCGGAAGGCCAGCCCTCAACTGGGTCAGGACAGGTGTGTCAACTTATAGCTTGGTTATCAAATTTCCAACTCCATAGAGGGCTGGCCTTCCGAGAATGACATTACAGGCGGAGGGGGCTTCTACTACCACAAAGTTGACTAGCTCAGAAAATTGATGTGGGTGATCCCCCATTAGTATAGGTAGCTCGATCATACCGAGCGACTGTGTGCTAGATCCATTGTACCCCCACCAGGGGGGTCGCTACTGGTCTGATTCTATCTCTTGATGTTCTGAGCTGGTTGAACGCTGAGGAGAAAAGTATGTCTGTGGAACTTCCTATGTCCACCAATAATCGTTTGAGCACATAGTTGGCAATCGTGAGAGTCACCACTAAAGGATCATTGTGAGGGTAGTGTACTCCTTAGATATCATTGGATGAGAACATGAGGGTGTCGGGTGGTGGATGGCTAATGGGTTGGATGCACGCAACATCTGCTCGGGATGCCCGGGGGTACCTCTTTCTAGCTGACTGCGAGTCTCCACCACCCATCGTTCCTCCGGAGACCACGTTAATGTTATCAAGGGGCTGCTGCTCAAGGGGTCGAGTGTCTTGCCAATGTTGTTTATTGTTATTAACAAACTCGGCAAGATGATCCTTCTCAATGAGCTTTTTTATTGTAATTTTTAGTTTAATGCAGTCATTGGTATCATGGCAGTGGTCCTTGTGGTATCGGCAATACTTGTTTTGATTCTATTTCTCAGGCAGGCTCTTCAACTTCATCGGCTTCTTAAGCAAGCTCTAGACTTTGGAGGCAGCCATTACTTCTTGGAAAGGCTGGGAGAGCAGAGTGAAGATCATGGGGGCCTGATCCTGAGCCCTCTTTTGTTGTTCCTGCCTTCGCTTCTTTCCCGAACCCTTCTCAAAGCCTTCGTGCTTCTGCTTGGTTTTAGAAGATTTGTCGTCTATGAAGCCTGAGCTCTTAGATTTTAGAAATTCCTTGGTGTCTATGTACCTTTTAACCATCTCTAAGAGTTCAACCAATGTTGTCGGTCATTTTCTGTATAATGACTTGGCGACCTTGGCATTCTGAACTCCCAAGCAGAAGGCCGTAATGGCGATTGTCTCATTCAGGTTGTAGACTTGGAGTTTCTATCGGTTGAACCGGTCAACGAAATCCTTCAAGGACTATCTTTTCAGCTACCTGACAGTGAGAAGCTGAGTGTCAAGTTGTGGTCGGTCGAGCATGCCTATAAACTGGCTAATGAACTACTTGCTAAGATCCTTGAAGTCATTGATCGATCATAGCTTCAGGGAGTGAAACCATTATGCGGTCGGGCCTTTCAAAGTACTGGGAAAGGCTAAGCAGTATAGTGCATCAGCATTGGTGGCGGAGCCATCTGGGCCTTGTAGGTCCGAACATGATTGACCAGGCATCCCGAGCCATTGTACGAATCTAGATGAGGCTGCTTAAATTTACAGGGGATATCAAACCTCGTAATCTGGCTGGTGAACGGCGACTTGGTTTCTGTGTTAACTTGATCATGAATGGAGTTACAGCCCAGCTTCTTAACCATCCTGCTGATTTATTTCTTTAATTCCTCAATGTAGGCCTCAACACCTACCTCGTCGATTTTTGGTCCATAGCTCGGATCGGTTGAAGAGGCTTCCTGATCGAGGTGTACTATCTTTTGAGATAAGGCTTGCCTGTGACTCTGGTTGATCGTGTGCTAAAGATCATCTCGGTTCTAACCGAGTGATCCTGGGCTGATTCCTGGGTTTTGCACTCTTGCATGTCTTCTCTGGCAGCACGTCTATCATTAATAATATTTTGGCCATCTTCTACACAGCTCGGATTGGTTCTCGACCACGCATAGAGTCACCAGGCTACGTTCCAATAGGTAGGGTTTTGTTTTGTTGGGCCAGCAGGGTTTCGATCTGCTGCTGAGTTTGGCGCTGTCCCTCCAAAAGTTGCACGAGTGCCGCAGTGCAGTGACTTGTTTTAGGGACATAGGAGCTGCGCGGCACTGGGCCGATGAATCCTCCTGATCGGTTGTCTGAACAGCCTTCTTATTCTTACGAGGAGGCATGGTGATTAGTTAAGAAATTTGTTTCTGGAAAACTGTCGTTTCCCACAGACGGAGCCAAACTGATGATGCCAATTTTTGGTGTAATGTAGAAAAGAAGACAAGAAGATGAGTTGTATATGGTTCGTCCCTATTAATGAAGAGACCTACGTCCACGTGTATGTCTTAGCACTTTCACTATATTGTAAGGTGACCGGCTACCTTTGGTGATCCAACAATGGAATGGAACTACTAGAGGTCGGTCGGGTAGATTGAATATAGCTATTCTCTGTATTGTGTAGAAAATCAATCCCCTTTAAAAGGAGTAAGGGGTCTCTTTTATACATGCAAGAGACCTCATCAAACATGGAAACTAAATTAATAAGGTAATACAATCCGATTAGGCTTGATTAGCACAAATCGTGCGAGTTTCCTAATAGAAATAGAAAACTATATATTCATTCCATTAGTCTTCTAGTTGGTATAGGAAACTATTTGGAGGATTCTCTGTCACATCCTGGGGCCAGGCTGAGACGTGTTTGTGACGAGACCCAGAGGTCAAAAATGGCGGAACCCGATAAACAAGTCGGGAACCCTCAGCCTTCTTCCTGGGAATGACATATTCAGCCCCCTTGATGACCTGGCACTGTTGGGGGTGGCCTCGTGGCTCAGTTCTTATTGGTTGAGTATTTTTGGGTGTATCAGTTCCTATGCCTTAAAATATCTCTTAAAAAATAATTTGAGCCAATTCAACCAATTTTTTTTGTTCGTTTCAGTTGGGGCCATGTCTTTGTTTGTAATGGCCTTTGGGGGCTACTTGATCTTATTACTTAATGAAATTTTTTCGCACTCCTGACAACATTTAACCTTTGAGTTTCCTTGGTATGTTATTTTACTTTACAACAATGTTAGGGGCACAAACAAGTTTCACAAACACTTACAAACACACTTTATTTCTCTCTTGGGTGGTACTGTGGGGTCCGGATAATTTTAGTGGATCCCACAATACCACCCAAGAGAGAGATAAAGTGTGTTTGTAAGTGTTCGCGAAACATGTTTGTCCCCCAAATATTACTCTTTACTTTAGGCGTTATCTTATATAACACATATATATTCACTTGAAAACCGTAAGTAGATTCAAGTAACACCAATTCTAAACGAGTTTGTTGGTGAACCTAAGATTGCTAAGGATGGGATAAAGAGACAAGGTAACTGCGATTTGGCTTCGGATGAAGAAGTTCATATTGCAGATGCACTTCCAGGGAGGCTCAAAGGTGCCTCATACTCGCCATTGGATGCAGCTATTTTGGACAGAATTGGGATCCATGACTTTGACCTCTTCTTTAAGATCAACGAAGCTATTGCTGAATTGCACCCCTTATTTAACTCACAAGATGAGCAAATAGTGAGCTCTAATGTATCTGTTAATCCAGAGTTACAGTCTTCTGAAAGTTTGGTTATCCCAGTTGCTCATAGTCCTAGTTCATCCTCTGTTGGTGCACTAGAAATGTTTCCTATCTTTAAATCATTGGATGCTTTTAATGTGAAATTTAATGGGGCCACAAATGTGGTTGAATGTTCTGGTAGTTTGGAGCAGACCCATCCACATGAATCCTAAGAGTCTGACACTTACTGCTTGCAATGCCACAGCTGATGTTAGCATTAATGGTAATGATGCTTTGTTGAATGTCTTTGATGAGGGTGGATCTCCTAAAGTCCAGTCCAACAAAGGAGATCAGGTTTTTGGGAGCTTCACGCGCCAGATGTTACACCTGATTTAAACTTTGAGAGCTCCCATAAAGGTGCTGGTCCAAAAGTCAATATTGTATGCCTTGACATGATGGCCATCACACTTAGTCCCTCTCTCAAGGCAGCCAATGACAAAAAGCAAGCCTATGATGTCATATCAGCTCTTTTGGCTAATTGTGGTCAACATATAGAGAAGGATGTTTGTGATGGTTCTCAGCTGTCAGCCCTTACAGCTGCCCAATCTGACAACTCTCAGCTTACTCACATGGGCGCAACTTGTAACCAAGCAGCAACTGCATTACTGTCCGATACTCCAGGCCCTAAAAAGCTGTTTAGTCAACTTTTTACTCCTTTGCAAGGTAAACCGCAATTCTGTAATGTCCTTTCTACCCCTTTGGAACAAAACATTGACCCATCAACTAATTCTCCAAGGCAAATTCTGGGGCTCAACTCAGATCATTTGCTGAATAAGATTTCAAGCCCAGATGAGCAGCCTAGCACTGGTTCTGAGTTTAAATTAAAGTATATTGATCTAAGTGCCTGTAAACAAAATTTGAAGCTTAAGGTCCCCAATGCAATTGCTGAACAAGGATGCTTAGAGTGGAATAATACGCTTGTGGGCTTCTTCTTGGACTGCAAATTGCCTTACTCTCTTGTTTCCAAAAATACTTCTAATTTTTGGGGTAGTGCTGGGCTCATTGATACTCTTGCTACTGATGAGGGTACATTTTTCTTTAAGTTCAGTTCCCCTTCTGCTTTGGAATCTGTCCTTGAGGGTGGTTCTTGGAATATTGCTGGCAAACCAATTATCCTTCAGAAATGGGAACCTTATCTGTCTCTTGAAAAGGATAAAGTGACCGGGTACACTTTTATAATGTCCCATTGGAATATTGGACCCCTGAGGGTCTGAGCTACATTGCTAGCATGGTTGGCAAGCCTCTTCATGTGGGTAAAATGACTGCTACTCGTAGAAGAATCACCTATGCGAGAATCTATATGGAAGTTGATTCCAAAGATGAGTGGATCAAGAGTTTTGAGCTGAAGGTCGAGGATCCTCTTGTTAGAGATTTGATTATGGTCCATGTTGAATATCAGTGAACTCCAACTAAGTGTAATAAATGCAAATATTTTGGGCATGATTGTAGCAGAACTAGACCAATTCAGGTTCTAAAGTCTCAAAAGAATTCTACCCACCATTGGGTGCAGGCTAGGAAATCTAAATTTGCAAACCTACCATGAGGCCTGATGTTTCTGGGGCTAAGGATGAGAATCCATGGACTGATGTGGTTGGCAAAGGGAAAACTAAAATTGTGGTTACTTCGGTTGAACAAAGTTTCGCTAGCTCATCTAAGGCTATTGGTTATCCTCCTTAGGAAGGGATTAGGGGAGGAGATCATGGGGTGACCAACCAGCCTACTCAGTCAAATGTTCATGATCAGCAGGTTAAGATTAGTAACTCTTTCAACGAGTTAATCCCTTACATGGATGATACTAATGCTCAGTTTGGAAGCTCCGGTACTTTAGAGGAAGTCTCTATGAGGAGGATGATCTCTCTGATTCCTCTCTTATTGATGAACCCCCAGATATCCGTTGTAGAAAGACCAAGAAGAAAGTCAAGCAGAAGAAGAAAAGACCTTAAGGCCCCTTGATTTTGTTTGCTTGCTTAGGGTTTCTACCTTAGGTAGGCTCTGGATGGGAGGATGTTCTTGCTCTTGATGTTTCCTTCCCATGTTTCTAGTTGTTTTAGTTTTTCTATGCTCTTTGCCTCTTCTGGGATGGGTTTCTTTCTTTGCCTTTGGCTCTAGATAGTTCCTCATCCCATGTTGCTCGTTTTCTTTGTTGTTTGTTTCTTAGGCAGTGCTTTGTTGTGGAGGAGAGACCCTCCCTTGCCCTTGTGGTTGGTTCGGCTTCAGTTTTCACCTTTGCCAAATTTTTGAGCTCTATTGTATATCATGAGGAATGCTCCTTGTACATTTGTACACCTCTTTTTTGGATTTGATTAACCATTTTTCCCAAAAAAAAAAAAACACCAATTCTAAATTAACAGAGAATCAATGTAAGATCATTTTCAACTACAATAGTTGTCTGTAGGCTAGATATCCTTTTGCTATCTTGTCTTGGCCTTCAAATTTTTTCAGGGACCTCTAAATTTTCTTTGTTGTATTTTCAGAGCGATTTTGGTAGAGGAAAACTGATTCTATGTTTGAACATTAAGGGCCTTCAACAAGTGTCTTCACCTTAAATAAATTGGCTTCAAATGCCCTTAACTTGAACCAATGTAAAAAAGAGCGCAAGTGAAACAATTAATTTACAAAAATGCTAGGCACACAACACATTCCACAATAGAGTTTTAAATGCATGTACCATATACTGTGTAAGTGGTGCATAATAAAGTGTGAAAAATTCAAACAGCACAGAGTACAACACATTTAAAGCTCATTTATGAAATGTGTTGTGTGCCTAGCATTGTTGATTAATTTAAGAGGGTCAAAACTGAATCACGGAGAAAAAAACAAGGTAGCAAAAGCTTTCTAACCTTGCTCATATCAATTAAGCATATGGATAACATTCACATTGAGGCAGCGCTAGTTTGAAATAGTGAGAAAGATTGCTTAATTTTGTGAAAATGCATTTCAGATTCTTGTATTATACACTATTTTTTATATTAATTTCTGTTTTGACTATTTTTGAACGAGACAAATGGTTTAAGTATTAATAATTATAAGATAATTTAGTGGTTTTAAGATATAGATTTTGGAACCATACCATTGGTCAGGGTTGATTTTGGAACGAGACAAAAGGTTGATATCTTGATAAATTTAAGAATTTCTAGTTGTTACGGAACCTGTCTTGACTTTTAAGAGTTTAAAATTTTTTGATGGTGACTTTTGAGAGTTACCAATTCATCAACTTTTTTTTGTTTGTTTTTGTTTTAGTTATTTCTATGATTGAAGTGTTCCTTGTAAACCGATTGATATGATTTAATATGTTAATTGTCATAAGTAATGCTGGGACCATAATAAATTTTACAAATACCAAAATGTGTCTATCTGTCTTTTCTGTGAACCCCGCAATATCAATAGACTCCACTAAAAATAAGACTGACACATTTTAGTGTTTGTGATAGGGGTGAAAGTTTAAACCGGCCAACCGAACCGACCGACCGAACCGAGCGGTCCGGTCGGTTTTCCCAAAAACCCTGCAAGCTACAAACCGAACCGAACCGACTAAAACCGACCAAAACCGACCGAACCCGACCGAAACCGACCATTCGGTCGGTTTTTTAAATGACCAAAACCGACCAAAACCGAACCGAACCGACCGAATTTCACCCCTAGTTTGTGAATTGTATTTGTAAGATTTGTTATAATACTACTTAGCATTACTCTTTTGTCAGACACCTAACCAATATTTAATCTTGGGATTTGTTGGATATGTTATTTTACTTTTAGCATTATCTTATATTGCACACATATATTCACTTGACAACAGTAGGTAGATTCAGGCAAAACCATTTCTAAATTAAGAGAGAATCAATGTAATTTTCAACTACAATAATTGTTTGTAGGCTAGATATGCTTTTGCTATATTGGCCTAGCCTTAAAAAATTTTAGGGCCCTCTAAATTTTATTTTATTTTATTTAAGGCACTCGATTTTTAGATCCATTTTGGTAGAGGAAAATTAATTCTATGTTTGAACATTAAAGACCTTCAACCAATTGTCTTCACCTGAAATAAATTGACTTCAAATGCCAATGTAAAAATAGAAGAGCACAAGTGAAACAATTAATTTAAGAGGATCAAAGTTGAAATCTTGGAGAAAAAACAAGGTAGCAAAAGGTTTTCTAACCTTGTTCATATCAATAAAGCATATGAATAACATTCACATTGAGGCAGCGCTAGTTTGAAATAGTGAGAAAGATTGCTTAAATTTTGTGTAAATGCATTTCAGATTCTAGAATTATACACTGTTTTCTTGTTGTTTATTTTTTTTAACTTCTTTTTAAATGACTTTGATGAATTGATAATTACAAGATAATTTAGTAGTTTTAAGTTACAGATTTTGAAACGGTAGCATTGGTCAAGACTTTTAATAGTTTTTAAATTTTTTGATGGGGACTTTTGAGAGTTGCATGTGTAAAAAAAATTCATTTGAGGCGATAGCCATTTTTTTTTATTTGTTTTTGTTGGCTTTTGCTGGGTCTTTTTCTGTGCTTGTAATGGCCCTTGGCGGTGATCTTATTGGTTAATGAAATTTCGTCACACACTCAACCAATATTTAACTATATTAATTTGGTGATTCCTAGATATGTTATTTTACTTTTAGAGTTGTCTTACACGGCACATAAATATTTGCTTGAAAACTGTAGGTGGAATCACGTAACACAAATTCAAAAATAAGATAAAATTAGTCAACAACCCGTGCAATGCATGGGTTGTTATGGGCACAAAAACATACAAAATACAATTAAAATACCAAAATAATCATTGTCAATCAGACAATAAATATTCCATTCAAAAATTGGGGCAAGAGGTATGAAAAAATAATTAAGCACATTCTTTAATGGTCTAATGTATTTTTCGTATACCTGTCGGTGATGTTTTTGGACTTGGTAAGCTTCACCTTAATTATTGAAAATGAAAAGAAAAAACATAACTAAAAATAAGTTGAAAATACAGTGAAAACTTAAGTGTATAATATCACACATCCTAAATTCTATTAGAAAAAGAGGAGATATTTTGTCATCTAAGCTTTTCCATCTCACTGTTACTGCAATGGCCATCATCTTCCAACACAAAATGTAAGCCAAGTGCCAACATGAAAAATGATGAATTACATAAACAATATTCAAGATATCACAACAATACTTATGTACTTCTACAATGCATAGATGAGACTTTACCCCAAACATCGATGCTATATACTCCCTCCGTCCCATATTAAGAGTCTCTTTTGGAAAATCCAATTTATTAAGGGGACAACTTTGATTTTGGTGAAATTTTTAACTTTTCAGTATTACCCTTTTTGAAATTCAAAATTATAGTGTTACATCAAAAAAAAGAGGGAAGAGTTGGATATAATAAAGGACAAATTTGGAAAGTATGTATTAAAGTACTTTGACTTTTCAAAGAGGACTCTTAGGCTTAGTTTGGCCCCCTTTTGGTGCTTCTCCTTTTTTAAAGCACAATTTCATGTTAATTCATTTGGTAACTAGTTTATGCACTTTGTAAAAATTGAACTTAGGGCTTTTTTGGGGGAGCTTTTAAAAGCTCTAGAATGGAGCTTTTAAAAGCTCAAGGTGGCTTTTTGGTTTCATGATATATTTTTGAAGAGTAGTGTGTCACTTGTACAAAATTATCAAACAACTTAGTAGTAAATTTCATAAGCTCCTTTTAAAAAGCCACATGGGGGCCAAACTAAGCCTTAAAATGGGACATCAAAAAATGACACCAAAAACTCTTAATATGGAATAGAGGGAGTACATATATATAGAGAGAGAGAGAGAGAGAGAGAGAGAGAGGGTTCTTCTCCTCTTGTGGTGGTTGTTGCGGTACCATACTTTTCTTTTCCTCTTGCATCCAACACAATTTGTAGAAACCCTTTTAGTGAGAAAGAGAGAATGTTCTGGAATTGACGAAAATAGACAAAAAGGCAAGAGATGGAATGAGAAAGATTTTTTAACTGCTCCCTTATACAGTCCAAGAATTTGCATGTATTAAAGGTCTTGGAAAATTATAACAGCAGACTCCCCATCTTTCTGCCTTTGATTTCCTACTCATATGGAAAAATACATCATGCACTAAATATGAGAATTTGCATTCAATTAACTTGAATATAAATCAGCCCACAAAACGTTTTACAAAAACAAAAACAAAAAAAATAAATAAAGAAAGAAATTCTCATTATTGAATGGAGAAAATAAAAAAAAAACAAAACAAAACATAGAAAGGTTGACATGGTAAAAAGAAAACTCGAGGAGATGTCACCTAGGCGCTGAGGTGGAAGGCATGCAGAGAAAAATCCTTTGGTCTCAGTGATAGTATATTGTATATAGATATAGATATACATTGTAAGATCATTTTCAAATACCAGTAGATGTTCATCTAAAAGAATAATAATTGTACCAACTGCTCTTTGTAGGCTAAATGAATTTTCGCTAACTTGTACTGCCTGAAATTTTATTCGGGACCTCCAAAAGATATTGTTTCATCTAAGGACCTCGATTTTCACATCGTTTTAAGCCAACAAAGGATTGTATATTTGACCATTAAAAACCTTCAATAAGTGTCATGACCTGAAATTGTTTGGCTTTAGTTGTACTTAACTCAAACCGAAGTAAAAATAGTTAAGGGGATCAAAATTGAAATCTCAGTTGGAAATGGTTGTTTCTTCGTTTTTTTTTTTTTTTTTTTTTAAGGCTTGCTCGTACATCAGAGTAGATGGATAGCATTCACATTGAGGCAGAGCCAGTTGAAGTGGTGATAAATCTTGCTTAAATTTTGCGTAAATTCATTTTAAATTCTTGATTTATACACTAGTTTCTACTTGTTTAATATTTATTTAAGAATTTCTAGCTGTTTCGGAACTGTCTAGACTTTTAAGAGTTTTAATTTCTTTAATGGTGACTTTTGAGAGTTACTTTGTCCGAAGATATTCGACTTGTTTAAAAAATTACTTGAGCCAATTCATCAACTTTTTTGTTTATTCTTGTTTGAGCTAATTCTGTGATTGGAATGGTCCTTGTGGGCCATTTGATATCATTTAATAAATAAATTTTGTCATGAGTAATGTTAGGGATCATAACAAATCACACAAACACAATTCACAACACTAAAATGTGTCTATCTATCTATTCAATAGATCTCACAGTGTCAATGGAGCTCCATTACAAAAAAGATAAACACATTTTAATATTTATTAATTGTGTTTGTGTGATTTATTATGCTCTTTAGCATTACCCTTTTGTCATACACCGAACCAATATTTATTCTTGGGGTTTGTTGGATATGTTATTTTACTTTTGGCGTCTTCTTATGTAGCACACATCTACACGTTCACTTGAAATCAGTAGGTAGACCGTAGATTGAAGCAACACCAATTAAAAATTAAGAGAGAATCAATGTAAGATAATTTTCAACTACAATAGTTGTTTGTATGGTTATTGCTTTATTGTCCTGGCCTTAAATTATTTTTAGGGCCGTCTAATATTTTTTTTTTTTTTGCTTTATTGAAGGCACTCGATTTTTAAATTGATTTTGGTAGATGAAAATTGATTCTGTGTTTGAACATGGGTTAATTACAGAAACTGATTACGCATTTTTTCAGTTACCCTCATGTATTTAAATTATGTTATTGATACCATCTGTGGTCTGGATTTAAGTGACACTACAAGAAAATAGGTTTTTTGTGACGAAAAAAATCCGTCACAAAAAGGTGCAACTTCGTCACAATTATTTTTTGTGATGGCCTTTTGTGACGGATTTGTGCCCAACACAAGTTAGGGGCGTCACAAACAGTATGTGTGTCGAGTCCAATTCCATCACAAAAAGTATTTGTGATGGATTTTGAGTAGAATTTAAGTCTGACACAAAAAAATAGTGTCACATATACTTATTATTTGTAACAGTTTATTTGTGTCGACTCGAACCATCACAAATAGTATTTGTAACGGATTTGTGTGCGATACAAATACTATTTGTGTCACATTTGATTTGAGGCACTTTATTTATGTCGATTTGAAACCGTCACATATACTATTTGTGGCGGTTTTGTGTGTTACACAAATAGTAGTGTCACATTTGATTTGAGGCACTTTATTTGGGTAAACCCAAAACTGTCACAAATACTATTTGTGTTGGAATTTTAAATATCGTGACCACAAATATTACCAAAACCTTCATTTGTGACGGAAATTTATATATTATCACCAAAAATCATTATTAATTTCTTCATCACAATAAATTATGAGATGCTAATTTTTAACGATAAGAACCACATAAAATTTAAAAGTATATTAATTAAAGATAAAACAAGAGTATATGGTGGTAGGCTGGGTAGATTGAGTGATACCATGGGCCAAAGCGAGAGGAGTGAGTACAAAGGTAATAATCTGGGCATATTGGATGATAATATGGAGGAAGGCCCAGGAGGAACAGATACGTCTGAAAATTGGTATATGGAAGAACCGGTGCTGAAGGGGGAAGCATCAAAAAGGAGGAAGAAGAAGAAACCTCTGTCGGATGTAATCGGGGGAGAAGTAAAGACAAGGAAATCTTATAGTAAAGCAAGAATGGGTGAGTCCTCAAAGTCACGTCGCAGGAGGCATAACACCGAGTTTGTCCAGAAGAATGGGAAATCATTAGAGCAGAACGAAGATCTTCTTATCACACCTGAGGATAGGGATGAGATATCAGATGTGTCTATTTCGGATACAGATATAGCAAGCAGGAATAGATCTTTCTTAAAGGAGGCCAAGTCAACTTGGGCAGTGGGAAAGTGCTTAGGTTTGAAGGTGAATGGAGAGGAGAATGGGATTATCGATAAACTAGTAGCAATGGAGAGGAGAGATTGGGAGATGCTGCAATCAAGTACTTGATTGGAGTCTGAGGAGTTGGCGTAGGATTGGGTAAGTTTGTTGTTTATCCAATGAAGTTAATCTCATGGAATATCAGGGGGTTGGGGAGAGCTGAGAAACGAAGGGCGGTTAGAAGGTTAATTGAAAAACATAAACCCGATGTTGTTTTCATCCAGGAATCAAAGATAAGAAATGAAGGCCAAAATTGGTTGAATCATTTAGGGGGTATTTCATTATCTCGGTCCGCTGTGGCGGACGCGGAGGGAGCATCGGGGGGCCTTATTAGTCTATGGAACCCTAATTTTATAGTGGTTGTAGAAGTAATTGTGCGATTCAGATTCATTCTGCTGCGAGGGTTACATGTCCAGTCTGGTAAGGAGTGCATTCTTGCTAATGTTTATGCGCCCAATTGCGATATGGGGAAAAGAAGGTTGTGGCTCGAATTGTCAGAGGAAATAGAGAAGTCAAATGTACCATGGTGTTTGGGAGGAGATCTGAATGTTGTCAAATCTGAAAATGAAAGAATGGGGGGAAGTTTTAATGTGACTGCAGGTTCTGATTTTGTAAATTTTATCCAAAGGAATGGACTAGTGGATTTACCATTGTCAGGAAGAGCCTTTACTTGGTCAAGAAACAGGTCAGGTAGCTGTATGAGCAGGTTGGATCGCTTTCTTCTAGCCCCTGAATGGGCTAATGGGTTAATAAATTTGAAGCAATGGTGCCTGCCGAAAGGCCTTTCGGACCACAACCCAATGGTTCTAGGGGAAGAAAAATCAGATTGGGGTCCAACTCCTTTCAAATTTTTTGATTATTGGGCCGAGGATAAAGAGATGGAAAAGATTATGGGGGATATCTGGAAAGGAGTTGGGAATGGGTCTACTAGAGGTAATGCTATCTTGAAAAAGCTAAAAGATACAAAGAAAGCAGTAAAAGGATGGAGGAACTCAAAGGGGCTGGATGTATCGATGGAAATTACAGATTTGGAGGCAAAAATTTTTGCGTTTGAAGCTGCCCAGAAAAGTGGGTCAGTGACTGATGAAGAGATCCAGGTTAAAATGGACTGTTTTAAGAAGCTGTGGCAACTGTACAGATTGGAAGAAAGTGTTTGGAGGCAGAAGTCTAGGATTAGATGGCTAAGAGAGGGTGATCGCAATACGTCTTATTTTCATAACTCAGTATCATTTCGAGTGAAGAAGAATTGGATTCAGGATATACAGGTAGGGAATAGGTTGGTTTCGGTGCCAGCTGAGGTAAAATCTTGTATCTTCACTCATTTACAAAATCACTTTCGGAGTGGTGGGAATGTGAGGTTGGGGCTGGAAGGTCTAGATTTCAGCGTGCTATCAGATGAGCAATCCAAAGGTCTTGAAGTGCCTTTCTCAGAGGAGGAAATTTCTGAGGTAATTGAGAACTGTGAAGGGGGTAAAGCGCCTGGGCCTGATGGATTTAACCTAAATTTTGTAAAGAAATATTGGATCTATTTAAAAGAGGAGGTATGTCAATTCCTGAATAATTTTTATAGGGAAGGAAAATTACCTTATGGGAGCAACTGTTCCTTCATTACTCTAATCCCTAAAGATAAGGAGACCAGCTGCATTAACCGATTTAGGCCGATAAGTTTGATTGGTTGTTTGTATAAAATTCTGGCTAAGGTTTTATCCAACAGATTAAAAAAAGTTATAAGCTGCATCATTAGTAACAATCAAATGGCTTTCGTGGGTGGAAGGCAGATTGTGGATTGCTTACTGATTGCTGCAGAGGTGATGGATGGAATGAAGAAGAGTAGAGAGGGGGGAGTGCTCCTTAAAGTTGACTTCGAAAAAGCTTACGATAGTATTGACTGGGAGTTCCTAGATTTGGTAATGTCTAGAATGGGTTTCGGATGTAAATGGAGAAGTTGGATATACGAATGTATTTCGACAGTCCAAGTTTCAGTCCTGGTTAATGGAGCTCCCACCGAGCAATTTGTTATGGAAAGGGGTGTAAGGCAAGGCGATCCCCTCTCACCTTTCTTGTATAATATAGTGGCAGAAGGGCTGAGTCGAATGATTCAAAAGGCGGAAGAGCTGAAGTTGTTGGAAGGCTTTAAAGTGGGATCTAGTGAGTTTGCTTTAACCCATCTTCAATTTGCGGACGATACTCTGCTCTTTTGTAAAGCGGACCATAGGAGTATTTTGAACTTTAAAAGGGTTTTGAGGTGTTTTGAGTGTGCTTCCGGTCTGAAAGTTAATTTTCATAAAAGTTGTGTACTGGGGTTTGGGGTGAATCCAGAATTGCTGCAAGAGTGGGCTATGTCAATATATGCGAAGGTAGGGGTGGGGTCTTTTAAGTATCTTGGTATTCCACTGGGAAAGAATCCGGGAAGGTTGGACACTTGGGAAATAGTTATTTCGAAGGTGGAATCGAAGTTAGCAATGTGGAAAAGGAGATTTCTATCTATGGGTGGTCGGGTGACTCTTATTAAATCAGTCTTAAGTTGTGTACCGATGTATTTCTTTTCATTGTTTCGTGCCCCCTTGAAGGTGATTGGTAAAATCGAGCACATTCAAAGACGTTTTTTATGGGGTGGAGACTGCTCAAAGAGAAAGATTCATTGGGTGGACTGGAGGGCAGTATGCTTGCATAAAGCAAAGGGTGGTCTTGGAATTGGAAGTTTATTTGATAAGAATAGAGCATTTATCGCAAAATGGATATGGAGATTTGGAAACGAAAAAAATGCTTTATGGAGGAAGGTGTTGTGCTACAAGTATAATCTGGAGCCCAATTTGTTGCAACTGGATTTAAGAGACATTAGGAGACCATCTTCCATATTAAAAGGCTGGGGAAATTTATTGCTAGGAAATGATACATGCTCTGAAGTAACTAAAGTCGGGATGGGTCTTGCTATTGGGAATGGTATGTCTGTGGATTTTTGGAAGGATGTGTGGATTGGGGAATCAAACTTGAGTTCTAGATTCGGCCGGGTGTTTGCACTGGCGTCGGTTAAACAGGGTGTCATAGCAAGATTCGGTCAATGGATAAATAACAAATGGATTTGGGATGTTCCACTTAGAAGACAACTTTTTGGGTGGGAAACCCAACAGTGGGAAATGTTTTGCAACGAATTAAATAATAATTGTCCATGTAAGGAAGTGGAAGATAGAGTGGTATGGAAGTTTGATTGTAAAGGAATTTTCTCTATCAAGTCTTTTTGCAGGGAAGTGGAGAATATGGAGTCAGTCTCGAATGATCAACTGAAAGCAATCTGGAGGTCTAGGGTTCCCCCAAAAGTTCATGTTTTTGTTTGGCGACTATTAAAAAAGAGGTTACCGGTGAAATCAAATTTATATAGGTTGGGGCTTCTACCTAATGGTAGTATGGGGTGCAGCTTCTGCAACAATCAGGAAGAGTGTGTTGATCACTTTTCTTGGGTTGTGATTTCTCTTGGAATGTCTGGTGCGAAGTAATGAGCTGGTGGGGTGTTCAAGGTGGTGTCTCGAGATCCATTTTGGAATGGTGGGAGTTGTGGCAGGGGTTGTGTCCAGAATCACGTGCTGAGAAGGCGTGGAGTATTGCTTTTTTTGCTACAGCTTGGTCATTATGGATGTGCAGGAATGATCGAGTTTTCAATAATAAAGAAATATCAGTTAGGGAGTTGGGGGAAATGGTCAAACATAGAATTGCTTGGTGGTTTAAATCTCAATCAAATGGTCATGGATTGTCCATTACTGATTCTCTTTGGAACATTTCGGAGTGTTTATCTGTAAGTAAAGTAAGAAAGAGGGCCATCTGTAAGTCATGGCTTCCACCACCAGCTGGGGTTTTCAAATTCAATGTTGATGGATCTTCACTTGGTAAACCAGGTCCGGCAGGAGTGGGAGGAGTGGTAAGGGATCATAGGGGTAATGTAAGGGGATTCTTCTCAAAAAGTGTGGGAATCCTAGATTCTAACATTGCCGAATTATTGGCCATTCACTGGGCGATTGTTCTCTTCTCGGAATCTAGTTGGTCGTCAAGGGTTGGATTAATTATTGAAAGCGATTCCAAAAATGCAATTTCTTGGATTCGTGAGAAAGGTCAGAGCTTGTGGAAGTACAATTCCATTTTTAATGATGTAAGGAATAGGCTTGCTCTTCTTCGGTCATGGGAGATTGTGTATACTCCAAGGAGTGCAAATGGGGTTGCAGATTCCCTTGCAAAAATGGGGGTGAGCAGGGTTGTTCCATTGATCCAATGGTGGTGATTTCAAGTACAAATGATTGTGTGGGTGGGTTGGTTGGGAAATGAAGTCTGCCTATGCTGTATGTGTCGGGGTGAAAATTAGTTCAGGTTGCGGAATGACAGGTTGTGGTGGGAGTAATCTGGTGTATTTTGGAGGCGCGAGTTGGATGTTGATATTTCTTTTCAGGGTGGGTCTCTCGGGTAGAGGTGCAGATGGCTGTGTCATGGGTTGCGAGTCATGGCCCCTGGTGTGGGAGGGGTTGGGGGGTTGAGTCTTTGGTTGGGTTTGTCTGGGCTCATGTGCATGACTGTGCCCACTTGTTATGTGTCTGTCCTTTGCTCAGTTTGTTCTTACCTAAGTAGGGGGAGGGTTACAGTACTCTGATGTGGGGGTTGCTATAATCGTATAATCGGATTTGCAGGGTAGGTTGGTCGAGTTGTGATCCGATGTGTTTGGTCATGCTGTTTATTGATGTGATGCCGGTATGTACCTTGGGTGGGTGTGGGTTTCAAGCCCCCTGCTACAAATTATTCAAGATATGAGGTGAAGAAGGAAAAAATAGTGCAAAAAAAAAAAAATGCAAAAAATATATATTTACTTATATATATATATAGGTGTTTATATATTAATGTATTCTAATAATAAGACTATTATTTGTGAGTAATTAGTTGTCTCTTTTGCCTTGTTGTGGGGCGGGTGGAGGGTCTCTCTTGGTGTGTGTTTTCCTTCGGGTTTTTCCTGGGTTGTGGGAGTGCTTTCCACTCTTTTGGGGTGTGCTTCGGTGTGTGTTTCTGTTCGTGTGGGGGCTTTTTCGTGTCGCGTTGTGTTCTCAAGGATAGGGGTCCCAATGGGGGGACCTACTGCAAAAATGGGGTCTTATGAGGTTTCATTTTGTAATTAAGCAGAAGATAAGATCGAGTATTGTTTAATGAGAATTAAAACCAGGTTGGCAAGGTAGTAAGGTCTGCTGCTGGGTGGTACGGCAGGGTTGTAAGCTCAAGCGTTGTGGCCTAATTATCTTTCAATCGTTTGCTATTCTGGCAAAAGGTCAACAACAACAGTTGCTGATCAACCTCTACACAGGAATAAAAGGATATGGGTTTGGGAGGTCAAAGTGCCAAGGAACAAAAGTATAATGTAATTGATTTGGTTGGGATGCTACAAGAATTATTTGCAGTATGCTAATGCTTATAGGGTCCTTGGCATTTCGTAATGGAGCATCGGGTAAGCCATATGATTTTTGTCTGTGAAGTCAAGTCTTTGTGGATGGACCATTATTGATGATGACAACTGGGTGAGAGATGTTCAAAGGAAAGTTGATGTTGGTATTACAGTTCTGCTTCGTTATCAGTCTAATCAAAGATTAATTACTTCTGGGTTATTTGGGAGATTCAGCTTCTCACATTTGCAGTGTGCAGGCAAATTTTGTCTACGATTGCCGTGTGGACTCTTTAGAGTCCA
The DNA here is from genome assembly GCA_033977485.1 of Hydrangea macrophylla. Lineage (NCBI taxonomy): Eukaryota > Viridiplantae > Streptophyta > Magnoliopsida > Cornales > Hydrangeaceae > Hydrangea > Hydrangea macrophylla. Next base: position 128,623,114 of record CM066989.1, on the reverse strand, counting down.
TAATAGTTGCAAAATTTGGGTACTGAGATTGGGTTATTTAGATCACTTCCTAACACTGGGAAGATTGGTCAATTTATACTAGGTTCAGTTTCAATATCTGGAGATATGAAGGGTTTTAAGGTCACAAATAGAAGCTTGTGGTTTGGGGCCTTACTAATGCATTGGGATTTTGGCTTTGTTGTTACTGATACTCTTATATTTGAATTACTGCGTGCTGCTCCTTCTGCATTGGGCTGCTCCATGCTTTATGTTTCTATGGTACATGGTTGCAGCAGTGTTTTGTTTTCGAGCTACTGTGAGAGTTTCTTGTTGAGGGTGTCTGTGTCTCTATTGGCCCTGTTTGGCTCAATTAATAAAACTCGTCTTGCTGTTCAAAAAAAAAAAAAAAAACAATGAATATTTTGTCGTCAATTGGGAGTTCTCTTGTTGATCATTTGGTGGTTTGATTCGATCAAATTGTGATGGATTCGACAGAAAAATTTGATCTCCGCCAATATCCATTTGCTTTTCAAAGGAAATCTACTGTATCTGTGGGGTTATTAACATTATGCTGCTGTTACAAAAGAGTTGTGAGATTGTGTTGCTGGGGCTGCTATGGAATTTTGTAATCTCTGGGATTCTTCAGTGTATCTAAGCTATGTTTCATGGCAGTGTTCTATAGATAAGGGGAGATGCTAATTTCAATGGTGTTTTTTTTTAATCTTGTGTTTATTACACTAGGTTTGTTTATTAGATAATGATGGAATCATGATCGAGCTACTGATCGAATTCTCAGATTGGTCATGATCATGGTGGTTTTCTTTGTGGAGAGGGGTGATGTGGGGTAGGGGCAGCTACGTGGGCGTTGGATAGGTTTAAGTTGATAGGTTTGGTTCAAGTTGATATGGGGTGTCTTGTGGTCGTGTTAATTTCTGGGGGTATTTCATCTATTTGCCGAGGTTTGTCTAGCATTGAGTTTGGTGCGTGCTTCTTTTCTTATTGAGTTATAAGTTCGGTGTGAGTTATTCATTTCGTGTGGTGTGTTTTTTGGGGTTCTCCGCTGGGAGTTTGCGTTAGGGTATGTTTTCTTGTAATGCGGCTTTCCAGCGACAAAATTTGTTCTTTGAATTCCAGCTAGTGTGTTGTTCTCTACTTCTGAAATGTTTGAAGAACTGCTCTTTGTTAGTTTCTGTGCTACGGTCTGGAAAAAAAAAAAGATATAATGATAAATTTGAAGGCTGACACAATGGTTTGTAGCTGCATTATTTGAAAGAGATTTTTGGTTAGTTTGGGTCTTGGCTTGCGGATCTTTCATTCCTATGTTCTGATTTCAATATGTTGCTACAATTCTTGGCGGTGTATGATGGGTGATATGACATTGGAGATGTTATGGTGTTCCTTAATTGTTGTTGTATTGATGGTAGCCAAGAATTGGAGAGGGTTGTATTTATGATAAAAGTTCTGCAAAAAATGGGCTTTGGTAGTGAATTGAGGATGTTGCTGGTATTTAGTTTGGGGTAGAGGCAAGTGAATGCTGGGTTGTATATGGGATCAAATGGGGCAGTAATTTTGGAAACCTTGTCGGCACAAGTAAAATCCTTATTATGTTGGTTTGTCTGTTGCTTTGATGCTGCTTTTCCACTGTCGTGTGCGGCTCTCCATGTTTTGCTGTTGTTTATTCCATGAGGCCTGATGCAAATTTCTCTGCTGATTATCATGATGAGGTTAGGAGTCCAGATTTGGTGTTCTTTTGTGTTTTTCATGGGTTGCTGAGTCTGGTTAGGAAAGCTTGAGGTTTTAAATTGTTTTGATCAAGGGAGTTACTGGTGTCTTTTCATTTATGTATTTCCCTTGATAATTGGTTGTAAAGGGTGCTTGGGGGATCCAGTATTTGGGTGATAAGATTGGTATTTCAACGTATGGGGGTGTATCTTACATTGCCGGGGGTGTATCTTACATTGCCTAGTTGGCATTTTAATAAAGTTGATTTGTTGTTCAAAAAAAAAAAAAAAAAGATAAAACAAGATATAATAAAGTATTATGTTCATACATAATTATTTCATAGCTGACATTAGTATAAATAAAATAATAATCTAAATAAAGCCTTTACACTCATAATTGATTCTCATCATGATCTAAATCTTCTAATCTCTCGTCACTATCTGAAACAGAAAATGAAAGTTCAATTAAAAATAAGACCAAAAATACAAATAAAAAACTATTGAAACAAGCAACACAAGAACCAAAATAACGTACGGCTAAGATTCCCTGCAAAAAATCGGCAGAGATTCCTCTATTTCTATAGCATCTGAAAATTTTAATAATCCTGTGTAAATAAATTTATCACAACACAAAACCAACATACAATTCATTGGCACTTTTGTGATCCAATATTCTAAATATTAACACAAATTTATTAGGCTACCCATAATGCCAGAGCAATTTCCTTTATTGCCAGAGCAGCCCACCATTTTTCTAACGGATTTTTGACATTGCTAACGGATTTTTTCCGTTACAAATAAAAAAGTGTTAGAATCTGCTCTGACAATAAAGAAAATTGCTCTGGCATTATGATTTCCCATTTATTATCTTAGTACTACCAATAACATGATGAGTTTAATGTTAGTTCATGCTATATACAAACAATTGAAGATCACCAATCATAATTGTGAATGCACCACAACTCACAATTCTGCTCATTAATACAAGATAATCAACCATATTATTTCACTACATAAAAACATATACTCACACACTACAACTCACATGTGTTTATTAAGGTTGGAAGCATTACGACTATAGCATATATACACCTTCGCAATACTAACTCCAATAGGACTTTAGTATTCTGTTTGGAAACTAGGAGATTTTGACTAATTAGCCCATACAACCCATCAAAATCCACCAGTAAGACATAAAACAACTTGATCAAAGGGCAATCCATGAGTTCAAACTTTACCCGTGTCAGCAATTTTTTAAACTGCTGAAATAAGTGTAGACTCTATAGACTTGGGCTTAGTTTGGCCCCCATTTTGGTGCTTCTTCTTTTTTAAAGCACAATTTTATGTTAATTTATTTGGTAACTAGTTTATGAGCTTTGCAAAAATTTATAAACCAAAGGTTGCTTTTTGGTTTCATGATGTTTTTTTGAAGAGTAGTGTGACACTTGTACAAAATTATCAAACAGCTTAATGATAAATTTCATAAGTTCCTTTTAAAAAGCCACATGGGGCCAAACTAACCCTTCGTATGAATCTTCGATTTTATACACTGCATTACTGAGATTTGATACAAGCAACACAGTGGAGAATCAAATTCAGAAAGCGATCCTGGCAGGTACTTATTCAGACACTTTGCGGCCTTTCTTGCTTATTCTGGTTTCCCTAGCTGAAGTGATGCTTTGAATTACAATATTCTATCACATGAATTACTAGAATTGGTGAAAAGAAACTAACATAACTAGATTTTGTGCAGAACAAACACAGCTCTTACAAGCAATAGGATCATAACCTTATAAAGTTGTTACATAGTTGCAAAGGCAAAACAAAGATTTCTCAAAATTCTAGATAGCAATATATATCTTCAAGAACCGGCAACATGAAAAAGAAAAGAAAACCTCTAAAATGGACGAGTGGAGAATCATAGGTAAAAGCAAAGAGGGAGACAGGAGTGCACATGGAGTACACAAGCACGAGAAGATGATGAACACAATAATTCTGTAATGATTTTGAGAACCTAAGTCAGGGTGGAACTTCCATAGGTTTGGACCAAAGACTGACATTCGTTTCACACCCCCACCCCCCAGCAAACACAATAATTTCCTAAATAAACTTATTTTTTTATGGCGGACTCAGAATTTTAATTTAGTGGGGACAAAATTTTTACAGGCCCCTGACAGATTCTTTATTGTAGAAATAGTATAATTTATGTGATTTTTCCATCAGTTTTCGTGTATATATATAGAGGGTTGGAAATTCTGTGATTTTTTGTGTCTATCTCACGGAAAAGGAGCAAGGAGTTAATTTTTTTTTCCGCTAAACAGGAGCAAGAGGAGGGTTTTTTTTTCTGCGAAACATCAAACTTCATCTGTGTGTGACCTTTTTTTTTTTTTTATAGAAAATGCCTTGTGGGACACTAGGGGACTCTAGGTGGTCTTTGTTTTACTTTTTGGTCTTTCATTATATAACATATACATATGTATACACACAATATATAATATTATAATATTAAGAGTGGGAACAAGTTGTCAATTAAAACCATATCAAAGTTCTTCAAAGTTCTAAAATTTACAAAAGAGTAATGCGATGTTTTCTAAATTTCTATTTCAAAAGTGCTTCACAAATGACCTAACAGTGGGACGAGTGGGGGAGGTAAACAACTTCCAATCAAAATTCAACTGGTCTCACTTTGACTTGACCCCACAACCACATCATTTGGGAAGCACTTTTGGGATAGAAATTTATGAAGTATATCATTACCCTTTACAAAAAGCCCTCGAATTAACAAAAAATCTTAACAAAAGTTCACATATTTTTTAAAACTATCATATCTAACCTTTTTTCCCCAAAGTTAGGAGCGACTGCTCCCTCTCGCCCCCACCCTGAGTCTGCCCCTGATGGGGGGTAAATGTATATAGTGTGCATTAATTTTGCTCACCCAAGAACTATATTGTGTGAGCATGTGGGATCCACCACTTTTCATAAATAAAAGTAGTGGGTCTCACATGCTCACCCAATAGGATTCTTGGGTAAGCAATATTGAGTGAGCAAAAATGCACTCATGTATTTAACAATGTAATTTTGACAAAAAAAAATAGCGTGGTCATTTCAGTCATAATCACAGAAAAGTTAAATGTCACATTTTGAACCATAGGATGATACAATCACAAACACAATTTTATAAACACTAAAATATCCAAACAAGCAACACAAGAACAAAAATAACGGCTAAGATTCCTAAAAAAAATCGGCAGAGTTTTCTCTATTTTTATAACATTCGAAAATTTTAATAAACCTATGTAAATCAATTTATCACAACCCAAAACCAACATGCAATTTATTGGCACTTTTGTGATCCAATATACTAAATTTTAACATAAATTTATTATCTTAGTACTACTAACAACATGATGAGTCTAATGTTAGTTCATGCTATATAACAAACAATCGAAGATTACCAACCCTAATTGTGAATGCACCACAACTCACAATTCTGCTCATTAATACAAGATAATCAACCATATTATTGCACTACATAAGAACATACACTCACACACAACAACTCACATGTGTTTATTAAGGTTGGAAGCATTACGACTATATAGCGTATATACACCTTCGCAACACTAACTCCAACAGGACTTTAGTATTCTATTTGGAAACTAAGAGATTTTGACTAACTAGCCCATACAACCCATCAAAATCCACAAGCAAGACATAAAACAACTTGATCAAAGGGCAATCCATGAGTTCAAACTTTAGTCGTGTCGGCAATTTTTTAAACTGCTGAAATAAATGTAGACTCTATAGACTTAGGTTTAGTTTGGCCCCCATTTTGGTACTTCTACTTTTTTAAAGGACAATTTTATGTTAATTCATTTGGTAACTAGTTTATGAGCTTTTCAAAAATTGAACTTAGAGTTTTTTTGGGGAGCTTTTAAAAGTTCTAGAATAGAGCTTTAAAAAGCTCATGGTTGTTTTTTGGCTTCCTGATGTTTTTTTGAAGAGTAATGCGACACTTATACAAAATTATCAAACAGCTTAATAATAAATTTCATTAGCTCCTTTTAAAAAGTCACGTGCGGGCCAAACTAAGCCTTAGTATGAATCTTTGATTTTATACACTGCAATAATTACTGAGATTTGAAAAAAGCAACATCTCTCTTAGCAGCATTGCGACTGAGAAGTAACTATGAAGACTAGATGAATAAAATAGCAGCACGGTGGAGAATCAAATTCGGAAAACGAACCTGGCAGGTACTTATTCAGACCCTTTGCGGCCTTTCTTGCTTATTCTGGTTTCCCTAGCTGAAGTGATGCTTTGAATTACAATCTATCACATGAATTATAAAGTTGTTCCCTAATTGCAAAGGCAAAACAAAGATTTCTCAAAATTCTAGATAGCAATATATATCTTCAAGAACCGGCAACATGAAAAAGAAAAGAAAACCTCTAAAATGGACGAGTGGGGAATCATAGGTAAAAGCAAAGAGGAAGACAGGAATGCAAAGGGAGTACACAAGCACAAGAAGATGATGAACACAATAATTCTCCAATATTTTGAGAACCTAAGTCAAGAGAGGAACTTCCATAGGTTTGGACCAAAGAATCTGGGTGGAACTTCCATAGGTTTGGGCCAAAGACTGACATTCGTTTCCCCCCCCCCCCCCCCCCCCCCCCCCCAGCAAACACAATAAAAACCGTAAATGTTGATAAACTTAGCTAATATGAGATCATACTGACACCGGTATTACATAGTGATGACACTACATGGAGCTTTAGTGGTGACTACCACCGAAATAAAATATATTAGACAAACTACTTCAGAAAATCATCTACGAATCCAATTTTCTAATTAACCTAGCAAGAACCCCAGGATTTTGCTTTTGGGTTGCATTTGTCTTGGTTTTAGGTGAGGCCTAACTATCACCTAGAAGAAGGGCATTATGATGAAGAAAAAGTAACAGCAGCACAGACATGAGAAGGAACAAACTCAAATACTCAACTATGGCACATGAATGGTAGATGCCCTGAAGACACCATTCCCATAAGAAGAACAAAGAAGCATGATGCTCTTAGAGCAAGCTTAGTCAAAAGATTTGGAAAGAAGAAGCTTAGAACCATCCCAAAGCCTAAGTCAGCAGATCCTGGCCTTACCAAAATGAGAGATCACATGTCCAGCCTCACCATCCATGTCCTAAAGATGACTCTAGAAGTAAACCTGCATTAAACTGCAGCCTGCAATTTTAGGTTTCGCATATCACAGTTGAGTGATAAATCCAAAATTTTCTAAATAAACTTATTTTTGAAACATAGGGAGGTAAAGCAAGAATGAATCTTGTCTATTCGGGCAGTGGCGGATCCAGAATTTTAATTCAGAGGAGGCAAAATTTTTACGGACCTGTGACAGATTTTTTTTTTTAGAAATAGTATAATTTTATGTGATTTTTTCAATAAGTTTCGTGTCTATACAAGGGGTTGGAAATTCTGTGTTTTTTTTTTTGTCTATCTCACGGAAAAGGAGCAAGAGACGTTTTTTTTTTTTTTTCCTTCGCTAAACAAGAGCAAGAGGAGGTTTTATGTTTTTTTTTTTTATCTACGAACCTTCAAACTTCATCTGCGTGGGAATATTTTTTTACTTTTATTTTTAAAAAAATGCCTTGTGGGACACTAGGTGGTCTTTGTTTTGCTTTTTGGTCTTTCATTATATAACATATACATATATACACACAATATCTAATACTATAAAATTAAGAGTGGGAATAAGTTGTCAATTAAAACTATGTCTAAGTTATAAAATTTACAAAAGAGCAATACTATTCTTCTCCAATTTCTCTTTCAAAAGTGCTTCACAAATTACCTAGCAGTGGGGCGAGTGCGGGAGGTAAACAACTTTCAATCAAAATTTAACTCGTCCCACTGTATTTGACCTGGCCCCACTGCCAAATCATTTGGGAAGCACTTTTGGGATAGAAATTAATTTGGAAAGCATATCATTACTCTTTACAAAAAGCCCCCGAATTAACAAAAAAATCTTAACAAAAGTCCACATATTTTTTAAAACTATCATATATAACATGTTTTTTCCCGAAAGTTAGGAGTGGTTGCCCCGCTCGCCCCCCACTGTGAGTCTGCCCCTGATTGGGGGTAAATGTATTTAGTGTACATTAATTTTGCTCACCCAAGAATCATATTGTGTAAGCATGTGAAATCCACCACTTTTCATATATAAAAGTGGTGGGTCTCACATGCTCACCGGTCTCACATGCTCACCCAATAAGATTCTTGGGTAAGCAATATTGAGTGAGCAAAAATACACTCAGGTACATAACAATTCAATTTTGACAAAAAAAATAACGTGGTCATTTCAGTCACAATCACAGAAAAATTAATGTCACATTTTGAACCATAGGATGATACAATCACAAGGAACAGTGATTTCAACCCCTATAAAAACAAAAATAAAAAATTAAAATTATTCATATATTGCCATTCCATTTTGTAGCAGAATCACAGTACTTACACTTGAAAAATTCTATAGCATTGCCGATAGATAGATTTACTATATTAGAAACCTAAGGAGTTGTAAAAAATTTTGCTGCTAATTTGCAGTTAAGCATCAACATTTGTGACCTTTCACCCCTGAAGTGCCAAATTTAAAATTTTAAGGTGCAAAGTGCAAAATCACCCAAACTTTAGGGGTGCGAAGTGCTTCATATTCATATGATCTCATAGGCTTGGCGATGATCAGTTCTAGTTTAATCTTAACAAGTTATGACATTTTAGAATTCCAAGGGCAAAAAAATCATTTTGCTATTTATTCAGGCCAATTGGACCCCCACCGTTGGATCTAGAATGTCAAAGAACTTCGGGAGGGTGAGCTCCTACTATTTGAAGACTTTATTTATATCAAGTTATTAAATATAAGGCTCAAGGGCAATTTGGTCATTTTATAATATGTGTACTTTCGGAGTCAAAATATTCTTCATATTAATAGAAGCTCTGACAAAGTTCAATTCTGGTTTAATCTTTACAATTTATGATATTTTGAAGTTCCAAGGGCAAAATACTTATTTTACAAATTTATTCAGGCCAAGTGAACTCGCCATTGGATCTAGAACATCAAAGAACCTTGGGATATGTGAGCCGTGTTATTTAAAGACTTATTATTTATTAGCTTATTAAATGTAAGACCCAAGGGTAATTTGGTTATTTTACAATGTATGTACTTTTTAGGTTTTAAAATATTCTTCATATTAATATGCGCTCACAGGCTCTGACGATATTCAATTCTGGTTAAATCTTAAAAAGTTATGGGATTTTAAAGATTCAAGGGAAAAATAGTCATTTTGTGCAAAATTTCAGGCCAAATAGACACCACTATTGGATCCAGAATATCAAATAACTTTGGGTTTGGTCACCCTTGTTATTGGAAGACTTTATTTATATTATTTATTAAAAATAAGCCTCAAAGGGCAATTTGGTCATTTTATGATCTATGTGCTTTTTAGGTGCCAAAATATTCTTCATATTAATATGAGCTCACAGACTCTAACGATATTCAATTCTAGTTTAATCTTAAAAAGTTGTGGCATTTTAAAGATTCAAGGGCAAAATAGTCTCTTTTTTAAAAAATTTGGGCCAAATGTACACTACTATTGGATCTAGAACATCGAATCACCTTAGGGTAGGTTACTCCGTGTTATTTGAAGACTTTATTTATATTACCTTATTAAAAATAAAGCTCAAAGGGTACTTTAGTTATTTTATGATATATATACTTTTTTGGTCCCAAATTCATATATAAATATGAGCTCACAGGCTTTGACGATGTTCAATTCTGGTTTAGTCGTAACAAGTTATGGTCTTTTGAAGTTTCAAGGGTAAAATAGTCATTTTGAAAATACTTTCAGACCCAATGGACCCCGTCAAGGGCAATTTGGTCATTTTACTATATATGTACTTTTTGATATATATATTGTGTTTTTTTTTCCTCGTTCCTGTGTTATCATTTTGTTTTAAAATCGATTTTGATATTTTGGAAGCCACTTGTTTTTTTGTTTCCAATTTTGGTCTCTTTTTGAAAATTGTTTTTGAAAAAGAAAAACAAAATCAAGTTTACCACACACATTTTTTGTTACCATTTAAAAAAAAAAAAAAAAAGAACAAAAAAACTAAAAATGAAAATGGTTATCAAACAGGCTCTGAATTTTCAATTTTGCAAAAAAAGTTCATTTGATAAAACTAAAAAGTAAGTTATGTAAATTTTAAGCGAATGAATTTGCAATAATGAAAACAATGTTTGAAGTACCGAAATAAACTCCATTCAAAGATGATTTTCAGTAGAATATTTTCACTTAAAATTTTAAGTGATTTTTTGCTGCTTTTTTCAATTAAGAGGTACATCATCAAATGCACTGAAAATTTTCATTTTTATCACTTAAATTGAATTATCAAACACACCCTATGTATTGCCTTCTCAAATGCCTCCAACCTTTTCTTTAGTCCTTGCAGTTTTGCTCCTTGCACCCTTGCATTTGTATAAAGCTCATTAAACTTATCAAGTTCTTCTGGCTTCAGTGCCTCCTTTAGGGAATGTTGCTTCGTTGTCTCCCCACCAAGCTTGTCAGACAGATCTAGCTCTTTTGTTTCAGCAAGTGAATACTGCTCTGTTAACTACTTCATTTGAGTCATCAAGTTTGTGAGTCAGGGACCACTCTTCCTCCATCAAAGGTATAATCTAATTACAAAAAATTTAATAAAAATCATAAGATGTCTCAGTGTACAATAACCAAATAGTAAATAAACAACAAAAATTAAGTATTTAAACTGAACTTGATTGTATAAGTTCTTTGGTACATTAAGACCCAAGGGATCGGAAACTAATTCATTTACTACTTGATTTTGAAGAACAGATTTAGGCTTAGTTTGGCCCCCATTTTGTTGCTTCTCCATTTTTAAAGCACAATTTCATGTTAATTGATTTGGTAACTAGTAAATGAGTTTTGCAAAAATTGAAGTTATGACTTTTTTGGAAGGAGCTTTTAAAAGCTCTATTCTAGAGCTTTTAAAAGCTCAAGGTTGCTTTTTGGTTTCATAATATTTTTTTGAAGAATAATGTGTCACTTATACAAAATTATCAAACAGCCCAATGATAAATTTCATAAACTACTTTTAAAAAGCCACGTGGGGGCCAAACTAAACCTTGGTCCTCGAGCTTTAATTTGACAATAATAGTGGAACTATGTGCTTGTGAGAATTATCCTAACAAGACGATATTCTAAAGACGGTTTCGTTTTGTGTCCTTCTGTGGGTGTTTTTCTCACCTTGAGGAGGTTGTACATTTTAATTTGGAATGCTTTCCTTCGCTACCATTGTTTTATTGTTTGAATTTATATCAATGTCTATTAAAAAAAAATTAAATAAATAAAAGGGGAAGAAAAGATTAGGGGAGGGTGAGAATACCTCGAGGGTGAGAATACCTCAGGGATGAGGCAATGAATGTGAGCAACAATGACATTCTGCACAGTAGTAAGTAGGGTCTGATATGTCCAGAAATATTCCATAGCGGTCCAACCGCCACGTGGTCATCCGATAGCCCGGGAGTTCGGGATAGGAGCCTAGGGCCCACAGTCCCGGGGCGTCCGGCTGTGCTTATCCGAGATACCCGCAGCTCGGGTGCCAGGCATGGTGGAGCTCCAGGAGATGCGGCATGAATCACGTTTCTTTCCATCCCTGTGCGATCGTATCTCTATCAAGGGAATCGATAGTTTCCTAAACCACTTAGGAAACTCTCCAAATATTGTACAAATCTATTGTAATTGGGTTATGCTTCCTAATCTAATAAACTTGCCATGTAAGGGTGGACTCTTGCACCTATAAAAGAGCCCACCTCCCCTCATAGAAGGGATCCGAATACCAATTCTCTAAGTACATCTGCATATATTAGAGAGCTTATCAATATATACACGCATACACCCGGCCGGTATTACTGGTAGTGTCGCCCACAACTGTTGGCTCACCAGGCATGCCGGTGATCTGCTAGTGAACGCACCCAGACGCAACCGTGGACGTAGGTCACCTCATTAACGGGGCCGAACCACATACAAATCCTCTGTGATCTTGTTTTCTTCCTAAATTGCCCTCACCAATTCTTGGCATCATCAGTTTGGCGCCGTCTGTGGGAAAGATACAGTTTTCTCATCAACAAAAAAAAAATTTTTGACTGATTAACATGCCTCCCAAGAAGGGTAAGAAGACCGCCACTTCAACCGGTCAGGAGGACCAACAGATCGAGATACGGGCGACCTCCGACCAGGTCACAGCCGCCCTGGAGCGGCTCTTGGAGGGCCAAATCCGGACGCAACAGCAAATAGAGGCGCTCATGGCCCAGCATGAAAAAGTGGTCGAGGACCCCAAGAAAGGCCCTTCGTCGGAAAAGCGGCATGAAAAGAGCACTTCCAGTAAGAGGCCTGCCCGGAAGCGCGGGAAAACCAGATCCGCTCCAGGGTCCCAACTAAATCGGGAAAGCCAGGCGGAGGGAGAACGTAGCCAGCCCACCAAGCGCCCGCAGGAGGGACCTCGGTACGTTCCACGCCGAGCGCGCCGAGCGGAGGACGCCCGGATCCTCATCGAACGGCGACGGGCCGCAAGGGGAGAAGCATCCGGACGAAAAGTCAGGGAACCAGTCGACGATCCGCCCGCCCTAAGCCGGGATGATCTTAGGCACAGGTTATCCCGAACTCGCAGCCGAGTACTATCCCCAAGATCGACGCGCTTCGAGGACGAGGCATCATCGTCTGACCCTCCTTACTACTCAGATGCAGAGAGGAGGACCGGGCGCACTGACGTCAAGGCCCAGGTCGAGGAGCTGCAGCAGCAGATTGAGAGGCTGAACCGCAAATCCGGCCACGACCTCACCAATACAGAAACAGAGTCGCCCTATACGGCCCGGGTGACACAGTTCCCAATCCCGTGGAAGTTCAAGCCCCCTCACCTCAGCTCATACGACGGCAAGGGGAGTCCAGTAGACCACATCCACACTTATAAGGCGCAGATGGCACTGGTCACTACCACGGACGAGCTGCTATGCCTGGCATTCCCCAGTACTCTAAAGGGATCAGCCGCACAATGGTTCCATGCTCTGAAGCCGCGGACGGTTGACGACTTCAAGACCCTCGGCAAACTCTTCATCAGTCAGTTTGTCGGGATGCTGGACCGGTCGCAGCCAGACACCCAGCTGCTAGCTGTCAAGCAGCAAAGGGGGGAATCTTTAAGGGAATACGTAGATCGTTTCAACCAGCAGAGGCTCTTGATTCGCAACCTCAATGAGACCGCCGCTATCATGGCTTTCTGCTCGGGAGTTCAGCACACCAAGGTGGCCACGTCTTTTCATCGCGATCGACCGGCAACCCTGGTGGAACTCTCGGAAAGAGTAGGGAAGTACATAGACACCGAAGAGTTCCTGAAGGCAAAGCGCGCCAGCCAGACAGGAGATGAATCCCCAAAAGCAAAGCGCAAACGCGAGGGATTTGAGAAGGGTCCGGGAAAGAAGCCAAAGCAAGATCAAAGAGAAGCTAGGGGTCAGCCCCCAACAGCTTTTACACCTCTTTCCCGACCCATACATGAGGTGATGGCCGCCGCAGAGGCGCAGAGGTTGCTTCCGCAGCCTACCAAGCTCAGAGCCCCTCCCTACAAGAGGAATCGGGAGAAGTTCTGCCGTTATCACAAGGATCACGGCCATGAAACGGAGGATTGCTTCAAATTGAAAATAGCAATCGAAAAGCTGATCGAGCAGGGCCATCTTGCCGAGTTTGTCACAGCGGACAGACAGCCCCGACAGGATGCCCGGGCTCCCGGTCAGCCCCCTCCACTGCTCGGCCACATCAACGTGATCTCCGGAGGAACATCTGGCGGAGGTGATTCACAGTCGGCACGGAAGAGGCACGCACGAGCATCCCGAGCGGATGTATGGCAGGTCCAATCCACCGGCCCCTCACCAACTGACGTTCTGACGTTCTCATCCGATGATGTACATGGCCTCCACTGCCCCCACGACGACCCGCTGGTAGTGACACTGTCTATAGCAAACTACATGGTCCAAAGGGTACTAGTTGACACGGGCAGCTCGTCGGATATAATGTTCGCAGCAGCATTCGACCAACTCGGGGTCGATCGAGATCGGCTCCGGCCAGTCGCTACTCCCCTGGTTGGATTCAACGGCTCTAGCACTCAACCACTCGGCACGATCGAACTCCCGGTACTCATGGGGACCTATCCACAACAGGTTTCCCTGCTCACCAATTTCGTGATAGTGGATGCCCCATCGGCCTACAACGTTATCCTTGGGAGGCCGACCCTCAACAGAGCACGAGCAGTTGTCTCCACATACAGCCTAACCGTAAAATTCCCGACTCCTCAGGGACCGGGATGCTTGCGAGGAGACCAGACCACGGCTCGGAGTTGTTATGTTAGCTCGTTGCGACGGGGGGCAATCACCGAGACTCTGAATGTCCAAGAAATGGATCCCCGGGACCCGAGGGACATGATAGGGCCGATGGAAGAATTGGAGCAAGTTGTGCTGGATCCGGAGCACCCGGATCGGACGATCAACGTAGGCGCATTGCTGGAGCCTGCCTTGAAAGGAAAATTGGTCCAGTTCCTGAAGCAAAACCAGGATGTCTTTGCTTGGAGTCATGAGGACATGCCCGGGATTGATCCCCGAGTGATGTCCCATCACCTCAATGTTAGCCCAGACTGCCGTCCGGTAAAGCAGAAGAGAAGGGGCATGGCGTCCGAGAGGCAAAAAGCTGTAAGTGAGGAGGTAGAGAAGCTACTAAAAGCTAGCTCCATCCGGGAGGTCCACTACCCCGACTGGTTAGCCAACGTTGTTCTGGTCAAGAAGAGCAATGGCAAGTGGAGGATGTGTGTGGACTTCACCGACCTCAACAAGGCCTGTCCCAAGGACTGTTATCCGTTACCCAGGATAGACCTCCTTGTTGATTCAACGGCAGGCCACTCACTCCTATCGTTCATGGATGCCTACTCGGGGTACAATCAGATCAGCATGTACCCCGGGGATGAAGAGAAGACAGCGTTCATCACCGACCAAGGCACGTACTGTTACAGGGTTATGCCCTTCGGCCTTAAGAACGCCGGGGCTACATACCAGCGCCTGGTCAACTTCATGTTCAAAGACCTTATCGGAAAGTCCATGGAGGTATACGTGGACGATCTCCTGGTCAAGAGCCGAGATGAACCCGATCACCTGGAGCATCTGGCCGGGGCCTTCAGCATTTTGAAAAAATTCAGGATGAGGTTGAACCCGGCCAAGTGCACCTTTGGGGTCTCATTCGGGAAGTTCCTCGGTCATCTGGTCAGCAGACGGGGAATAGAGGCAAGCCCCGACAAAATCCAGGCCATCATCAACATGCGGTCACCTAAGTCAACAAAGGAAGTTCAAAGCTTAGCCGGATGGGTGGCCGCACTGAATAGATTCGTTTCCAGAGCAACTGACCGTTGCCTACCATTCTTTAAAATCCTCCGTAAAGCTTTTCAATGGTCGGAGGAGTGCGAGGAGGCGTTCCAGGAACTTAAGAAATACCTGGCCTCTCCACCTCTACTCACGACACCTACGGCCGGAGAGGAACTATTCCTTTACCTGGCGGTGTCACCATCGGCAGTCAGCTCAGCACTTATTCAGGAAGAGCACGGGATACAGTTCCCAGTGTATTACACCAGTCGAGCGCTGCAAGGTGCAGAAAGCCGGTACTCCCGCATCGAGAAACTAGCCTTCGCTCTCATTACCTCGGCCCGAAGGCTCCGCCCTTACTTCCAGGCCCATGCCATCGTAGTACTGACAGACCAACCTCTCCGCAAAATTCTCTCTCGGCCGGATACATCCGGAAGGCTCGTTAAATGGGCTTTGGAATTGGAGGAGTTTGAGGTGACTTACCGGCCGCGGACGGCCATCAAGGGACAAGCCGTCGCAGACTTTCTGCTCGAGTTTACATATCCCGAAGACCCGGGAGAAGAACCCGAGCCTGCGGCCTTACCGCCGGGGTTGCAATCCGGCGTCCCTACTTGGGTACTTCATGTCGACGGCTCCTCTAACCAACAAGGTAGTGGTGCCGGGATCATCTTGACTACCCCCGACGGAATCCAGCTTGAATATGCTTTGAGATTTGGGTTTCGTGCCTCCAACAACGAGGCCGAATACGAAGCCCTCCTGGTCGGGTTACAATTAGCCATTTCAATGAGTGCACAACAAGTTGAGAGCTACAACGACTCTCAGCTCGTGGTTAATCAGGTAAACCAGGAATATGAAGCGCGGGAAGACAGCATGATAGCCTACTTAGCCCTCGTCCGGACGGTTTCCAAACAACTCCGAGGATTTTCTATCACCCGGATACCTAGAGAAGAAAACACCAGGGCTGACCGGCTTGCTCGCCTCGCATCATCAGCTAAGTCAGACTTGCCCGGGATAAGAATACAATTCTTACCCGAGCCGAGTGTGATCAACTCAGGGGGCATGGAGGTTGACCCGGTTACTCTGGAAACTAGTTGGATGGATCCAATCGTGACATTCTTGACGACAGGAGGGCTCCCAAACGACAAAGAGGAAGTAAGGCGGGTCAAATACCGGGCGGCACGATACCATATCCTCGATGGTGTCCTCTATAAGAGGGGATTCACTATCCCGTACCTCCGTTGCGTGCATCCAACGCAAGTTCGGGCTATCTTGTTTGAAATCCACGAAGGTGTGTGCGGGAACCACGTAGGAGGCCAGACGCTTTCCAGAAAGGCCCTACTGCAAGGTTACTACTGGCCAACCATGGCCCGAGACTCGCAGGAGTACGTTCGGAGATGTGACAAGTGCCAACGGTACTCTCCAATGATAAACCAACCGGGAGAACTTCAGACCCCGGTCCATAGCCCCTGGCCATTCGCCCAATGGGGGATCGACATCGTTGGTCCCTTACCAACAGGGAAAGGGCAGGTTAAGTTTGCTGTAATAGCCGTTGACTACTTCACTAAATGGGCGGAGGCCGAGCCCCTGGCAACAATAACCGAGAGGAAGATGGAACATTTTGTGGAAAGAAATATCCTTAGCAGGTTCGGTATTCCACGAGTCCTGGTTAGCGACAATGGAAGATAGTTTGATACACCCATCTTTAGACAGTTCTGCTCAGACTATGGAATACTGAACCACTACTCTTCTCCAGAGCATCCACAAGCTAATGGTCAGGCCGAGGTGACCAACCGCACGATCTTGCAGTCAATTAAAACAAGGCTGGAGGGAGCCAAGGGCCTGTGGGCCGATGAACTCCCAGCCCTCCTGTGGGCCTACCGTACCACACCCCGGGCAGCCACGGGCGAAACCCCATTTTCATTAACTTACGGTTTTGAGGCGGTAGTCCCCACAGAGCTCGGGCTGCCCACGTACCGGGTGGCTACTTTCAATTCCCAAGCCAACGGAGAAGCCCTCAGGACTGAACTAGACTTGGTGGAAGAAAAAAGGGACCAGGCCTATCTCAAGGTGGCAGCTTACAAGCAAAGGGTCTCGCGATACTACAATAGTAAGGTGAAGCATCGTAGTTTCCAGGTTGGGGACCTTGTTCTTAAAGCAGTGAACCAGTCAACTCGAGTTCCAAGCCATGGGAAGTTGGGAGCAAACTGGGAAGGACCGTATATAGTCACTCGGGTCAACCGACCAGGAACCTACTGGCTACAAAGTATGGATGGGCACGACCTCAGTCACCCCTGGAACGTACAACATCTCCGCAAGTACTATCAGTAGCACATAGCTACGGGAGTCTAGTGTTATGAGGAGAATTCTTTTTACGTAGCCTTGATAGGACAATTGTTACAGATTGTTATTTTTTGAATAAAATGGAAAGTTTGCTTTGAAACATTATTCCCTTCGGTACATCGGGCAATACACAAAAGACCTCGGGCCTAACCCCGAGGCACCAAAAGACCTCGGGCCTAACCCCGAGGCACCAAAAGACCTCGGGCCTAACCCCGAGGCACCAAAAGGACCCTGCAACCACCCATGTTCCAGGTCGGTTTCCTATGGTCGATCCCCAACACGCCCCCTCCTTAACAGGAGCCCTGGGGGCAAGAGGGTCCTACACCTAAACAGGAAATTAACTAAAGCTATGCTTAGGTCCAGCCGACGATGGGGCCAAACCCCTAGGTGGCCAGCGATGGCAAGCTTCAAACGCTCCTGCAACCACCCATGTTCCAGGTCAATTCCTTACGGCCAGGTATTCCCGCGCACCCGCACACCCGCCTTAGCAAAATGCTTGGGGGGCAGGGGATAGAGGAAAATACTAAGGCCTAAGACAGGGAATTTCAACAATTGACTAGGTGTTCTGTGGGTTACGGTCCTAAAGCATTTGCTAAGGCAGATGTTAGGTTGGCCAAAGCCACACGGATACTAGCAAAAATTAGGTGCTCTGTGGGTTACGGTCCTAAAGCATTTGTTAAAGCAGATGTTAAGGTGGCCAAAGCCATAAGGGTACTAGTAAAAGTTAAAGCACAGTGCAACAAAATTAATGGAAGGGCGACCTCGAGGGCCTTTTGCATTAAATTAAATAAAGTGTACAGAGCATGGGGGGCAGTTGTAGTAGCCCCCCCAAAAAAAAAAAAAAAAAAACTACTACAAACAAATAGCAGGAAGGAGGGACCGGGGAGTCAGTCTTCCACATTGACCACGATATCGGTCTCCCCGGTCTGCTCCCCAGGAGCGGCAAGTCTTTCCTCCGCTAAAACCCCCTCCGGGGCGAGCACAGTGGCCCCGGCGATGACCACGGGATCTCCAGCGGCCGCCGGATCCTCGCCAGCAGCAGGAACTTCCCCAGCAATAGGATCCTCTCCAATGTCCCAGTAGTCAGAGTCAATCCCCTCGTAGGTCGAAAGGACCCATTCGGGGTGGTCTCGGGCTACCCGCCGTTTCAGATCATCATAACCTTGGAAGAAGCCATCGTCAAAAGCTCCTTCCAAGGCCGCTGCGGAAGGTGTCCCGGCAACCGCTGATGAGAGCTGATATTAGCTTAATATTAGCTCAATAAGGAGTAAAAACTGACTGGATATAACCTCATTTCTCTAGTTTTACCTGCAATTGTGTTTAATTTGCTTCTTTACACAATGATATGTTTTTCGTGGTATGTTGTTGTGTTTGGCTCTGTGAGTGCAGGTTCTGAAGCTGAAGGGAATTACAAGTTGAAAGGAATAACTCAAGAAACAAATTGATGAAGTCTTGATACCAATCGATTGACATAGTTTCAATCGATTGACATGTTTTCCTTACCAATCGATTGAACTATTTGTCAATCGATTGACATCTTTATCAATCGATTGACATCTTTGTCAATCGATTGACTTAAACTGGAAACAGTCTGTTTTAATGGCGCAAGATCTCAGCAATCAGGCGACGACCAGCCGTTATGGAATGAACCTGGACACCTCTAACTCGTGTTTCTGACATTATATATAGGGGAGAGTAGAGAGGGCCAGGCGTTGGCTCATTTTGTATTGTTTTTGTAGGGATTCACCATTGATTTTGGTTTCGGATAAGAATTCCAGTGGATAAATTCGTATTCTGTTTTTCAATCTCTAATTCAGGTTTCAATTATTGTTTTTAGTTGCTTAGGAATTGTGATTGTTATGCATGTTATAGTTAGAGTTTGATTTAAGTAATTTTAATTTAACATTTTAATCCATGGCTATGTTTGATCTTATCTTTCGGTTTATTTATGTTTATGCAGTCTTAATTATGCGTGAGTAGAACTCTGGTTGGGAATAATGTGAAGAAGCATTGTTCCCAGCCCTCTGCCATGATTCTGTGAAAGAGTCAATGCCAATCGATTGGATACAGTATCCAATCGATTGACATAGACTCCAAGTCAATCGATTGATATACTTGTCAATCGATTGAAAGCCATTCCATGTCAATCGATTGACATTAAGTCAATCGATTGATATGATTATGACTTGGGTTTACTCCTTTCTGTACTTCAGTAACTTTTGTTTCAGAAACTAGGTCCAAATTGATCTTTCAAGTTCAAATTGTAATCTGATTTTGGAATAAAAGCTCTTTCGATTAGTTAAATCTATGAACACTCATAACAAACACTTCGAATATTCTATACTCAATTTGTGAGTTATTGTTCATGGTTTTAATTAACTACTTATTTCAGTTCTTCATAAATAAGTAAGGTAAACAAATCACTAAATATGCAAGATACACATAACTAGTGTCTAGAATGCCTAACTTGATCATTTTGAAATAACGAATACTCTAAGGATAAAACCCCAACTGTTCGTTCTTGTTAAAATCATGGTAGTGGCTGGTACTTTGTGGATTCACATGTTCCTAACTCTTTTTCATATTTGATTTATATCACAGTTTTTAATCTTATCTAGTTAAGTCTTTGCTTCACTATAAATTGTTTCTTCTATTTTTTTTTAGGACTGTTAGAACCCCCCCCCCCCCTACTACAAGAAATCATCTTTTATTTTATTTTAGGATTCAATCTAGATTCGTCCGCCTTTACATTCCGTCCTTTGGGATTCGACCCAGTCTTACCGGTTTTTAACGCGACGCGACCGTCTACACTTGGACGTACTCTTTAGAGAACACATTTCAAGTCGTGTCAAGTTTTTGGCGCCGTTGCCGGGGACGGTAACAAAGGCCAGGAATTTTGATTTGATCCAATCTTTTCTTATCCCATTTCTATCTTTCTTTTTCTTTTTGTTCTTCAGAACACAAAGTTGCATTGCTTGTGTCCTTCTATGTCCTTTGATTCCACTGAAGCCTTCATCACAAATCTATTTGAAGATCCAATCCATAGTGCTAATAATCCCATTTTTACCCCATCTACTTCTAATTCAATGTCTGATACGGAGAGCCAACAAGGAGAGAATAGGCATGACCTCATCGATGACGGTCAGCGACCTTTACGAGAACTCTTGGCCCCTGATCGAACAGCCACACCTTCTTGTATCCGCATCCCTCCACACACAGGTACATTCCATTTTCGTAATGGGATGATTCAACTGTTACCCACATTTCATGGGATGGATAAAGAGAAGGCGTACTTGCACATTCGAGATTTCGAAGATGTTTGTGGCACTTTCACAGATCAGACTTGCCCAAGTGATATAATCCGACTAAAGCTTTTTCCCTTCACCTTGAAGGACAAAGCGAAGTCATGGTTGTTGTCACTTAAACCGAATTCGATTTTGACTTGGCCAGCAATTCATGAAGCCTTTCTCAAAAAGTTCTTCCCTAACCGGTTAACAACTGACATCTTGAGACAAATCAAGATGTATAATCAAAAAGAGGAAGAAACTTTTGCTGAGGCATGGGAGCGTTTCAAGGATTTGTTACTGCTCTGCCCGCATCATGGTTTTGAGAAGTGGCGAACAATAAGCTTCTTCTTTGATGGCTTAAGTCCAAAATCAAAGAAGCTCGTAGAAACTACGAGTGACGGTGAGTTTATGAGCAAAAATGCTGACCAAGCAGAAGCTCATTTTGAATGGTTAGCCGAACATGCACCGGAATGGGAAACTCAAGTGACGAGAACTCAGCCCAGTTCGAGTTCGAGTAAAAAGAGCATTTATCAGCTGAAGGCGGAAGATGGCTTACTGGAGAAATACGAGCAACTGGCTCGTAAACTGGAAATTTTGGAAGCAAAGAAGGACCCGGTAGTACAATTTGCATCTGAAGAATCATGTTCGAGTTGTCTACAGATGGGGCATACCTCTCAACATTGCCAAATATACCCTGTTTACCAAGAACAGAGTCCAGTGGAGGTACATGCTGTAAATGCCCCTGGTCGTTTCAACCCCAATGATAGGTGGAGTCATCCTGGTTTCGATCAAAGAAACAGTGCTGCTGCAGCAAACCCATCTCAACAGTGGCAGCCAAATAAAGGAAACCAGTACCGACCTCAGAACCAAGGGTACCACCAGAGTTACCAACCTCCTCCTACCTATCAACAAAATCAAGGGTATCACCATAACCAATATCAAAATCATCTACCTCAATCCAACTACAATCAGGGGGGCCACAACCAAACCTCATCAAACACTTATGTGCCACCTCATAAGAAGGCACAAGAAGATCCTAATACACTCATGATGCAGCAGATGATGCAGCTAATGAGTAAACTCAATACAAGTGTAGAGAGGTTAGCTGCCCAACAAGGGGATCGAGAACGAACTATGTTCCCTGCACAGACAGAGCAAAATCCTAAAGGCCAACACTCGGGTACCGGACCCTCAGGATCTGGACCACATGAGGAGGCCAAAGCTGTAACTGTGTTGAGAAGTGGAAAAGAAATTGAGAAAGTCTCTTTGCCCTCACAACCTGTAGTTAGTGATGAAGAAGAGGTAGAGAATGAAGAAGAATTGGTGGAAGAAGGAAAAGAGGGCGAAACAGTTGAGCCCAAAATAACAATTCCTGAGGATAATGAAATAAAGAGAAGACCTGGAAAAGAACCTCTCCTTGAGGAGGCACCCAAATGCCCTTTTCCGGCACCATATCCTCAGAGGTTGAAGAAACCTCTACAAGAAACTAAAAGTCAGGAGTTTCTGGAGCTATTCAAACAGGTGAAAATCAATCTCCCACTTCTGGACGCAATTAAACAAGTGCCTTCCTATGCCAAGTTCCTAAAAGACTTGTGCACTGTTAAAAGGAAGCAAAGTGTTAAGAAGAGTGCTTACTTGGCATGCCAGGCAAGTGCAATTTTAAAACACGATTTGCCTCCTAAATACAAGGATCCAGGCACACCAACAGTTTCTTGTATAATCGGTCAGAAGAAAGTGAACAATGCGTTACTCGATTTAGGATCGAGTGTTAATCTTTTACCTTACACTGTTTATCAACAGTTAGGGTTAGGAGAACTTAAACCCACTCGCATTACTCTCCAACTGGCAGATCGATCAATCAAATACCCGCGAGGAGTGCTGGAGGATGTCTTAGTCCAGATTGACACTTTTGTCTTTCCTGTTGACTTCGTTGTTCTAGACACTGAACCAGTTTACAATGCTAAATCACAGATTCCGGTGATCTTTGGACGTCCTTTCCTCGCGACAATTGATGCGACGATCAAAGTAAGGAGTGGAGTTATGACCGTTGTTTTTGGGAATATGACATTAAATATCAAGATCTTTTCAAATCCCAAAATTGAAGATTTTGATGAGGAGGAAGAGGAGGTGAATTGGGTAAAAGCAGTAATTCAAGATTGCTTTGATTCAACTGCTCACTCTGATCCTGTGGAGTCCGTTATGACTAACTCATGTTATGAATTGGAAAGATACACTCCACAAGATGAAAGAATGAGTCAGATATGTTCTATCTTGGAGATTACTGAGGAGGAAGTTGCAAGAACAATGTGGACGGCTCAATATGAGCAGCTACCGCCAAAGACCAAGTTGGCTGTGCCGTCAAACTTGCAATTTCCAGAGTTGGAACTGAAAGAGCTCCCAAAAGAATTAAAATATGTATTCCTGGGAGAAGAGAGGACCTTTCCTGTAATAATTTCATCTGTTTTAAATCACGAACAGGAAGGGAAACTGATACAGTTGCTTAAGCAACACAGGAGTGCGTTAGGATGGACCGTTGCTGATTTAAGAGGAATTAGTCCATCTATATGCACCCACAGGATTTACCTTGAGGAAGATGCCAAACCTTGTCGTCAAATGCAAAGGCGTCTTAACCCAAACATGCAAGAGGTGGTGAAGAAGGAAGTTTTGAAGTTGCTGGATGTTGGGGTTATTTATCCAATTTCGGATAGTCCTTGGGTAAGTCCAACTCAAGTAGTGCCGAAAAAAGCTGGCATTACAGTGGTAGAAAACAAAGAAGGAGAATTGGTACCCACACGTGTAACCACCAGCTGGCGCATGTGTATTGACTATCGAAGGTTGAATGCGGTAACTCGGAAGGATCATTTTCCATTACCCTTCATGGATCAAATGCTCGAAAGAGTAGCGGGTCACCAATTCTATTGCTTCTTGGACGGTTATAGTGGTTATAACCAAATTGAAATTGATCCTGCCGATCAAGAAAAAACCACTTTTACCTGCCCGTTTGGAACATTTGCATATCGCCGGATGCCGTTCGGATTGTGCAATGCACCTGCTACTTTTCAGCGGTGCATGCTGAGCATCTTCAGCGATATGGTAGAGAAGATTATGGAGGTTTTTATGGACGATTTTTCTGTATTTGGAAGCAGCTTCGATGATTGCTTGGAAAACCTCCAGAAAGTCTTGAAAAGATGCGAGGACAAGAATTTGGTCCTCAACTGGGAGAAATGTCACTTTATGGTGACAAAAGGGATTGTCTTGGGACATATCGTGTCTGCTGAGGGAATACAAGTAGACAAGGCGAAGATCGATATAATTTCCAATCTTCCTGTCCCCACTACAGTTAAAGAAATACGATCGTTTCTAGGTCACGCCGGTTTCTACCGGAGGTTTATTAAGGATTTCAGTGCTGTATCTAGACCACTATGTCAACTCCTTGTTAAGGACCAACCTTTTGAGTGGAACAGCAAGTGTCAGGAATCCTTTGATGAACTCAAACATCACCTAACAACAGCTCCAATAATGCAATCTCCAGATTGGAGTCTTCCTTTTGAGCTGATGTGTGATGCGAGTGACACAGCGATCGGAGCTGTTTTAGGGCAAAGGAAAGACAAAAAGCCTACTGTGATCTACTACGCTAGCAGAACCCTTGATGGAGCTCAACGTAATTACTCTACTACCGAAAAGGAGTTGCTAGCAATTGTGTTTGCATTGGAGAAATTCAGGCAATACTTAATTGGCTCGCAGATCATTTGCTTCACCGATCATGCTGCATTGAAGTATCTGCTATCCAAAAAGGAAACAAAACAGCGATTGATACGCTGGATTCTTCTGCTTCAAGAATTTGATTTGGTTATCAAAGATAAAAAGGGAGTGGAGAATGTTGTTGCTGATCACCTCTCACGATTGACGTTTGAAGACAATTCTTCACAACCTATTCCAATCAGTGAATCTTTCCCAGATGAGCAACTTTTTGCAGCAACTAGCTTGCCCTGGTATGCTGACATTGTCAATTACCTGGCAATAGGGGAGACCCCATCTCATTGGTCCACCCCTGACAGAAAAAGGTTTCTGTCCATCGCCCGATGGTTTTACTTTGATGATCCATACTTGTTTAAGTACTGTGCAGATCAAGTAATAAGGTGATGCGTCCCTGAGGAAGATATTTCTCATATTTTAGCTTCTTGCCACTCAGAGGCCTGCGGTGGCCATTTCTCAGCCCAGAAGACTGCTCAAAAAGTGTTTAGTAGTGGTTTCTACTGGCCGACAGTTTTCAAGGACTGTTATGCATTTTGTAGAGCATGTGCTAGATGCCAAATGTTGGGAAGCTTGTCAAAGAGAAATGAAATGCCGATGACCCCGATCATGACTATTGAAATCTTCGATTGCTGGGGCATCGATTTCATGGGACCATTCCCGCCATCATCACATTACGAATATATTCTTCTGGCGGTCGAATATGTGTCCAAGTGGGTTGAGGCCATTCCGACAAGGAGAAATGATCACAGAACAGTGATCTCATTCTTAAAGGAGAATATTCTGTCAAGATTCGGAACACCAAAGGCCATGATTAGTGATCGTGGAACCCATTTCTGTAATAAACCCTTTGAGGCGCTGATGAAGAAGTATGGGGTCAACCATAAGGTTGCTTTATCATATCACCCACAGTCAAATGGTCAGGCAGAGTTAGCCAACAGGGAGATCAAACATATCCTGGAAAAGACTGTTAACATCAATAGAAAGGATTGGTCGTCGCGTTTAACTGATGCTTTGTGGGCGTACAGGACAGCGTATAAGACGAATCTTGGGATGTCTCCCTACAGGCTAATTTATGGAAAAGCTTGCCACTTGCCTGTGGAATTGGAGCATAAGGCATATTGGGCAACGAGATTGCTAAATTTTGATATTCATGAGAGTGGCACACTGAGGAAGTTACAACTCAATGAATTAGAGGAGATCAGAAATGATGCATATGATCGTTCTCGAACTTATAAGTCAAAGTTAAAAGCTAAGCATGATCAATCGATCCTGAGAAAGAAGCTTAAACCGGGACAGAAAGTTTTACTTTACGATTCAAAGCTTCATCTTTTCCCAGGAAAGCTGAGGTCGAGGTGGATAGGACCTTTCATTGTCAAGGAAGTGTTTCCACACGGAGCAGTAGAGATCGTTAATCCCAAGAATGGTAATGCTTTTAAAGTCAATGGACAACGTTTAAAACCATTTTTGGAGAGGTTCGAACCAGAATCAGAGACCATCCACCTGGATGATCCTGATTATTCTTCTTGAAATTTGAGAACCTGATGTTGTTGTATAGTAGTTTTCTTTTCTTTGTGTGCTTCTTTGTTTCCTTTTATTCTTATTCTGTCTTTTTGATTGGCTGTAGGATGAATCCATTGCATTACCTACCACATTTGCTCTACCATGGGGTCCGTTCTCCAGGAACCCCAGAACAGACGGAGCAAGAAAGGCCAATTTTTACTCCACTTTCCAGTTCATGCCCAGATTCTCCTATTGCGGTGATCACCAATATGAATACCTGGGATTTGCTTTGCGCAGTTCGAGAAATTCTGGAAGATCTTCAGATTGATTCGGACGGAGAAGTTGTGGAGTACTCTGTGGAATATGCTGTGGGAGAAGACTTTTCTTCCCCCGAACCTGAGCAGAATTGATAATTCCTTTGGCAGATGAATAGACAGAATTTTGTTCTTGTTTTTCTGTTTGTTTGTTTGTGTGCTTTCCAACTAAGATCTTGTACTCTTTGGGTAATGATAATCCATCTTGAACAATGAATTGATGATGTTTGGAATAAATTCTTCCTATTTGTGTGATTGATGAATCTAATGCTTGTATGAATGCTCAAAGTCTTATCTCTGTCTTGAAATAGCATTCTTAAATTGTTGGGGTTGATCACATGAGGAACATTTGGGTTCCCATGAATTTCTTTTTCAATCGATTGATATTATTGTCAATCGATTGGTTTAGATGGTTGTCAATCGATTGACAATTTTATCAATCGATTGACTTGAATTGTGTTCAATCGATTGACATATATTGGCAATCGATTGAAAAGCCCTCCAGACGTACTGACTACTCTTCTCCCTCTCCCTCATTTCAATTCAAATCCTGTGAGAGAGAGAGGGAGGAAGCGATTTCCAGGGAAGTATGAGGTAAACCTCTCCCAATCTTATTCATCATCATCCCTCATCATCTTAATCATCATCATCTTCATCTTCATCTTCATCGCCATCGCCGCGGCCACTGTCCTCGCATGGATAGAGGGTGAAAGGAAAGGGATTCGGGCCCCACATCTTCACCATCATCTTCATCATCATCATCAATCTCCTCGTCAACATTTTGGGGCAAACTTTCTGCTGCAATTCCGTTTGAGGTAACCCCCGAACCCATTTCACTTTCTCACCTTTTTCAGTGTTCAAATCAATTGAGGGAGTCCCTCATGGTCTTAAGACCATTAATTTAATCATAGGGGGACGTGAGACCTTGTTGTGGGCAGCCCCCTGTGATCGCTGATGTCAATCGATTGACATCAGGGTTCAATCGATTGGAACTCAACTTCAATCGATTGACAACTTATGTCAATCGATTGACATAAACAGAGAAGCAGACTCTAATTCCTTTCATCCTAACATTCTGTTATGCTTCTTTTGCAGCTCCCATGGCTCCGAAACCCAAAGACAGTGGGCCCCACCCAGAAAAGTCAACCTCTCTCGAGATTCCGGATCCACCGCTCGCTCACGGGTTTAGAAACGCCAAAGAGAATACATGGTACACTAAATATTTCCGAACACGCGCAATCATGGTGGAAAGGCGGTTCGAGAATTTGTGGAGCGACGACAAGATTCCATTCCATTTGGTGTAGGAAAAACAGGTTTAAAATTAAATCTAAACGCGCAGCGGAAAACAAAGTTCAAAACTTTTATTGGTAGCCTTGGATCTACTACTTATTAACTCTATAGATGCGCATAACAAGATGGAGAAGATTCTATACCTTAGGTCTTGAACCCAATTCTGATTTTTGTCCTTCTCCTTGTGTGTGCAGCAGCAACCTCTAGGAAATCTTCACCCTTATGTCTCCTCGAATGCTCCTAGAGTGGCTAGGGTTGGTGGGAACCCTAATAGTGAGAATAGGGAAGGTTTGGGAACTCTAAACAGGTTCTGCAGCAACTGGTACGTCAAAACGACGAACTTCTAATTTCTGGACGTAGCTGCCCTATTTATAGATTCCCAGAACCGACCTAACTTTCGATCGATCGAAGTGACTTCGATCGATCGAACTGTCGATCGGTCGAACCTCGTTCGATCGATCGAACCTGTCTAGACTTCAATCGGTCGAAACAACTTCGATCGATCGAACCAGTCTTGACAGCATTCTCATTTGCCTTTCCAAGCATTCTGGCGGAGCTAAGAGTGGGACCTCCTAGGTTCTTAATTACTGGCTCCGATTAATTATTATTCCATCTAGTCAGTACTCTTGACTAAGGAATCAATAATTAATCAATTATCATTAATGCCACTATAAAATGATAATTGCACTCCAGTGCATAAGAACATAATCACACATACATAAGTGATTGCTAGACTTGTATAATATGATACGCATGTCCCTCTAGCAGGCAGTATTCGTATCTATCATTGGGATGTATGTCTTAAGATACTGTCGACCCAATAGATAGTACATCTTATATTCCTCAAGTATCATTCACTACTCTTGGATTACTAAACATGTCAACAACAACACTTTGTTGACAAGGCTGGCCAGCTCTCAGTAATCACTCCTAGTGACATTCTCGAGGGAATACTTACTCTTCGTTTTATTGAAGAGGGTAGAATTCCATCTTGACAATATATGTTCCCAACGTTGCATACTTGATTTACCCAAGATACCCAGGTGTTGATCTTGCAAGACCTCACTGATTGGTAAGTCAAAGCAACCAAGCATACAACTTGCGTCCATAACTGTCTCAGGATTAAGGACATGTATCCCTATACAAGTTTTGAGTTCCTATTGACGGTGACAGCGTTTAGGTGTCAATAGGTTTAACTCAGGTCCGTCAATGCACCGAGTGCACTAGCATATTAACCAAGAGTCAAAGACTCTTATGAATGAGATTCATCATTCTACCCCGTAGACGTTAATCATGCTACAGTGTATACCTGATAAGTTATCCAGACTTATCATCCACTGTGACTTATTTGAAACAACAAGGATTTGTGATTCATATCTCACATGTGTAATCACATACACAAATGAACCACATACAATGTTGTTTAAGGATTCCAGTCTAATATTCATCTCATGAACTAACATGCATAAATGCATTATGATATTCCATTGTCCAACTAACTGGTTTGAGGGCATATTCCCAACAAACTCCCACTTGCACTCATAACCATATAGCGTTAGTACTAACACTAGCATAGTCTCTGTGACTTGTCAAAATCCTTAACCCGTAAGGTTTTGCATAGGGACTGATGATCATCGACTGAAACAATCCATAGTAAAACATCTTCATGTTATACTATATCCCTAGACAAAAGACGTCACATGACATGTATCCAGTAAAGCTAATTTGAACATTGTCCAAAACACCATCACCCTGCATATATCCGCTAGTTCTTTCTCAAGCCCTAGAGAATATATACTTTATGATAGTTCAGAAAACTGAACATTCATTTGGACTGATATCTGTGAACAACCTCAACGGTATAACTGATATCCATACCTAACATCACATACAAAGTTTATCAATAGCGAAGGCTTATGATATACCTTTCATGTGATCTCTTTCATCTTGTATCCCTAGATACAAATCTTGAAAGAGCAATAGGTTATGTTCAAAGGTGAAAAACCTTTATCGAAACGTTCCACGTTGAATCTAGCCAGCAACTTTATGATATAGAAGTTTGAGACAATCTCATTATCTTAACTTTCTGATCTTGAATGAGCAAAAATCATAAGATTATAGCTCGCCTCACCGAGATCATAAATATCAAGTATACTGTAGAAACTTAACCTTAATCATTGATGATACTACTTTAACATATCGCAATGATAAAGATGTCATCAATATATGGAACCATAATCACCACCACACTTCCTTTGCGCAAGGATCCTTTCATCCACTTAAGCTACATCCACACTTTAGATGAATCCAAAGTATTTTGACCAATATGTCAAAACAGATGTCCTTATCTCTGGGTGATTGCTTTAGTCCATAGACTTATGCAAATCACATACCAGAGCTTCCTTATCACAAAACTTCAATGCACCAGGGAATTTCAACAATGTTGAGAATTCTCCCACTGCAATGAAGTACCAATGTAGGAATGGATGAAGAGGTAGTAGATTTTAGTTCTAGATGATTTATAGATTGCTTTAAGATATAAATTACTTTACTCTTTTATATTATCTTTCCTTTGCAAAATTTGGTCTCCAACCAACTTTTGTTTTCTCTGGAAACACTACAAAAGTATTATACTTCTAATCTAGATTCAAAAGGCTCATCATTTCTTTACACCAAAGTGCTAGACATCCTTATCCAAAGTTACCATGAGAAAGAAGTCGCATTCTTTTCACAACTTTGGGGATGTCTATCGAAAAGATTTGCTTTTGAATAAGATCCAGTATATACATTGTAGTTCCATCGAGAAAAATAAGGAATAGTAGTAACTCTAAATAACTCATCCCATGACCCAGTCATATCTAAAAGAAGATAGTTCCTTCTACCTGCTACACCATCCCGTGGAGGCGCACTAGGTGTAGACTGTCGAGAAAGAATCTCATTCTTATCTCCTTTGGACAATAAATACATTAGATAGATACTCACCATTTTGATCAAATCAAAAGGCAATGATATTCTTTTACCAATTACTTTTCATTCCAAAACTTTTGAATTTCTTCAAAATTGAGGATGAAGATGCAATAAGTAAATGTATATCAGTATCCAAAGTAGCCGAAACTACTTTTCAACTCTAATGTTTATTGCCCTACAGACATGAGTATGTCCTAATTCTAATCAGTCCTTGGTCGTGTGATTTTCAAAAGAAAAGTCACCTGATCATATTAGCCTCTAAATAGGATTGACAAACAGGTAGTGGTTTCAACAACCAAAAGAGTTTTAGGATCCAATCCTTTACTCCCCATTTATCCTAATTTAGATTAATATGATCTGATCACATTTACTCTCTAAATAGGATTGACAAATAGGCAATGGTCTTAGCAATCGAAAGAGTTTAGGATCCTATCCTTTACTCCCCATTTATCCTATTTAGATTAAATATGATCTAACCTCAAAACCAAAAAGTCATAGAATTAGTTGAGGGTGCTATCCTTTTAGATGATAAAATACCCATGAGTCATTTAAATACTACATTAGATAATATATGAGAAACAAGAGTAAATTGGTGAGATACTTGCTTGACAAGTTATTTAGATCACATAAAAGAACGCTTTCTTTTAATCAAGAATTTCAGTACCAAAATCAAAAGAATAAATATTATTCATTAATTCAAAACTGAAATCCATCTAATAACTCCAAAGTTTTATTACAATATAAAACTATTAATCTAATAGCAACTCTTGCATCAGATCCCAAAAGGCAATCAAGATCTTCTAATCACTGCACATTCTTATTTTCCAATTCCCTGCAACAATTACAGATATAATTTAGAAAATATAGAATTAGTGCCCATAGTAGTTGAAGTATCAGTTTTTCAACTTACTTCAAAAACTAGTGAAAGGATCGTACCTTGCCTTTTGGCAGTCAAGTATTCCATACAGTTCCTTTTCCAATGCCCTCTCATGCCACAATGGAAACACTTTCCTTTTGGCACGGCACCAGCCTTTCCCTTTCCAAGTCTTGCCTTCTTCCCAACAGTTGGCTTAGGCTCACCTATCCTTGAGTCTTGCTTCTCCTTCTCTGAACTTATGCTCTTAGGCTTAGTTCCAGAAGATGAAGCCATTCCAATGTTCTGAACATTTGACTCCTCTTTGACTATATCCATCGTTGCCTCAAGAGAGCTCATCAACTCACTTGTTGAAAAAACTGTTTTACTCATTTTAAAAACCTTTTTAAATTGAGTGAATGATGAAGGCAACGAATGCAAGATTATGTCAACTTGAGTCTCACCATCAATGTCGGAACCAAGAACTTCCATTACTTTGAAATAAGTAATCATTTTAAAAACATGCTCTCTTATTGAAGTTCCTTCCAACATTCTGGTGTCCATGACTAACTCCAAGGCTCTAAGCCTTGCAGTACGGCTCAGATCCCCAAACATCTCCTCGAGGTTCAATATTATAGCACGGGCAGTGTTCAAAGGTTGATGTTGCTGCTTCAACACATCAGACAAAGAGTCTAAGATGCTAGAGCGAGCTATACCATCAAATCTTATCCACTGCCAATATTGATCCGCAAGATCAGTTGGGGTGTCATGGTATGGAATAGGTGGACAGGGAATGGTAAGAACGTATTTACATCCATTAGCAGTTAACAATTCATCCAGTTCCAGTTTCCATTCAACGTAGTTATTTCCAATTAGCTTATTCTGGATCATGGTTATAGCAAGTGGGCTAGACATTATGAATCTGAAATACAAATAATGTAACAGATTTACAATATGGAAATCATGAATATGACAATTTATATGATACATTGGAATTCCCTTAACCAACTCATTAATTGTCTTCAGGATGTCAAGCCTATGAAATTAAGTCTCCGTGTGGCGATCATAACCTCATAGCCTGATTGGGAAATCCATCATGAATGTCATGCAACTCTTACAAAACAATTCATGACTCCTGAACTTTTGGTCTCTAAGTTTCTAGATAATGCTCCGTGTGGAATCCCTTACCCATAGCTTAGCTAGTGTTTACCATTAACTAGAATCCAATGACAACCGCCTCAAGTAGTGCCTCAGTGTAGTGGTCACCCTCTAACGCGTCTCATTGATTCTATCCAAAGGAAGTTCATATCTAGTAACCAATGAATAGTCTATCCTCCGTATGGAATGATCACCCATGGCTGGGTGACACAGAATATACTACCCACCTTACAATGAACCGTTTATGGAAGACCGTGGGAGTTATAAAATAAGTCCCTCTCCCACTAGATTTTTATAAGAAGTTCATATCTAGTAATCAATAAGAAATACCCTCCGTATGGAATGATCACCCATGGCTGGGTGACACAGAGTAATTCTCATACTTACAATGAACTAATAGGAATTTTTCAATTTGATCAAAAAATTTCTTCACATTGCCCATAAACATCAAGTGTTTGCTAATGTGTTGGAAAAAAGGTTTTTGAATTTCATTTTAGAAAACCTGTTTTACGTGCATGCAAGTAGTAACAATATATAAAATTCCAATCACAACTAAGCACATAAAACAAAAACTAAAATGAAATAAAAGCATTCAACAATGCCTCTATCTCCCATGACTCTATCTCCATAGAACCTTCTTCTTGGTTTGATTGCCTCCGACTCCATCTTCATGGACAACGGCTTGCTCCTCCATCTTCATGGATTTTCTAATTCTATTACATTGGTCCTATACTTCTCTCGAAGCTTACAATTTATCTAGAAATAGAAATAACAACAATAAAATAAAAGGCTAGGGAAACCGGTGCGACTTTCCTTTTCATAGGATTGAAGTCGCAGCGCCCTTTACATAAGCCTTAAATCCAAACCAACAATTAAATACAAAATTTAAAAGTCTTGGTGCCATGGGAGATAGCGGACTAAGCTTGCTGCAAAAGGGTTAGTCACACGCACAACCACGCATATATATAACAAATATATGTACCATTGGAACCCCTAATTGATTCACACAGTATATAAACTCTTTACATACTAAATTAGAACTTAAAACAGCATCACTGCTCTGTCACACTTCGATCGAACGAAAAAGTTAGATCGATTGAACCTTCGATCGATTGAACATAGTTCAATTGATTGAACTTTCAGTTTCACAGAATGTTTTGAAAAACTTACAGCATAAATAAAATTTTAAAGTAAATATTTTTAAAACCTTTAAATCTGTAAACTGAAAACCTGGACAGAAAAGCAGTCTCGATCGATCGAACACCATTCGATCGATCGAACAGAACCAACGTTCGATCGATCGAAACTAGTTAGATCGCTTGAGAACAGATGATGTTCGATCGATCGAGACTACTTCGATCGATCGAACCCACCTTGCATCCAATGCAATCACAGATTTGTATTCTGCTGCATAAACACTGCAGAAACGGATCTGTGACGATGCAGTTTTGAAAACAGTCCTAAAATCAACATGCAAATCAAAACTAGTGTTCCAAAACGCATCTATAGATCCAAATAAGCGAGGCTCTGATACCAATTGTAGGAAAAACAGGTTTAAAATTAAATCTAAACGCGCAGCGGAAAACAAAGTTCAAAACTTTTATTGGTAGCCTTGGATCTACTACTTATTAACTCTATAGATGCGCATAACAAGATGGAGAAGATTCTATACCTTAGGTCTTGAACCCAATTCTGATTTTTGTCCTTCTCCTTGTGTGTGCAGCAGCAACCTCTAGGAAATCTTCACCCTTATGTCTCCTCGAATGCTCCTAGAGTGGCTAGGGTTGGTGGGAACCCTAATAGTGAGAATAGGGAAGGTTTGGGAACTCTAAACAGGTTCTGCAGCAACTGGTACGTCAAAACGACGAACTTCTAATTTCTGGACGTAGCTGCCCTATTTATAGATTCCCAGAACCGACCTAACTTTCGATCGATCGAAGTGACTTCGATCGATCGAACTGTCGATCGGTCGAACCTCGTTCGATCGATCGAACCTGTCTAGACTTCAATCGGTCGAAACAACTTCGATCGATCGAACCAGTCTTGACAGCATTCTCATTTGCCTTTCCAAGCATTCTGGCGGAGCTAAGAGTGGGACCTCCTAGGTTCTTAATTACTGGCTCCGATTAATTATTATTCCATCTAGTCAGTACTCTTGACTAAGGAATCAATAATTAATCAATTATCATTAATGCCACTATAAAATGATAATTGCACTCCAGTGCATAAGAACATAATCACACATACATAAGTGATTGCTAGACTTGTATAATATGATACGCATGTCCCTCTAGCAGGCAGTATTCGTATCTATCATTGGGATGTATGTCTTAAGATACTGTCGACCCAATAGATAGTACATCTTATATTCCTCAAGTATCATTCACTACTCTTGGATTACTAAACATGTCAACAACAACACTTTGTTGACAAGGCTGGCCAGCTCTCAGTAATCACTCCTAGTGACATTCTCGAGGGAATACTTACTCTTCGTTTTATTGAAGAGGGTAGAATTCCATCTTGACAATATATGTTCCCAACGTTGCATACTTGATTTACCCAAGATACCCAGGTGTTGATCTTGCAAGACCTCACTGATTGGTAAGTCAAAGCAACCAAGCATACAACTTGCGTCCATAACTGTCTCAGGATTAAGGACATGTATCCCTATACAAGTTTTGAGTTCCTATTGACGGTGACAGCGTTTAGGTGTCAATAGGTTTAACTCAGGTCCGTCAATGCACCGAGTGCACTAGCATATTAACCAAGAGTCAAAGACTCTTATGAATGAGATTCATCATTCTACCCCGTAGACGTTAATCATGCTACAGTGTATACCTGATAAGTTATCCAGACTTATCATCCACTGTGACTTATTTGAAACAACAAGGATTTGTGATTCATATCTCACATGTGTAATCACATACACAAATGAACCACATACAATGTTGTTTAAGGATTCCAGTCTAATATTCATCTCATGAACTAACATGCATAAATGCATTATGATATTCCATTGTCCAACTAACTGGTTTGAGGGCATATTCCCAACATTTGGCCCGTCTTAGAGCTTTTCCCGATTGGATCCCAGTTCTTTCAGCAGATAAGAGAGTGTATGCTTCTTGGATTCGGCCAGCATGCGCCAGTTTGGTTAAGGTGCCAAACGTTCCTTACACATATTTCTCGTGTGTTTCGGGACGGGCAATTGAGTTCAGCCCTGCGACGGTCGCTCAGGCACTGGGTATCCCTGAGGTTCCTGATCATATGTACCCCATTCATCCCGACCGTCCTTTTCCATCATTTGATGTTGTGGCCACAGAGATCTCAGGCGGGAAGGTGAAGAAATATTCAGGGATCACTGTATTCGACGACCATGACCTGACGCCAGATTATCATCTTCTTCATTTGACTCTCTGCAGCTGTATACTCCCCACGACTTATAAGTTAGATTTCGCTGGGTGGTACGCGAGAGTTCTTTATGCTATCGGGACAGGTCTGCCCATCTGCCTCGCTCGGCTCTTCATCGAATTCTTAGTTGAGCCTACACGTCATCCTGGCAAGGCCCAGCACCTCAAGGGTGCATGGGTGATTCATAGAGTGTGCGAGCAGGCAGGGTTGGTGATACCAGCAGGAGAGGCGCAGTTAAAATCGAAGATTGGCGTTTTTGGTGAGTCGGCTGCTAGAAGGTCAGCAGCACAATTTAAAAAATTGGCGAAAGGGAAAGGGAAAGTTGGAGAGAGAGCAGTAAGAAGAAGAAGAGAAAGAGAGGAGACGTAACGTCAGAGGAGGACGTGGACCCAGGGACGCCTTCTGAGGCGGAGGGTCAGGATACGGAGGTAGCTGAGGAGGAGGAGGATGAGGACTCTGGGACGCCGACTGAGGCTGAGGGTCAGTATGAGTTGAGGATGCGTGAGCCATCTACAGCCTCTACACCACCTGCAGCCCCTGTGCCACCTACGGCCTCTACATCTACTCCTCCATCTCTTCAGACCATTTATGAGTTCTTGTTAGAGGAGCGAGCCGCGAGGGTACAGCTTCATGCGATGATTAGAGAGCTCACAGCTGAGCAGTTATTATTAGCTACCCAGATGGCGCGGCTAGGTGGACAGATTGAGCAGATTTCGATGTTGCTTGGGATTGAGCAATCCTTGCGCTCATCTATGCCACCTCCACCGTCAGATCCAGCCTCGACATCGGCTCAGCCAGAGGGCGTTACCTTAGCTACACCTCCACCGTCAGATCCAGCCTCGACATCGGCTCAGCCAGAGGGCATCACCTCAGAGACACCTTCACAGCCACCACCTCCAGCTGCTGCTTCACCGCCAGCTGTGAGTGACCCGGCGGTTGTCGCCCAGACTGGGACAGCTGCTGAGGGTGGCAGTGAGGTAGTTATCACGCCATCCGATATCTAGACTGCCGATCCTTAGGAGGGAGTGATGGAGAGCGAGAGAGTATTTTGTTAATCTTATTTTGTAATCTCTCTTGTATTTCTTTTGTTGATTTGTGGAGTTGTTGTAGATGTGTGGATGGTTTATTTTGGTTGGTTGGAAAGCTGGGTTGTATAGTTTATGTTCGTTTATATCTGTACTTGGATTTCAGTAATTTTGGACATTCGTATTACAGATAGCTCTTTTTGTTCATGGATTATGCTTTTATTGTTGATACTTTCAATTATTATCCATATGCCCTTGATCTTGGTTGTTTGGGGAGTTTGTTTTATTAAACCAGGTGTATTCTCTGATGTGTATGGAAATGCTTTAATCAGGTGATATCTTCTTTTTCTTGAAATGCTTCCATTGTGGACAATGTCGATTTCAGTTGGGGGTAGGGAATAGATATCCACCTGTTTTCTCTCTTGAATTTAAAATGCACACCTGTTTAATATTTGAATTTCCAAGTTTCTAGCTTTCTTAATTTGTTTTGATTTAAAAAAAAAAAAAAAAAAAAAAAAAAAAAAAAAAAAAAACTGTTGTCAAAATTTCTAAACTATAAAAAACTTCGTTCCTCCTAGCTAAATTATTGTGCAATGATGCATTCATGTTTTCCTTACTATATTATGGATTTCGATTACATGTTACTTAGTCACTAATCGAGTTTTGCATCCATAGCACGAATATTTCCTGAAACAATTTTGCACGAGTTGTCAATTACGAAAGAATCTTTGAATGAGAATGAAATACGATTGTTATGGTTAATGGATTAATAGTGAAAACTTTTAACCCTAGTGAGTTTTGAGCCATTCTTTTATTCTGAGGGTTAATCGCAAAACTCGTGTTAATTCTTGAAATACACTTTTATCTCGTTGAGAGTCTCATTCTTGTTTCATTTGGCTAATGCATCAGGAGAACGTTCAGGATTTACTAATTTTAAAACTCAGGAAATACTTGAGATAAGTTATAATGTCTAGAAGATGACTTAGGCCATCGTTTCTTCACCTCATCTCTCGAGGAAATCTAAAACTTCACTTACCTATCACAAATCAATGTCTCTACCTAAAATCACCTTTTTATAATCAAGTATGTGACGATTTCGTGAAAATAGTTAAAGGAGAAAAAGGAGAAGTGATTGCAGATATATACATATAAAAAAAAAAAAAAAAAAAAGTGGAAAGCAATAAATAAAAGAAATTGGAGAATTGTTAAATAAAAGATGTGAAGTGGAGTTGGTTTTACTATGTCACATGCTTGAACTCATTTTTCACAGTCCATTATTTCTTACCTCTCCTCATATTTCTGTCACAAGTCCTAAGGATTCTAGATTAATTTTAACAAATCTCGAGTATGAAATGAGTTTTCCACAGTAGATCGCTCTTGTTGTAATTGGCATTCCATTCATGAGTCTCATGCACCTCAAATAAGCGTTTTTCAGTGTCTAGTATGTAAGCATGTCTGATTGCCTCTACATTTACTCATTTGAGCTTCATACTATGAGTGCATAAGCTTTACGCAAGTTTCAGAGTGATTTCTATTTTGAGCGTAAACCGTGTGAGAATTGAGTTGAAACTATGAAGTCTTAAACATGTCAATCTGAAGAATTCTAAGATAAAGATTTGTATCGTAATTGTTAACTCCCCACACACACACAAGGATATATAAAGGCTGTGAATGTAGTTTAACTTGAATAAGTTACTTTGTAACATGTTGTTTACTTCCATAGCATAGTAAAGGAATTCATATCCTTGTTAAGCAGAATTTTTAGCATAAAAGAGAAATTGAAGCTTTGACAAGTTTGGAAATCTGACATCCGAATTTTGTGGGTAAATTCTCTGAAAACCCTCACGAGACACAACTCGTCCATTAGGGTAAACCTAAGGGTTCAAAGGCTTGTTGCATACGCTAAATGCAACCGCGATTCCTGCGACAGTGAGTTAGGATTTCCCTTTTGTTTTAGCTCAATAAAACTGTAACGATAATAGTTGGTCGTCTCAATTTGTGTTAATTCCGCTTCATTGCTAGAGACTAGCAAAACGCTAGTTGGGGGTCGTGATGAGAGCTGATATTAGCTTAATATTAGCTCGATAAGGAGTAAAAACTGACTGGATATAACCTCATTTCTCTAGTTTTACCTGTAATTGTGTTTAATTTGCTTCTTTACACAATGATATGTTTTTCGTGGTATGTTGTTGTGTTTGGCTCTGTGAGTGCAGGTTCTGAAGCTGAAGGGAATTACAAGTTGAAAGGAATAACTCAAGAAACAAATTGATGAAGTCTTGATACCAATCGATTGACATAGTTTCAATCGATTGACATGTTTTCCTTACCAATCGATTGAACTATTTGTCAATCGATTGACATCTTTATCAATCGATTGACATCTTTGTCAATCGATTGACTTAAACTGGAAACAGTCTGTTTTAATGGCGCAAGATCTCAGCAATCAGGCGACGACCAGCCGTTATGGAATGAACCTGGACACCTCTAACTCGTGTTTCTGACATTATATATAGGGGAGAGTAGAGAGGGCCAGGCGTTGGCTCATTTTGTATTGTTTTTGTAGGGATTCACCATTGATTTTGGTTTCGGATAAGAATTCCAGTGGATAAATTCGTATTCTGTTTTTCAATCTCTAATTCAGGTTTCAATTATTGTTTTTAGTTGCTTAGGAATTGTGATTGTTATGCATGTTATAGTTAGAGTTTGATTTAAGTAATTTTAATTTAACATTTTAATCCATGGCTATGTTTGATCTTATCTTTCGGTTTATTTATGTTTATGCAGTCTTAATTATGCGTGAGTAGAACTCTGGTTGGGAATAATGTGAAGAAGCATTGTTCCCAGCCCTCTGCCATGATTCTGTGAAAGAGTCAATGCCAATCGATTGGATACAGTATCCAATCGATTGACATAGACTCCAAGTCAATCGATTGATATACTTGTCAATCGATTGAAAGCCATTCCATGTCAATCGATTGACATTAAGTCAATCGATTGATATGATTATGACTTGGGTTTACTCCTTTCTGTACTTCAGTAACTTTTGTTTCAGAAACTAGGTCCAAATTGATCTTTCAAGTTCAAATTGTAATCTGATTTTGGAATAAAAGCTCTTTCGATTAGTTAAATCTATGAACACTCATAACAAACACTTCGAATATTCTATACTCAATTTGTGAGTTATTGTTCATGGTTTTAATTAACTACTTATTTCAGTTCTTCATAAATAAGTAAGGTAAACAAATCACTAAATATGCAAGATACACATAACTAGTGTCTAGAATGCCTAACTTGATCATTT
Source organism: Hydrangea macrophylla (assembly GCA_033977485.1). Taxonomy (NCBI): domain Eukaryota; kingdom Viridiplantae; phylum Streptophyta; class Magnoliopsida; order Cornales; family Hydrangeaceae; genus Hydrangea; species Hydrangea macrophylla. Next base: position 128,582,747 of record CM066989.1, on the reverse strand, counting down.
TGAAATAAGGAATACTCTAAGGATAAAACCCCAACTGTTCGTTCTTATTAAAATCATGGTAGTGGCTGGTACTTTGTGGATTCACATGTTCCCAACTCTTTTTCATATTTGATTTATATCACAGTTTTTAATCTTATCTAGTTAAGTCTTTGCTTCACTATAAATTGTTTCTTCTATTTTTTTTTAGGACTGTTAGAACCCCCCCCCTACTACAAGAAATCATCTTTTATTTTATTTTAGGATTCAATCTAGATTCGTCCGCCTTTACATTCCGTCCTTTGGGATTCGACCCGGTCTTACCGGTTTTTAACGCGACGCGACCGTCTACACTTGGACGTACTCTTTAGAGAACACATTTCAAGTCGTGTCAACCGCCTTAGCCTGGGCTTCGGCCGCCGCTACGAGAGCCCGGGCAGCTTCCAGTTCGGCCAAAGCTGCCGCCAGGTCCGCCTGAGCCGCCCCTAAGCTCAAGGCCAGCGACTTCGTCTTGGTTGTCTCCACGGCCAGGGCAGCTCTCGCTACGTGCAACTCTTTCCGCTCCTCCGAAAGGGCGGCTTCGGCGGCACTCACTTTCCCAGCCAGGGAAGAATGGACGGATTCAGATCCTGCAGCTATGCAGCCAACCTACGGCAGGAGAATGCAAATCGGTTAAACAAGTAATGAGTATAGGGCAAGACCGCGTTGGAAGAAGAGCAGAACGCTCACCAGGTGGGAAATGCTATATAGCCATCCTTCGAGCCCTTGGAGAGATAGCTCGGCACATGCCGACACCTGGCTCGGCGCAAGGCAGGGCTTTAACCTCTCCCGGGCCTCGTCATGCCCGCCCGAAGGCAAACCCGACGGAATACCAGCCCTGGGCACGGGCTCTTCAGCAGCTGGCCTAGGGGAAGCTGATGTCCCCACGGGACTCGGACGGGTAGTCGTCCCGTGGCGAATGCGCCTGAGCGGGCGCTCGCCGCCTGAACCCTCAGTGGCCGGTGTTTTTCCTTGGGCGATGGCCACCCGAGTAGCAGTAGTGGCGGCGGCGGCAGCTTGTCTCTCCCGCAGCTGCTCCAAATTGCGCTTAGGGGCCATTTCTGCAGAAAACGGAGATCGCACGGTCAGACGTGCGGAGGGCAGAAATAATGCAAGTACATGGATAATGCATAGTACTCACCGGGGATGATGTGCGTGAAACTGGGGGCAGGAACAGGCGGCTCAGGAGAATAGGTAACAATAAATTCTCCCGTCCGTGACAACACGTTCCAAATGCTGGTGGGCAGCCCTGCTAGCTTCAGGATCCTGGCCTGGCACACCTCAGGAATCTCTGGGGGTTTAGTTGAGCCTACTGTAAACAAGAAATAAAAATAATCAGTAATCCACTGTGTTCCGAATGGGCCAAAGAAGCAGATAAAGTCGGAAGGGCGGTCTTACCCCTCAACTCCCTGACCCAGGATGTCCTCAACTGGATCCCCGGAGCCATGTCGCAGAGGCGAAGGGTAGACACCTGGAAAAATTTGCCCTTCCACCCTTTATTATTGCTGGGGCAGTTGACGATGATTTTCCTGCCCGGACGGGCAGAAAACGAGAAAAACCCCAATTCATTATGCACAGGGAATGGTCGGTGTGCCCAGAGGAACTCCTGTAGGGTAAGCTCATACCCGAACGCTTGGGGCCACAATGATACGCACCCCATCAAGAACCTCCACCCATTGGGGGCCAACTGACCGGGAGCGATGTCGAGAAAGATCAACATGTCCCGAGCCACCGGGTGAAGCGGAAGTCGGAGGCCCGCTGCCATAGCATCCTCAAACAGGGTGACAAACCCCGACTGATATAGATGTGCGCCGCCGGTACTTACGGCTAGGGCGCAACCATCAGGGAGGGAGTACCTCTCCCTGATCCGGAGAAGGTCTCCCGAGCGCAGAACAGAGGAAGTAGACTCACAAGCGAAGACCATGCGGTCGGTCCTCTCAGGCAACTCGTCGCCCGACCCCCTCGAAACGGAGGCGACGGGGGCCTCCTCAGAAGACTCACTACTAGACAGACGAATGGGGATCCTGGCCCCACTTTGGTGGTCGGACTGGGACTCGAGGGGCTGGCCTAGGCTGGCGCCAGGGGACCCTAACCGATACTGTTCACTCTCCGATCTCGAAGATGAATTAAAGCCGGAGTGTTCCATCTCTGGCCCTCCAGCAGGAAAGAACTGACGCAAACGACGACTAGCGAAGGGATCGGAAACCCCAAGCCTGATGTACAGGGGGGGCAGAGTTACTAACCTGAATGGTAGCGAGTAGATGCTCCTCAGCACCAGGTAGCACTCTCTCAGAACAACGCAAGGAACACCCGTTCGGTTCAGGTGAGTTAGGGTTCCACCGGACTCGAAAAACGCGCCGAATCTAAGGAGGAAGAAATCCCACTCCCGCTCAAACCTCACAAGGTTCGTTCTCTCCAGTTTCGCTTCGAAATGAAAAAGGAATGGGGGAGAGAGGAAAGAAAGATCAGAAAGAAGAAAATCAGGAAGGTACGCAGGAGGTAGGGCAAGTGCTCCTTATATAAAGGCCCTGAATGGCCCAGATCAGAGTAGATCCAGCGGTTCAGAAGATTTCCCGCCCAGACCGTCGCTTCGGTCACGTGAGGAGTCGCCTCAAAAGGCGCGCGCATTAAATACACGAAAAGACGGTTCCGTTAGTTTGCGAATGGTTCGGTTGCGCCCACGTCTCCATTCGTTAGGATCTAACCTGACCAATGATTGGTTGACATGTGGTAGCAGCGGTCCAGGCCCGAGCCATAGCCCGGGCACATTTGCGAGCTGGTCGGGCATTAATCGCACAGAGTCGTACAGAATTGATTTGCATTTCAAAGGGCTTGATGAAGGAAAAAGTTGGCCTCAAGGACCTTTTTATTTCTATAAAAAGGAGAAATGTACAAAGACGGGAGCAATTATAATAGCCTTCCCGGTAAAAAAAAAAAGAAGAAGGAAAAATATGTATACAAACAAAAAGTGCCCTTAAGGTCCTTGGCCCTTCAAAGCCTTGACCTCCTCTTCCAGGGCAGCCACCTTCGCCGTCAGCCCCTCTACAGCCAACTCCAGGGCATGGACATCCACCCCCCGCAGGGCGGAATCCATCTGCAGCTCGGCGCCCATCTTCTCCACCACCTGCAAATGGCTTTCCATGTTTGCAAGAGAGAGGTCCGACCAAGATCTGGGCAGACGAGAACCGGCGGACATCTCTGGCCGGCTCCTTTTCGTTGGGGGATGAGACTCTTCCTCCACCTCTTTTTCCTTGCCTTTCTTGGAGGGGCCCGGTGGGGGACTTGCGTCCTCAGAAGAGGTGGAATCGCTGCTGGTGGACAAAGTGACCGGTCCCTCGGACCCGCCCGTCCTGCCGGCCGGGCGCGCCCCGGTCGCCATCGACCGGGTGTAGCGGCGCGATCCAGATGCCGCAACGGCAGCAGTTGCAGAAGACGGGCCGGCACCCGAGTTCTCCGCAGGTCTCCCTGCCAAATAAGAGAACGACATGCCGGCATCAATAGCCTGGTCAAGCGCCTCTGCGTCGTCAGCGGTAGGGGCGATCCCACGGAGGGCGGTGAAAGCTTGCTTGCAGAGATCGGGGTCAAACGCCGCCGGAGGACAGAGAACGGCGTCCTCCAACCAGTTGCCGGCAGCCACAACCCAAGGGTACCGCTGCCAGGTCTTGTTCGGAAAGTCCAAGCCTCGGACAAGATCCTTTCCCTCGGTCCTGGGGCGGAAGTAGGGGCCTCTGTTGTCGATGCCCAATATATAGCACCTCGCAACGTCAGCAGGCCGGAGGAGCAATCCCAACCGCTTGTTCAGCGCTGATATGCCCCACAGAAGGCGAGCAACGTTTGGGCGGCACTTGTGTAGTGGGATGCGTAACCCCTCCAGCAAGTCGCAAAAGGAAACCGGCAGGGGGAAGCGCAATCCAACGACGAGCAGCAAATAGCTGCTAATGAGGACAAAGGGGAAAGCAACTTCCTCCCCCTCAACGTAGGGGCGGACTACTACGTCGTTTGGAATTCGGCAATCCTCTCGGAATGCTTTTAGCCCTTCATCAGACGTCAGGTCAACACGCGAAGCCATTTGATGTGAATAAGAGATTGGAAAAGTAAAGACAGTAGAAGAAAGGGGGTTCGGAGTGTTTGCTCAGGTGACTCAGTTGATGCTCTGGGGTGAAGACGCGAGGTTGAAGGAGTGCTCCTTATATAAGCAGCACGAACGATTGGGATTCAATCTGATCGGATGGCTCCCATACTCTCCCGCCGAAACTGTCATTTTGGGCACGTGGGGCGTCGCCTCAGAAAGCGTGAGCATTAAATGCGCGATGTGATGGTTTAGTTGCCAGCTGGACGATTTGGTTACTTCTCAAACTAGACGCTTTAAGCCCGAACTATACCTGTAACCAGTAGGCACGTGGCGTCGAGGGTCCCGGGCCTGTGTATATACCGCCCGGTCCTTGTACTGCCGGGTCATTCCGTGCCAGCCTTGGTCCAGTGGGGAACCTGACCCAACCCCGGACGGTGTGTGAAGGACGTTCTTAATTTTCCAACCTCATCTGACAGGGCGTCACCTCAGATTTGAAAATGGGGGGCAGCTGATATGTCCAGAAATATTCCATAGCGGTCCAACCGCCACGTGGTCATCCGATAGCCCGGGAGTTCGGGATAGGAGCCTAGGGCCCACAGTCCCGGGGCGTCCGGCTGTGCTTATCCGAGATACCCGCAGCTCGGGTGCCAGGCATGGTGGAGCTCCAGGAGATGCGGCATGAATCACGTTTCTTTCCATCCCTGTGCGATCGTATCTCTATCAAGGGAATCGATAGTTTCCTAAACCACTTAGGAAACTCTCCAAATATTGTACAAATCTGTTGTAATTGGGTTATGCTTCCTAATCTAATAAACTTGCCATGTAAGGGTGGACTCTTGCACCTATAAAAGAGCCCACCTCCCCTCATAGAAGGGATCCGAATACCAATTCTCTAAGTACATCTGCATATATTAGAGAGCTTATCAATATATACACGCATACACCTGGCCGGTATTACTGGTAGTGCCGCCCACAACTGTTGGCTCACCAGGCCTGCCAGTGATCTGCTAGTGAACGCGCCCAGACGCAACCGTGGACGTAGGTCACCTCATTAACGGGGCCGAACCACATACAAATCCTCTGTGATCTTGTTTTCTTCCTAAATTGCCCTCACCAATTCTTGGCATCATCAGGGTCATATAGTCTTCTTTCTTTCTCGCAAATGTCACATAAGAACTCTGAATTTTCATCTTCATCCTCATGGTCTTTGATTGGGGAATTGTTGAGGGTAAAGGCATGTCTATGAAATCGATAGCTGACTTTTTGTGGCAAAGTTAGAAATGCATTGGAAATGAAAATTGATATTGCACGGCACACAACGCAACTAATTGGGTGCAGAAATCACAAAGGGTGCATATTGGTTTGTTCATCTCGTAATTGGAATCACGATAATAGATTTGACTAACGAAAGCAAGCGGATGCTTACGAAGTTCAGAGTTTGTTGTGTGGGGCGCCTTCAATACAAATCTAGTACAGAAATTGGAGTTGCAATACTTGCTGCAGACATAAACTAAGCCTTTACCACCTTGCATACATACATTGCAATAAAATACATTAGAAGGAATGACTGAGTGACAAAGACTGATTTGGGAGGAAAATGTGTTCGTTAATTTTAAAGGAAGCTCAGCACGTGATTTGTGCAGTAAGTGACTGCAGGTGAGGCAACAAAATATGTAAATACTAGAATCATCCTCATCCTCGAGAGGTTTTTGGCATGCGCAGATGTAAAAAATATGTGGGTCATACAGGCAACCACATACATTGGACCGGGTCCAATAGGCCTTGGCTCTTGGAGCCCTAGGGTTTGGTGAATGTGTGTGTGTATGTATAAATATGATATATAAAACACATATGACTCTCTCCTTGAAAAAATTCAACAGCCTCTCTCTCTCCCAACGGTTCACTCTCTCTGTAGCACATCACAAAAGAGCTTGGGATTTAGCGCGTGATACGTACGAGGACTGCTCTAGTAGTGATCTTCATGACCTATGCAAAGCATAAGAGAGTACACGGAGGCTACAAGGAGCAGCAGTTCATGGGTGAAGACACCGGGCTTGTAACAACACCATTCGGCAATCCATCGGGTTATTTCGCTAAGTAACGAACCTATACCCGACTCGTATGCATGTATGCGTATTTATTTACATTGGTATCAGAGCTAGTAGGTTGTTGATTAGCCCGTATATCACCCGAATCGAATCTACCATTAAAACTCTTGAAGCTTATACCAAAAACTTGATAAAAACGAATTTTTAAGTGGGTCTAATACAAAACTCCAATAGAGGTTCAAAATTTTTATATGATTGTGTTCCTTATGGTCCCTAGAGTCCCCCCTAAAGTTTTAATGACTAATTGTTGTTGGTTTTGGGGTACTAAAAAATTAGATAAGAAACAATGAAATACAGAAAAAAAAAAAAAAAAACAAAACTTCAAAGATTGAGCACGTATTAAATACGCTGTCTGAAAACAAAGTTACGCCCCACACACGGTTGCAAGTAGACTATAACGTCTTTGTCTTGAGGATACTACGATCTAAGTTAATAGAGGCAACAAACTCTATTAACTTCTGCAGAATTTGTATGTATAAATTGCTCTCAAAAGACTCAAGAAATTAGGTAGAAGAAGAGACAAAATCTGGACATAAACTCTATGAACTATATCTATAAACTAACTAACATACATATATATACAAAGGTGTCTATAGGGTAAGAGACGTGTCTCTACACAAACGATTGTGTCCCAACACCCTTAGAACATGTCTATGTATGTAAATGCACGTCTAGAAACTAATAGAACAGATATACATCGTTCAAATTCAAAGTTGAGACATGAAAAATCATAACTTTTCAGTTCTAGGCCCGCTTGACCGGTCGAGTTGACCCGATCGACCGATCGAAAGCCCCTCCGAAACTTTCTAAAAACTAAATCACAACTTTTCAGTTCTGGGCCTGCTCGACCGGTCGAGTTGGCCCTGTCGACCGGTCGAATGCCCCTTTGAAACTTTCTCAAAACTGAAGCTAAAAAATTCCCGGCGCTTTTGAATAAACGCCGTTAATTCCCAGCGTTTCAGGACAAATGTCGTTAATTCCCGGCACTTCAAGACAAACGCCGTTAAACGCTGTATACTCATTCACACCTCAATTTTCTAACAATCCCCGACATGTGAATGACATGGTTTTCTAAACTTGACTCAATGGATGATAAAAACAACGAGAGCAATTAACAGACTTGTGATGCGTTAGGAGAGTGTCTTTTGGACTTGAACTTTCCCTTAGTGAATACCTAATGGACTTACTCGGTGAAGCGGTGTACATTAACGTATTGAACCGACCAACCTTTTAGTGTAAATCAACATTAGATACCATACACCACTCATCATTATACACTTTAATTCATTCGGTTATGTTCATTTTGGTCCTAAACAAGATCTTATGTTCATGAGAGCTCTTAGAGAACCAAGCCTTTGAAATTCTCATAGAAGCGACCCCACTTCTTTTCTCATAATTATGTGATATCAATTTAGAGTACTAACACTTACTCATCAACATCATTAAACATAACAACATAACCTCAACAATTTTATTACACACCAATTGATCAATATACAAGAATGAAACCATTTACTACGAATGTGAGTTTACAACATGAACTTTCCCAACTAGTTTGCCTATTGAACCTAGATCTTGGGATCTCCAGTCAACTAGGTTAGGTTTCCGCCCGGGATGTTCAAAGTATATATTGGCTTTAGGCCCATTCTTTTCATAGTATATTGAACTTGATCTCTATGCAATCCTTTCGTTAGAGGATCCGCAATGTTCTCTTTGGACTTGACATAGTCAGTCGTTATAACCCCATTAGACAGTAACTGCTAGATCATATTGTGTCGTCTCCTTATATGCCTTGACTTGCCGTTATAAACGGCATTCTTAGCCACGGATGACGCCGCATTGCAATCACAATGCACAACTATAGCCATTACCAGCTTTGCCCACAGCAGAATATCTTCTAGGAAGTTCTGAAGCCACTCATCTTCCTCACCCGCCTTATCTAAGACAATGAATTCTGATTCCATCGTTGAACGTGCTATACACGTTTGCTTTGTTCATCTTCAAGAAATCGCAGCTCCACCTAAAGTGAATACATACCCACTTGTGGACTTGGTTTCTTGACTGTCCGAGATCCAATTAGCATCGGAGTATCCCTCTACCACGGGTGGATACCGTGTGTAGTGCAAACCATAGTTCATAGTATGCTTTAGATACCTTAACACTCTAATAAGAGCATCCCAATGTTCTTTTCCCAGATTGCTAGTACATCTAGCAAGTCTCCCTACTGAATAAGCAATATCCGGTCTTGTACAATTCATAATGTACATCAAACTTCCAATAACTTAAGAATATTCAAGTTGAGATATGGCAACCCCCATAATTTTCCTCAACTTGCAGTTTGAATCAAACGACATTAAAGCCTTTTTATAATCAAATTATCCAAACTTCTTTAATATTTTCTCAATATAATGTGATTGTGTGATAAGATATCCATCAGAAGTTGATTTCACTTGCACACCAAGAATAACATCGGCTTTACCCATGTCTTTCATGTCAAAGCTTGAGTTTAACAACTTCTTAGTTTCATTGATAACCTTCTTGTTGGTACCTGTTATCAATATGTCATAAACATATAAACACATGATGACATAAGAATCTTCAAATTCTTTAACATATACACACTTATCGCATTCATTGATTTTGAAACCATTTGTGATCATGGTGTAATCAAACTTCTCATGCCATTGCTTTGGTGGTTGTTTCAAGCCATAAAGAGACTTAACAAGTCGACACACTTTATGTTCTTGTCCCTTTACAATGAAACCTTTCATTTGTTCCATATAGATCTCTTCATCTAGATCTCCATTAAGGAACGTTGTTTTTACATCCATTTGATGTAATTTTAAGTTATAAACAGCAACTATAGCAATTACCATTCTGATGGAGGTAATCCTAGTGACCGGGGAATAGGTATCAAAGAAATCTAATCCCTCCTTTTGTCTATAACCTTTAGCTACCAAACGAGCCTTATTCTTATCAATAGTACCATCCGCCTTGAGCTTTTTCTTGAATATCCATTTGCAACCAATTGATTTACTTCCCGGAGGCAAGTTAACCAATTCCCACATATGGTTTTGCATAATGGAATCCAACTCACTATTTACCGCTTCTTGCCAATATGGCGCTTCGAGTGTACTCATACCTTGTTAAAGGTTTGAGGATCCCCCATGGTAGCTAGTGTCACAAAATCCGATCTAAAAGAAGTAGTTTTTTTAGTTCTCTTGCTCTTTCTAGGAGCGATATCGGTTTCTTCTTCATCACGAGGATTAGATGAAACCTCTTCAACACTTCTTTTAGGAGTTGAATTTTGTCTTCCTTCTTTAAAAGGAAAGATGTCCTCAAAGAATTTGACATCCACCGATTCTATAAACGTATTAGCATGAATATCTACATTATCGGATTTAACCACAAGGAATCGATACGCGACGCTATTAAGGGCATATCCAATAAATACACAATCCACGGTTTTAGGTCCAAGCTTAGTCCGTTTTGGAAGCGGAACTTGTACCTTAGCTAGACACCCCCACACTTTCAACTTTTTATATGAGGGTTCTCTACCTTTCCATACTTCATAAGGAGATTTGTTAGTCTTCTTATGTGGAATCCAATTTAGGATCACATTCGCCGTGAGAATGGCATCCCCCCACACGTTGTGTGGCACTCCTGAGCTATTTAACATAGCATTAGTCATTTCCTTGAGAGTTCAGTTTTTCCTCTCCGTTACACCATTCTGTTGCAGTGTATAAGGTGCCGTAGTTTAGTGAATTATGCCATTAAGTGAACAATATATTCGGCCAATGGAGTTGACTCGTATTCACCTCCCCTATCTGACCTCACCATTTTAATTGTGTTTGAAAATTGATTTTCAAACTCGGCCTTATGTCTTAAACATATCTATGGTATCATCCTTTGAGTGCAATAATTAAACATAACAATATCTACTTTTATCATATATGAACGTAATGAAATATTTTCTTCCACCTCTTGTTGAAGTTAATTTTAAATCACATAAGTCCGTATGAATTAAATCTAATAATTCACTTGTTCTATCTATGGATTTAAATGGTTTTCTAGAAAATTTAGATTTAACACATATTTCACATTTATGAGTTTTATCAATTTCAAATTTTGGTAATAGTCCTAAATTCATCATTTTATGCATATATTTGAAATTAACATGTCCAAGCCTAGAATGCCATATTTTTGCTTAGGGGCTACTGCTTCAGATTTCGAGGATGAAATCTTTTAATAAGTGGTGGATAATGTAATACCCTATATTTCTGGATACATGGTTATAAAATTAAGACCCTATATGCTTGGGTGAACCCTTGGTGTAAAGTTTTTCTCAATCGATCGAACTCATCTCGATCGATTGACCTTGTGCTTTCTCAAGCAATCAAACATACTTCGAGCGATTGAAACTTTGCCGACCTAATTCTGTGGTATGTACCTATTCTCGAGCGATTGAACTTTTTCAATCGATTGAACTTTGACTGACCTACTCTCAATCGATCGAACTCACTTCAATCGATCAAACGTGTTAAGATCTTTATCCCAGCGTTGCCACCTACCTCTCTTGCCTCCTGTGGATACCGGCATTTGGGCCCACTTTTAAAATTTTAAAACATTTTTTATTCAAAACTCAAATACAAAGAGTCGCCACTTATTTTTTTTAGGAAAATTAAAAAACCATTTTTTAAAAGCAAACCGATCTTTTGCGAACCAAAGATAATCTGGGTACAGGGATTATGGAATGAAGGGGAAGGAGCTCGGCGGACTAAAACACCCCCTCTCATCCCATCTCGTGATAGGCCTCTACTCAACATCATTTTTAATCGAATTAATAATCTAAGCATGCCCTCAACTAATACATAGATATAAGTATACATATCACAAGCATGTCAAAAGGGTGCAAAATTGCTAACGATAAAATAGCATTCATAATCCACATAATTCAAGTAGCAAGCAAAATGATGTGCAAATAGGGAACTAGAGAACTTACCCGGGATTCGGCCGCGAAATAGAAACATGCAATGCATACATATAAAATAAAACCTAAGAAAAGGTCTCTAACGCATATAAACACATAAGGCAAGAACCTAGGCTAATGTGTCACGCATGAGGTTTAAAATCAATTAAAATCAAAGAAGTAAAAACTAGAGAAGGAGTTGAGAAATTGTACCTCAAATGCGCTACAAAACAAAGATTAGTACACATGCCTTGATCAAAGATATCAAATAATCAACCCTAAGCTTCTAGCTTAAATCTATCAAGCATGGAAAGAATTGACAAAATTGTGAATTCTTTTTGATTAGTTGGAGCCATAGCACCTCTATAGATATACAAGTCTCAACTAGGAGCTAATTCAATGTCCATATAGAGGTGGCATTATCCCAACATGATTATAAAGAAATCACAATTAGGTTCAACTAAGGACAAAACAACATAGAGCTAAAGCCTAACTACAAGCATCTATATACATGAATGAATGCATGGATATGAACATGAATGAGCTATGAATTATTCACTAATTTGGAGCTAATTATTCAATGTCCATATAGGAGCTAATTCAATGTCCATATAGAGGTGGTATAATCCCAACATGATTATAAGAAAATCACAATTAGGTTTAACTAAGGACAAAACAACATAGAGCTAAAGCCTAACTACAAGCATCTATATACATGAATGAATGCATGGATATGAACATGAATGAGCTATGAATTATTCACTAATTTGGAGCTAATTATTCAATGTCCATATAGGAGCTAATTCAATGTCCATATAGAGGCGGTATAATCCCAACATGATTATAAGGAAATCACAATTAGGTTCAACTAAGGACAAAACAACATAGAGCTAAAGCCTAACTACAAGCATCTATATACATGAATGAATGCATGGATATGAACATGAATGAGCTATGAATTATTCACTAATTTGGATCACTTAGCCTCTGGATTTACACTTAATTATCATTATTCAAAACTTTATTTAGGTCTCAAGACATTAGGAAACCATTTAAGTCAAAATCAATAAGATTAGATAACCACAGTGACAGTTTCTTATAAATTACAGAGAGCAGACCCAACTTTCAAAGATAGAAAAACCATGCTTCCAACTATTGGAACTTAATGATTTTTGGATATGATATACCTCTATGAGTCTAGTTTCTAACCCAAAAAGAAAATCAAGGTTTGAATGGTTAGATCACTGCGAATATGGAAAACACTAGACGTCACTCATGAATCTACGACTCTCTGTCCAGAGATCTTGTATGATTTTCTAAAAATAGTAAACAAATGAGAAATACTTAGATCTTTTTATGGTATCTTCCTAACACATTTAAATACTTAGAAAAAAATTATTTTGGGTCAAGAAAGATCGATTAAGTTTCTGATTTATTAATTTAAAAACGGACTTACTGTTCTGGAATTTTGGACAGAGAGTTGCTTGTTTTGAAATCACAAGACCAAACCATCTTAAACATAGAATTTCTTCAAAACAAAAATCACAGAGGTACTTGGGTGAGTTATGAACATTCTAAAATTTGTCTCATCCCATTCCAATAGATCATGTTTTAATGATAAATCTTTGATCACAGTGGGTTTAAGGATTCACTGTACCATTGTTAGATTAGTGTTCATATTTTAAATCAAACTTGATCCATGACTCTAGAGAGAACTAGGATCAAGTATGATTATGAACATTTAAAATGAGTGATGAAATATAAAGTGATCCATAGATTTAGCCTTAAGGAAACCCCATCATAAATCTCATGAGAGAAATGAGTCCTAAGGTCTTACTCAACCTCATGAATGAACCTAGGACACTTGAATTCACTTGAATCCAATATTATGAAACCCACTAGATCTACATCAATTCCCTCTACCAAATATATGGTCCTTGAGGATTCATAACTTACTTCATTTTATTCTTCTCCCAAATTAATGATCCTAGAGGTTTAAGGACCCAAACTCCGTAGATTTCAATGAAATATGAAGAACTTCATGAGATTCAAAAGAGCAACCAAAGTCATGAATTAAGACTTAATTCCATCAAACAAAACATGGATATAACAATGACCCACTTTAATCTCCATATAAGCCATAAGACCATAGGAGACTAATGGATCAACCTAAAGAGGATCCAATGAGATATTAAAGATCTCATGGATTTCCAAGAGGAAATGGAGACAAGGAGAAGTAAAATAAAAGTTTACATGAAACCCAAATAAAAAATGCTTTCATAACTTGTTTTTGTTTTAAAATCCAAGGTTATTTCTAGATCCAAACTAATGAAGACAACTTATGAAACTTCAATCACAAACTCTATGTGGTGTGTGATGAAATCAGGTAGGAAGAGAGGTTTTGAAAATGTGTAAAAGTCCTAGATCTATGAGTTTGTGATTGAATTATATATAATAAGTATATGAATAAGGATTTAACCTCTAGATCTTCTCAGGATTTGATTGATTTGGAGATATCCAAGCTTTACAAGCAATGCTCTTCTTCTTCTTCCTTGAAGCTTCGAGGTTCTTCAATGGAGATTTGAGGAATTGGGTGAATTGGGTAGGATTTTTATGGGGTTTTGGGTTTCTCTCTCTATATTTCTCTAAGAACAAACTCAATCTTCAAAATTCAGCTTCTCCCTTTAAGATTCAAGTCTCCTTCCTATAGATTCAAGTCTCTCTCCCTAGATTCAAGTCTCCAACCTCTCCAATTAAGAGAAAATAGGCATGGTTTGCATGACCTAGGAGTAGTAAACATGTACACAAAAAATGGCATCGTTTGGTGCATTCATTTGATCAAAGATTAAAAAGGATTTTTGGCTTAAAAATGCAAACCAGCCCAGGCCGGCACCCAAGGAAGATGGAACGGCACTCGCTGAGTGCCGAACGGCACTCATAAGTGCCGCAGCGGCATTCGCTGATTACCGTTCGGGTACTCTGAGTGCCACTGCACAGCAGTTCAACACTATTCACAGCAATTCATCACCTTAATTTCATTTCATGTCATTTAAGTAAATGTCGTTTAATTTATGTATTTACTTAAAACATTAAATGTAAATGTACTTAAGGAATTACCCCCCATTTGAATTCAATAAAAATATCTAAAAAAATCAAAATCCTTAAGGAAAAAAAGTCAACTCTCCCTCCGAAGGCAAAATTTCCAATTTCTTGTACAATTCTTTTTAAAGACCTTTCGATTTCTCAATGTTCGTTTCATTTAAAAATTCTTAAAAATCATTTCTAGCATAAGGGAGACCCAATGAACAATTATCGGGACTTTTCATCTTGAAATTTGGAAATTTTACGATTGACCCCCTTTTGACCCATTGAATTTTCACTGGGTCAACTATTAACTTTTTCAGGGTTCATGCTAAATTTTTCTCTTTTTCAAAATGGTTTTAAGATGCTCCAAGGACAATGCCGTGTTTCTATTCGTGCTCAAAACTCATAGTCCATAAGGTGATAGGTAAATGAAAATTTTGGTATTTTTGGCTGAAAAAGGCAATTTTGGACCGAGATTCTTCTTAGAATAGAATCAGATTGCTTGTAAGAGTCTTGATTCCGACGAGATATATTCATTATTGATCTCCAGAGGTAAATCCCCCAAAGTTTAATAGTTCGGTCAAAATTGGGGTGTCTACACCTTCATATGTATATACGTGTGTTTTGTGTATGGGTGATGTTTGGCAGTTTAGAAGTTAGAGAGAGTTAGTGTGCGTGTGCGTGTGATATATATATATATACTTAGAGCAGAGAGAGGAGAAGAACATGAAGAGTAGAAGAATAAGAAGAAGAGAGACAGAGAGAGACAGAAAAGAATGAGAGGAGAGAGAAAACTCGTCGCCACCATAGTCACCGCCGCGGAGCTTGGGAACGCCGTCACCGGATCGCCGGAGTAAGGTAAGTTCATTAACTCACTCAAAGGATAATTCTAGGATGATTTATGTGTGTTTAGAATGTGTATATAGTGACCCCGAGACCCTTGTCCGTCTCTACCCAGTTGCTAGGTAAAAGACAACTATTGAGTGATTGAACTTTGTTCAATCAATCGAACTTCCTGTTTCTCAAGCGATCGAACGAACTTCGATCGACCAAACTTAGTTTGACTTCAATCAACTGAGAGGACCTCAATCGATCGAACCCCACAGAACATGATTATTTTCTATTGACTATAATATGAACTGTTTAGCTATTTAAATGTTGATCCATGCTTTCTACATGCAATATTGTTAAATTAAGTAATAATGCAATACTATAACAAGATGGATGATTTAATTGTTACATAAGATATTATTGAACTGAATAGTAGAATGGAACACAACTACATGTTAATAATCAGTAACGAGTAGATATGATGAATAAATAGTATGTGTTAATTCCTTTATCTAGAGCATGAGCATTACACAACGTGTGGTCAGCATGCATGGGATGATGTTATGAAGAGTTAAGAGAATATGATGAGAATCGAGAACTGTGCTTCAATGTAAAATATGTGATATGTGTACTTTGGATCCATGGGATCAACAGCTGACTAGCCAGGTAGACGTGGAATGGTTAGAGTTCCTAGTGCGGCTCTTATTGTTAAAGACATCCAGTGACGCGTATACACTATCGAAGACGTCCAATGTACTGTTGAAGACGTCTGGCTAGTGCTCTTATGTATTCTCAGCTGTGTAGACGGCCAATGAGGATATACGCATCGTTGAAGACGTCTGATGTGCCGCTTCCATCGTTTATAGATAGGTGGTACTGTCTAGACGACCGATAACCCTATCAAGGAATCGTGGGACCTACTGGCTAGTCAGGTGATTCCGATTGGTATTATGGTATCGACGTATGGTTATCAAAATTGTATTATGGTATCGACATGTGGATATCAGATTGGTATTATTGTATCGATGAATGGATACGAGTATGAATATAGATATGGGTATGGATAGAACAAATGATGGTTCAGTCATGGATTCAGCGTCCCGACGTAAAGGTATATGTCACGCCCCGACGTAGCATAATTCAGGAAAGCATTTAATTTCCTTTATGGACTCGTAGGTCGTGACAAGTGAGTATGACCAATTGTCCCTGCAACAAATAACTTAACAACATTTCTGGAGCAAAGGATACTAACAAAACATAATTTCCACAATTAAAACTTACTAACTATTACAGCAGTCATAAACTTAGGCACAAAACGCCTTATTCAAATGTCTAAAGCTAGTTTATTACAAACCCAAATTAAAAGACATAGGAAATATAAAGCATCCTCCTGGAAAGTCTCCTGACTCTAAGTAGCATAGTCAAAATACCCTGGCTGCTCCTGACCCTGAAAATCTAGACATACAGTCCAGGACGCATCAACGCCGTCAGCTTATGAAAGCTGGTGAACAAAATAAACAAGTGCTCGCAAGGTATATATAAGCATATAAACAACGGTGCAATTTAACTTTAAAAGCAATAGATTCAAGGTTCTAATTCCAACATAAGCCATGGGGGAATAAAGAAAGCAATAAATATGCGACCGTGCATGAACAATGTAATATCTCATCTTTCTGACTCTTTTCTCTCAACAAAACTCAACACAACCAAACCATTATCTCAGATACCAGGAATACTATCCGATCGATATCCAAAACAGCACACCAAACTATCGCTTCAGATACCAGGAATATTATCCGATCGATATCTAAGCCACACTCAATACCATCATTTCGGATACCAGGAATACTATCCGATCGATATCCGAAACAAGCGCCTTAGATACCAGGAATAATATCCGATCGATATCTAAGCCGTACACAACACTATCACCATCGCTTCGGATATCAGGAATACTATCCGATCAATATCCGAAACGCGCGTCTTAGATACCAGGAATACTATCCGATCGATATCTAAGTCGTAAACAACACTGTCGCCTCCAATACCAGGAATAATATCCGATCGATATTGAGGTCGCACACCAGACCGCCACCCTTTACTCTTTTCACGCTCTCTCACACACATGCATGTTGACACAACCTCAACCCTAATATGTATGTCAATGTTTCATAAATAACACCATTAATTAATCACAAAGCCGGATAATCGTACGAGCATAAATTTCGATCTTAGTTGTTCTTGTTCGTACAATTCTTAAAACACAGACCTTTAAAAATAATATTTTAGCCAAACAGTTCCTTGAAATCTCCCAAAACATTTTCCAAACAGTTCCTTACCAAAATTATACAAACTACCAAAACTGCCACCTCGCGCGAGCGGGCCGCGCGAGCGAGGAAGAGGGGGTGTCGCGCGAGCGAAGGGGGAGGACAAATCGCGCGAGCGGGTCGCGCGCGCGAAGGGGCAGAACAGGTCGCGCGAGCGGATCGCGCGCGCGAAGGGGGGAATGGTCCGCGCGAGCGAGCCTCGCGCGAGCGGGTCGCGCGCGCGAGTTCTTGCAGAATGTCATCTTCTTCGTTTTTCCCCTGTTTCTGGTTTTCAAACTGAATTTTACCCATTTTCAAATTCTGTCTCAAACATGTCATGCAATATATGGATCTCTTTAGTTTTCCGCGTAGATTAAGAATACGCGATCAATTTTATCTAATACGGATTGTATCTCTAGATATTCGCGATTAAAGTGAGGGTGTCAAAACTTTAAATCAACCGTTCGTCGCGATACGGATGAATTATTGCGTAGGATTCGAACCGTAGTCTATTGGGACTAAGATCTTTCATTCCCAATTCATAAATTTCATTTTGGTTAAGATTTACAAAACTCCATTTTCAAGCTTCAATGGTGAAATACATATATATACACATATACACACCTATATATACTGAAATACACGTATATAAATATGGCGAGTGAGTTTATAATACTCACTGAGGTGCTAGTACAAAGAAATTGAGATCGAGAATTCCGCCGTAATATCCGCCGAGAATTCCGTCGTAATATCCGCCGAGAATTCCGTCGTTTCGAAATTACTCCCGCTCTTGGTTTGATATATATCAATAGATATAACTATGTGTATGTATATAATATATAATCTGTGTGTATGTTATCTCTTGAGAGAGTAAGAGAAAGATTGAGAGAATTGAGGGAGATTGAGAGATGCAGAGAGTTGTGTGGGAGAGAATGAGAGACACTGTTAGACATATATATAAACTTACAGTTTTGGGCTCCAAGAAATCAATAGATTTCGCCCGGTGTGGTTGAGCTCACGTGCTCCCACACCAAAACGCGGTAAAGGCGCAGTTTTAAAACAAAACTGGTATTTTATGGTTGATATAAAAAATACAGAAATCATATTAGCGTAGGAAATAAATTCCCGGTTTATACAAAAATATAGATATCGATTTTGAAACCATAGAAAACATGTTTCTGTATTTATGGAAATTACAGTTTGACCCCAGATAATTATTACAAAGAGAAATTAAATCAAATACTCATGGAAATGAAATGCAGTATTTATTTATTAATGAAAATTAAAAATACAGGGTGTTACAGTATATGCATAGGATGGATGCATGTATTGCATGCATGGATTTGGTGAATATGTGATAAATGTTATACAATGATCCTTATCTTTGTCATTACTATGCTCTCTATGATTCCTGTTATCATTGATTTAATGCATAGTTTAATGAGACCTATGCTATGTCCGTGAGAGACATCATTGATAAGAGATTAAACGCATTTTAAGATGGTCAATAGTAACAGGTGAGGAGTGTGTTTGATGTACTCACTCAGCTTTGTATTCAAAGTTGATGGCGTTTGTGCCCTGGACATTTCAATGTCTAGAGCTTTGCATGTCTTGAGGACGTAAGACTGATGTTCTGCCGGGCTTGAAGTTTAAGGCTTAAAGATGAAGATGTTCCGCTTTGTAATAGTTAGTTTGTATATTTGTTGTAGGCCTCAGACACTAAGTCAGTTGTTGTAATAGATTTAGTAGACTTTAATAATTGGTACTTGGGCATATGTTGCTTTCAAACCTTTTATATTTCTGTTGTAGCCTCTGATTATGTTAATAAGATATGTTCTATGAATAACATCCTCCCTATTGTATTTTTTTTGTTTGAGTAGATGACAATATGGTTATTCACCAGTCACAGGCCTACGGGACAAAAATGAACTTGTTTTTTTTTTTTTCTATTTTTTCTTCTCCGGGGCGTGACAAGAATGCACATCCCATTTCCCATTTTTCATTTACCACAGGAGTGCACACACACACACACACACACATATATAAATATATTGTATTATAAGAAAAACCCAAACACAAATCATCACCAAATGTCATTTAAACCTCAAAACCCTACCGTGGACACCGTCACAATGGAACAAAGCAAGAAAGCTGCCAAGAAAGAAGCGGCCAAACTAGAGAAGATGCACCGCCGTGAACAACACGCCGCCACTCCCGCTGCCACTACTGCCATTGCCGGTGTCTCCCTCGATGCTCCGGACCCACTCACCACGAATTACGGCTTCGTCCCGCTTGAGGAACTCCAATCGAAAGCCGTCAGCAGCCGTACATGGATGGAGATTGGGTCTCTGAAAGAGGATCTAAAGGACCACACGGTGTTGATAAGGGGTTGAGCGTAGACGATTCAGGTCATGGGGAAGAAAATGGCATTCTTGGTGGTGAGGGAGGAAGGTTTCACTATTCTGTGTGTGCTGACTATGGCAGAGGGCTTGGTTAGTAGCCAAATGGTGAAGTTTGCGATTGGTTTGAGCAGAAAGTCTCATGTTGATGTTAAAGGGTGGTCTCAGTTCCCACTGAACCAATTAAGGGCGCTTCTCAGCAGTTCAGTCTCTGTATGTGTGTGTGTGTGTGTGTGTAAAAAACTTTTGCTTGTTGTATGGGGTTCAAATGATTATGTGGGTAATTTTTATTTTTATTTTTATTTTTAACTACATAATGTTCCTAATGGCAATGTCTTAGATAGGAATTATGAATAACTCAGATGGCCATTTGTATCTGGGACAATTATTTAGAGGAGCCGTATGGAGTTTAGGACTAACTGAGTGAAAAGGGACCAACATTGTTAATTAAATTAACAAATTTATTGATAAATTAGAAATCATAAAAGTCAAGTCTAATCTTTATGTAAGGGTTGGTTGGTTCATGCATTTAGTGAAGGAAAAGAAAACAAAAGATTGAGGAAAACACTTTTCTTTGTTTGATTGATAAGCACAACGTTGAGGAAAATACAACAGAGTCAAAAAGAATTTGAAATTTTATAATTTTACAATTCACTTCCCTTCTTCTTTTCTTGAATTTCTATTGCATTTTCATAATGTTGAACTTCTAATGTTTTAAAAGCTAGGACGAATACTCCATGGAAACCATTTTCTTTTTCATTCTCCTTTCCTTTTCCTTCTCTAAATCCGCAAACCAAACAGAACCTTCGATCACTTAGTTTCAAATTAGTATGATTTTTTTTATCTTATTTTCTTTCTTATTGGTTGTCTTTTAAACTAGCCTCTTGCCCAATTTTATTGGACCAAAATTAGGAGTAGAAATCAGGTCATGTCGGGTTATAATCGTGTCAGGTTGTAGTCATGTCGGGTCATAATCGTGTCATTCTTAACGTGTCATAATCGTGTCAGGTCATACACAGGTCACCCGATTAACCCGTCTAACCCGTGTAGGGTTGTCATCGATTCGGTTCGATTCAATTCGAATTTTTTTTTCAACTTTTTTAATGTTTTGAAAATCAACCGAAGTGGTCAGTTTGGACTTTTTTTTTCAACTTTTGGTCGATTTTTCCAATTCGGATCGGTTTCACTTAATTTTTTTATACTAAAAATTTTGACTCCTATATATGTTTTTTTGATAAGTCACTCTTATAGTCTTATATATAGTACATATTTTTACATTGTATGTTTTTATCATTTAATGTCTATTTACTAATTTTATTTGTTTGGTAAGTTGGTAACTAGTAACTACTCTATATTTTTTTGGGGAGCAAAAATATAACTTTAGTTTTAATTTTTTTATTTATTTATTTTTTGAAATAAATATTTTTTTTATTCCTATTTATATTATTTGTATTTTAGACTTCCATATTATTAAAAATTATTTTTAGAACTAAAAAAAATGCCTCAACCGCACCTAATCGGGTCAAACGGGTTGACTCGCTTAAAGTGTGACCCAACCAGTTCATTAATCGTGTCAAACGTGATCCTCAAGACAATAATACTTTTCAGAGATGTGACCCTATGCCAACACTCAAGAATACACATCCCATTTCCCATTTTCCATTTACAACAGGTGTGCATATATATATATATATATATATTGTGTTGTAAGAACTCAAACCCGAATCGTCACCAAATGTCGTCTGAACCTCAAAACCCAACCGTGGACTCTGTCACCGCAGAGCAAAGCAAGAAAGCCGCCAAGAAAGAAGCAGCCAAACTAGAAAAGATGCGCCGATGCGAACAACACGTCACTGCCGCCATTGTCGGTGTCTCCCTCGATGCTCCGGACCCACTCGCCATAAATTACGGCTTCATCCGGCTCTAGGAACTCTAATCGAAAGCCGTCAACGGCTTCAAATGGATGGAGATTGGGTCTCTGAAGGACCACACGGTGTTGCTAAGGAATCGAGTGTCGACAATTTAGGCCGTGGGGAAGAAAATGGCATTCTTGGTGGTGAGATAGCAAGGTTTCACTCTTCAGTGTGTGTTGATTGTGGCGGAGGGCTTGGATAGTAGCCAAATGGTGAAGTTTGCGACTGGTTTGAGCAGAGAGTCTCATGTTGATGTTGAAGGGGTGGTCTCAGTTCCCAGTGAACCAATTGAGGGCGCTTCTCAGCAGGTCGGTTTCTGTGTGTGTGTGTGTGTGTGTGTGTGTGTGTGTGTGTGTGTGTGTGTGTGTGTGTGTGTGTAAAATATTTTTGCTTGTTGTATGTGGTTTAAATGATTATGTGGGTAATTTTATTTTTACTTTTAACTATATAACGTTCCTAATGATAATTTCTTAGATAAGAATTATGAATAATTCAAATGGCTATTTGTATCAAGGACAAATTATTTGTTGGAAATGTAAGGAGTTTAGGACTAACTGAGTGAAAAGGGACCAACATTGTTAATTAAATTAACTAATTTATTGATAAATTAGAAATCAAAAATCATACAAGTCAAGTCTAATCTTTTATGTAAGGGTTGGTTGGTTCATGCATTTAGCGACGGAAAAGAAAACAGAAGATTGAGTAAGACACTTTTCTTTGTTTGATTGATAAACACAACGTTGAGGAAAATAAAACATAGTAAAAAAGAATTGAAATTTTAAAATTTTGCGACTCACTTCCCTTCTTTTTTTCATGAATTTCTATTGTATTTTCAGAATATTGAACTTCTGATGTTTTAAAAGCTAGGACAAATACTCCATGGAAACCATTTTCTTGTAAATTTTCCTTTCCTTTTTCATCTCTAAATCCGCAAACCAAACAGAGCTTAAATAAGTAAATAAAAAAATAGAGGAACTTCTGAATAAATTGGTAATCTTTCACAAGAGTTGCGATATTTGGAACATGGATATAAATTTACTGATATAGCCATAGGGTATCTTTGCTTTTGTTTGTTTAGTGAGAAAGTTCATGATTGTTTTGTAAATGGTTTTAGAAATTACTGCAGGTGGAAGTTCAAGTCAGGAAACTTTACGGTATCAGGAAGGCAGTACCTGCATTGCCTATTAACATTGAGGATGCTGCACGTAGTGAGATTGAAATCGAAAAAGCCTTACAGGTTTTGTAATTTGTATTTTGTATTTCTTATATTTTTTTGGCTCTAATGACTGGTTTGTAGTGGAAATCTATGTACGCTTTTCCAATAAATAAAAGAAGTGGAGTGGGTTTGGCCTTTTACCCAATGCAATAGCCTTACGTTGATAATTAATGGTTCTCTAAATCAATGAATATGCCTTTATTCTTGAGGGTATACATACTAATTTGGTCTCTTGAAGGGCGCAGGCTGGAGAACAACTTGTTCGCGTCAACCAGGATACGCGATTGAACTTTAGGGTTCTGGACCTACGAGCACCTGCTAACCAAGGGAATTTTCGCATTCAGTGCCAAGTTGTAAATGTAAGTACGCATCTTTTGTTTTTCATGTTGTT
The DNA here is from genome assembly GCA_033977485.1 of Hydrangea macrophylla. Taxonomy (NCBI): domain Eukaryota; kingdom Viridiplantae; phylum Streptophyta; class Magnoliopsida; order Cornales; family Hydrangeaceae; genus Hydrangea; species Hydrangea macrophylla. The sequence continues at coordinate 128,559,443 of CM066989.1, read as the reverse complement.
TTTTTAAAAAATAATATGCATAACATGTGACAAATTTCTTGATTTTGTATGCAATTGCTTATTTAGAAAAAGGATAACTGGCATTTGGTGTCCTTTATGAAAGAAAACCGAGTATGACCCCCAAAATAGTTTTAAAACACATTCCTGAGATGCTTATATATATATATATATCTATAAAAACCTTCTTAGTTCGTGCATATGAGAAGCTTACCGAATTGATGCATGGTAGGCATTTCTTACTATTATAGCAAGTTAATCTACCCCTTCATACCCCCATATTCTTTTCTCCTATGTTTGGGAATTTGGGAGAGAAAAGAAAATAAGTCATAAGAGAGGAGAGAAAAGAAAATAAGAGAAAGGATAGTGGTTTCTATCATCTTGTTTGGGAGTTTCAGAGAGAAGAGAAAGTTGCTTTATTTCCTCTTGTTTGCAAATTGAGAAGAAAAGAAGAAAGTTATCATTCTACCCATCAAGGACTTCCAGTAATGAAGAGGAGAGAGAAAACCGTGGTCGTAGACAATCGTATTTTGTACGTTAGTTTTTTTTAGAGATTGTAAGAAATTGTGGGTCATTTTGTGCACCCAGATACATTGGACCAGATCCAATGGGCCTTGGCCTTGGAGACCTAAGGTGTGTGCCTATATATATATATATATTGCACACACATATCAAGTTTTTACACAATACAATCCTAGGAGGCCGGCCATCTCTCTCTCTCTCGCGTTTTCTCTCTCTAGGCCATCACAAAAGTGCCTTAGGATACAGGGATCGCTTTAGTAGTGTCTTCTACGACCTATGCAAAGCACAAGAGAGTACATGGAGGCTTGGAGATCGCAGCCATTCGTAGATGAAGATGTCAAGCTCGTAACAACGCCGTAGAAGATTCGAATCGGGTATTCCGCTCAAGGTATGCCTTTAACCCAACTCCATGCTTGTGTGCATGATTTTATCTAAATTGGTATCAGAGCTAATAGGTAGTTTGTTCGCCCAAATATGCACCCAAAATAGATCCACCATTGATGGACCTTGTTTTTGTAAGAAAAACTCTAAAAACGTTTTTTCAAGTGGGTCTAATAAAAAACTCCAATAGAAGATTTTTTTATGGTTGTGTTCTTAATGGTCCTATGGCTTGATTATCTCAAATGAAGGAGAAAAGTGAAACCCTAATTTCTGGACATGTAAAATCAAAAAATTTTCTCAACTTTGATCTAATTTTCTAGACAATCCACACGTGACAACCCAACTTTTTTTTTTGGACAAGATCATGTTCTATGCCGCGATGGCTTTCTAACTATATAGGATTCGAATGTTTTCGACAAGTATCGAAGCCACAACGATGTCGCGAAGTCGGGGTCGCTAAAAGTCATTGCTGTGTTTTTTTATAAGGTTGAAGATGACACAACCAGAATTTGGTCATGCCCAGTCGCAAAACGGAGAGTGGGTGCCACTCATCGATCGGCGTTGGTCCCGCGACCTTGACTCCAGAGATTGTGGGTCCGCCCCTGGCCCATAGTCCCTAATATATTTTTACATATTTTATGGGAAAATAATTTAATTATTTTATAATTAAAACAGTTTCTGTTATTAAATTATATATTTTTAATGTTTTTAAACTGTTTTAATTGCTTTAAAATTATGGGAAAATATGAAAAATTAAATTTTCATTTTTCCTATATTAAGGACACTGAGTGGGACCAGAAATAATTTACCATTATTTTATTGTTTTTCGTATTTTAGAGCATAAAAGATATATTTTATATGTGTTTTTAATTGCTTAAAATATCCAAAAATGCATGTTAATTTTTTAAATTAATATATGGTATTTAGAGCATATAATTTATGTTTATGGACGTTCATTTAATTGCTTAAAATAGCCATAATATATTATTAATTATTATAATTAATAAAGGACATAAGGGACACTATTTTGAGACCATGTATAATTTTGTGGGCCCCATAGATAATTTTTGTAAACTATCTAAATCATTTTAATATTTTAGAGCACATAATTATGTGTTTTTGTACACGTATAAAATTGCGTAAAATATTTTTATTGATTGCTAATTCAGAGACTTAACACAATGTGTTTAGCATACTAGTGGTAGCTTGAAGAAATTTTTTAGTGAATTTTCTCGCTCTTGCGATATATTTTAGAGCATATGTTGTGTTAAGTACGCGATATTAATCACTTAAAATATAACAAAAGAATGTTGTGAATTCTTGAAATTAATAAATGATATTTTTTGTACATTTTTTGGAGACTTCAGAAAATTTTTTATGAATTCTCTCATTTTTGTTTTGGTATTTCAGAGCATAAAATTTATGCTTATCGGCATTTTTTTTATTGCTTAAAATAACAAAAATAGACTATGAATTTTTGAAATCAATATGGAGTGTTTAGACCACCATATTAGAACAGTGAAAATCCTTGGAGAACAAATTCCTCGAAATTTTTGTATTTTGGAGAAATTAGTTGCTCATGGTTATTTTGTTTAACTGCATCAATTTATTTTGTTAAATTGATTCAAAATGTTTTTGGGTATCAATAAATTTTAGAAAATTCTTTACAATGAAAAATCTGTTTTTCAGTTAGTCAAATTTTCCATGAGGTTTTAAATTAATTTGTTAATTTAAAAGCCCTTAATGAATTAGTTTTAAACTATATTTTAAAACCTAAAATTGTGTTAAAATTATTAAAAAATCCAGGATTTTTTATTAATTTTACTTAGCTTATGGGAGCTATCTGGGCTTTGTAATAATTATTTTATTAAAAATTTTATTATTTTTTAGAGGCTCGTGACATTGTTGGCCATATATAATTACTGTTGTTTATGATTAGATAACCCGAGACCTCTAATCCTCCTCCTTAAATGGAGTGATGGATTAGTTCATCCATTTTAAATAGACCGCACGAGTGCTTGGTATATGTGATTAATGCATTAATCTAGATCAGATAAATAGATAATTAATTGACAATTTGTAGAGCTTGTATCCTCACGATGAATGTATAAGATTGTTCTTGTATATGTTTATGAACAAAGCATCCCTATTTTTTTGGGGGGCTATAAATGTAATGTGAGGACGAGTGTTTTATTTCTTGTATTGGAAAAGCCTACTTATAAAGGAATGGTTTTCTTTGTTCATACATCATACACTTGAATTACCTTAGCAAGAGCTTTAAATTGTCAATTCGGACCCAGGTGGAGGTCATGCGCACTTTTGTTGTATGGCGCACTTTATATCATTGTTGATGATCTTAGATAGGTAGTTGTACCATCTAATTGATATTTGTTTAGACAAATCAATTATAAAAGGTTTTTTCTTGATTTACACAATTAAGATTTGATTAATGAGCAATAGCAAGTTTTTTGGTCTTAAATTGTAAAGAGAGAAAATTCATTTGCAATTGGATTTTAAAACAAACTTTATGAAATATGCAAATAATAATGTCAATCCCTTGTGCATGTTCATAAATATATTTTTTAAACCACACTGTTTTGAACTTTACAAAATTAACAAGTTTAAAAAGGATTAATTTTTGTAATATGGCACAACAAAGTAACACACCTACAGAATAAGTAAGAGCTTATGGACTTTAGACTTATTCCATGATCCAACTTATTGAACCAAATTATGGGCCTTAGGCCCAATATCATTATAACTTTGAAAGCCTATAACACTTGGCTCGATAAGGATCTTAGCACGTGCTTTGTGATAAGCAACATGCAGCATGATCTTGTTGGGAAGTACATGTACTACCTAATAGCCAAAGAATTGTGGGATCAGCTCAAATTTGACTTCGGTGGCACATTGACTACTACATTAAGTATCTAGTTATGAAGTTTGCAAAAGCAAAGGAAACGTTCCAAGTACACGATGACTGAACTCTAAGGTCGATGTCAGATATGATTCATGATTTCAGATTACTGGGAACAACTTTATTATTGGAATTGTAGTTTCAGGCTATGAGTAGTTCTTTGCCTAATTCGCGGGTCCATAGGAAGCAAATCATGATCCACAACATAAATGTTAAATTTTGTTTTTTGACATTTCCCGACATGTTGAGCTGAATACGGAGGGCCAAAAAGGTAAGGCGAACCGTATAGCTACACTCTTGACCATAACTTCTATAAGTGGAAGTGAGCGCAAGGCTAGTGGGCCTAAATGCAATGGTAAGAGTACACTCGCCAAGAGGAAGGGTGGGGCTGGCAATTTTGCACCCAAGGCTAACAAGGTGGAAGAGTGCAGTCGAAGGCGTGTTTCAATTCGGTGGTAATAGGATGGATATTTTTGGGTGGTAGTATTACTAGTACATGGTTATCTAGGGATAACGACTTAATAGTTGTTTTAATAAATTCAAATTTCCTCTGTTATTCATTTATTCTGTGACATGGCATGCTGGACATGAACGCATAGGATGTAATAGGATGACTTAATTAACTCGAGAAGCCCTTTTAGGTCCACTCGCTAAGGTTAACCTACCTATGTGTGAGTCTTGCTCAGTTGGCAAAGTATGTCAAAAGCCTTCTAGAGAGGCTATTAGAGCTAGTTCACTCAGATATCTATGGACCTATGGTAGTAAAGGCACATCATGGTGCCTCTTATTTTTTCATTTTTATAGATGATTATGCGCGATACGAGGATCGCGAGTACTTTTCTAATCAGTTCAGGGAACTATGTGAGGAAAAGAGGATACGCAGACAACTTTCTATTCCTAAAACTCAGCAACAATGTGGTGTTGTAGAGAGAAGGAATACGACACTCCTAGATATGGCTAGGACTATGATGGTGCAAGTCAACCTCCCAAATGTTGTTTTGGGGGGATGTACTCTTGATTGTTGCCTACATACTAGAGTGATTTTCACAATCATTTCCTTCTACCCCTGATGAGCTATGGAAAGGCGAAATTCTCATTTTGGAGCATTTTGCACCCGTGGAGCTCAGGAGCTTATGTTCACTATACCTCGTATATATAAGTGTGAGAAACTACGCCCGAGAGCTAGAAAGTATATCATAGCTCCAAAGGCTATGTTACATATGATGAACAAACGGGTATAGGAATGACAGAAATGGTGTCACATGATATTGAGAATGACTTCCCTAGGATTGGTAATACTAAGAGATATCTTGACCTCTATGATTTAGAGGATGTTGAAGACAGCATACCATCTTTAAGTGAGGGTGGGGAGATTGAGATTCCATATCCAATAATCGCTGAAAAATGGTATTAGTCTCTAACCGAGTAGGAGTACACCACTAGACGCTAGTAGGAGTGTACCAGATAGTGGGAGTGCACCACTAGACACTTAAGATTCTCAAGTAGTACACTATAGGTGATAAAGAAAAAGTTCCCTATGACTGTTTTGAAATTGAAGAAGACATTTTCATATGCATACATATATGTACAAAAGTGGATGAGGATGAGTCTGCTTCTTTTGTTGAAGCATTTTTCCTTGTCTTCTAAAGTTGAGTGAATAGTTGCTATGCAAAATTGAGATCAGCTCTATGGAAGCAAATAAGGTCTGGGAGTTAGTTGAGATTCCGCATGTGCGTAAGACTATTGGAGGCAATTGTGTTTTCAAAATCTAACACAAGGATGATGGTTCAATTGACAAGTAAAAGGCGCACCTTATGGCAATAGTTTGTACCCAGAGAGGGTATAGACCATGGAAACATGTTCTCCCAAAGGGCGAGATATGATTCCATTCGCCTTATCCTAGCAATTATCGCACATTTAGTTTTAGAACTTTATCAGTTAGATGGTTTAAACTATTTTTCTTAACGGAGAATAAGACAACAAGATAAATTTGGATCAGCCCATTGGTTTTGTGATCAAAGGGAATGAGCGCAAAAGTATGTAGTCTCAAACTGTCACGCCTCGGAATAGCAAAATAGAGAAAAACAAATTTCCTTTTTGGGTCCATAGGGAATGATGGGTGAATGTCACTAATTATCAACACCACAGAGTACTAGTCCAACTAAAATCAACAAGAACAGTAAACAAACTGTACATGTAATAATAATTCTATCTATTACAATATTAGAGTGGTCCTCAGGATCACAACAGGTCTGGAGACAACATATGCCCAAGTACTCGCTCGCTAATAAAGTTCAAAAGAAATAATAGAAATATAAACTAGATATAACTTCTTCATCTTAAGTTGGCGTAGGGATAGTCGTCAGCATAGTTATCTTCCCCGGCATAATTGTCATTAGTGGGACCACCCTCTGCATAATCCAACTCCGAGTAGTAGCCATCATCGTAGGCTCCATCACCTACATTTTTGGGGACAGGGTAGTCTGGATGGGAAATGTCCAGGCATAAACGCCATCAGCTTATTTCATTTGAGTGAATAGAAACTCCCACGGTATCATAGGAATAACGTAATTAACAGCTATGAACGATGTAATGTAGTGATACTAATAATATATTTTCCTCTTTTATTCAGACCCCACATTATCCAATTCTTATCGTCTTCTATCTAAGACTGACTGTACCAATCCCGACTGATTACCATGAACTGATTATATCATCATGACATACTAGTGTTCTTGTTCACTACTTTTAAGAACTCTTACTATTCATCGCTGTAGACACCCCATTTTGTCAGCTATCAAATTTAGAAGACCCATAGTTTGGTGGTTTACAGTGATCAAAAAAGACTCAAAAATGACTCTTGGAAGTTAGTTCTATCTCTCAAAATACTCAGAAAGTGGTACAAATGACCAAAATGCCCCTAAAAGCCCAAACACTCCCAGATTTGGACCAAAAGTTCTGGGAACATGCTACATCACAAGAAAAGTAATAAAATGAGTTTTAAAGTAAAATTAAATGAAATCGTCAGCCCCCCAGAGACCCCCAGAAGTTCCCAGAAAGTCCCCGTTGACCGGTTTGACCTAAGTTTGACCAGGGTTTGACTGAAATCATCTGAATTCGCCCGAAAGTTCTAAGATCATTCTAGATCATATGAAAAGTACTAAAATGAGTTTTAAAAGAAAATCAAATGAAAACATCAGCTCCTGCGAGCTCCTAAAATTTCCCAGAACTTCCTGGAGGACCATAGTTTGACCAGTTTGACCTAAAAATTAACTCGGAGACCAGAGCATCGTATCATTTTTCAAACATTTTTTCATGGATACTAGAGGTCAATAGTTTTTCAATGGTATATTGCACATATTTTTTTAATTTAAAACGGATTTATTATGATTTTTCAAAGGTAAAAAATGCAATCAATCAGTTTTTATCGCGAATATTGCAAAAATTTTCAAAGTGACCTATGTCTAAACTATTTTTATGAAAAGTACACTCCATTACCTTTCCAACGGTATATCACAAGCTCAGTTTGGAGTTCGTATGCATTTTCTGTGAATTTCGGACGAAATAGGACCTTTTGTGAATACTAGAACTCTGGGGGCCTAAACAGAATAATCTGGGCATTTGAGAAGCAGTGCCACCGTGGAACTGGCCCACTGCCACCGTGGCACTCTCCCCCAAAAGTCCATTTTTTGTAATTTTGTATTGTGGCCCCAAATTGAATAATTGAAAGACAAAACGACGTAGTTTCATGTTCACAGATGTTTTGGACCAATAAGAGCACTTTTTAAATCGCAAACTCCCCCCAAATTAGCCTATATAAACCCCCCTTGACTCCTCATTTGAAGGGTGGCAAATACAAGTTTTGTAGAATTTGTAGAGAGAAAGTAGTAGAGATAAAGTTAGAATAGAGAGAAAGAGAGCTTCCTCCTTTGATTTTCAACAAGAAACTGAGTTTCCAACCTTGTTTTTACTTCATTCCTCCTCTTTACTTCACATTAAATACACCCAACCACCATTTTTGTGAGTATTTATGAGATAGGAAGCTACTTTGATGTCCAAATGTCCATATATGAGTGAAACACCAAGCTACAAGTCCAATATCTCATTGATTATCATCTATTGATTGTTTACTTGCTTGTTTACATACTATGTTAAAATCTTCTTACCTCATTTCTTTTTTACTTTTCTTTGATTATGTACTAGCTCATCATCATCTAGATGATGATATGGTATTTGAGGTGAGTGAATCTTTATGGATTACTTGACCTTAAAAACATGTTTGATAGATGATGATTCTAACTACAATACATTCCTATGCATTCTTGGAGGTTCTTGATATGAGTTTGATGTTGATATTTTAAGAGGTTATAATCTCCATTTAGTGCTGGAAATGCACTCTCAAAACCTCCTTTTCAGAACCCCTCTTAAACCCCTCATTTTGATTTCAAGAAACAAAACATTTGTTTTCTCAAAATCTTCAAAAACAGTGAGTTCTCCAATTTTAAAATGTCATTCTGAGTTCAATACTCAATGGATGATTGCAAGGCCACTTCTAAAGTCTTCCTAACTCATTAAAGAACACCCATGATTTTTGGTTTGATTTAAAAACACTTGGAAGGGTTCCATTTTGACCCAAACATTCCCTCCAGACATTCTGTTTTTCTGTCACAGCAGCTTTGGTTGAATTTCAACTTATTTTCCAGAAACCTTTTACAAAGCGAGTGGTCCCAACTCATTTTTTCCTTTCAATGTCTTAGGGAACTTTCTATATAATATGGGCCTCTAAATGTTTTGTTTTCATTTTCAAATATTTTTCTACATTTCAGTCGACAGTATGGACTCTGTTTCTAAGTAACCTCTCTTGTTTATATGATTTCTCTCAATCTGTAACTTCAATAGTGATTTGGCATTTTGATATGTGTTCAAGACACAATAGGGATTATCTCCATAAACAATAATGAATTAAAAACACTTCTAACCTCACTTTTCTATTTTTTACAAGACCAGCTCACTGTTCTGTCCACTATTCACAACAAGCTTGTTTTAACTTTAATTCTTTGATTAGATGTTTACATGCATTCCAAATTAGTTCATATTTTAGGAAGTAGTTCATATTACATTTTTACATATCCCACAATGACATTCTTCATTCATTCATGCATATTTCAGACTCCTAAGTCACTTTAGAAAATCCATGAACATAAACACACTACTACCTTTGCATATTCTAGGATCATTCATTGCATCCATGCAAGATTTGGAGTTTTTGTGATTCCTAATCTAAGAAGATTATAAGGAATGAACTTGATCACATGTTCATTCTCCCTTTGATCTAATCTTCTTTTCCCATCCGTCCTGGGGATTGAGAGATCTTCTTTTTCTCAAAGATTAACATGCATCATATTAGCTTGCTAAGCATATTTTTTATTTCTTTGATTATTTGTTTTAAGAGCAATCCATGTCCCCTTTTAGATTAGAAAAACTTGATTATTTGATATGTGATTAGACAATTTTTCCTAGGTTTGTTTGTGTGATCTTTCACTTTATATTGTGTGATACTTGGCTTGATCTTATGAATTATCGTATCCTTTGATCTTCCATTTCAAAATTCTTATGAGATGTAATATACTATCATAGTATTAATTGTCAAACTAAACATAGTCTAAGATGATTATTTGAATGCTAATTGAGGCCCGTCAAGAGACGGGGAGAGTTGAGGCTGTTTTAGTCGTGATAAAGGCTTCTTCCTCTCTAGTACCAAAACCCCGAGCCAAGTTCTTTAGTTATGAATAGCCGGTGCCCTTTATCCATTTGGGTGAGTCAAAATTAGGTTTCTTGGTTTCTTAAAGACCAAGTGGTGACTCTATATCTGTTTTCAACAGACCTTTTTCAAATCAATTTCAAAACAAGGAAAATCAATTCCGAAACCCTGAGAAAGAACGAAATGGGGGGTGGGCTCCCGAAGGCCACATGTCCACAATCTGGCGACTCCATTGGGGATTTTTATTTTAAAAAAAAATTAATATAGAGGTTTGACTCATAAGAAGCATCCTTAAAATCATCTTTTTACTGTGTCTGGTTCATCGCATTGCACTTTTGCATTTCCCCCTCCGACTGTGTCTGAAACGCGGCGCTGACATTGTTCAGGTCTTGTTGTTCCAGGGCACAAGTCACCATTGATATTGTACCTTCCAAGGTATATCAAAAAGAGTGAAACTTCCTTATTGTCTCTCTGACGGTATATTGAACTCTTGTCAATAGACCCTCTTTGACTAACTAGCCTGTGCATATAGATTCTTGTAAAACCTTTCATAGGACTGTTAATTTATCTTTTCAGATAGTACAATGTGATATAACTGTTGTATGACCTCGTGAGATTACCTGCGTAGTGTAGACGCTTATGTGGCATAGAACAAAACTTCTTTCTTATGATTCCAAGGCAATCATTCACATGTGATCACATTGAGTTGACCTGCCTAGGCACCATGATAAGGATGTCTGTTCCATGTTCACAAAGATGCACCGCAAACCTTGTTTGTTGGTCCAAAGACATTGGAGTATGAAAATTTGCTAGACAGTATGATCACCATCATCACCTGCTCCCGTCATATTTACCAGTTTCTCCGAGAAACTCTGTCCAAATCACTCAGAAATACTGAATAACCAGAAATTCCTGTTTCTCCTAGAAACTCTAAAAAAATTCTAGAAATTCCTCTGAATCTTCCAAAATATCCCAAAAATTCTTATTTCTCCTATAAATTCCCCCGAATCTCCGAGAATTCTAAAAAAAAAAAAACATGTTTTCTCCTAGAAACTCTGTCCAAATTTCCCAAAAATGCCCGAATGTGCCAGTTTCTCCCAGAAACTCTGTCCAAATCACCCAGAAATACATGTTTTTCCTAGAAACTCTCAAAAATTTTAGAAATTCCCCCGAATCTCCCAAATATCCTTGAAATTCTTCTTTCTCCCATGGTGATCACACTGGAAAGTAAAGTTAGCACACTCTGTATGGCTAGGATCTTACTTGCTTAACTGTTATATGTTAGAAGTAAGAGCATCATGTAGATTAGGGCTTGCATCCGTGTGCTTGCTTCATCAGTTTGCATACACTATGATAGTTGGTCTGTAAACGAGTCAGTCCTCGCTTGTCAAAGTCTAACACAGAGTCTTTTCACTTCTATATGTTAGTATAAGGTCTAAGCACCTAGGATCTACGTTGTGGGTCAGAGGATCAGGGAGCCGCCTTATCAGAATCACTCCGCCGAAAGTCAGCTTTATGGATTCGAAAGGTTTGAAAGCAAGAATGACAGAAATGATCAACCAACAGTCTGACCAGTTGGCCCAAGTTTTAGTCTTTATAGAAGAATTGAGACAACAGCAGCTGCAATATCTATCAAGAATTCTGCCACCACCACCAGGGTTCATTCCACCACCACCGCTAGGACTTGTACCACCACCTGTCGTCGCAAATGTAGATGATGACTGACTCAATGGAGCCCTACCACATGCACTTAACAAGAACATTCAAGAAAATTGGATTAGGTCGACAAGCTTGAGAACATACTGAGAAAGAGTAAGGGGGTTGACAATTACATGTTAGATCTGGAAGGATTGTTTGAACCCAATAAATTAAAGCTACCTGAGAACTTCAAGATGCTTGAAATTAAATATTTTGATGGAACTGGGAATCCGAAGAGCCACGTAAAGTTTTGCATGAGTGTTTTCCAATCAATGGGTTGCACCCATGAGTACATCGCAATGTTGTTCCCCCAAATCCTCACCAAGGCTGCTCAATCTTGGTTTCTGGCCTTGGAAGTTTCTAAGACGCGGGCTTGGGAAGATATAGTCTAGGTCTTCGTTGATCATTATTCTTATAACCAAGAGCTTGATGTCACCATCCCGGATTTGGAGACTACTCGGCAGAACTTCAATGAGTCCTTCACTACATTCTTGAGCAGATGGAGGAATAAAGTGACCCAGATGACCCACTGACCAGTTGAAAAGGAACAAGTTCAGATGTTGATCAAGAATCTACAGCTACTATACCATGAGAAACTATTCTACCAATCCATCTCAACATCTGAAGAGCTGTTTGAGATTGGGACTAGAATTGAGGATGCAATCAGGGAAGGGAAAATCAAGAATGAAGAATCACAAAGCTAGTCCAAGAGGCCCGACTACTCCCAAAATCCTTCGAATGTCAACACCCTTAGTAACCAACCCATGGCCTATTCTCTCCAACCATACCAGCTCACAAACCAAACCACCCCTAGCCTCCCTTACCAAAATAGAAAACTCTGCTAATTTTCTAAGCTAGATATCTCCTCCTCCGTAGCCTTTGGCTGCCTTGCTATAAAAGGGGCACCTCCAACTCCTTCAACCTCGTGTCAATCCCCCACCACCTAATTGTGACATGTCCAAATGATGTGCCTACCACCAAGGCCCAAGCCACGACACCGACCGGTGCATATATCTCTGCCATGATTTTCAAGACCTCATTGACCGAAGAATCATCGAGCCACCACCCATCCAACCCCATGTCACCCAAAATGTCAACTTCATTGAACCGAAGCCCCTGACCTATCCTTTCAAATGATCCCCTTCGTTGAGGCCCATGAATGTTGAACCTGTGCAAGTGAAGTGGTGGTGTTTTGGGACTTTTGCTAGCAAAACAAATGAGGATGCTCTTTCGAAAAAAGAAAAAAAACGAATAGGCGAGTCACCGTGACACTCCATTTGAGACCGGGTCGGGTCAAGTCGAGTCTATTCTATATTTTAAGTTTAGTCTTGTTGTCAAGTTCGTCAATCATCAAGTTATTATGGGTCTGTGTCGAGTAATGAAATCTCTTTCTTTTGCTAATGAAATGAAATCTCATTTTGTTTAACCTGATGTGTCTGGTCATAAATGCATGAATCACTGAACTGAAGTGTCACTTTTCAAATTACCATGGATATTACTCTGCTAAAAAAATTTTGCATAAAAAAAACAAAAAAAAATAGAATCCTGAAAAGGTCAAATTTAATTTCGCACTGACCCCGAAGAAGAGCCGAGAATTAAATAGTCTTACTTTAAGAATTTAAAAGATGCTCCTGCCTCAATCTTGAAAAGACATACTTAGAACTGACTTAGGGCTTGCTCAACACCTTTTTTCACAATTTCAAAGCATTGGGCCAAACCCAATTGATAACCATGCGAATCTATGTGGACTTCTTCCTTGATGGTAGCCAAACATTTCAGTGAGTTTCATCTCCACTTTAAAAAAAAAGGCTCGCTAGTTTGAAAACCCGAAAAAGCACCTAAGCAAAAGTTAGAGCTAAAAAGGTATTGATTTCCAAGATCTGACCCTAGCCAGTCAAAATGGTGATACAAAGAATTGTACACTTCAAGGTACATCATGAGAATGTGTTTAGATCATATTTCAAAAAGCTCCGAACGACCACAAATAAATTCTGAGAGTTGACATGCACATTCTAAAATTTTGAGATTGCGATTTGAAGATCTCACACGAATCAACTACATGAAAAGCAAAATTGACTAGCTAGGTGAAAGTGAAAAGGATCAATCCTCAAAACAAAAAAAAAAACAAAAAGAAAAAAAAAAAGAAAAGAAAGGGAGACTGAATCTGAATCCTCTTATTCAAAGCTACCACAAGTGGCTCAAGTTCGAACTTATTTGACGATTGGTTTTAAAAAAACGCTCATATCTCAACCATTCCAAGAACCTTAGCCTTGAACTACGCTCGACCTGATTCCTACTCGGTGATACGTAGGCAACCGCATCGGTTCAGTCGACACCATCATAATCAACCCTCTTTTCTTTCAAGCCTTGGCTTGAACTATGCTAGACCTGATTCCTACTCAGGGATACGTAGGCAACTGCATCGGTTCGATTGACACCATTATAATCAACCCCTCTTCTCTTATAGCCTTGCCTTGAACTACGCTCGACCTGATTCCTACTCAGGGATACGTAGGCAACCGCATCAGTTTGGTCGACACCATCATAATCAAACACTCGACCTGATTCACACTTGGGGATACATAGGCAACCGCATCAGTTATGTCGACACCATCATAATCAATCTCCTTTTCTTCAAGACTTTGGCCCGAACTACGTTGGACCTGATCCCCGCTTGGGGGTATGTAGGCATACTTTCAAAAAGAAAAGAAGAATAGCTCGCTAGGTCAAAAATCTGAAAGGACGCCTAGGCAAAAATTAGAGCTAATTCCAGAGTGAGTAATAACAAAAGAGAGAGAAAAGAGCTCGCTAGGACACCTCATTGTTGCCTAGACAAAAATTATGAGCATTTGAGAGATTAAAAACGCAGTCCTTACCTTAAGCCAAAAATCACCTTCCACACTAGGGGCAAACTTCGGCTACCCATCTCGTTTGCCTGAATTTTACGATCTACCCTTTATACAAGGGGCAAACTTCGGTCACCTACCTCATTTTCCCAAAACCTCCAATGAACCATTGTCCAAATTAGGGGCAAACTTCGGTCACCCACCTTGTTTGCCTATGAATTCCACTTCATATACTTCAAACTTAAAGCAAACTTTGCTTTCCTAACAACCCCTTCACACCAATGGCAAGTTTTTAAGTCACCAAGTTGTTTTGAAAATTTTAAAATAGAGTATCTTTATTCTCAAAGCTAGGGCACTAATTCAAAGCACACTTTGGATAAGAAAATAATTGCCTAAACTTTAGGGAGAAGCTTTCATAGCTTAGATTTATGAGCAGAGTGCTACCACGAACAAAGAAGTAAACATATAAGTAAAGATGTACATCAATTATGACGAAGGCACATTGGATCATGGCAATTTGAGAATCTCAAGTCCGAGTCAATCCTTCTTTGTTTGAGTCAATAATAATCTGATCAAAAGTGTGTCAAAGATCGAGATTTCATACAAACCAACCCAACTTTTCTTGTCACCGTCATTCCTATTAAGTCCATTCGTCCTGATGGTCTCAAATGTATGGGTTTAAGGTGATTCCTAATTATAAAAACTATGGATACAAGCAGAAGTACCAAACATCATTACTGCACCAGTTAAGGTTGCAACATAAGAAGTGTCCCAAGTACAAGTAGCCTAAACTCATAAGTGGTTGTAAACTACAAACCGATAGTTGTTTCTCAAGGCAGCTAATCGGAGGAAATGTCACCAACACTAAGAAATTATTGCTGATCCAATCAGAGTCTAGATGTGTTGATGAGGTGTGTCGATGAGATGTGTTGTTGAGGTATTTTAGGGCCCAAAGTCTAGATGTGTTGCTGAGGAGTGCTGATAAGATGGATTTTTGAGGTATTTTAGGGCTCAAAGTCCAGATGTGTTGAGAAACATCGTTGAAGAGTGGAGGAGCATCGAGAAACATCTGAAGAGTTAAGGAACATCGCTGAAGAGTGGAGGTGCATCGAGGAACATCAGAAGAGTTGAGAAGCATTGTTGAAGAGTCGAAAAGCATTGAGGAACATCAGAAGAGTTGGGAAACATCACTGAAGAGTGGAAGAGCATCAGGAACATCAAAAGAGTTGAGAAGCATTGTTGAAGAGTCGAGGAGCATTAGATGTGTTGAGGGGCATCATTGAAGAGTGGAGTAGCATCGAGGAAAATCAAAAGAGTTGAGAAGCATCGTCAAAGAGTCGAGGAGTATCGTTGAAGATTGGGGGAGAAGCTTTGAGAAGCACCATTGAAGATTTGAGGAATAACATAAGCGTCATTGAGAATTGAGGATCATCATTTTTTAGAAGCACTGTTGAGAATTTGAGAGTCACCAAGTCCATAGTATCACAATTAAGGGGAGCACAAGTCAAGTCTAGAGGGTAACTTTGCTCACCAAGCTACAAGTCCAATATCTAATTTATTATCATCTATTGATTGTTTACTTGCTTGTTTACACACTATGTTCATATCTTCTTACCTCATTCCATTTTTACTTCTTTTTTTTATTACTTACTAGTTCATCATCATCTAGATGATGACATGGTATTTGAGGTGTGTGAATCCTTATGGATAGTAGCACTTGACCTCAAAAACATGTTTGATAGATGATCTAAATTCAATACATTTCTATGTATTCTTGAAGTTATTTCCAAAATGAAAACAATGCTTTCCAACAATCTTGGAGGTTCTTGATATGAGTTTGATGTTTATATTCTAAGAGGTTTTAATCTCCATTTAGTGCTGGAAATGCACTCTCAAAAGCCCCATTTCAAAACCCCTCTCCAAACCCCTCATTTTGATTTCAAGAAATAAAATGTGTTTTTCCTATCAAAATCTTCAAAATAGTGAGTTCTCCAAATTTTAAATGTCATTCTGAGTTCAATATTCAATTGATGATTGCAAGGCTACTTGGAAAGTCTTCCTAACTCATTATAGAACACCCTTGATTTTTGGTTTGATTTAAAAACACTTGGAAGGGTTCCATTTTGACCCAAACATTCCTTCCAGACATTATGTTTTTCTGTCACAGCAGCTTTAGTTGAATTTCAACTTGTTTTTCAGAAAACATTTACAAAGAGAGTGGTTCCAATTCATTTTTCCCTTGAACTTCAGTGTCTTAGGGAACTTTTTGTATAATATGGACCTCCAAATGTTTTGTTGTCATTTTCAAGGATTTTTCTACATTTCGGTTGGCAGTACAGACTCTGTTCATGAGTAACCTTTCTTGTTTATATGATTTCTCTCAATCTGTAACTTCAATAGTAATTTGACTTTTTCAATGTGTTCTAAACATAATAGGGATTTTCCCCATAAACAATCATGAATTAAAAACATTTCTCAATTAGATTGGATGTTTACACTATTCACTATTCACAGCAAGCTTGTTTTAACTTTAATTCTTTGATTAGATGTTTACATGCATTCCAAATTAGTTAATATTTTAGGAAGTAGTTCATTCTACATTTTTACATATCCCACAATGACATTCTTCATTCATTCATACATATTTTAGACTCCTAAGTCACTTTAGAAAATCCATGAACACAAACACACTACTAACTTTGCACATTCTGGGATCATCCATTACATCCATGCAAGATTTGGAGTTTTTGTGACTCGTAATCTATGAAGATTATAAGGAATGAACTTGATGATACGTTCATGCTCCCTCTGATCTAATCTTCTTTTCTCATCCATCCCGGGGATTGAGAGATCTTCTTTTTCTCAAAGATTAACATGCATCATATTAGCTTGCTAAACATATTTTTGATTTCTTTGATTATTTGTTTCAAAAACAATCCATGTCCCCTTTTAGATTAGGAAAACTTGATTACTTGATATGTGATTAGACAATTTTTCCTAGGTTTGTTTGTATGATCTTTCACTTTTTATTGTGTGATACTTGGCTAGATCTTGTGAATGATATCATATCTTTTGATCTTCCATTCAAGATTCTTGTGAGATGTAATATACTATCATAGTGTTAATTGTCGAACTAAACATAGTATAAGATGATTATTTGGATGCCAGTTGAGGCCCGTCGAGAGACGGGGCGAGTTGAGGGTGTTTTTGTCGTGACAACGGCTCCTTCCTCTCTTGTACCAAAACTGCGAGCCAAGTTGTTTGGTTATGAATGGCCGGTGCCCTTAATCCAATTGGGTAAGTCAAAATTAGGTTTCTTGATTCCTTAAAGACCAAGTGGCGACTCTGTATCTGTTTTCAACTAACCTTTTTAAATCAATTTCAAAACAAGGAAAATCAATTCCAAAACTCCGGGAAAGAACATAACCGGGGGTGAGCTCCCGAAGGCAGCATGTCCACAACTGCTTTCAAGAACTCTTGCGAACACTAGACATCGATCTCATATAACAACTAATCTATGGACGTACCATTTACTCTTGTTCACCACTTTTAAGAACTCTTACTGTTCACCACTTTTAAGAATACTTGCAAGTACTATACACCCATAGCTCCCAAGATAACTACTAGTTTATGGACGCAGCAATACTCTTGTTCACCGCTTTTAAGAACTCTCAATGTTCACCGCTTTTAAGAAAGCTTGCGAGTATCGTCCGTTCATAATCAATATGTATCAATGCTCTTGTTCAACGCTTTTACGAATCCTTGCGAGTACAATACATAACACTCACATCCACGTAGATGTGTTCATGACCAATACTTGACACTGACATACTTGCATCGAAAGTAACTAATCTCCCGCTGACTCGATCACCAGGTTATCCAATGCTACTCCAATCAAAAGCCGTCAATGCCCGCAAATGGACGGAGATTGGGTCTCTGAAAGAGGATCTGAAGGACCATACAGTGTTGATAAGGGGTCGAGTGAAGACAACTCGGGCCGTGGGGGAAATAAGTGGCACTCTTGGTGGTGAGAAAGAAAGGTTTCACTGTTCAGTGTGTTTTGACTGTGGCGGAAGGCTTGGTTAGTAGCCAAATGGTAAAGTTTACAACCGGTTTGAGCAAAGAGTCTCATGTTGATGTTGAAGGGGTGGTGTAACGACCCACCTCCTCGTCTAGCAATAATATTGTCTGCTTTGAGCCTAAACACAAAGAACTTCCCAGGGGTCACCCATCCCTGGTACTGCTCTGGCAGCAACACGCTTAACTGTGGAGTTCTTTGTGTTTAGATCCCTCACGGTTTAAAAAGGCCTTGTTGCATATAGAGGGGTGATTAATCCTTATAAACTAGTTCAGGAACTTCACCCCAGGCGATGTGGAACAAGTCCCCACACCTAACCTCACCTCATCCATCTTGTCCTTCCTGCCTCATGAGTATTGGCTCTTGGTCGCCACAATCCACCCTTCTTAAGGGCCACACGTCCTCGTGTGGGACCTGCCCCACACTTCCAACTAGGTTTCAGCTTTGATACTAACTATAATGACCCACCTCCCCGTCTAGCAATAATATTGTCCACTTTGGCCCTAAACACAAAGAACTTCTTAGGGGGTCACCCATCCCTGGTAGTGCTCTGGCAGCAGCATGCTTAACTGTGGACATCTTTTGTGTTTAGCTCCCTCACGGTTTTAAAAGGCCTTGTTGCATATAGAGGGGTAATTAATCCTTATAAACTAGCCCAAAAACTTCACCCCAAGCGATGCGGAACAAGTCCCCACACCTGACCTCACCTCATCTATCTTGACCTTCCTGCCTGTAACACCCTGTATTTTTTTTCTTTTCCATTAATAAATGAATATTTTCATTTTATTTCTATTTATAATATTTTGTTTGGGGTCAAACTATAATTTCCAAAATACTTTCTATGGTTTTAAAATCAATATCTATATTTTTGTATAACCGGGAATTTAATTCCTATGTTAATATAATTTTCTGCATTTTATTTTCAACCGTAAAATACCAGTTTTGTTTTAAACCTGCGACTATCTCGCAATCTTGGGTGAGGGAGCACGTGAGCTCAACCTCACTGGATGACCTCTCGTATACTTGGAGGCTACCCAATCTAATATCAGTTTATAAATATATGTATTTAGCTCTCAAACTCTCACAGTTTCTCAAACACTCTCCATTGTTCTCTCTTCCTCTCAAGATCAATATACACATACACTTTCAGTTTATATATAATCAGTCACATACATAGACACACATATATACATATATTGGGCTACCAAAATCAAGAACGGAGGAGAATTTCTTAACGACGGAATCGACGGCGGAAAACTCTCGGTCTCAATTTTCAGTCTAATTAGACTCAGTGAGTAATTTAAACTCACTCACAATGTTTATATATGTATAATCCAGTGTATATGTGTGTATATGTGTATATATATGTGATACACCATGGGAGCTTAAAAATGGAGTTTTGTAAAAGTTAACCAAAATCAATTCTGTAAATTAGGAATGAAAGATCTTAGTCCCAATAAGTTGTGGTTCGAATCCTACGCAGTAATTCGTCCGTATCGCGACGTACCGTTGATTTAAAGTTTTGACACCCTCACTTAAATCGCGAATATCTAGAGATATAATCCGTAATTGTGTAAATTGATTGCATATTCGTAATCTACGCGGAAAACCGAAGAGATCCATACATTGCACGACATGTTTGAGACAGAATCTGAAAATGGGTAAAATTTAGTTTTAAAACCAGAAACAGGGAAAAAACGAGGAAGATGATGAAACTGCAAGAACTCGCGCGTGCGACCCGCTCGCGCGAGGCTCGCTCGCGCGGCCCGCTCGCGCGAACCGTTCCCCACCTTCGCGCGCGCAATCCGCTCGCGCGACCTGTTCTGCCCCCTTCGCGCGCGCGATCCGCTCGCGCGATATGTTCTCCCCCTTCGCGCGCGCGACCCGCTCGTGCGACCTAGCAGTTTTGGCAGTTTGTATAATTTTTGGTAAGGGACTGTTTGGAAAATGTTTTGGGAAATTTCAAGGAACTGTTTGGCAAATATATTATTTTAAAGGTCTATGTTTTAAGAATTGGACGAACAAGAACGACTAAAGACCGAAATTTATGCTCGTACGATTATCCGGCTTTGTGATTAATTAATGACGTTATTTATGAAACATTGACATACATATTAGGGTCGAGGTTGTGTCGACATACATGTGTGTGAGAAAGCGTGAAAAGAGTAAAGGGTGGCGGTCTGGTGTACGACTTAGATATCGATCGGATAGTATTCCTGGTATCTAAGGCGCGCGTTTCGGATATTGATCGGATAGTATTCCTGATATCCGAAGCGATGGTGACAGTGTTGTATACGACTTAGATATCGATCGGATAGTATTCCTGGTATCTAAGGCGCGCGTTTCGGATATTGATCGGATAGTATTCCTGATATCCGGAGCGATGGTTGTTTGTGATCGGCCTAGATATCGATCGGATAGTATTCCTGGTATCTGAGGCAGTAGTGTGGTGTGTGACTTCAATACCGATCGAATAGTATTCCTGGTATTGGAGGCGATAATGTAGTGTGTGAATTGGATGACTGAGTAGTTATTACTCCTGGTATCTGAGATGATGTGTTGGTTGAATTGGGTTGTTTTAAAGAAAAGAATTGGCAAGATAAGATATTGCACAATTCATGTACAATTGCGTATTTATTTCTTATTATATTCCCCCGTGATTTATGTTGAAATTGGAACCTTGAATATATTACTGTTAATGTTAAATTGTACCTTTGTTTTATATGCTTATATATATATTGCGAGCACATGTTTATTTTACTCACCAGCTTTCATAAGCTGACGGCGTCGATGCGTCCTGGACTCTATGTCCAAATTTTCCAGATCAGGAACAGCCAGAGTTCGTTGACTATGCTAGTTAGATGACTGGAGGTGTTTCAGAAGAGCTGTTTTATATTCCTTATGCCTTTCCTTTTCAGAGTTGTAATAAACCTTGTTAGAATTTGAATAAGGGCGTTTTTGTGCCTAAAACCTCGACTTATGTAATAGTTAGTAAGTTTTAAATTCTGGAGTTTATGTTTATTAGTATCCTTTCCTTTAGAATGTTGCTTGTTTGCAGGGACAATTGGTCATACTCACTTGTCGCGACCTACGAGTCCATATAGGAAATTAAATGCTTTCCTGAATTATGCTACGTCGGGGCGTGAAACTGCCTCAGGAGTATTAGCTCTTGGTCGTCACAGGTGGTCTCAGTTCCCAGTGAACCAATTAAGGACGCTTCTCAGTAGGTCGGTCTCTGTGTGTGTGTGTAAAATATTTTTGCTTGTTATATGTGGTTTAAATGATTATGTGGGTAATTTTTATTTTTATATTTATTTTTAGCTATATAATGTTCCTAATGACAATTACTTAGATAGGAATTATGAATAATTCAGATGGCCATTTGTATCTGGGACAAATTATTTATAGGAAATGTAAGGAGTTTAGGATTATTTGGGTGAAAAGGGATCAACATTGTTAATTAAATTAACTAATTTATTGCAAAAATCATAAATCATAGAAGTCAAGTCTAATCTTTTATGTAAGGGTTGGTTGGTTCATGCATTTAGTGAAGGAAAAAAAAACAAAAGATCGAGGAAAACACTTTTCTTTGTTTGATTGATAAGCACAACGTTGAGGAAATAAAACATAGTGAAAAAGAATTTAAAATTTTACGACTCACTTCCCTTCTTCTTTTCTTGAATTTCTATTGTATTTTCTTGAATTCCTATTGTATTTTCAAAATGTTGAACTTCTAATGTTTTAAAAGCTAGGACACATACTCTATGGAAATCATTTTCTTTTTCATTTTCCTTTTCCTTTCCTTCTCTAAATCCGCAAACCAAACATAGCCTAAATAAATAAATAAATAAATAACAGAGGAATTTCTGAATAAATTGGTCATCGTTCACAAGAGTTGCGATATTTGGATATTAATTTACTGATACAGCCACCCTACTTCCAAAAGATTACATTTTTAATAGAGTTAACAAAAAACTTGATTTTGACATTATCAAAATGGCGCCGTTACCGAGGATTGACAATTGGCAACAACCTTTGATCACTTAGTTTCAAATTACGCTGCTTTTGCTTTTTAATCTTATTTTCTTTCTTATTGGTTGTCTTTTTAAACGGGCTTCTTGCGTCCTTTTATTGGACTAAAATTAGGGGTGACAATTGGGTCGTAATCGTGTCGGGTCATAATCGTGTCATTCTTAATGTGTTATAATCGTGTCGGGTCATACACGGGTCACCCGTCTAACCCGTGTAGGGGTGTCATCGGATCGGTTCGGTTCATTTCGATTTGATTCGATTTTTTTTTCCCAATTTTTTCATGTTTTGTATCAATTAATATTTATTTACAAATTTTATTTGTTTGGTAAGTTTTATTTCTTTTGGTAACCGTGGGTGTCCGGACTAGCTTGCGCGCATCTCGACTAATCCCACGAAGCCAGGGCATCCGGGTGAATCACCTGTGGCCACTCCCTTGAGATTCGAACTTGAGATTTCTGTATATAACACCCAAAAATCTTACCATCCAGTCACAAGGGAAGTGGTTTTAATTGGTAAGTTAGTAACTACTAACTACTCTTTTTTTTTTGGAGCAAAAAAATTACTTTAGTTTATATAGACAATTAGCCTTAAATCCCTGATCATTGCAATTATATGGCTCAAGGACACCCATGAATCTATTTCAATATAAGATCCCTCATATCTTGAAATATTTCCTTAACCATAGTTAAAGCTTTTTTTGTGACCATAATACCCTTATAATTGGTATTTTTTGAAAATAATACTCTCCTTCATTAGCTACAGTTAATTATTTTATACTATTGGAATACATTGAATGACTCCCATGAATGACTTAATTTGATTGTGCACTCTCCATACATATAAGAAACAAATTACAAATTGATTGATTCATTTATTGTGTGAATTATGCACTATCAATTAACATTAAAAGCATTAAATTCCTACAATCAAACGTGAGAATGTAGTAGGCATTTGTTTTCAACATGTTCCTCTTGATATGTATTTGTACTATGTTAAAGATTTATCACTAGTTTATATATATTGTTTTATTTATTTTTTAAAACTAATATTCTTTTTATTCTTATTTAGGCTATTTGTATTTTAAATTTTTAGATTACTAAGAATTATTTTTAAAATTACAAAAAAAATATCCCAACCACACTTAATTAGACCCGCTTAAGGTGTGACACATCCGTTTATTAATCGGGTGAAACGTTTTCATCAAGATAATTATACTTTTCAGAGCTGCAACCCTACGCCAACACTCAAGAATACACATCCCATTTCCCATTTTCCATTACCACAGGAGTGCATATATATACATATATATATATATATATTGTGTTGTAAGCAAAACCCAAACCCAAATTGTCACCAAATGTCGTCTGAACCTCAAAACCCTACCGTGGACTCCGTCACAGCGGAGCAAAGCAAGAAAGCCGCCAAGAAAGAGGCGGCCAAACTAGAGAAGATGCGCCGCCGCGAACAACACGCCGCCGCCGCCACCACCGCCGTTGCCGGTGTCTCCCTCGACGCTCCGGACCCACTCGCCGCGAATTATGGCTTCGTCCCGCTCGAGGAACTCCAATCAAAAGCCGTCAGCGGCCGCAAATGGACAGAGATTGGGTTTCTGAAAGAGGATCTGAAGGACCACACAGTGTTGATAAGGGGTCGAGTGCAGACGATTCGGGCCGTGGGGAAGAAAATGGCGTTCTTGGTGGTGAGAGAGAAAGGTTTCACTGTTCAGTGTGTGTTGACTGTGGCGGAGGGCTTGGTTAGTAGCCAAATGGTGAAGTTTGCGACCGGTTTGAGCAGAGAGTCTCATGTTGATGTTGAAGGGGTGATCTCAGTTCCCAGTGAACCAATTAAGGGCGCTTCTCAGCAGGTCGGTCTCTGTGTGTGTGTGTAAAATATTTTTGCTTTTTATATGCGGTTCAAATGATTTTGTGGGTAATTTTATTTTTATTTTTAACTATCTAATGTTCCTAATGACAATTTCTTAGATAGGAATTATGAATAATTCAGATGGCCATTTGTATATAGGAAATGTAAGGAGTTTAGGACTAACTGAGTGAAAAGGGACCAACATTGTTAATTAAATTAACTAATTTATTGATAAATCAGAAATCATACAAGTCAAGTCTAATCTTTTATGTAAGGGTTGGTTGGTTCATGCATTTAGTGAAGGAAAAGAAAACAAAAGATTGAGGAAAACACTTTTCTTTGTTTGATTGATAAGCACAAATTTGAGGAAAATTAAACATGGTGAAAAAGAATTTGAAAGTTTAAAATTTTACGACTCACTTCCCTTCTTCTTGTCTTGAATTTCTATTGTATTTTCAGAATGTTGAACTTCTAATGTTTTAAAAGCTAGGATGAATACTCCACGGAAACCATTTTCTTTTTCATTTCCTTTCCTTTTCCTTCTCTAAATCCGCAAACCAAACAGAGCCTAAATAAATAAATAAAAACAGAAGAATTTCTGAATGAATTGGTAATCGTTCACAAGAGTTGCGATATTTGGAACATAGATATTAATTTACTAATATAGCCATAGGGTATCTTTGGTTTTGTTTGTATAGTGAGAAAGTTCAAGATTGTTTTGTAAATGGTTTTAGAAATTACTGCAGGTGGAAGTTCAAGTCAAGAAACTTTACGGTATCAGCAAGGCAGTGCCTGCATTGCCTATTAACATTGAGGATGCTGCACGTAGTGAGATTGAAATCGAAAAAGCGTTACAGGTATAGTAATTTGTATTGTGTATTTTTTTTATATTTTCTTGCCTCTAATGACTTCTTTGTAGTGGAAATCTACGTACGCTTTTCCAATAAAAAAAAAAGAAGTGGAGTGGGTTTGGCCTTTTACTCAATACAATAGCCTTACGTTTATACTTAATGGTTCTCTAAATCAATGAACATGCCTTTATTCTTGAGGGTATACATACTAATTTGGTCTCTTGAAGGGCGCAGGCTGGAGAACAACTTGTTCGCGTCAACCAGGATACGCGATTGAACTTTAGGGTTCTGGACCTACGGACACCTGCGAACCAAGGGATTTTTCGCATTCAGTGCCAAGTTGAAAATGTAAGTACGCATCTTTTGTTTTTCATTTTGTGTTTTTAAAAAATAATATGCATAACATGTGGCAAATTTCTTGATTTTGTATGCAATTACTTATTTAGAAAAAGTATAAACTGGCATTTGGTGTCCTCTATGGAAAGAAAACCGAGTATGACCCCCAAAATAGTTTTAAAACACATTCCGGAAATGCTTATAAAAAAAAAAATTAAATAAAAAAAAACCTTCCTAGTTCGTGCATATGAGAAGCTTACCAAATCGACGCATGGTAGGCATTTCTTGCTATTATAGCAAGTTAATCTTCCCCTTCATACCCCCCACATTCTTTTCCTATGTTTGGGAGTTTGGGAGAGAAAAGAAAAGAAGTCATGAAGCGGAGAGAAAAGAAAATAAGAGAAAGGATAGTGGTTTTCTTTCATCTTGTTTGGGAGTTTCGGAGAGGAGAAAGTTGCTTTCTTTCCTCTTGTTTGCAAATTGAGAAGAAAAGAAAAGTTACCATTCTACCCATCAAGGACTTCCAGTAATGGAGAGGAGAGACACTGAATCATTAATGGAGAGGAGAGAGAAAACTGTGGTTGTAGACAATCGTATTCTGTACGTTAGTTTTTTTTTAGAGATAATACACGTATGTTGCATATTATGGGAGCCCTAGGATAGAATTAAAATTAGGTAAGATTAAAATATAGGGTATTGTGGGTATTAACAAAGATCTAGGAAGCACCCGTGTGGATGCGGGGACTCAAGGACGGGGACGCGAGTGCGGAGAGTTCGGCAATTTTTCTAAAATCACCAGTGCGCGTGCTGCAGGGGTACTTATGTAAAATTTTAAAACTCTATTTTATATAATATTTATATAGTAGTATATGCAAACTATTTTACCACTATATTTCAAATTTAATAATATACACATTTAATCATCAAATATATATATACACATTTAAAATATCTGGGGCTAAAGTATAAATATTTAGGAAATTAAATGAGGCTAAAGTCTAAATATAAAATAAAGAAAGGATTTAAAAAGAAAACTGAAGTTTTATAAGTCAGCCTAGGGCTTGGACCCTTTTGGGCCAATTTCAATTTTACGTGAGAGAGAGAGAGAGAGAGAGAGGGGGGGGGGCCACGTCATCGAAGAAGGTGAAGAAGAAGAAGCAGAAGACGAAGAAGTCAAAGAAGAAGCAGAAGACGAAGAAGAAGAAGAATCGAAGAAGAAGAAGACGAAGAAGTCAAAGAAGAAGAATCGAAGAAGAAGAAGAGTCGAAGAAGACGCACCTGGTTTTCTTCTGCCTTCATTTTTATTTATTTATTTTATTTTCCTTGAATCTGGCGAATTCTAGTCACACTCCGCCGCACTAAAAAATGGTAAAGAACTCAAATGGAGTCCATACGCACTAAAGCCGCGTCCGCACTCCACACGCACTCAGTGCGCGTGCTCCACCAAATCTGCTGCACTAGTGCTTCTTAGGGGTGAAAGATACATGAATCTCCACTTTCTTTTCTCTCCTTTCTTCCCAATGAGAGAAAGATATAGAGAGATTGGGGGTTAGTTTCTTTCCTTCTCTATCCTTACTAAAACTCTCAAATGAGAGAGATAGAGAAAGTGAGGTACTTTCTCCCATTTTATCTTCTTTTCTATCTTTTTTTAACTCCCAAGCATAGCGTTAGGGTAATTGACTTTAAATACACGCCATTAGTAAAATTCCTTTTTTTCCCGTTAAATTAAAGGTGCATAAACCAAACCAAACCAAACCAAGCCAAGTCTTGTGTCCCAATCAATTGGGGTAGGCTGTATGAATCATTTTTCTCCATTCTGCACGATCAAGAGCTATATGCTCATTTAAATTATATATATTCATATCTTGTTGCACTACATATTCCCAAGTCAGTCTAGGTCTGCCTCTCCCTCTAACCATTCCAGGCACTACGATCTTATCACTCTTTTGCACAGGTGCATCTACAGGTCTTCGTTGCACATGGCCGAACCATCTAAGTCTATTCTCCCTCAACTTATCCTCAATATGTGTCACTCCTACAGTCTCTCGAATGTACTCATTTCTAATTCTATCTTTCCTAGTCTTACCACACATCCATCTTAGCATCCTCATCTCCGCTACACTCACTTTGCTAATGTGTTGTTTCTTAGTTGCCCAACACTCTGTCCCGTAGAGCATAGCTGGTCTAATAGCTGTCCTATAAAATTTTCCTTTCAATTTTGCTGGTATTCTCCGGTCACATAATACTCCAGAAGCACTCCTCCACTTAAGCCAGCCCACTTTAATTCTATGGGTCACGTCATCACCAATCTCTCCGTCTCTACTGATCATTGAACTTAGATAGCGAAAGTGTTCCCTCTTTGGGATCTCCTGATCTTCGATCTTCACTGCTTCGTTGTCTCTACTTCCATTGTTGCTAAAAGTACATTCCATGTATTCTGTTTTCGTCCTACTTACCTTTAGCCCCTTAGTCTCCAGTGGTTCTCTCCAAGCTTCTAGTTTAGTGTTGAGTCCCCTTTTAGTCTCATCAACCAAGACAATAGCATCTGCGAACAACACACACCATGGGACCTCATCTTGAATGTGTCTAGTCAATTCATCCATAATTAGGGCGAACAAATAAGGGCTCAAGGCCGACCCCTGGTGCAGGCCTACGGTAATTGGGAATTCGCTTGTTTCTCCGGCTGGTGATCTAATTTTAGTAACCGCTTCATCATACATATCCTTCCCCACGTCAATATAACCCCTGGTCACTCCTTTTTTCTCTAGCACCCACCAAATTAAATCTCTAGGCATTCTATCATAAGCTTTCTCTAAATCAATAAAAACCATATGTAGATCTTTTTTCTTCTCTCTATACTTTTCCATTAGTCTTCTAAGTAAATAAATTGCTTCCATAGTTGATCTCCCAGGCATAAATCTAAACTGATTTTCTGACACTGATGTTGCGCCTATTAAGCGATACTCCATCACTCTCTCCCATAGCTTCATAATATGGCTCATCAACTTAATACCTCTATAGTTGTTGCATTGTTGTGCATCTCCTTTACTCTTATATATAGGCACTAGGATGCTCTTCCTCCACTCATCAGGCATTTTTCTAGTCATTAAAATCCTATTAAAAACTTTTGTAAGCCAAGATGCCCCCACATCTCCCAAGCATTTCCAAACCTCAATGGGGATCCCATCTGATCCTAAGGCCTTGTTGGGTTTCATCTTCTTCAAAGCAAATTCCACCTCAAACTTCCTTATTCTCCGATAGAATCTGTATTCTCTGGTTTCATCGTAACTTCCTGTTTCTTCTTCCATTGTGTTATCCATATGTTTTTCATTCAGCAACTTCTCAAAATAACTCTTCCACCTTTCCTGAATCTCTTCGTCGTTCACTAATACCCTAGAATCATCGCTTTTTATACACTTAACCTGATTAATGTCTCTTGTTTTCCTTTCTCTCGACTTAGCAAGCTTATAAATACATTTTCCTCCCTCTCTAGTGTCTAGTTTGGTGTAGAAGGCGTCATAGGCTTCCATTTTAGCAACTCTAACTGTCCTTTTAACCTTCTTATTTGCACATTTATAGCTTTTGAAGTGTTCCTCACTTCTATCATTTTGTCACTTCTTAAAGCAATCCTTTTTGGTTTTTACTGCAGCTTGTACCTCTTCATTCCACCACCAAGTATCTTTAGAAGCTAACCCTTTTCCCTTCGACTCTCCAAGGACCTCCTTCGATATTCTCGTGATGCACCCTGCCATTCTATCCCACGTAGTATTGCTTCCATCTTCCAAATTCCAAGGTGCTTCTGTATACATTCTCTATTGGAATATTGCTAGTTTCTCGCCTTTAAGGTTCCACCACCTAGTTCGCGAGTTTATAGGGTCTTTTCTAGTACGACATTGTCCTTTTATATGGATATCTAAAATAGTAAGTCTATGTTGAGGTGTTAAACTCTCTCCTGGGATAACCTTACAGTCTTTGCATGCTAAGCGGTCTGCCTTTCTCACAAGGAACAAATCGATCTGGCTTCTATTAGATCCATTCTTAAAGGTTATCAAGTGTTCTTCCCTCTTTTTGAAAAAGGTGTTTGCTACTAAAAGATCATATGCAACTGCGAAATCTAAAATACTCACCCCTGCCTCATTCTGATCTCCAAAACCATACCCCCCATGCACCCTCTCATATCCAGTTCTATCTTTGCCTACATGGCCATTAAAATCTCCACCTACAATTATCTTCTCTCCTCCCGGTATTTCTTGCATTAAAGCGTCCAACTCATCCCAGAATTGTCTTTTAGTGTGATCATCCAATCCTACTTGGGGCGCGTATGCACTAATCACATTAATTATATCCACTCCAACTACCAGTTTGATAAGCAATATTCTGTCTCCTTTCCTCGTGATTATCACAACTTTATCCTTGAGGTTCTTGTCAGCCACGATTCCAACACCATTTCTATGCCTATCTTTCCCTGTATAGAATATCTTATTCCCGGTCTTTTCTACCTCCTTAGCTTTCTCTCCAACCCACTTTATTTCTTATAAACATACTACATTAACCTTCCTTCTAATCATAGTGTCTACTAGTTCCATAGCTTTACCTGTTAAGGTTCCTATATTCCAACTTGCTAACCTAAGCCTATAGTTCTGGACTAACTTCTTTACCCGTGGTGGCCCAGATGAGCGCGGGAACCCTTACTTATTTAACACCGCACCCGGGCGTCGATGCGGCGCCCCTTGCACATTTTTTTACGTGCATA
The DNA here is from genome assembly GCA_033977485.1 of Hydrangea macrophylla. Taxonomy (NCBI): domain Eukaryota; kingdom Viridiplantae; phylum Streptophyta; class Magnoliopsida; order Cornales; family Hydrangeaceae; genus Hydrangea; species Hydrangea macrophylla. Next base: position 128,529,408 of record CM066989.1, on the reverse strand, counting down.
TAGATCAAAAACTTGATTACAGGAATATAAGGGGCATACCTGGTGTTGGAACAACAAAATGCATAGCCATATGACAAAGGGCACAGGAAAAGAAAAAAAATAGTTAACTAGCCAAACGAAGGGCGTACAAACTTAGTTTGAGACAGAAAAGAGAATGAGCAAGCAGAGCCAAACCATAAAGCGCCAATCTTGAATTAGCAAAGAAGAGTCCAAAACCAAAGCACAGCCCACCACTGATCGAGAACCTCGAAAACCCAAGCCAAAGAATGATCAGGAAGCAAAAACCAGAATCTAGAATATCCCATCTTCTAGCAAGTAGCAATAACTTGATTTTCTGCATATTTTGAAACCCTTTTGCAACTGACCAAACTTAGAATAACCATGGCTTTGCATACTCTTGCATAGCCCTGTTGAGTCTATTGATTTGCCTTTCTGTCAAATGGGAATACAATCTTTAGGTCAGCACGCAAGCCATTGACAACACCTACACTCATACTGTTCCTTGTTTTTTCCTTGAAATGCGTATCAACCTCATTTTCCACTAGATCTTAGGATATGTATGGGTTCTGACTCCTGGCCACAAGTTTTGGATTTGCTTGATGGACGGTTAATGGTAAAAAGAAAGTTGATAGACTGAAGGATTTGCAATTGTTGAGAGTGAGTAGTAGTACTAACGTGGTTGTTGATTTTGGATATAGTGACGAGTGTCCAATCTTTAACATTGCATATTATTCCGATACTTCCACGTTTTCTATTTTTAACCTCTAATTAGGTGCATTTTGGCCTTTGGCATAGGTGTATTCTTTCTTCTTCTTTTTTTTGGGTCGGGGGGGCGTTAATTATATTTTACCTCCCTATGGTTAAGCTCAGTTTCACTTTACCCCCCTATGGTTCAAAAGTAAACACTTAACCCCCTTTTGGACTAAAGAGAAACTACTAAGATTTCTCTAAAATAGCCCCACATGGGAATTAAGTGTTAAAAGTATCCCCACATAGGAGAGTTTAAGTGCCAAAATTAATCCCACATAGGCAGTTAACCCACAAATTAGCCCCACAAAGGGGTTAAGTGTAAAAAATTAGGCACACATAGGTGGGTTAAATGACAACATTATCCACATATAGGGGATTAATCCCAAAATTAACCACATAAAGGGGGTTAAGTGTTAATATATTTGGCCAATTTTAGAAATTTCATCAGTTTTGAGGGAAATTTTAATAGTTTCACTGTATTCCGAAACCGCAGGGGGTAAAATGTAATTGACCCTTTTTTTCCCTGTTCTTCACCCCCCCCCCCCCCCCCCCCCCCCCCCCCCCTTCCCTTTCTTAAATTGGGTTTCATGTTTTCATCCTTATGGTACAACATAAAACCTTTAGTCCAATTCTTACATATCCAAATTGTATGGATTTCATGATATTATTTGACTCTTCACAGTTCGACAGTTCCACTAGTTTCCAAGTGTATTTTTGGAACATTGGTGGTGTATCTATGTATTTTTGTCATATTTATATGTTTTGGTGTGTTTTAATAAACAGTATACAGATTTTCTTCACAAAAAAAGGGATTTCGACAAAACTAAATTATTTTTAAGGTTATTGACTAGGAAACACGGACACTTCTAAGAAAGTAACTTGTCGAGTAGTGTATGATACACAGACATGATACGTTGCAAACATTTTTTATGCGTTGTCAACGTGTTATTTTTTCAAAAATTTTCATGTGAATGTGTCGGTGTCGTGTCGTATCCGTTTTGGTGTGCTGTGTGCCAGTGTCCATGCTTCATAGGTTATTGATCACTTTTTATTTTAGGATTCTCTATATCTATACAACTTGTTGAATATACAGATATCTCATTCCGTTTATTTAGCCCGATAATGTTGGATCACATTTATTTATGATTTTTTTTTTATTGTATTTTTATTTCCTATATTTCTTTCCTTTTCTTTCCTCTCATTGTACTTGTATATAAACATGTTCTATAGTGGAGAAATAACATATCAGAATTATATTTCCAATTCAACATGGTTTCAGAGCAGGTTATTGTCTGGCCAATATGGCCACATGTGCTCCACGTTACGCTGTCTTAGTAATCCACGTGTTTGGCTGCCACACGTGCGGGGGCGTGTTGAGTTTATGATCCCACATCGGGAATTCAAAAACCTTGTTACTCAATATATAAGATCATGGAGCCCTCCACCTATTGCCAATTGGTTTTGGGTCGGATGCTCCAATTCAACATAACAAAGAAAACAAGAGGATTGGGTTCCCACTTTTTTTGGTTTATAACCAATAATAACTAAACCTGTGAAGTTTTCCTTCCCAAAATACTATTACAAGGGGCTAAAGTGTTCGATTATGAATTAAAAAACCAATTGCTTGATCAGTTTCAATCTCTTTCCACGTCTCACTGTCTCACACATCTGCTTCTCACTCCTGCTCTTTCCACTTTCCATTTTTTACTCCTCTCCACACACGGTGTGTGTGCCACTCTTCTAGTCTCTTTCCTTCTAATTTTGTTTCTTAAGAAAAAAGCTGGTTATTAATCAAGAAATATGGTTTTGCAGATATTTAGGCAGTTTTTGCTCTGTGAAGGTTTCGTTGGGATACATACTCCAAAGTTGATAGCAGGCTCTAGTGAAGGTGGTTCAGCCGTTTTCAGACTGGACTACAAAGGGCAACCTGCATGTCTGGCACAGTCACCTCAGCTGCACAAACAAATGGCAATTTGTGGTGATTTTGGTCGTGTTTTTGAGATCGGACCAGTTTTCAGAGCGGAGGACTCATTTACGCACAGACATTTGTGCGAGTTTACAGGCCTTGATGTTGAAATGGAAATTAAGGAGCACTATTACGAAGTAAAGTTGGATGGCTCGCTTTATTTATGCTCTGTTTGGTTCATGGATTAATTGAGGGAAAAGAAACTAAAAGTCTATAACACTTTTCTTTGTTTTCTTATCAAGGAAATAGTAAGTAAAAGGAAATACAGTGAGAAATTTTTTTCAAGTTACAATTCTATTTCAATGAGTAAAAGGAAATACAATGATAGTTTTTTTTAATGCTATAAGCATGAAGGAAAACACAACAGAACTAGTTTTACTTTTGTTTCCTTGAATCCGCAATCCAAACAAAGCCTTAGCATGAGTAATGCTAGGATTGAAATCATGAGTGATTTGCTAATCTACTGAGGTTGTGTTTGCAGGTGATGGATATTGTGGATCGCTTGTTTGTTGCAATGTTTGACAGTTTGAATGAGAGTTGCCTGAAAGAACTTGAAGCTGTTCGGAAGCAATATCCATTTGAGCCTTTGAAGGTCATAATTAGTCATAACTCTTGTGGAAGCACACTTCATTTTGCAGTATTGTGTTGTTTTTATGTTCTACATGCCTTGTGCTGAAAAGTGAAGTTATCAATTTTTGGGTTCCATTAATTGTGTACTGTATTTCTCTTGTTTGGTGCTGATTATTTTCTGTGATTGAATATGCAGTACTTAAGGAAGACTTTACGACTTACATTTCAAGAAGGGGTTCAAATGCTTAAGGTAAGAGGATTTTCTTACATGAATTTGCCTTAAGAAAATTAGAAAATTGATAAGATAGTGGAGATGATATTCAAAACTATTGCAGCAGGTCGAACGGTTTTGTTTCTTTTGAGTGTGAGGTTTGGTAAGTTCTTTGAGACGGTTGAGTTCATCCAAAACACACCTGTTTGGGATGCCGATGACCAGCTCAACTCTTGAAGCATGGCTATTGGTACAAACATGGATTTAGCTCAATATGGACATGTCACACAAACTGTCATATTTTTTTAATTATTATATCTGGGTCATAGATAAAAAATAATAATAATAATACTAAAAAAAGGGCAGCCCAGTGCACGAGGCTCCCGCCATTGCGGGGTCTGGGGAGGGTGAGATGTACGCAGCCTTATGGGCTACTAAGCCAATTTCCATAAACTTCTCCGTTAAATTGTCTCACCATTTTTATTATATTGTCGTCCAGGAACATGAAGTACTTGTATTTGTATTTTTTTAAGTCTTTGCTGGAAATCTGCATCTCTGAGTGTTCAAGGTGTGACGGACATTTTCTTGAGAGTGCCCCTGAATTGTGAATCATGTTCAAATTTCAAATCAAAATATTTCCAAATTTGTACGTCTTGGTCCAACCATAAGTATGCTTCGTAAGCATGAGAAAGTTTTAAGTATGAGAGCAGCCACCTTGAGTAAAATAATGCTAAACGATTAAATCTTAATCCTGATAGTACAAGTTTCATCATATTCTTTTCTTTTCTTTTCTAAATCCAGATTTTTGAAATCCGATAATAAAGATAACAAGATTTTGCAAAATAAGATGTTTGAAAAACATATAATGTAATTTGTTTATACGATTTCTCAATACACAGTATATTTTGTTCCACCTATTCAAGGACTTAAGGACGTAACTTTGCAAAATAAGTTTTGGTACCCTCCTTATTCACACCCATTGTGGAATTTGCTCAGTGAGTTTTCCTTCTTTTTTTTTTTTTCCATTTCGCAGGAAGCTGGTGTCGAAATTGATCCACTTGGGGACCTGAATACAGAATCAGAGCGAAAACTTGGCCAGCTTGTTTTGGAGAAGTAATTTGATTGTTTTCCCCCTTTCCAAATCATCTTTTGAAGATTGTTACTACTCTATTGCTATGGCATGAACTGGATTTTTCTTCCTAGTGTAGGTATGGCACTGAGTTCTATATACTTCACCGCTATCCTTTGGCTGTTCGGCCGTTCTATACCATGCCTTGCAGTGATGATCCGGCTTATAGTAATTCATTTGATGTCTTCATTCGAGGTAGGCACTAAATTATTTCATGATACTATTTGGAGTGCTTCAGTTTATTATTTTAAGTAAGTGAAATTTAATAAAAGATCACCAGAAAAGGCGGTATGTCCCAAGTACACCAGAAGTACACAATAAAAGAAACCAAAACTAAGCTTCATCTAGAAACTCTACAAAAGAATTAAAAAGTTACTAGTATGTGGGAGTTTAATTGGGAAAAAGAAATTAAGATAGGTTGACCTTAATGTAGAAGAAGAAAAATTGGCTTCAGGCAATTGTTAAAATAAAACTTTATGTGCTCATGAAAAGATAGAAACAATTAACTTATCTAATGAGATGTCCTATAAGGGAAGGACTGTAGGTGAAATGAATTTCAATTTGATTAAGAGTAATCCTATGCTTCCCAAATAATGTGGCAGTAGGCCTACTGGATTTTGATTGGATGATGTTGAAGTGGTCCCTTCAGCTTAAATAAGCTGAAATGAATTTCAATTTGATTAAGAGTAATCCTATGCTTCCCAAATAATGTGGGAGTGGGCCTACTGGATTTTGATTGGATGATGTTGAAGTGGTCCCTTATTGAAGGTGGTCCCACTACTACATTGCTCCCACATCATTTGGGAAGTGAATTTGAGATTAGAATTTGGGAAGCATAGTATTACTCTTTACTCTTTGATTAAACCATTACAACTTCCTAATAGCAAAGGTTTTGTCTTTTTATTAGGAGTCCTGTTTTAATATAAGCTGTAGCATTGTTCTAAAATACTACTCCAAATAAGCAAAAAAAACATTAGAACTAATGAAAGGAAAAAAAAAAAAAGGACACGTGACCTACTGGAGTCTAATTCTTGTGGACTTTCACTCATGCACTATCGGGAAATTAAAACTAATGGAGTGTTCAAAGAAGTAATCTCTAAATTATAGGAATAGGACCGTGAATTTTTCTACTATTGGGAAAGTAAAACTAATGGAGTATTCAAAGAAGTAATCTCTAAATTATAGGAATAGGGCCGTGAATTTTTTTCTCCCTAAAAATAGTGTTATAAAGGAACAAGACTCAGTAGGAAACAAAGTCGTATTACAATAATAGTGTGTGAATAACATTAAACCGTGTGTGTGTATATATATATATATAAAACATATTGATATGGTATATCTGAAAAATTTAAAAAGGTAGGCTTCTAGTGTATGGACCCAAAAAAAAAAGTGGCATTCTAAGCTTACAAAAACTGTAAGAAAAATAGTGAAGTTAAAATGCTCCGATTGATAATACTCATAAAAGTGTAAAACACTTATGGGCATCGGTGCACTTTTAGATATTATAGATAAAGCTCCTTCCTAGGTATTATATTTTGGTTGGATGTGGAATAAGAGAGCTGACAGGGTTCTCACTGCACCAATGGTCCAACCAGAACCTAATGTGATGATCTGTTCCTGCTACAAACAAGTGTGACCTTGAAAGAATCCAAGTGCCCTAATATTCCTCCCTAATGTCCTTCGGCATTCAACTCATCTGACTATCTCCCATACTTGTTACAAGTTGTGAAAGTAGGTAGCACCCTTTCATCATGTGCTGAAGTCCTGTCAAGGCTGTCATAGTTTTGAGCCTGAAAATATTCGATTGTTCGACAGCAAGTTTTTAATAGTATTTCTCGACATGTCAGCTTGAATACGATTTATTTACTGAAGAACACATCCAAAATTTTATGAGAAGTTTTCGGCAAGTTGTAGTGTAGGACTAGTAGCTGAGAGTGCAGAGAGGGTGAGATGAGTTAAAGAGATGTTTTAAAGATAAGCTGCATTTACTTATGACCGGGGAAAAAAAAATGGTGAGGCCGTGAGGGAGGGTTGATGCCTATAGTGCATGAAACTCTTCCAATGTCTTTAATCTGGACATAACCATCCTCAATCTAGGAAGCACGGACTCTTCGGAAAAGCGGCCACACCCGCACTGGGTGTGTACTAATTAAAGGCAGCCACACCCGCACTAGGTGTCGGACCGCTGCACCCGTGCTTCGTAGTCCTCAATACTAGTTATAGGGTCTTTACATAGCTTGCATCTACCTACTATTTACAAAATTTAAACAAGATAGGCCACCTTGCAGCTCTCCTGTATTTACAAGAACTAGGAATGGAGACTATTTTATTTCGTTTCTAATATCTGTCAATTTTGTATTATATATTTGAGTAAGAGAAATCAAGAGCAAAAAGCTCGAGGCTCTATTCTTTACAACAAAATTTGTTACATCTTATAATTGTACTAAAACATACTTTTCTCTGGTTTACGATCCTTGCTAGTTTAGGCTATATGTACGAGTTCACCAAGTAGTTTGACAATCAAATCATGATCCCACAAAACAAGGTATAATAGTTTCAGCCCACTGTTCAACAAAGACAGCAGTGCACCGGCTGTCAAAGAATTTCGTAATACAATATTTTACTACATCAATACACTAATGAACTAAATTAGTATTTTGCACAACGATGATTCTTTTCTTGGAAGTAGATGAAAATTTTGTTTCTGTTTCACTGGTCATGATATAAGAGATCTTACTTAATTGGTATCTGATTTTTTTTTTTTTTTTTTTAAACTTAGGGGAGGAGATAATTTCAGGAGCTCAACGTGTCCATATACCTGAGTTCTTGGCAACTCGGGCAGAGGCTTGTGGAATCGAGATTAATACAATATCGACGTATATCGATTCCTTCAGGTATTTTCTTCATTGAATCTTTTCCCTTAATATTTTCAATTTGTCTTGTAGTGAACTGTTGTCTCAAGACTCTCAACTAGATTGTGTAAATGTTCGGCTTTGGTCAGCCCTGCAAGCACAACACAAGCCGAACAGAGGCTATCAGTTCCTTTTTTGCTAATCCGAATTGTCCAATTTAGGTTCGGTTTGTTGTTGGGTTTGGTTAATTAGTTTGTGGTTGGTTTGTCGGGTTGGGTCTCGGGTCGGACGGCTATTTGTTGGCTATATATTCTTTTTGGCCACGTTTGGCAGGCAAGATAGGATAGGATTGGATAGTATAGGATTGGATTGGATAGTATAGCTGTCCAATAATAGTATATGGGAATTGCTAAATACACCACCTTTACTCACAAATTTTTTTTATCTTTTTACGTTACAGGATGGTGTATTTAGCAATTCCCTAGTATATATTGTCCTGTGTTTGGAACGTGCTGTGTTTATGTTCGATAAGCTGTTACTAGAGGTGTTACAATAACCGATTGGACCGAACCAACCAACCAAATCGATCGGTGCAGTCAGTTTTAAAAAATGCACTATGCTTTAAAACAGATCAAATCGAGGAAAAACGACAAAAACTGACAAGACCGACCGAACGAAGGACATTTGGTCATTTGAAAATTTTGAAAAACTGAGGAAAACTGACTAGACATTCCGTCTTTGGAAACCAATACTTTTGATGTTATTTGACGTACAATAATTTCTATATGCCTATTATGGATCTGCACCTGCACCTCCTGAACCGACCAATTGACACCCCTAGCTGTTATATTCTAATCCAGTATTTGGTAGTGCCTGGATTTTAAGTTCTGGAAAATAATCATTACAACCAGATTATTAATTTCTAATAGAAAATTATCCAGTTGTGAATTCAACACATGAAAAGTTGATTTTCCAACTCTAAAAGTTCAATAACACAACTCTGTTCATTACAAGTTTGTTTCATTGTTCATAAATCTAATACATAACCATTGCCATAAATCAATTTATCATTCAAAACTTCTTGCTTCCCCAAAACGTCGTGAAGTTGGTTGAGATATTGAAATTGTTTGTTCCTCACCCATTTTGCAGCACGATATACCTAAGTAACACAGTGAAAATTAATTTTATGTGAAAAAAATCGTGAGGTTCCCAAATAATTTCTGAAGAGAAACTGAAAACTATTCTAACAACGTAAAGTGGGATTAAGAGAGAAATATTTTAAAAGCAGTTCAAAATTTCCAAATTCATGTTGGTTATACGGTTGTGTTAACATTAAGAACAAGCAAGAAATCAACTACTTTTAATCAGACTTGAAACTTAATTGGATTCAATAAACAGGTCGTTCAAATGAAAATGTGGCCTTCACTTGAACAGGGCATTCAAAAACCTTTTGGATTTGCAGATCCATATTTTTAAACAATGAACACAACCAAGATTACCAAAAATTATAAATGACAACAAATATCACTATTCAGACATATATTTGCAAATCTAAAGAAAAGATGATAATTGTAATAGCATCAGCTTTGTGGATTCAAAAAAGCTTTTTTAAACACAAACCACAAAATCTTCACCAATCACAAATCATTAACCACAAACCACATACACAAACGACAATATCCTTCACCAATCAGAAATCACAAATAACAAATCTTCACAAATCTCAAATCTAAAAGGAACCCTAGTTCAAAGGAAATGACAAAATTGCACTCTGGTGGAAGCTACGACTTTGGTGGCAACGGTGGCAGCGACTTTTCTCTCCCTCTCTGGTTCATAAGCCGCTGGCGGAGAAAGCTCGTCTCTTCTTCTCCTCTCTTGAAGTTCTCTATTCTTACCCACTCTTGGTCACGTCTCTTCTACCTCTCGAAAAATACACGCTTGTGTTTTTTTGACCCAACAGCTTATCCTCCATTATACCAGCCCCATGGGTCAATCCGGTGTATTTGGGATAAAAATTCATTTTGAGATATTTTTATTTGCCGGCTGCATGAGCTGAACACCGGATAGGATAACTCTTATCCTATCCGGACCTCTTATCCAGTGAAACAAACACGCCTTTGTGTTTCAGTGACAGTAAGTTAAGGTAATCAGTCTTAGCTTTAAATCCAAACACATAAACCAAACCAAATCAAACCAAGCTTTGTGTCCCAATCAGTTGGGGTTGGCTCTATAAATCCTTTTTCTCCATTCTGATGATCAAGAGCTATATGCTTAAATGATATATATTCATATGTTGTTGCACTACATACTCCCAGGCCAGTCTAGATCTGCCCCTCCCTCTAACCATTCAGACACTACGATCTTCTCACTCTTTCGCACAGGTGCATGGCCGAACCATCTTAGTCTATTCCCCCTCAACTTATCCTCAATCTGTGCCACTCGTATAGTCTCTCTAATGTACTCATTTCTAATTCTGTCTTTCCTAGTCTTACCACACATCTACCTTAGCATCCTCATCTCAGGTACGCTCACTTTATATTGTCTACTCGTTTTATATTGTCTACTCGTGTTAGCACATTTGCTCAGCAAACAAACAAGAGAACAGAATTGGAGAAAGAAATGGTTAAACCAGTAAACGCGGTATACACAAACAGCTTGAAATCCATATCACAATATTTTCACATACACAAATACATACATATATGTGTGTGTATAAACATATCTATGTATCCTGCATGAAAAAAAAAAAAAAAAAAGTGAAAGGAAAAGAGAAGGAATGACCAAGAACAAAGGAAGAACAAACTTTGCACAAAGAAAAGAGAAATCAAAAGATCCCAGAATAACAAACTTTACACAAATAGTGGGACTGGCTTCGATGTTCAGAGTTCGATCCCTAGCAAATGTTGCCTGTATTCGAACACATTTGGTGGCATCAAAATTTTTTGTGTTGATGTTGTGAAGAACTTGATCTTGTGTTTGTTGCAGGTACGGTGCCCCTCCACATGGTGGTTTCGGAGTGGGATTGGAGCGTGTGGTGATGCTCTTCTGTGCCCTTAATAACATTCGTAAAACATCACTTTTCCCTCGTGACCCACTCAGGATAACCCCATAGTGTGCAACTCTCATTTTGCCTTACATTGGTGCAAATTTGAAGAATATTTAGTATGTATTCCAGGGTAAAAAGGAGTTTATGCACATTTCACCATTGTTCACTACCTTTTTTTTTTTTTTTTTTTTTTTCCCTTCGGTGGTTTTATCTTTTTGGTTAGGTATTACTATGCAATAATTTGAATGCCTGCTGGCAAGTTGGATGGAGGTTTAAGTCTTCTATTACTTACTAGCTCTGGTGTGTTGATTTTTGATGATGACGAGTTCACTTTAACTTTTGTCATTTAAGAATAATTTTTGGAAATTGTTTGTCTTTGTTTGGTTCATGGAGTTTGAGCAAGAAAAGAGAACTGTCACAAGACACTTTTCTTTGTTTGATTAATAAGGAGCAGAGTGAGAGAAAAGAAAGAAAATAAAAGGCTGAAAGTAAAAATTTAATTTTGAACTTGTCATTTCCCTTCCCCTTTACTCAAGTTTCTGTAAAGTTTTTGCAATTTTTAATCTCTAATGTTATTTAACAATGAAGAAAACATTGCGTTAGTAGTGTTTATTTTTTCCCCTTTGCTTTCTCTTTGTAAAATTTTTGAACCAAATGTCTTGTTTCATTGATGATAATTGATTATTAATCTTACCTCTCGCTTTAAAATGTGAGATCTTAATCCATAATACGTGATATTGCTATGAGCCTGTTTGGGATAACTTATGTTTTGCAATTGTGATAGCTTCTATCATAATTGATTATGTTTAGAATAAATTATGATCGTTGTGGTGCTTGGGTAATGTGTTATAAAAGTGGTTATGGTGGTATAATAGATTATGCAAGTGTTTGATTATATTAATGATGAAGTGATTTTTAGTGTTTAAAGACAATTGTGCCCTTCTATTAGAGTACAATTATATTACTTTTGTGTACATGAGTAGTTTAGTCCGATTAATACATACCACTAATTCTTCTTAAAAATTAGGGGCAATTAGCAATTAAACTAAATTAAGGAAAGTATGGTGGTTTAAGAATAACTAGCAAAAATATTTGGGACAAGGTCCCCTCAATATTTTGACAATACTACCCCAATTATTCAATCAAAATTTCAGTAAAGGGACAGAAAGAGCGGGACAAGCTCATAATAGCATGCGAGCAAAGTGAGTGAGCAACATGAGTGAAATACCTGAGAATTTTCAAAATCAATCTCAAAATTTCACTTTTTGAATTCAAAATTATCATGAACATTCAACATTCAAGTATAAATCTGAAGTTTGGAACTGAAGAATAGTTCAAATATGAAGAATCAAAACCCTAGGACTTCATTACTATCTGATATGATTTCTTCAAGCTTCCAACTGAAGAATCATCATCACCTTGATACAAAATGGGCAAAAAAGGTGAGCAAATTCATTTTAAGCACTAATATTTGTTCGATTCAAACACATTTTACGGTTATATTCTAGTTTTCAAAAAAAAAAAAAATTTTTGGTCGAAAAAATCAGAACTCCTCAAATATCTATGACCACTGCTTGCAATTACTTCATTACATATCGAAATTTGTTGTAAAATCACAATATCATTGTCGTCCTCGAATTGTTTAGGAGATATGTTTCTTCTAGACCTAAAAATAGCATAAAATAATAGATCTCAGTCCATTTATATGAAATTTTTACTGAAAACCACATTAGCTTGATATTATCCATATTTGTGTAGATTATATTGTGAACTTTCAGAAGTTCATTTATGTGACAACATATAACTGATCATCTTCGCATTATTAAACTTACATGAACATCAACATCAACATCACTCTCTCTGAAAACCTAACTTGGTCGCGAAATTTCAAAAACTTATATCAACATGTTGAATAGTTGTGAAATTTCACATAGTCGTTTTTGTGTGAAAAGCATACTTGTTTTCGGTTTCTGTATTAAAACTTTTTCAATTTCACAAATTCAATAATCATGTTCACATAATGTCAAAATGTTGATTAGTTGTAAATCACAACTAATTTTTGTGTGAAAAACATGCTTGTCTTCATTTTCTGTATATAAACTTGTAAAACTTGGAAAAATTCACTTATCACATTCAGATTAGAATCATAGTATATCAAAATGTTGAATACTTTTGAAATTTTAACAACTAGTTTCTGTAGTTGAACGTGTAAAATTACACTAATTTCTATTATCACATTCAATGATCACATTCAAATTATAAGCATAGATTGTGAAAATGCTAAATACTTGTGAAATTTTACAACTATTGTTTGTGTCAAAAGAAGGCTTGTTTTCAGTTTCTGTAAATGAAATTGTAAAATTTGAAAAATTCAGTGATCAATTTAACATTATAAACATGGCATCATATATGTCACAAACTGATCATGGTCTTTTAATAAACATATACAATTAGATCTCTTTGACATGGATAGCCCTGGAGTGAAGAATACAATTGGGAAGGCCATGCTGAGAGAATTACAGAATAGCTTTGAAGCTATTGATAGAGATATTTCTGCAAATATTTTGATGATCTGCAGTTCAGTTCCCAGGATATTATATTATTAGATCTCTTTGACATGAATATAATATGTGAAGAACGAAATTAAGTTGAGAAATTTCACAAAAAATTTTAATCCAAACTTCAGGTTGATAAAAATAGACCAAACCACAACGTATAACTCAGTCCTTTTCATATGTATAACTCATAAATTGGTTTTTGCATATTGCAGCTATTGCAAACAAACGACAACGTCCTCCAAGTCCAGAAAAGCCAATACCGTCATACTGGTGCACATTTATTAGAATGGTATCATTCATGGAAACTTTAGAGCTGAAGGAAGGCCATATTGAAGAGCTTAAAAAAGACACCATTCTGGTTCATATTTCAAGCATTGATCAACAAGAAAATAAAATACCCAAGCAAAAAGGATGGACTGTCTGAAAGAATAATTGAATAATACAGAGCATCAGACAGAACATTTGAAATAGGCCCAGCTTTCATACCAATCACTCCCAAAGAAATAAAGCTCATCTTTGGCATATTCTCAGGGGATAAAGGATGAATTTGAAATACAACAAAAGGAGATCCACACCATTTGTAAGAAGAAGATTCAGAACAACAACTAGAATAACTGCTGACAACATCAAAGCAGCAATTACAAAGGCGATCCAAGGAAAATCAACAAATGACATTGAAGATGTTGCGAGACTTCTGTGCTTACTTCTATGTGTCCTCGTCCTCTATACAACAACTGGCAGCACTGTCAAATAGGGGTTTATAAAATACATTGAAAACATCGAATAAATGAGCGACTACACATGGGCGGACTCCATTCTATCCACATTGCTGCAGTCAATTGAATCATCATATAGAGATGCTTCTAAGGTTACAGGATGTGTGATGATCCTACAGGTATACATTCCTCCATACAAACAAATAAAAAAATATAAAAAAAATGCATGACATTTTCACACTATTGATGTTTTTGAACATAATATTGGCTCTGTGAGCACACCAGTGTCATAAGACCATCAGGAAAGCGTAATGGACCAAGATTTCTGAGATGGAATTTGCTAAAGTTGAACAGGGCACTCAGAGAAACACACTTGTCAGATATTGATGAAAAAATGGTAAGTAAACAAAAAACATAATATTAGCAGCGCCAGAAATTATGATAAATTTCACAACTTTTTGATTTGGTCACTGAATTGTCCAACATATCCTTGTAGGTTAAACAAGAAGAAATAAGGACCACAATGCATGACGTAAAGGCTTATGGAAACATTATGTGGGAATTTCTTCCAAGTTCGTCGGATGATAACGGCCAACACACTTCTGATGAAGAGACAGAACCAGAAGAGAGTCAGGAAGACAATGAAGATGAAGATACAGAAACAAACTCAGAAATTGAGGATCATGATGCTGTCCATTTAGGGTTCGACAAAGAAACTGAAAGAGTGGATAAATCAGTTGACATTCCTACCCCGAGGTTTTATAAAATCCACAACAAATGACAGACAGTGATGAACATTCTATAGAGATCATGGACACAACGGAAGATGATGTTGATATGGTAGATGTATTAGACAAATCATTGGATTCAAGTACTGTACCTGAAACTCGAATTCCTGAATCAAGCATCCCGGTCTATCAAGAGCGTTTGACTACCTATTCCTTAACTCCAGAATTTGAGAAGAGAATTACAAAAATAACAGCATCTATTCACACAGGTAGACTGACACAAGATTCAAGAACTCGAGCACTACTCAAGGAAAATGAAGACC